>CM022540.1:1354416-2604386 GCA_012273795.1 Dendrolimus punctatus | reverse complement strand
TCGACTCTCACCACGTCTAGTCGAAATTTATTCCGCCCCTCCACGCGGCCGTAACGCGTTTTCTTGACAGAAAAATCCTAAGACGGGATCGTCTATACGTCGTCGTCTAGTTTCACTTCAAAAATATATTCATTAGTGTATACCGATTTACATGTTTTCAGTGGAACTTGGTTTGCAACAACGACTTCCTGCCAACGTTGGGGCTGGTACTCCTTGCTGTTGGTGGAATAATCGGAAATTATATATTTGGTTACCTCCAAGACAGGATTGGAAGGAAACCTGCCTTCTTCATTTATCTGCTTATTGAATGCATATTTGGTGTCGCTACTGCTTTTGCCCAGAATTACGTGGTCTGGTTGATATACAGAATTGGTGTGGGGTTTACTGTCCCAGCTATCATGACCACTCCTTACGTTTTGGGTAAGATTTTCTTCATAATTTTTTAAATTTTTTATTGCTGGATTTCAGCAGACAGGCAGACGGCCCACTTGATGGAAAGCGGTTACCATCGCCTATGGACATTTGCAACACCAAAGGTGCTACAAATGCGCTGCTGCTCTCTTAAGGGAGACTGGAACCTGGTCACTAATGCCGGAACACAACTCAAGGTTGTTATGGCGACATGCTTTAGAGCAGGGGTGGTAGCCATCCAGTCGGGCAAATGCCCTACCACCTGATTGTGGGTTATTTAGTCGCCTCTTACGACAGGCCGCCCGGCCGCAGGAAATTGTATTCTTTCTCCGTTCCTGCACGGATAATTATCACACCACTAGCCAAAATATTGTTACATACCGACAAAAACCGCACATCTGGCATGTTGTAAAAACGAATTCTTTTATTTACTTCGTGTTTAAACTTTAAAAACATCTATTGTTATCGTATTTATTTTATGGCTGTAATTAATGTCGAACGAATTAATCCTTGTTTTTATTGCATTGCGTCGAAGGTTACCAGATATGCGTGAACGGGACCCCTTTGTCGGTATTAAAGTCGGTTTAGTATAAAATAATGAGGCAGTCAAGCGACGATCACGATACTGGCAAGACCTTGTAATACTTTCATCTAGCGACATAGTGGCGGACTTTGCGCGTGTTGAATTGCATTGATCGTGCAGTGTGAACTGGTTGCATCCAGTTTTATTTTGTACCTGTTTTATACGTGTTTGTACAGTTCTAATAAACTCTATAGTAATTAATTCTCACGACATTTATTTCAATTCGAGTCCTGTAACTCGTAACAATATATTTAAACTAAAATATTGACGATCTTATTAATAATGAGTTAGAGTAAGTTTGTAGCCTACTAACAAACAACTATGAATAAGATCGTGAGGATACATTTTGACTATTTCTTAATGCCTGAACCGATTTTGAAGTAAGCTATAAAATTAATTTAAGGTTTGTTTTGAGTAAAGTTACACAACATAACTAAACTAATAAACAGTATCAAGTGTGGTATTAGACGGAAGATATCTCTTTGCACAAGTAATTGAATATTATACTTATATTCTGAATATATCAAACTAAAAAAAAATACAATGTACACAGCTATCTATTGTTAATAAACTGGAGTCCTTGGTGTTACAAATAACCATAGGTAACGGTAACCGCTTTCCATCAGGTGGCCCGTCTAACTGCTGTATTCATAATAATAAAAATAGTTTCTTAAGTTTTCGCGACTTGTACACATGATAAAACTACGTTTTATTAAATAAAAATAGTCATAAAGTTTGACGCTAACTGTCCTAATGTGAATTTAAATATGTATTTATAGTATCCAGGCCCGACCTGCTATAAATATTTGACAACCTGATCACGACCTTGAGCTTCGCGATAGGCGATGCGACGGAGATTAATGCTAACAGCTACGACTAGTTCTTAATACATCTTCTTCTTCGACAGCCTGTGTGGTTGAACAGGCTAAGTGTTAACGGGCCAAACTCGCTGGAACGCCAATGCTCCGGGTTCGATTTCTGGAGTGGTAAACTTCGGAAATAAACTTTCTGTTATTTACTATGATCTGGATCGGCCCAAGAGTGGTCCGTTGTATATTACCCAAACACAAGATATACAATGAATGTTTGTTTGCCGATTTTTTATTTATTTTAGCAACGTATTTGGCTTCGTGTACGATGAGTCATGACATCCTTCATACATCTTAATACTTTTGTTTTTATCGCCCGTTGCGTCGCACTTAGCTGTCGCTCACAGTGACAAGGTCGTGGCTGGGCCGTTAAGCTCTTCTGTAGTGATTGTTTAATACTTCGTGGTTTGTATAAATATATTACGTTTACATATTTTATAGCAATTGAACTAGTGGGTCCTCGTTGTCGGACAATGTGCACTATTCTCTCAAATATTGCGTATTCTTTGGGACTTATTTTACTCGCTGGCGTGGTCTACTTGGTAAGAGACTGGCGCCACCTAGCGCTTGCCACGACTCTGCCGTTCGTCTGCTTCTTTCTATATCTTTGGCCAATGCCTGAAAGCCCAAGATGGTTGCTAGCGAGAGGACAGTTTGAGAAAGCCGAAGTCATTTTAAGGAATATTGCCAGGTAAATAATTTATTTTTCTTTTTGATTATAGTTTCGCATTAATTGCGGATTAACCACATCTGAAGTTTTTTTTTGGAAAGTGGATCATCTGCCATCGTACAAAACTCTATTAGCTCAAGGCTAATCGTTTTAAGCCGAAATTCTGGGAGAGAGTGATATCACACCAACCGAGCCGGCCCTAAGAGCTGTAATCAAGATAATAGAATTTATGGCTTGGTAACTAGGCTTTTAAGCTGGAATAAAAAAAAATGTAGAAGTGTGCGCAGAAGGTTTGCCGATGAGAACCACTCCCGCTTCCTACAACCGCTAGTAGCGGTCGTATAAGTAGTAGAACTAGACTTATATTTTTATTTGTATTTGAAATTCCAGAATAAACGGAAAGTCACTACCAGCGAACTATATGGTCCAACTACATCGTAAATACGAGACAGAAAAGTTAAACATTAATATCGAAAAAACGAAATCCAGAAAGTACGGTGTATTGGACTTATTCAAAACACCAAATCTAAGGAAGAAAACTATCATAATCACGTTCATATGGTTTACTAACACCAGTGTGTACGTCGGACTATCGTATTATGCTCCAGTTTTGGGTGGGGACGAGTTTTTAAATTTCTTTTTGGCGGGAATAGTTGAGCTACCAACATATTTGTTCCTCTGGCCGTCTATGGAGAGGCTTGGGAGACGTTGGACGCTCTGTATGAGCATGGTGGTTGGCGGGATCGCTTGTTTGACCACGTTTTTGGTACAACACGGTGAGTTCAAGTCAGTTTTGAAGAATTTTCTGGTTAACGAAACTTATTAGAATCACTTATAAATGTTACTTTATGTTGTACAAGGTCCCAAAATTAATCTTGACCTCTAATTAAGAAATTATATTATATATGTGTTTATTTCACTCCAAACAGAAAGAGATTCCGTTAAATAATTGTAAAAACTTCTTTCGTCATTCTTGCAGAAACCTACGTAACGTTAGCTTTGTACTGCGTTGGGAAGATGGGCATATCCTCATCATTTGTTGTTTTACCTCTCATGGCCTCTGAATTGTATCCGACTGTCGTAAGAGGGCTCGGAATGAGCTTGAGCTCCGTTTTGGGTATGCTGGGACCGATATTCATTCCTCTTGTGAATTATTTAGTAAGTACGTGCCTTATCTTACTCGGTTCTAAGCCATATCAAACTTTGTGGCATCTCCAGATTAGCTTCGAACATCCTGATAATCCTGGTTATCTTAGGCTACGTTCCATTAGACACTCACAACGACCACGTTCACGACCGCTATTTTTCCCGTTCCACTTGATTGCCGGCGATACCATCATAAATCCAAATGGAACGGTTATTCGACCCACCTCTTGACATGGGTCGTTGTGACTGTTGTGTGATCGAAAATGATGACGCCATTAGTGACGTTTTCGCCACGACCACAAAGACCGCGATCGCCTTGTGGACCGCCCAACGGAGCATTTTGGACGTTGTGAGCTAGTAGTGGAACGCCCTGTTATTGATGTCTCCATTCTTTCTCGTTTCTTCTTCTCAAAAATGAGTCTAGCAGGTTTTTGTTACTGGACAGTATCAAGTGTTCATGAATATTCAAGTTTTAGAAAAATCTTCAAGGAAAAACCTCAGCCAAATTAAGTCTTAAGTCTTCAACTTAAGTCAGACGGAAAACTTTTTGTGATAGCTCGAAAAAGTACATTTCACTAAACAGTTCAGACTTTCAAAACGAACACTATTGTTCGTTAAAAACATTATGTCTATATACGTTCGGCTGTCTCATCTGATGTTGAATGATGACGCGGTGGATAGCGATGTATGGAACACGCTTACCTAGAAGATACCTATTCACTCGTGACTTGAAGACCCCTAGATTGTATGTGTTAGGAAAAACAGACTCTGGCAAATTATTTCATTCTTCGGAAGTGCACACCAGGAAAGACGAAGCGAAACGCTTGATCCTGACTGGCAGTGTTTCCATCATACTTTTTATTATTTTATTCAGGGTTCAGACATCATGATTCTGCCTCTTATCATAATGGGAGCATTGCTAGTAGCTGGAGGGATAGCCAGCTTGCTTCTGCCCGAAACTTTGAACCAGCATCTTCCACAGACTCTTGAGGATGGAGAAAAAATGGGTTTGGATACAGAATTCTGCTGCAATCCACCCGTCAAGGAAACCGTTGCTGTAAAACAAGTTACAGGAGCGGCGCAAACGTGTGGTGCCTGTAACGCACTTTGCTCATGCCAAATGGTCAATGTGCCTTTGAAAGATAGCGCTGTTGTTGTAGAAAAAGAAAACGACACGATAGAATTTGTTAATATTAAATAAAATAAAATGGTACCTAATTGAATATTTTATTTCCTTGGTCTGTGATGATTGCAGTTTAAAATTTTACTTTTCTGTTACATCTAACTATTTAAGAGCCGCTTGCATAATGATCGCCTATAAATAAAATTAGTTAATCATATTAAACTGCCTAAATACGTTTTGGACAAAACGTATTGACAGTTCTTAAAACATATTTAGCGGCAAATTTTGCATTGTGCAAGACGCTAATTGTATTTAAGGGTGTTAAATACGTTTTGTGTTTCTTGAGGTTGCTTAAATTTAAGCAACCTCATGCAAGCGGCCCTGATATAATTCCCGGCACGAATCTTGAGCGTATCATTGCCAATGTAGTGAGATTTATCGACATATTGACAGAGGATACTAATATGTTTTTTTCTCTTTATTCGAAAGGGACAATACCTCATACTTCGAAAAAGGATTGAAATTTCATTGTTCGTAGGAAAAGTGAGAGCGCAAGAATTGTGCCGGGGACTATATTCTCCTATACTTCCTATACTGTACTCTATGGACTATACTAAATTCTTAGAATAATTACAATTATTCTAAGACTAAATTATAGTATACTAACTGACCCGGCGAACTTCGTACCGCCATATTTTTTTAATTCCTAAAAGACTTTGTTTCATGACACAAAAACAAAATCACCAAAATCGCTCCCGGTGATTAGGAGGATTCTAAAACCCGATCTCAGCGCCACCTACCGGTTCTAATTGCGAATCTAAACCATCCGGAAACCCACTCAAACACACAAAAACAAAATCGCTCCCGGTGATTAGGAGGATTCTAGAACCCGATCTCAGCGCCACCTACCGGTTCCAACGGTATAAAAAGTATCTATCTTTTAAGTTGAATCAAACTGCACACGGTGTGCAAATTTGATTAAAATCGGTTCAGTAGTTTTGGAGTTTATTGGCAAGATCATCGTGACACAAGATTTTTATATACAGTGTGAGTCTTCATAATGTGCATATATCGAAATTAGGGAATCCATACTTAATTTTGTCGAAGGAAAAGATATAAAAAAAATCTAAAAAAATTGTTTTATTTTTTACAGATTTTTTTAAAAAATTGTTCGATACTGTGACCCCAGTGTAAACAAAACGGTGTAGCTTTTAAACTAAATGATCTATCACGATGAAACAAACTCCATCATGATTGGAAGTAATTAGGCGGCCTAATAAAATGAAAATTGTGGGGAAAAAAACTAGCCTCTATTGAAAATAAACATGTTCTTTTAGCAAAAATCTGTTTTTTTTTCATCAATTTTTTTAATAATCGTAAAATTTCTCAATAAGACGCCCCGATTACCTACCCTTTTTATTACTTTAAATTAATCTGCATCGTATTTGCTACCTAACAGTAAAATTGCATGTTTATAACTCCAACAGAACATTTTTTTAATCAAGTGTTAAAAATGGCACTCCGAACGTGCAATTTATTATTTACTTAGGATGATTTATTTGGGACGATAATTAATACAAAAGAGTTCAATTAAAACCAGTCTTATTGAGAAATTTTACGATTATTGAAATAATTGTTGAAAAAATCAGATTTTTGCTAAAAGAACATGTTTATTTTCAATAGAGGCTAGTTTTTTTCCCACAATTTTCATTTTATTAGGCCGCCTAATTACTTCCAATCATGATGGAGTTTGTTTCATCGTGATAGATCATTTAGTTTAAAAGCTACACCGTTTTGTTTACACTGGAGTCACAGTAGCGAACAAAATTTTTAAAAATTCCATAAAAAATAAAACATTTTTTTTAGATTTTTTTAAATATCTTTTCCTTTGACAAAATTAAGTGTAGATTCCCTAATTTCGATATGTGCATATTATGAAGACTCACACTGTATATATAAGATTATAGTCGCCACAAAAAAAGTCCCGCAAACGCAGCGCTGCAGTCGTCGTTCATTATCCTGCCGGAGTAGTAATCTGCTTATCCACAAATCTTTGTATAAAATTATTGTATAATAATTAAGATGACCAACTGTACTCTTTTACTGAGTTTTGTACTCTTTTTTCGCAAAGCGTACTCTTTTCAAATCCTGTACTCCGAAAGTGCTCATTTGTATTTCTAAAACATTTATTTAGATTATTTTATTTCAATTCTATTAATTAAATATTTATCTATAGCATCTAGTTCAATGTCAATAGATGTGGAAGTAGTTATTACAAATATATATTTATATTTACGACACACCTTCCATGATCAAATTGATCGTGTACTAGCAGAAGGTGATGTCAGGAGCCTTAAGAACAGACGAGCGTGCATGACAAGAACTATGAATGTCAAAGAAGCAAGTGAGGTGTGTAAGAATAAGCCTAAATGGCGCTCTGTTGTTCGTGCCTACCCCGCAAGGGACCTGGCGTGAAGTTATGTATGTATGTATATTTATATTTCAATCGGTTTATAGTACAGGTCAACGGCTTACTGAAGTGGTAATACTGATGATAATACTGATAAGTGTAATAGCCCAATTCAGTATTTGCCATCTTGTGATAATATCGAGATACCAGGATCACGATATTATTGAATGTGTAATATACCCATATAGTTGACGCATGCGCAGTACACATATTTTACATACATATATCAGACTAAATAAAATAGCTAATTAAACAAACAATGAGTAATTTCGAATGAGCATAAACGTATTTTATGCACGAACAAACGAAAATAAATATTTACGAGTCATTACTGACGGAAAAGTATTAAAAATTGGAATAGGAGGGCTAACTCGAAGGTACATTTTTATTTAATTTTTTTAAATAAATGAATGAAGAACAAACAATTGTTAACAGCCAACAATTAAGACCAAACGACGAACAAACGAATTAATAGAAAAAAAACATAATTTTTAGGGGGCCAACTTTAGTGACCCCAAATGTATAATATATTCAACTATATCAATGTCAATTTTTGGCAGGAACTGAAAGGGGACGTTGTACCGTGCAGTTGTATTTTCTAAAAATACTCTAAAATGAACAATAGTTGTAAGATATTGATAGCTTTTGAGTAGTGATTATGCGTTTTTGTGAGAAATGTGAACTGCATACCAAATCAGGCCATTCGATTTTTCACAAGAACTCCGTTGAATTTTGTCGGTTGAAGCCTACAATACAACTGTGCTACTATACGAAGACGTATAGATCAGAATTGGCTGTATTGACTAAGATTCCTTTGCCTGCATTTATAGCAAATTCAGTATTCAATGTCAGTTTGACAGTATGCTACGTCACTATATAATGGAATGTGTGCACGTCGCGTTTCACTATTTAATAGAATTTTAATAATAAAGAATAAGATAACATTTTAATAACGTTTACATTCGTGCGTATAAGAGGCATATTATTAAATTCTCTCATATTAATATAACGTAATTTTGAAGACATAACCATGCCGCCAAAGAAACCCAGTGTTCCTGGAGGGCCTAGCAAGAAAACGGAACAAAAAAAGAAGGAAAAAGTTATTGAAGTAAGTCAAATAAACCAATTACAATTAATTATAAATGCAATAGAAAGTTATTTAGTTCGAATTCAGTCAACTAATTTTAGCTGTAACTGACTTTATACAATTTACAATTACAATATTGCAAACAACCTTCAAAATCTGCATAGGGTTTTATTTTTACCTGTCCAGATTATCCAAGCCCTACATAACTTTCACAAGTATACCTATATTGACTAGCTATTACTTATGACTTTTCTTTTAATTACTAAAGATAGTAGAGATAAAGTATCAATTCAGCAATAAAAGCAAATAAAATAAAAATGGATATTGATGATCTTGACCTGAAACCCAATGTCTCAAAGTGATGTGTGAAAATAGCAAACAATTGCAAGACCTTATACTATTAATTTACTAACCGTTTTTCATGGTTGTTAGATGAGCTGTTGTCAGCCATTTGTAGTCCACTACTGGTCATAGACTTACCTTGAGTTTGGGTAAATAGCAATAGCTGCTGGTCCATCCAGCCTGGTCAGCCATTCCTGGCATGGGAGGTAGGGAATTGGCACCAGAGTTGTTCATTGTCTATTACTCACATCCTAAGTGTAACTTTATACATTGAGGTGTTTGTTTATCTGCTGATTTATTATTTCTTAAATTGCAACCTTTAAACAATTCCAGGATAAAACCTTTGGTCTCAAGAACAAGAAAGGTGCAAAGCAGCAGAAATTTATCCAACAAGTTGAGAAACAAGTGAAGAGTGGTGGGATTCATCCCGCTAAGCCTATGGATGATAAGAAAAAGGATAAAGAACAAAAACTTAAGGAGCAGAAAGAACTTCTTGCACTCTTCAAGCCGGTACAAATTCAGAAAGTTGAAAAAGGTATAATATTACATATATTGTTGGTTATATTTATGTTTATATATAAAGAAAAAGATAATAAATTATAGTAGTTCCATCATATGTTGTCCTGCCCTAACAAATAAAAATCTAGAACCCAGTTCCAGCACCATCTACAAATTGCAATTGTGAATCTAAATCTAAACCATTACAGGACCCACTCAAACATAAAAATTTCATCAAAATCCTGGAACACGATTACAATGCCACCTACTGGGTCCAACTATGAATATAAACCATCCCAGAACCCACTTGCACATACAAAAAATCATTAAAATTTGTCCAACTGGTTTAGGAAGAATTGATACACATGTTCAGAAGATTTATATATATAAACATAATAATCTACATAAATTAATTTAATGTAAATTAACATGTAATTATTAATTGAATTGAAGTAATTATTAAATTGTTATTATTTGTAATTTAAGGGGTTGTAAAAACAACCTACTTAGTGCTAAACCACATTGCCCATTTTGTCAGGAGAGTTAGGATTTATATAAAATTGTAGGAGCCATTAGGATTTTGTCTCTATACTGTAAACAAATTAAATTATTATCATACACATTAAAAATATTTCTATCCTTGAATGAGGTTTAAGAGAAATCTTACATTTTTCGAGAGTAATATTTTTAATTTGTAGTTACAACATTCAAAATTAGATTACACTGTATGTTATTAACACACTATGGTTACTGCCTCCTACTATCATAGATTTAATCTATTTTACATATTAAGGCTTTGCTTTTGTGGCCATGATGGAGGTATTAACGGCTTATAGAGGACAATATATCAAAACGTCAGTCAAGACACATCCATCAATGTTGAGAGTGTTAAACAAAATATGTTAGTGTTGTTTGTAATTTTTATTCTGGGTTACAAAAAGTTCTACAATTTTACCATAATATCATAAAAAATATATATAAGATTTTAGGAAGGAATTTGGTTAAGGCTCATTCAATTTTAGGATGGACCCAAAATGGGCATTGCTTTTTAAGACAGTCTAGTGGGAATCTGAAGTCCACTCTCAGAGAGTTGCTGAGAATGAAGTTTCTGGCTTTTATTTCAGGCACTGACCCAAAGTCTGTGGTGTGTGCATTTTTCAAACAAGGCAATTGTACGAAAGGCGATAAGTGTAAATTCTCCCATGACTTGACCATTGAGAGGAAGGTAACTAACAAATTATGACATTAGTGCTGCTGTTCTTTTCTTATTATTTGCTTGCAATTTTTTTTTACTTAGTAACTAAATATTTCTCTAACGAAATTGGGTTGTTTCGGTCTTACGACAAAAGGAAGACTTGCACTGAAAATCAGTGTTGTCTCACATATAATTTGCACATTAATATGCTGAGTGCAAATCTTGTTTGCTGAAAAGTCGCCTTACAAATAATTCTCAAAATATGCTATGGATATAATAATGTATAAGGAATATAATTATGTCACTATTTCTTTATAGTCTTTTTCTTTCTATCCACTTTTATCCATGCAGGAATGGAGAAAGAATACAATTTCCTGCGGCCGGATGGATGGCTACCACCTCTGGTTTAAAGTATATCACCATAATAACCTTGAGTTGTGTTCCAGCATTAGTGACCAGGTTCCAGTCTCCCTTAAGATAGCAGCAGCATATTTGTAGCACCTTTGGTGTTGTAAATGTCCATAGGCGATGCTAACTACTTTCCATGAAGTGGGCCGTCTGCCTGTCTGCTGAACTCCTGCAATAAAAAAAAAACTTTTAAAGTATCACAATGGATATGATTTTAGTAACTGTTTAAACAACAATTAATGCGCTATTTGAGTCCAAAGTTATGATTTAATCACTTTTTACACTCTTACTTATATTGTATGATGTGACTTTTGTAAGATAATAAAAAGTGCTTCGGTTGATTTGACTGTCTGCTTCCTTTCCTATTTGCATATTTCAGGCAGAGAAGCGTTCGCTCTATGTGGATATGCGTGATGATGATGACAACATGGACAACTGGGATGAGGACAAGTTGAAGGAGGTCGTTGAGAAGAAACATGGAGAAGGAGACAAACAACGCCCCACCACAGATATTGTAAGTTCAGTTTAGGGCTTAGTTGATAAATGGCAGAATATTGATATGGTTAATCTAGAGCAAGGATTCCCAAAGTGGTCAGCATAAAGCTTATTTGAAACTTTCAAGATACTGAATAAGTTGCCTTACATGTACAAATCTTGTTTACAAAATTATTAAATACTTAAGCATTTTTACGTAATTTGTATTAATAATTATTAATTACACTTGATATTTATTGAATTTTATGTCTATGTATTTTGTTAATTTTTTATGAGAAAATGATGTCAAGTTTACTCACTTAACCAACTGCAAAGATGTATAGTAAATTGGCTATGGGGGTCTGAGGAGTCAGTTTATTTTGGAAATTTGATCTCTGGCCCAAAATAGTTCGGGAATCCCTGTCCTAGAGCTAATCGTGTTTATGTGGTCGGTGTGGTAGATGTGGTTGATGTGGTCGACGTGAGCGATGTGGTCGATGTGAGCGATGTGGTCGACGTGAGCGATGTGGTTGATGTGGTCGATAAGAGCCATGTGGTCGATGTGAGCGATGTGGTTGATGTGGTCGATAAGAGCGATGTGGTCGATGTGAGCGATGTGGTCGACGTGAGCGACGTGGTTGATGTGGTCGATAAGAGCGATGTGGTCGATGTGAGCGTGTGGTCGATGTGAGCGATGTGGTCGACGTGAGCGACGTGGTTGATGTGGTCGATAAGAGCGATGTGGTCGATGTGAGCGATGTGGTCGACGTGAGCGACGTGGTTGATGTGGTCGATAAGAGCCATGTGGTCGATGTGAGCGATGTGGTCGACGTGAGCGACGTGGTTGATGTGGTCGATAAGAGCGATGTGGTCGATGTGAGCGATGTGGTCGACGTGAGCGACGTGGTTGATGTGGTCGATAAGAGCGATGTGGTCGATGTGAGCGATGTGGTCGACGTGAGCGACGTGGTTGATGTGGTCGATAAGAGCGATGTGGTCAATGTGAGCGATGTGATCGACGTGAGCGACGTGGTTGATGTGGTCGATAAGAGCGATGTGGTCAATGTGAGCGATGTGGCCGATGTGAGCGATGTGGTCGACGTGAGCGACGTGGTTGATGTGGTCGATAAGAGCGATGTGGTCGATGTGAGCGATGTGGTCGACGTGAGCGACGTGGTTGATGTGGTCGATAAGAGCGATGTGGTCGATGTGAGCGATGTGGTCGACGTGAGCGACGTGGTTGATGTGGTCGATAAGAGCGATGTGGTCAATGTGAGCGATGTGATCGACGTGAGCGACGTGGTTGATGTGGTCGATAAGAGCGATGTGGTCGATGTGAGCGTGTGGTCGATGTGAGCGATGTGGTCGACGTGAGCGACGTGGTTGATGTGGTCGATAAGAGCGATGTGGTCGATGTGAGCGATGTGGTCGACGTGAGCGACGTGGTTGATGTGGTCGATAAGAGCGATGTGGTCAATGTGAGCGATGTGATCGACGTGAGCGACGTGGTTGATGTGGTCGATAAGAGCGATGTGGTCAATGTGAGCGATGTGGCCGATGTGAGCGATGTGTTCGATTTGGTCATTTTGGTGTAGATATTATATAGTTTTAATACCAAAAATTAGCATAGATACTTTTCATCTGGTAGATGCGATATAAAATAAAGCGAATATTCCAGGCAAATAATATTCCAGACAAAAATAGCTGTAACATAAAAATGTAATACAATGCAACCTGTATCATAGCCTCTTTACACAAGAGGCACGCACTAGATGTTGACAAAAATGTTGGTAAACTCTAGTATGACGATAACATAGAATCTAAGTCCATATATTATAGTCTTCACAACTACCCAGCAAAACTAACTTTCTTGCTAAAAAATATTCATGATTTCACTTTAGTTTATTTAATACATATGAAAAGGTACCGGTTCAAATGATAAATATAAAACAATTATAAATTTTTCTCTCCTCTTACAGATCTGTAAACATTTCCTAGAAGCTGTTGAAAAGTCAAAGTACGGTTGGTTCTGGGAATGCCCGTCCGGTACGAGGTGTATATACAGACACGCATTGCCACCTGGTTTTGTTTTAAAGAGAGACAAAAAGAAAATGGAAGAGAAGAAAAACGAGATATCTCTTGTAGATTTAATAGAGAGGGAACGAGCCGCGTTGGGGGTGAATCAAACGAAAATCACTTTGGAAACTTTCTTAGCATGGAAAAAGAAGAAAATTAAGGAGAAACAGGTATTAAATGTTTTTATTTCATTATTTTATATGTCAGTGTCGCGGGGTGGAAATTCGGTTAGGGTAAGTGAAGACTACACCACTGTTGGAAAATGGTGTATTATCTTACAAAAAATTCTATATTTTTTTTGCTATCTTGCAGCATATTTTGAAACAAAAGCCGGTGCCCGATCGGGTTATGAGCTGTCATTTCATCCAATACATGTGGAAACTCACCGACTGTAAGAGATAGTAATACAAATAATATATGCTCGAATAAAAATAAATCGTAAGCGCCAGTAAATTTCATGGCGCTTTGGACTTTTTGGTGACTAGTTTATTTAGAGGCACTAGTAATAATGTCGGAACATAACGGGTAGAAACAAATTGTGCTCCAACATATTATCCAATGTCCACGCCACAGATGTTTGTGGTTTAAGGAGATACCTAATAGGGCTTGTTGTTATCTTGCTGGCGCATTACCATATTTTTGAAGACATAAATTAATAGATTTTACTTACACTGAGGTTTGTTACGTAGAGATTAGTTATATTAGGGTTTATTATGTTGAGGTTCATTTTATTGTGTTTCGTTATATTGAAGCTTATTAATTTAGGGTTCGTTATATCGATGTCAGTATTTACAGTAGAGTGGCGCAAAAAAGCGACAATTTTTTTTTTGAGTCCCGAGTAAAAAACACACACACAACTTCACGCCAGGTCCCTCGCGGGGTAGGCACGGACAACAGAGCGCCATTTAGCCTTATTCTTACACATCTCACTTGCTTCTTTGACATTCATAGTTCTTGTCATGCACGCTCGTCTGTTCTTAAGGCTCCTGACATCACCTTCTGTACACGATCAATTTGATCATGGAAGGTGTGTCGTGGCCTTCCACGACTTCTGCATCCATCCACTTTTGCATTGTATATCTGTTTAGTCATTCTTTCATCATACATTCTTTCCACATGCCCGAACCACCGGAGCATTCCTTTCCTTACCTTCACCCCGACACTCTCTTTCAGACCAACTCTCTTTCTTACTTCGATATTACGAACGCGGTCCGCGAGCGTCACTCCGCAGAATTTGTGCAGTGCTCGCACCTCGACCGCGTTTATTCTTTTATGGTTATTAAAAATGTCTTGTGTGTACACTGAAGCTATTAAAAAAAAACTGGAATACACTATATAAACCGTAGACAGAGAAACCTAATGGAGAACACGATGAATTTTTTTGCATTGCATTTTTAATGTTTTAAGAAAACTTGAAAATTTGGAGCGGTCAGAACTTTTTTTTTTAGTTTTCCTTTCGAGGTTAGTTATATTGGAGTTCTTTGTATTAAGATGTGTTATATTGGGGTGCGTTATATTGAGGTTTATTTAATTGAAGTTCGTTACGTTGAGGTTAGTTATATTAGAGCTCTTTATATTAGCGTTTGTTATATTGAGGCGCGTCATATTGGGGTTCGTTATATTCTGTTTCGTTTCATTGACGTTCGTTATGTTGAGGTTAGTTATATTCTATAAACTATTGAGGTTCATTATATTTGAGTTTCTTATATTGAGGCGCGTTATACTAAGGTTCATTTTATTATTTCGTTATATTGAAGTTCGTTATGTTGAGGTTAGTTATATTGGAGTTCTTTATGTTAAGGTTCGTTATAGTGAGGTTCGTTATAGCAAGGCTCGTTAAATGGAGGTTCGGTATATTGGGCTTTGTTATATCGAGGTTCGTGATAATACGTGTCGTTATCGCGCTTAGGAAGCGCTGACGAAGGCCGAGGACCAGCGCAAGCAGGACTACAAGGCGGGCCGCGCGGTGGGCCTGTCGGGCCGCGAGATGTTCTCGTTCGACCCGGCGCTGGCGAGCCGCGACGGCGACGACGACGACGCCGACGCCCTCGACTTCGGCGCGCTGCGCGACGACGACGACGGCGACGACGACGGCACCGAGTACCGCGAGCTGCGGCTCGACCTCATCGGCATGGAGGCCTCCGAGGTGAGCATGTTGCGCGGGCGCAACGCCATTATCGATGAAAACTCATTCTTATCAAAAAAATATTAATATTCTTATAAAACACATTATTATCTTATTAAACTTGAGATATAAGTATTTATATTTATTTTTAATATAACTTGTTACATTCTAAACTTTTGTATTTATAGTTTTTTAATACATAGATACCTAATTAATAATTTATTTGAAATCATTATTAATCTTATTTTAATAAATACGTTGCTTTATCTATTTTTTTCGTCTTACGTCTCACTACGTAAGACGCAGTCAAACCTTTGGTGTAACCTATAGGTTACACCAATATCTGCTATAGCAGATAATTTAGGTTATATTCCTTCATTGCTATCAGGTATAGATTATCTTTATATAGTATATCTGTACTCGCCAGACGTTGCCCTGGTCTTAAATAATAGAATGCCAGAATACGATTGCAGCGCTATCTACCGGGACCAATTGTAAATCGAAACTATTCTCGAATCCACTTGAACAAACACAAAAAATCATCAAAATTGATCCCACCATTTAGGAGGAACTTAGTGGTGCCACCTACCATCATCGACGCACCACACCCACATATGTACATAAATGTCATATCTCTCAATGTTTTCGTCTCACCTAGCTTATTCGAATGCCAAAAATAGTGTCTGCTGTGTAATATTACTAAACAATGGTATATGTTAGCCCTTAATAGGGGGAGGATGCTATTTGATTTTATTCGGAAAACAAACAGTTTACAACTAAGTATAATACGGCCGGCGTAACTTGGCGAATGTGAACATAGGCTCTGCGAACTTTAGCGCATGTAAACTCGTGATGAAAATACAGTTACCAACTAGTACAAAGCAATGAAAAAATACAGGGATGAAGGGCGACCTATTGTATTCACTGACGAGTCGTATGCCCACTCATCACACGAGTGTACATGCTCTAAAGTTCGCAGAGCCTATGTTCACATTTGCCAAGTTACGACGGCCGTACTATATATACTACTAAATATCTATAACCATTTCATTGTTTCCACATATAGATAGCTATAATGCTTGCTAGTAAATATGTTTAATTCTGTAAATTAAATTAAAAGGGGGAAATTAAAAAAAAAAAATTAAAACTGACCTATTGACTTCTTAATATTGAGACCAATGCTTTACCAGAACCGTCTAAAGACTCTGCGGATTACTTATAAATAAATATATATCATGTGTAACGGCTAAAAGATTATAATAAATCATACACGATTAAAATAAGAATTTGCCCTATAATTACTAGATGTTCGAGGAACAAACAATTGTATTGGGTTCCGGAATAGTCTTGTTGGCACCTTTAAACATATTTTGATAATAAATATGGCGAGTCCATTTTAGACTGCAATTTTACTTAGCATCACTATATCGCGGGCTTCAAGCCAGAGGGGCGTATAAGCCAACTTTTCAGGAGATACAAAAAACTTTTTTTCAATGTATCTCTATAACTGAAAATTTCCATGTGTCTATGAAAGTATAATACGGCCGTCGTAACTTGGCGAATGTGAACATAGGCTCTGCGAACTTTAGCGCATGTAAACTCATGAAGAAAATACAGTGACCAACTAGTACAAAGCAAGGAAAAAATACAGGGATGAAGGGCGACCAATTGTATTCACTGACGAGTCGTATGCCCACCCATCACACCAGTGTATACATGCTCTAGAGTTCGCAGAGCCTATGTTCACATTGGCCAAGTTACGCCGGCCGTATTATACTTCCTTGATTACGTGAAATGGTCTTTTTTTAATTAACCTACTATTAAGAAAAAAACAGAGGTGGTGTCTCGATAAAAATATAAATGATAGACGAAATAAAAAAACGCATTTTTTTATACGCCCCTCTGGCTTGAAGCCCGCGATATCTGCTATTTGTCTCCTTTTGTACAATGGCAAAAGATGATGTCTGCGACATCTAGCTTCGTAGTGATTATCGCTAATCGCTATCTTAAACATTCACAACGCGTTGGCATCGCCCGTGGCGTTGCAGATGTCTATAAGCGACCATAACCACTTTGGTGGCCCGTCTACCTATTTGCCAGTTAAAAAAAAAACTTCTAATGTTCAAAGGTGGACGATTCCGGTACAAAAGCGACAGTGGACAGACTGGAGCAGCTTGGCAAGGGATTATCCAACGGAGAAACCGACGAGGCTGAGCCAAGTGAGGAGAAAGGGGAAGTTCCTATCAACGAGAATCTGTTCCTCGATGAAGACCTTGACGAGGAGCTTCAGAACCTCGATTTAGAAGATTAAAGGCTTGTTTTGTTTTAAAACTTTGTTATCATTTTTAAGTCTGATATAGGGAGGAGCATCAGTTTGAAGATGGCATTGTTACCACCACATTTCTATGTCTGATATCGATTTTTAAAATGAACTGGTACTTAGTTTGGTTTTCCTTTAAGCACTGTGAGTGCAAACGTTTTAGTGAATATTGTCTGGCTAGTGAAATTAAGAGACTGAAGAAGTGCAGCTTTAAAAATATCACTGTGGCAACTCCAAATCACTATAGAATTATGGAGGGTAGATATAACAAGTAACATCTCTCAGAGCTTTCCATTAGTAGCTCACAACGCCCAAAATGATCCGTTAGCCGCTCCACAAGGCGACCGCAGTCGTGGTCGTGGCGAAAACGTCACTAATGACGTCATAATTTTCGATCACACAACGCTCACAACGACCCATATCAAGAGGTGGGTCGAATAGCCGTTCCACTTGGGTTTACTATTGTAACGCCGGCAAGCAAGTGGAACGTAGCCTATGTGTCCATCAAAACGCGGATAATGAAGGTAGCGCTGTGATTACAAAGTGATTAGCGCGATAGACAAATAAACAACATTTTACATGCATGTTACAATTTTGAAGAAAAAATATTATTTGATGTAGTTTACAAAAGCTACGTTCCACAAGAGACTCATAACGACCACGTTCACGACCGCTATTTTTCCCGTTCCATTTGCTTGCGGGCGTTGAAATCATAAAATCTAGTGGAACGGATTATGGAGCGTTGATGTCATTAACGACGAAACACAAATGTCATTGGCTGATTTGAAAACCGCGCCCTTTTTAATGTCAATCGATAGAGAGTATTAATGCTCTGTGGTCAACGCCCACTTCGACCCACTTCTTGACATGGGTCGTTGTGAGCGCTGTGTGATCGATCGAAAGTGATGACTTCATTATTGAAGTTTTCGCCACAACCATAACGACCGTGGTCGCCATGTGGAACAACAAACGGAGCATTTTGAGATACTAAAGGAACGCGCCCACGGTCCTGCACTGATGCCGACGATATACATGCAAACAATCTTATTTTTCTCTGAACTCAGCGTCTCTCTTCTGTTTTTTCCTCGGATTTGGAAATAATGTAAAATAAAACTTCTGTATTTTACTTTTAATGATTTTATTTATGCTCATAAAATATAAAAAAATAATTCACCTAAAACCTAAATCAGAAAAATGAAAATGAGTTTAAATGCAGACACCATTGCCGAAATCGCCCAGGAAAGATAACAAATGAATGGCTGATGTTTGTTTATGATTTTTTTTTATTAATATCCTATTTTAATATTTTAAAACTTATTACCCTATTCCGGACGATTCCAAAAACACGAAAATCATTAAAATTGGTCCAACCGTTCTTGAGTAATAAATTGGTATAACTAACATGACTTTGTTTGGGACATATATTACAAAATATTAAAAACAAACACCAACCACACACAACTACAGTAATGCCTGCTATATATGTATATAGCAGGCATTACTGTGGTTTTTAACTCATTTAGGAGGTGTACTGTTCTGATAACACATTTTACTATAATTGTGTAAATTACACGATTTCAAATATTATCTATCATTATTGGCGTCCCAGTACAATGATTGGCAGTCTATTCATTTATTCAAAACATTGAGAAATCTTATTTTGTTGTAGCCATACAATGATAATGGTGTCACGCCACATTTACATTGAATTTGTCAGGAGTTCCTATTTGTTGGCTTTTCCATGGCCCCATGCAAGCACTTAAAAACCCTGGGTCATTTTTATGGTCCGTGGTCTTCAAGGACATGTATGACTTTTTGTATGGCTACAAAATAGAAATTATTGAGATATTTTATTATTTTGAATAAATTATTTAATATACCATTTTAATTATTTTCAGGTCAAAATAAAACTAGAGTTTGCAATAACGATATAATTAATTACCTCCGAAACCTGTTAAAATTTTAAAACTATACTGAAATATTATTTATGAAGTATAGTAAACTTATTTGAATATTTCAGTTAATTACGTATGAATTGAATAGGGAATGAAATTGTAAATAAAATTAATTAATTAAAAATAATATGTTTTATTTTCTTTTAAAATTTATTGTGAACACTTATTAGAAAAATATTAAGGTTATACAATGACTTAACTAAGTTGAACCATAAAAGCTTTAAAAAATTAATCAAAAATTACTTAATAATCTTGAGTAAGATGAAACATACTTAGATTTCTATAAACACTTGGCTATGTTCCACTAGAGACTCACAACGTCCGCGACCGCGATTTTTCCGATTCCACTTGCTTGCCGGCGTTACAATCATAAACCCAAGTGGAACGGTTATTCGACTCACGTCTTGACATAGGTCGTTGTGATCGAAAATGATGACGTCATTAGTGACGTTTTCGTCACCACCATAACGACCGCGGTCACCTTGTGGAACGGCAAACGGAGCATTTTGGGCGTTGTAAGCTACTAATGGAACGCTCTGTTGAGCACCTTTTGAGTTGATTAAATTTAGCCGATTAGTTATCTATGGTCAGCCATGTTGCGGGGTTATGTTTAGTAATTTTGTCTATGTCATTCTGACTGAATGCTTTGTGTTTCATTTTTGGAATTATATTGGTTATGATGTGAGAATATCCGTGGCCACCAAACTCAACCTAAAAAAAAATATTATTCTACATTATTTTCATGACATCTGGAATAATATTAGTAGACTCTGACGCGCTGATGTAGTAAAGGGTTTAATGCGTTAATACAGGTACAACATTTTTATACATAGTGGAGGAATAAACATTCCAAGTGGTCGTCCGTGGTTGAAATTCGTCCATAATAATTAATGTCAAAGACTACTTCTACAATCACAGATTTCTTCAAGGCAACAATAAACAAAACAGTATATATACAGCGTGTTTCAGCAAACGGAAACCTGCTAGAAACCGTTATAGTATACCGGGTAATATATCTTAATTAAAATGCATTATATTATTTAATAATAACAAAGATTCAGGAAGGTAAAATAAAATTTTGGTTGTGCTTCTCCTTAACATTACACTAAGAATGATTGAACTTTGCTAAAACATTTGGTAAGTTCGGAGCATACATGATAGTGTGTGTAATGTTTTTTTTATTTGTTTAATGTATTTTTATATCTAATTTTGAAAAAATATTAGCATTCGCCGCTTCTTCTCTATATAAACTATAAGTCTGCGAAACTCCATACTTCTCCGTCTGCGCAATTTTCGTAAAAAGGGGTACTAAGTTTTTACTTCACGTATTATATAGATTTTAAGCAACCAATTGAGAAAGGATGCTGGGTTAATATTTAAGTTATTAACTAAAATGTTTGATTTGAAAAACTATCCCATTTTTCCGTATAAAAAGTATCCTATGTTTGTGTTTATGACAGACAGTGTTGCTTTCGCATTTATATAATTGATAGGGATGTAGCTAATCATTCATTTGAATATTGTTTTAATGTAAACATTGTATTAAAATTTAAAAAATGTATCAATATAAAAATAATTACCAGTCTATGCTTAGTGTGTATGTCGTGGGACATTAACAGTCTGTCTACCTTGTCCTCTAGAAGGAGGGACTTCATCATGTCAATCCTCTGGGCATCCGAAGGCATGTCGAAGCTAGGATTCAGCTGGTAGTAAGACACCTCTGTGCCGAACAAATCGAACTGACAGTACGTGCCCAATTCTGCGAATGCCAACAGGTTGTCGTCATCAATCAATGTTCCTGAAATTCAAACACGGCTTAGTCGCGCTATACTTTATGATAATTGTACTGTTAAGCTAATAGCAAAGCATAGAATACTAGAAGTGACTATCATACTGTTACGAGCTACAGGACTCGAATTAAAATTGGAATTACTATAGAATTTATTACAACTATACAAACACATATAAAACGGGTACAAATATAACTGGATATGCAGGATGCGTGATTCAATAACACGCACAAAGTTCGTCACTATATCGCTTATCGAATGTAGGTACTCGTGATTGCTTTGATCGTGGTTCTCACTAGACTGCCCCCCCCCCCCCCCTCGGACATCATTTATACTAGACTTTACAATACAACAAACCGTATTCTACACCTGTGACGGGTAAACAAGTACTAACAATAGGCTATTGTCTAATTGCAAATTTTTAACACAAAATAAACAATAGAAGACTAAATGCTTCCCGCATTTGGTCTTCTATTGTTTGGTGCCATAAACCTGGTTTATGGCAGGCAGGTGTGCATCCACTTTTTGTCGGCATGTAACAATACAGTACACAACACAATACAGTACAGTAACACAATGTGTTGTATATCTGTCTATAATAAATGTTATGTGCCAACATACGAGTAATATACGCCAATTTCAGACGAAAGAATAAATATACGAAGCCTACGTGAACAAAAGGGTCAATTCAAGTAAGGCATTTTTTCATTAATAAAATATGTTTAAATAAAAAATGAGTTTATTAAAATGTACCTAATCTAACCAAATCATAATTTGCAGTAAACCTGCGAAAAATCGAAATGTGTGTGACACATATTAGAAGTGAAACTTCAACGGACAAGTTGAAAAACGAATCGCAACGGACAAGTGGAAAAACGAATGACAACAAAATTTTAACTTGAAGTTTTATGGGCAGTTTGTTAATGTACTTGTCCAATTTAAAACCACTTGTCCGTTGCCATTCGTTTTTCCACTTGTCCGTTTTTAATCATGGCTACAATGCAATTTATGCATTAATTCTGCCAATATCGTCATTGTAGAAAAGCCAGGTGATTTAAATAAGAAAATAGAAGGTAAAGTAGCAATTTAGCCGGTAATCTCAAAAAAATCCAAAGCAATATACATTTATACATATAACAAATATATAAACTAAACATATTTAACACATATATACTACATATTTACAAAACTAAATACAATCTATATATACCTACACACACACACATATATACATATATATATAAATCTATTCTATTTTAAGATAATTTTATTGACAGTGAAGAATTTACAAAGAATATATATAATTTTTTTATGAGATAACGTTACATGAACATTCTTATTAACAGGACGAGGGCAATTAGCAGGAAGAATATCATAAAGGGGGGTTTAAGTGTTTTATATTTCCTTAAGCTGGGGACATTAGAATGAAAATAGGCCATCATTTCAAATCTAGAAAAGAGGACTTACTATCCAGGTGAGACATAACAGCTTTTGAGGCGGTGCCACCGGCCTCCAAGTATAATCTCACGATCTCGAAAGGCGCCTCCGCATCCCGGTGAGGATGGAAACTGACCCCGCACCCTATTTCCTTCTGTAACTCACCAGCCGCTTTAATCACTCTGCGTTCGAAATCTGTAAAAAGTTCAAACGTAGAGCTATTATGTCTAAAAGTCGCGATGTTCTAATGACTGCTCTATTTTTTTAAATGAAACTTCTATATAGTCGGGGTCTTACGATATTTCGCTCACGAAAAAGCGTCGCGGTCACGTGGTCTAATTCTTACATTTTTAAACTCGTGATATCTTTCGAATGAAATGTCCAAATTGAATAATTCAAAAAGATATATAAGGGTATTGAAGCAGTCTTGAATATGAAGTAATTTATTTTGATAAGGATTAATACCAAGATACAAATAAAGAGCCTTTTCTAGCGGCGGCATTTTAATTGTTTTTTAAAAATAAAAGAACACTTATTGTGGCATAACTATAATAGTTAGATATATAGTGTCGCGACACTTTTTGTAAATAATATGTTTTATGGGCAGGTTTTCAAATTGGACAAGTACATTAACAATCTATTCGATTCATTTTATCACTTGTCAGTTGAAGTTTTTCCACTTGTACGTTGCGATTCGTTTTTCCACTTGTCCGCTGCGATTCATTTTTCCACTTATCCGTTGCCATTCGTTTTTCCACTTGTTTGTTGCGATTCGTTTTTCAACTTGTCCGTTGAAGTTTCACTTCTAATATGTGTCCCAGCACACATTTTTATATTTAAACAATTTAACCTCCTTCTTGGTTCGTGAAAGAGGGATCTGTGGATCTAGAAGATGCTTAATTATATATACACTTACGCTTGCTTACATATACACATATGTGTAAGCAAGAGTAGGCTTAATTTTTTTTATATATTTTATGTAATAAATACACTACTTGTACAGGTTGACTTTGAATGATACTCTCAAGTCTTACTTAAACACTGCGCGTGCTCTGCCCTCTGTCTCGAAAATGGTTCAAGATATAAAAAAAATGTTTAAACAAAAGTAGTAGAGAATTTAATCCTCTACAATATTTGTAGTACATAGAAATAGCATAAATCCCATACAAAACGAGATATTTGCAATAAATGTGTAAAAAATCGATTCTTTTGACCTTTGACCTTGGAATATCTGCAAACGCAGACACCCTACGATAGCTAGGTTTTGAGACAAGAATTGGGGTACAATAATAAAGGCTTGTACAAGTTTATAGCTGACTATCTCTCATTCCGAGATTCTTGCCCAAATTTGACTAATTTTCCTGGACTATGTGCCGTATATGAGAATGAAACCTTGAAAAAAGCAGTAAAATGTTTGGCCAGATATCGTTCTGGTGATTTTTCTATAAAACTGCTCAACGACGCGGGCCAGTTGAAGTCAATGGGATCTATATCAAAGTCATTATGAATTCAGATCGCCATAGCACAACACGTTATATTTCAGGAAAGCTCGATGCACAAAGTATTTATATAATGGGCTCAGTGTAACTCATATATACCTATGCATTGAAAAAAGTTATATTTTGAAACAATATATATTTTTTTTAATTAGTCTGTAAAATTGAATATAGATTATAATCATTTGTTTTTTATCTTCATTAAACCGTTTCATAGCTTAAACTATATTCTGTTAATGCAAACACGGCATGCCTGATATAATTGGTTATCTACGCACTATGAATGATTTTACATTGGTAAAAACAAAATATAGTAAAGGTAATATTTTCTTAAGTTTTCGCGACTTGTACACATAATAAAACTACGTTTTAACGGTTTTAAGCGCGGTAATTTATTTTATTTAGGTTTATCCGACGTTTCGGCCGCTTTTCAGTGGCCGTGGTCACGGAAGACAAAGATGACATTTGTCAAACGTGTATTGTCAAAGTTTTTATTCAGCCTACCGCCAACTTGTTCATTTTAATTATTTAGTTTTAATTTTGTTTATGGATATTATTTACTCTATGAGAGCCTAATCTAATTTACCACCGCTTCACAACATGTTGTGGCTTGATGAGAAGTAGCGGCGCAAGAAACTCTTCAGCAAACATGCCTAGTTCTAATTTTTTTTTATATAATATTAAAATGAGTGGAAGGAAAAAATAAAAGAAATTATCAGTCAAGTTGGTTTGTTGCGTTGCACGCAGAAAAAGCTCACAGTGTCTTGAGGTCTGGCAGTTGGTTTTTGCTGGGTTTGGGTCTTAATAGTTTTGATGATTGGATCCCAAACAGGTGGGAAACCGTTAAAACGTAGTTTTATTATAGTAAAGGTAGTAAATGTAAATGAAAGTGTAAAGTTAAGAAGAGGATTGAAACAAAGCATTGAGTCGTTTTTTAATAGATGGAACAGAGTCGACCTTTGTACGTACGGTTATCACTTATCATTCTGTATAGGGGAGAATGTTGATCTATGTTTGTTCTTACTTGTGGTAAATTAAAAGTTTTGCGATTAATTAAATGACTCCCGTTCCGTGGGACATTCTTATTCGAAACCCGCAATAACTTAACTGACAACTCAATATATCTATGAATTGAAACATCTATTTTACACAAACCTCTTATTGGCCAAACACTGGCTAATTCACCCATGAATCCTGCTTTCACATTTGGAGTTTCGTCACAACCCACAGTCAACTCACAACGCATATGATTGTAAAGATCCTCGACACTTTTGTACATGGTGTCGGAGGGTTGAGTATCTTGAATATAGTATCCCGTTCCAGCGATTATATGAACACCTGTTTGTTCAGACAAACTTTTATAGAATGCCACATCCCTTCCTAAGCCATGAGTCGTGTTTTCCACTATAGTACCTATAAAAAGAAAGAGTTATTGTAAGTTCATTATGTTTCCGAAACGATCTTTCTGTTATTTACTATGATCTGAGTGTCTGGGATCGGCCCCAAAGTGGTCTGTTATGGATTACCTATAACAGAAGCACAACTTGCTTGGGTTCTGGATATACAATGTGTGCGTTTTCTATGCCGATTATCATTATATTGTTACGAGTTGCAGGACTCGAATTAAGATGCTGTTGGAATTACTATAGAATTTATTAGAACTATACAAACACGTATAACATAGGTACAAATATAACTGAACACAATCAGTCCAAACGTAATGTACGATTCAATAACACGCGCAAAGTCCGTCACTAAATAGATTATCGAATGGTACACAAGTCTTGTCTCGCGGCTGGTGATCGCTCGACTGCCTCACCCCTCCTTTGGGGCATTTCTTTATACTGTACAAATACAACATGTTTGTAGACTGAATTTCTAAGAATCGCACCTGGCTATGACTATAAAGATTACAATACACAATTGGGCTATAATTCCAATTACAACTTTTAAACACTATATATGGAACGGAATGGAAAAAAAATGTTAATAAAATGAAAACACTGGGCCAAAGTATGTTAAACTTTTAGGGGACCAAATGGCAACTATTCCGCCATCGAACTAAAAAAGAATCACGTAAGTCGGGTCATAAATCGCAGAGAAATCGGTGTACATACATAAAAAATATCATCCCAGCCCAGTGGAGAACCTCTTTCTTCCTTTTGGAAGTCGGTTAAAAATAGAAGAAATCGCTAACCTCCATTAAGAGAAGAAAATTCACGAAGGTCCTGCACGACAGCGTTTCTGGCAGGTTGGTCATTAAGTAACAAATTATTTTGGCAGCTGTATGGATACTGTCTGATGTATCCTAATTTATCCATCCCCCATTGACTGAACTTGTTAGCGATGGGCGCAGGTGGTTTTCTGTAGAAATGGGAGAACTCCATTCCAAGGTGTTCGTGAGTGAGAGTTATTCCAAGCTTCTCAGGAACCTCATCTCCTAACACTGTAATTTAATTAGTTAAGGTGTGGTTTCATCTGCGTAAAAGATTTAGGCCGTTTGACGCACATATGGCGATGGCTTTGATGCTTTCTTGTTTTTTGCATGAATTCAGCAGACATGAGTTCTCTTAAGGGAGGGAGACTGGAAACTGGCCATTGATACCGGAACACAATGTTGGTACGGCGGCATACTCTAGACTAGGGGTGGTAGCAATCCAGACGGGTAAATACCTTTCCACCGGGCTGAGGGCTGTTTTGTAGCCTCTTATGACAGACCGCCCATAAGAGGCGCAGGAAATTGTATTCTTTCGCCGTTCCTACACGGATCGAAGATCAAATGCGTTACTTAAGATGCGACATTGTTAAATAATGACAGATAACGCATGTTTATACACTAATGTGGCTAAGCGTTAATGGCGTTATTTTTTAACGCTTTAAATAACACGCAAGCATTAAAATGGACTTAGAATATATTTAAAATTTAAATATATCCTAAGTCTGTTAGTGTACTACTGACGAAGCACGAGTATATGTACAATCTAAAGATCTATCGATGGAAGAGTTATAATCAAACTCAAGTAAAACAATCGTGTTTAAAATATTAGTTTGTACAAATAGACTGGTAAACAAGTGCCTTTTGGACCAACTTTTTTCAGCAGTCTCCGAAAATTATAAATGAAGTGTCATTCGATTCGGAATGGCATCTAGATGATTTTTGAATTAACTATTGAATAACTAAATGAAAAATTGATTTAAAAAACTTTTTCAAGCAGATTATTAATCATTCATCTATTCAGTTAGTGTCTGAATTTTTTCAATTTTTTATTTTCATATTTAGTATGTTGAAATAATATTTATTCATTAAAGGGCCGATGTGGGTGTGGCTTGCGTAAGCCAGAGTAGCCGTTTTCGGCGCAATTTTCATCCCTCTGGGAAAATTATAAATATTGATTTTACAGTTTCGGGAGTTGAGACTTTTTTTAGGAAATTTCCTCCTTTTCGAACCTTTTTCAAATTTGAAAAATCTTTATTAATTTTTGAGATATTTGCAAAAAACTAAACCTCCTCTTTTTTTTAGTTAATTGTTAATAACTTACAATTTTTGCAAGCGGAACTTCATTTTTTTCAAAAATCATCTAGATGCCATTCCGAATCGAATGACACCTCATTTATAATTTTCGGAGACTGCTGAAAAAAGTTGGTCCAAAAGGCACTTGTTTACCAGTCTAAAAAGAGATTGTAGCTTAGCGACACACCTGCGGAACATAGCCGAATTACCCACTGAACCTACGCCCCATTACCGCATTTTTACAGAACGCCACGAGATCTAGAACAGTGTTACTGCACCGTGACGCCCCTGTGCACTAGCTTGATACACCTGGGGACCAGAGTGGACCGCTTCATCAAACGGGAGGAAAGTCCGCTGTTACCCTCGTATATAGCGGCCCCCTGTGACGGAATCATGGGATGGCATTTTGTACATGGCGGCATTTTCGACCGCCAGTCTGACGGCGGCGGAAGAAGGCCGCTTCATTACCATTTTCATCTCTCCTGGCGGCCTCCTTTTGAATCATAACTGATTCACAGAAGAAGGAAACCGCCTGCCATTGACTATAGCTTTGGAGCATAGCCTCGACCATGCTCCGCAGCGAATCAACCGGCCCAACAATGGCCTGGAGTTGAGGTCCCCAGGCGGCGTACTCCACGAGCGTGAGAAACGCCGTCTATGTGTGCGCCGCACTCTTGGCATAAGAAGGTAAAATTTGATGTATGACGTACGACAGTGATTTGACGCAGATACTTGCCGAAGCAACTATGTCCGTCAAGTATCGGCGTTATAGGTATATCAGGGTCCCATGAGTCCGCGAGACCCAACAAGATAAATCGGGACGGGGACCCCAAGTTCCTCTGCCATGTCTCTATCATGACTTTGGTCGGCCGGCTCCTGATCATCTTGGCAAGCTTGGCATCTAGGTCTGGCACAGCACCAGTCTTCTCGCCCGCGCCTCCTGGTGGGAGCAAAACACTGTCACAAGCACCTCCGCCTGGAGATCCTGGGCGGATCACTGGCCATCTGTGTCGCCGGCATCCACGACGCAGTACACACACACAGCCGGATGGACCTCACCGCTAGGGCCTGAGTCCTCATCAGCATTGTCCGGTTGTAACGTTTAAGTGCATGATTGCATACGAGGGCTCCGTACAGTGCCATACTCCAAAGGATGCCGGAGTATAAGCCTGGTCCTCCCACATAGGAGAGGAGCCTGCCATGGCGGTTACGGACCCGATTAATTTAGGGATACGCCGGTCAAAGTGGGCTCTGAACCTCCGCTTGCTATCCAAAATAAGCCCTATATATTTCATCCGGTCTTTGACCAATATTGGTACGCCTTGGACAACGGTTTTTTTAGCAAACCCATTTGTAATATATTTTATAATAATAATAATAATAATCGGCAGACAAACACACACTGCATATCCCCAAATTAAGCAAGTTACGCTTGTGTAATGGGTAATATACAACGGACCACTCGGGGGCCGATCCCAGACACCCAGACCATGGTAAATAACGGGGAAAATACGTTTCCGAAATTTACTATACCGGGAATCGAACTCGCAACCTCTGGGTTGCAGTGAGGTAGGCCGTCAAAGGCTTATCCCGCTCAACCACAGAGGCCGATTATTATTATTATTATATATTTTATAATATACTAAATATATTATAAAATAAGTTTTATTCTATTATCAGCTCGGTGAAAGTCGATTGAGGTTCAGATCTTAGACTACTAGAATCGGTTACATGATCAAATATACAAAAAAAATCTAGCAAGTGCGTGTCATACCACGTAAATTGAAGATTTTCGTAGAAGCAAGGATCAACCGTTTTTCTTGTCGTTTGCCCTAAAAATGTAGTATATAGAGTTAGACAATCCTCAAAAAGGAATTTATATTAGATTTTAATCAACTGCTATGGATATGATATATGGAGTAAATTTAGGTTATTTAAATTTAATGTACGTTAAACAACGTAAAAAATAATTAATTAAAAACGCTATATCTAGTTCCGAAAGCGTAAAAGTGGCAGCCCTAATGAACCGAGCACCGGGGAAGTCCCATAAACGAGAAAGCGAACGAAGACACACCTCGTCCTCCGACGACCTCATCCCTCTAACACCTAAAATCGCGTTCTGCGCATCAGAAAGTGCGATGTTCCGAGTCGCCATTAAGCTTGCACCGAACTATATCAAAGATTATACACTATATAGGCAATAGGTATTTAATGTGCGTCAACGTCCGATTAGGTACCCACTTACTAATTATTTAGATGGTAGAAAAGATCGACTCACCAGTTTGCACTCTTGGGTTCATTTTACAGGATTTTATTAATTATGATTAATATATCTGTAAAATTAAAATAAATTGTTAAACTTTATCATTATTTTGTTGACATCAAAGGTACCTGTTTCCTTATCTAATATATAAAATTCTCGTGTCACAGTTTTCGTTGCCATACTCCTCCGAAACGGCTTGACCGATTATGATGAAATTTTTTGTGCTTATTCGGTATCTATGAGAATCGGCCAACATCTATTTTTCTTCCCCCTAAATGTTAGGGGTAGTCTATCCCTAAATTATTATTTTTTAGACAAAATTTTTAATTTCTATTTTTTTATGATACAACATACAAAAATACGTACAACCCTAAACCCCTATTTTTACCGGGCAGGACGACGTCTGCCGGGACAGCTATTTTTATTTACAATATTTTTATTTTATGACATATTTCATATTATTATTTGGTTATTGTCATCGTTGTTTTGCCATTTTCTTATTTTATGTCTATAGTCACCTAGTTTTGCAATATTTAGTAGACTAAGGCAAATTTAATATTTGCACGCCCTATCCTATGAGTAATGGCAAGTTGAACCAACCATAATTGAATATCAGTTCACACACACACCATTATATGTACATGACCAACATACACATTATATGGTGATCTAAAATTTTAACACTGGCAATTGGCGTGAGGAACCTCTGATTGACTCATATTACAGGTATATACCTAGTTTGAGAGTAGAGTCAACTAATATTGTATAGTGTTTTTAGCCTCCAAAATGTGTTTTAATCAACATTAATTTCATTTTTGTACTTTGTTTTTCTTAAGGCTTAATAAAGATATTTTGTATTTGTAGTTTATCAATATACAATGTCATAAGCAAATAAACTTTGTTTAGTATACTTTTATCCAAATTTTATCAGTGTGAACTGTTTACAGCTAACTTTATCTCGAATCAACTAAAAGTTAACTCTGTTTATCAAATCATACATACACAGTGTAATAGGTATGTAGTTTATTTTACTTTGCATTTAATAGTAAAAAGAATAATGGAAACAAATACATACTTTAATTAATACTTACAGATGCTCACACAAAGCCAGTCGCATACTCTATGGAATTGGATACTATATAAAAGTATGATACTACGTATCACGCAGTCTAATCAGTAATACACCCATAGATATTTGTGATGGGACAGTGTTCTCACTACTCAGATGAACAATAATTCAATTAGGCTAAACTTTAGTATTACGGTCACTGAATTTTATGTAGCAACCAGTCTTAAGGGAGAGGGAGGATTAATACTCATTGCTTCTGCAACCCCTGTGTCCAGGAAACGTGTAGATCTTGAGATATTTTTTTTGTGTACATAAATTTAGTTATTTTTCCCTAATATTGTACTATGGGTCCGAAAATGAGAAATCATGAATAAACCCCTTAGTCAATGTAAAAATCATTTAAAACAGTCCAAAAACACAGCATAAAGCCCACGAGCTGAATGAACAACGCGAGCGTGCCCCGGCAGTGGCCAGCGAGTATCACAACCGACTTGTAATCATCGTTGAAACTGTTATAAACGAATGAATGATGCCCAATCTGTTCTGGCACTAATTGCTGGCTACTCCAGCTTTGGTCTAAAGTCTAACCTAACCTAACTAACTGTTTAAGTCACTGCTTCTGCTGTCCACCTACATCCGAAGACGCCCCAGTTCGTAATCGCTCATTTTAAAGTGAAAGTCCAGTGAGCAACCCAAATTCTAAAGTTAGCAATCCAATCAAAGTCCAAAAGAAAATCCGTAGTCAACGTAAAAATAATCAAAATAACTATTTATATTTATAGAGTTTATATTTATATGAATTACTATTAAAAACAGAGCATACTAATTCAAAGTCCCAACATTGTATTCAAAAAAGGGACTTTCGTATTTAAAAATCGATAGGGGAGAGCAGGTAGGATTCGTACACAGGGAGCATTCGTACAGTGGAGATATCTCCGCCATTTTGCAACATTGAAATGTTCGCATTTGTGTGCGTGATTGCCGTTTGTAGGATACGGGTACCTGCGGGATGGGGCCACAACACGGCCATTGGCTTCGATGATGTAAGTCGATACGTGAATTCGCTCTGCGTAAGTATTTTTCGTTGTCATCTTTTAATTCGCTTGGCTGGTATAAGTAATGCTCAAATTATAAAAGTGATTTATTATAGTTTATGCCTTAAAATATTACTTTAATATTTAAATAGATATTTTAGCTTAACTATAACGGTTATGTTTATTTCAAATTAATTTGTTGAATTATCTGGATGGGGTACCTTCGTGCATTTATATGTGGGGTAGATTCGTACTGTACGAATCCTCTAGTATAATAGGTACCAGTAGATATTGTACCTATGGGCAAATTTGTTCTAATTTCACGATACATACAACTCGACTTTATGTTTTAAGTCTCTGCAAAAAAAATATTTAGTTGTTAGCACTTTGCTTTATGCGGATGATGCCGTGCTTTTAGCCTAATCGCCATCAGAACTGCAAACACTAGTCACAATGATGAAAGATGACTGTCATGCGAGAGGTTTATATTTGAATGCGAAGAAAACAACGGTTATGGTGTATGAAAGAGAAGAAACCAGAACGAATGCAAGGATATGGTCGATGATGTTATGCTGGAACAAGTGAATGAGTTTGTATATCTTGGATGTGCTTTTAGCAGGGATGGAAGGTACAGCGCTGACATAGAAAGAAGAGTAAATTTGAGGAATAGTATGAATGGAGCTTTAGGTAAACTTCTAGGCGCTAAGAAACTCAGCCAAAAAGCCCAGCTTGCCATACACAACGCAGTGCTAGTACCATGCATGACAAAAGCTATGAATGTCAAAGAAGCAAATGAGGTGTTTAGGAATAAGCCTAAATGGCGCTCTGGTGTTCGTGCCTACCCCGCAAAGAACCTGGCGTGAAGTTATGTATTTGTGTATGTTGTCATGTGATAAAATTTATAATGTTGATTTTTAGTTCTTTTATTAATGGAAAAAGTATTATGTTACATGAATATTTTCAGGACTTATTTTTAAGTATTAAAGTACTTAAAACAATATTTTTGATCATTACTAGATGAAGATCTTTAGTTTCATAATTATTAGAGAAGAAAAAAATACATTTGTGTTCTTTTCGTTACATAGGTACTCTGAATACAATAATTACTAGTTTACTATATGACGGCTGATGCTGTTTCAACTTTGACCTTATTAAAGGACTTTACTACATTGAATAAATGGCATTTTCTTTGATTGTACGGAGGTTCCCCACTGTGTACGAATGTGCCCCACGCTGCTAAATGCACGAAGCTACCCCATGCATGGGGTGCTTTCGTGCGTTTTCCATTTTTTAGGAAAACGGTTGTAACTTCTCCATGTTGCTTTATATGAAAACTGCACTTCCATAATATTAAAGCCAGATAAATGGGTAATATACCGCTATTAAAATAATTTTGTAATAGCAAATAGTTTCTTTTTTATAAGGCTCAGAACAAAAAACGTACGAATCCTACCTGCTCTCCCCTATTATTGACAACATCAATACTCTTTATTGTACACCACCTTAAAACAGTAACACATTAACATATCTTAAAATTAGAAGATAGTAGTACAATGGGTGGCCTTATTGCTTAAAGCAATCTTTTTCAGGCAACCTTTGGATGGACAAGGATCTTTATCTCAATAAATACATAGATACATATATTATATACATATAATAGACATATTGATTTTATTCTATTTTTGGTGATTTGGCTTCAACGCTACTGGCGCTGATTCGACTAATGTCACAGTAACAGAGAATGCCAGGTGTGGGTTATTGGTCAATAGCAGTTCAAAAAAAAACTTCAATTGACAAGTGAAAAAACGAACCACAACGGACAACAATTTTAAAGGGCAGGTTCAGGCAACTTCCAATTAAAATTTTGTTGCGATTCGTTTTTTCACTTGTGCGTGGAAGTTTCACTTCTATGTGTCCACACATTTTGATTTTTATACTAATATTTATTATATATTTACTAATTTACTATATATTTATACTGCAAATTATTTTGATTTGGTTAGGTTGGGGTCAATTTTACCTGCACGCTGATAGTTGAATGCATTTTTTATTTAAACACATTTTATTTAATCAAACAAAAAAAACTGATTCAATTCGGAACCAAAGAAGACATCCATATTCTACTTTAAAATTATGCCGCCTATCACCACGTCCACTCTGAAATTATGCTGTCCCTCGACGCGGCCGTAACGCTTTTTCGTGACAGAAAAACTTCTAATAGTCCAGTCATTTAAGCTTAAATTAGGTAAGAATCTCGGAATTCGAGATACCCAGCTGTGAGTCTGCAAATACTTGTATATTGACACCTGGATAGGTTAGGAAAAAGACGATAAAATATAATATAATAGTTAATAAAAATTGACTAATATTTATAATCATTGATTTATCGATAGTTCATCAACTATGGCGCGTTTTTGACTGGAGGCACCGGTTGACCTGAAGTGATGCTGTGACCGCGCGTTCTCCGCCCTCTATCTCGAAAACGGTTCACCGTATAAAAACAATTTTAAACATAATTTGTATTCTATAATATTGATAATAAATACAAATAGCAAAAAACCAATAGAAAATGAGATATTTACAAAAAAAGCGCAAAAAAAAAAAACGATTTTTGTGACCTTTGACCTTGAAATTTAATAGTTGCTTACACCCTACCATATATGTAACTTTTGAGACAACCTTTAGGGTGTCAATATACATCCCCCAGGGGGTGCCGCCCTGGTCTCTTCTCCGACCAGGTAGCGGTACAAGGGGATGCGTCCCCGGGGCCCCGAGCGGCCACTGTCACATTCCCCCCTTCGCTCCGTGACAGTGGTGTCCCACCTTTCCGCCTCCAAATCCCAATGCCTGCCCTTCCTTACCAAACCTCCTCCCCAAACGCCCCTCCTTTCCGATGCGACCGCCAGCGTCGAGGTGTTCTCCGCTGGCTGTCAAGGAGGGTGGTGGTGATGTCCACCCCACCACCGCCCTCCTGACAGGCGACCTATCCTCCCCGACCCCGTCTGCCAACGCTGCTGTGTGCGCGAGGCGACGGGAAAAGGGGAGGAAGGAGAGGGGGGAGGGGTGTTGGCGCAGGAGCAATCCTTCGCAGCCTCCCCCTCCCCCCATCGCGAAGCCCCCCCCCGCCACTGACGCTGCTTAGAGCGCGAGACGGCGGAGGGGGAGAAAGGAGAGGGAGGGGTGATGGCGCAGGAGAAATCCTTCGCGGCCTCCCCCTCCCTCCTATCGCGAGGCCCCCCCCGCCACTGACGCTGCCGATTGCGCGAGGCGGTGGGGGGGGCGGGGTGGAAGAAGAGGGGGGAGGGGTGTTGGCGCAGGAGCAATCCTTCGCAGCCTCCCCCTCTCCCCACCGCGAAGCCCCCCCCCGCCGCTGACGCTGCTACGAGCGCGAGGCGGCGGAGGGGGAGAAAGGAGAGGGAGGGGTGATGGCGCAGGAGAAATCCTCCGCAGCCTCCCCCTCCCCCCCCATCGCGAGGACACTCCCCCCCGCCGCTAACGCTGCTGAGTGCGCGAGGCGGCGGGGGGAGGAGGAAGGAGAGGGAGGGGTGATGGCGCAGGAGTATTCCTTGCAGCCTCCCCCTCCCGGCGGCAGCGGGCGTCGAGGTCTGGGGGATCAACATAGACCTCCGCCCGCACTAATGCCGCGAGAGGGCGCGAGAGGTAGCCGCGCGTCCCTCTCAGGGCCGGGGACCACCATCTCCCCCGGCCCGCACACAGGAGAGGCCGCCTCTGTTTACGAGGCGGCCGGCCGCTGCCGGGGTTGCGGGTTAAGCTCACGCATGTACCGCGACCCCGGCGCTAGGCGGAAGGAAGGCTCCCATGGGGTTTTAGTGGGTATACCGGCAGCCGGTCGTATTGAACCGGCGTCGGGGAGCCCCACACACCGGCCGCGCATGATCCCCCGCGCGGCTGACGGTGCGGCAACGCATTTCCCCATGTAAAAAAAAAAAAAAAAAAAAAAAATATACAAGTATTTGCAGACTTACAGCTGGGTATCTCGAATTCCGAGGTGAACTTATTATAATGACTGGACTATAATATTATAGACGGTTTATATAGATGTTTCACTTCAAAAATTTGATCGATTCTCTTCTGTGAATCTAGGGACATATTGATTCATTGACGGAGTGAAATAACTTTTTCGTATTAAATTTTATTATAGGAGTAACCCTGAATAACCAAAGACATTTTATTATTCTATGATTCTATGTATAGGTACTGAGTAGTAATACCGTACTGAGTATTATTCAAAAGAATGGGGGAATACCGCAACACGTAACAACACACAACAAACATAAATTACATTTAGATTAAAAAATGCGGTCAACATTTTGGCGTGAGTTTGTAGAATACTTGTTTAAAAATATGTATTCTTTAACCAATAGTAGCCGATGGTTAGTGCGCGGTAAAATCAAATTTCTATTGCCATAGCAATAACACCGACAGAAATAAAATATTATTGACATTTATTTTAAGCGAATCTAGTTTAAGGCAGCTTAACATTATCCAAAATTACTAGATCAAGTCCACAGCAATGCCTATACTAGTGCAAGATTTCATTTGGACACAAACACCAAAAACTGTAAATATAAAAATTTCGTTAAATTCATCAAATCATGAAAAAGTGGATATATTCACAACTGATTCGTATGTAAAAGTGCATTTTAAGCCATATCTCTTTGAAGCATTCCTTCTATATGATGTGGACAGCAAAAAGAGTCACTGTCTAATCAAAGATGATTTAATTGTATTAGATTTGAATAAGAAAGAAGATATCCATTGGGAAAGTCTTGAGAAGTTTTTAGACAAAGAAGAAAAAATCCAAGTAAGACAAGACATTTTAGTGAAAAGTCAGGAGGAAGCAAAACAGAACTCGGAGGATAGAAGAATTAGAAAAACTCAGTTGGACAGATTTACTGTTCAACAAGCGATGGAGATCGACACAAAACAGCACGCTTTGATGGATGAAAGGAGGAATGATGAAAGGTCAAAGGCTATGCAAGCTTTGGAAGAGTGGAAATCAAATACTTGTGAAATAGAATCGTTTATTCCTGGCAACAAAGATTCTAATATTGAAATTGTAGAACTTGAAAATGATACATTAAATGAAAAAGAAGCTAAAGATATAGAAGAAACAATATTCAAGAATAAGAAGTGTAATACATCTGCTAAGGAAGCCGTTAGTCCACGTAATCACCTGCAAACACCAAAGAAAACGCCTAAGTCTTTGAATAATATGCCTTCAAAGAAACCTGTTAAATCAGAATACGTAGACAAGAAGAAAGAAGAGGTGGCTAAGCGAGTACTTCCTAGATTGAGAGAAACTTGTCAATTAGAAGTGAAGCACACTCCTAGAACTTTCCCTACACCTAGCAGAGAGTCTACAGCTGAAGAAGAACGAGTGTGGCTTAAAAATGTGACCATGGCTCGCAGGGCTACTGGTAACGATGTTAAACCAGTTTCATTCTTAGTTACTTACTTTTGAAAAAAAAATGCAGGCAGCTGCGTATATTTTTCGTTTATGCCCTTCTTTTCTTCTTCAGCCAAAAAAAGAAGAACGCGTTGTTGCTCTAATAATGATCTAACCCCTTAATATCTACATGAAGAAAAACAGTAAAAAATAATGAGAAGTTTCCAAATTCTCCATTACTGTTTAAATGACGACAGATGTCACCGATATCTCGCTTTTTGACCTCTTCTTATTTTAGTTATCTGTGCAGGAACGGAGAAAGAATATAATTTCCACCGTTGGGGCGGCCTGTCGTAAGCGGAGACAAAACAACCCACAGACAGGTGTTAGAGCATTTGCTCGACTGACTGGCTACCACCCCTGGTCTAGAGTATGCCACCATAACAACCTTGAGTTGTGTTCGGGAATTAGTGACCAGGTTCCATTCTCCCTTAAGAGCAGCAGCGCATTCGTAGCACCTTTGGATTTGCAAATGTCCATAGGCGATGGTAACCGCTTTTAACAAGTGGGCCGTCTGCCTGTCTGCTGAACTCGTGCAATAAAAAAAACAAGACCTGAAACTTTTTCAACTTTTGACTGAGTGGTATAAAAATGTATTCGTCTTTATCATAAAGCGATTGAAAGTCGTAAAATAAGTCTGTTTGCCCAATTTCTGTAACTGTGTTTTTAGGATTTGTGTCTGAAGACCTAAGACCAGAAGAGCAAGATCCACAGTGGTGTAAGGAGAAAGGCGATGAATTCTTCCGTGGCGGCAACTATTTGGGCGCGATCAGTGCGTATACGCATGGTATCACGCTCTCAGACAAGTTGCCTAGCCTGTTTGCAAATCGCTCAGCCGCTCACTTCGCTTTGGGGAATTTCAACAAATGTGTAAGTAAGCCTAAAGTGATGCGGGCGTGACAGAATCGCAGTGTCAGCTCAGTAAATATCCCGCGACTCTGTCTCAGTTGTTTGATGGAATATCAGGGTATATTTTTAATGTAAATAAATATCTAGTAAATCCGACAATAGTCGTGGTATATATACAGGTGAATTTTGCAAGTGGGCTTTCAGGACCAAAACAAACTATACGAAATAGCGAAAACTCTCGAGGCCGATTTTGACGAAAACTAAAATATCATCAGATTAAAGATTTACGTTACTTTACCCCAATAAGTCAATGGGTAAATTGGTTGCGTATAAATAAGTTCTGGACAAATGACCGCACGTAGTCTCCATCTGCTCTTGTTCATGTGATGAAATCAAAATCAAACATTCTTATGAATTGAAACTCTCGTATGTAGGTACTGATTCGTAATTTTATCGTTTAAATTTGTGTAATAAAGATTTGTTGTGAGTAAATTCGCTCAATTTGTATTAATGTGCAAACTAGATACCGAACACCGTTTAGGTAGACTCGCAAATTATATTTTTTGAGACTACCTAATGAACGTCAAATAATCTAACATGGTATTCAGATATTGGATCATTAACTTATTTAAGTCTTTTCTTCAGATGAACGATTGTTCGGCAGCTTTGGACCTGTTTAAGCCGCCATGTGAGAGCAACAGGCGTAATCGAGCAAAGTGCATTGCCAGACGGGCAGCAGCACTCGCCCGCGTAGGGTATTTGTCCAAAGCCATCGACGAAATGAAGGCAGCTATGAAATTACTTCCCGAGGACGAGAATATAAAGAACGATTTATATAATATGGAGAGGGCCTGGGAACAGAATCCCGATTCTGACTAAAGCGGACATTTTCGGACCTATTTTGTAAGTCAGAGAAATGTATTCAGAGTCAGAATCTATAAAAATAACACGCCCACCCTGTGTAACGGGTCCCTAAAGTTTTCGGACTTTCTGAAGGAGCTGGGCTGAATGGGTCAGTTCTTTAACTAGCCTCGCACGCAAAGTATGCTATGTCTACGTTGTTGGGTTGCAGAAACCGCGAAGAATAGGTCCCTAAACCAGTGTAATGCGATTTTAATTCCTTGTCCATATTATATTTCATTTTCTTAAATATAAGAGGCCTTATCACTTTAATTCATTTTAACGACCTCTCAATTGAATCTATTTTGAAATCGTATTCATGTTCCTTAAAAATCGGAGAGCACCTATTTTTTGAGGAAGAGGTACTTTCCAAACAGATACACTACGGGATAAAAGGAAGTTTTCGCGACATGCTACCTGAGTTATTAACGCGAGCGAAGATTTACTTACTCCTATTACAGATGCACGATGATGAAGAATATGTTAGACACTTAAAATAATGAATTTTTACAACACTTTCCAAAATAGCTTGAGTTATTTAATACTTCAGTAAATATAGACAGAATAGAAAGAAAAATGTTAAGTATCTTAATTATGTTAATGAAAACTATAATTGAATAAATAAATTCATCTAATAACCAAAAAATATTCTTGCTAATTAATATTAAAAGTTTCCTTCAAATGCCAACCATTATACCAAAACTACATTCAGTAAATACTAAAATAATTGTACTGTATTTAAACAAAACATTATATTATAATACAAATATTTTTTTATTCTTCTACAACAATCTTGGGCAAGCCAAGATTCTTCAGTAATGCATGTGGTGATGGGTCTCGGCCGCGGAATCTACGAAAAACTTCACTGGGATGGCAACTTCCACCCACTGCTAAAAATGTGTCCTTATAACGTTTGCCAACTGTCAAAATATCTTGATCTCCTTGTTTCGTTTCCTCAAATGCACTGTAAATGTCTGCTGCAATCATTCTAGACCACAACCGGCAATAATAAGCAGCTCCCCATTCCTCAGATATAATCTTAGTAAAAGAAAGTGGATGTGAGTCATACTTATCCAGGGGGAGTACATGGTACTTTGGCCAGAGCTCCTTAACCAAATCCCTCCAAAATGTTTTCTTTGAATGCAATTCTAAATCTAACTTTGAAAGATACAACTCTTTGCATAGATTATAACCAGCCATATGACCTCTAATGTTTTGAAGATTTTTCACTATATCCTCAGACAAAGGTTCATCAGTATTAAAATGTCCACTAATTGCCCTAATTGTATTAGGATCATACAACCAATGAGTCATAACTTGTCCACAAACTTCTGCTGCATCCCACTCTACATTAGAAAGTCCAGCCACTTCTGAATAATTTGCTTTGGTAAGTAAATGCCTCAATGAGTGACCAAATCTTTGGAATAACATTGTCACCTCATTGAAGGATAACAGGGATGGCTTCTCATCAATAGGTGCTTGGAAATTAAATATTAATGCGGACAGTGGATTTGTTTCAGTTACTGAACACCTATTCCTGATTGCAATGTGCCATCCAGCATCATCATAAACCCTGATTTTCTGATTTTGTCGCGCATAAGGATCTAAGTAGAACCCAGCTATGGGAATATTACTGCTCTCATCATATATATCATAAAATTTAACATCTTTGTGCCATGTGTGGACATCAGCTCTCTCCACAATCTGTATTTTGAATAATGTACTGCATAAATTGAACAAACTGTTAATGACTTTGTGTAATGGGAAATATTCTCTTATTTTATCTTCATCAAAACTGTATAATGACCACTTCTGTTTTCTTTGCCAATATGGAATATCCCACTGCTCTAGTTTCCCATCAAATCCTCTTTCTTTGGCATACCTTTGCAGCAATTCAACTTCAACCTCCTGCATTGATCTCGCACTTTCGAGTAAACTATCCAATACAATGTTGACATTTTCTACAGATCCAGCCATCTTTGTCTCCATACTCATATCAACATAAGTTTCATAGCCTAATATTTCAGCTTGTTCCTTACGTAAACTTCTTATAGTGTCCAAATTTGTACCAGTTTCCAGTTCTTTGTTGACATAATTAGAACACCTTTGGACATAAGCTTGCCAGGCGTTCCATCTTAACTGTCTGTCAGGGCAATATTGCATAAATGGCTCGTATATGTGTGGTTGAAGACTGATTTTCCAGGGCCCTTTAGTTATGTCATTACTAATAGCCATAGACTTGACTAGAGTCTCAGGACAATCTCTCAATAATCTTCCATCATCAATATTGCTGCTAAATACCTTAGTTGCCATATTGACTTTATCCCTAAATATCTGCCTCTCTTTCTGTAATGATGTTAGAACATTGTTCAGCCTTTCTCTTCTAATACCCTTTACATCTAAACCATTCAATTTACCTTCAAGAATGTATTTATCTAAAAGCCTTTGTTCTTCATCTGTAAGTTTCTTTAGTCGATTTTTCTCATTGACTGCTGCTTGAAATATTGGTATGCTGTTGAATTTTGATGACCTAGCTTTGTGAGCTCTTTCATGAATTTGAATATATGATTTTGTTGGCATTAAAGAACTGTTACTAAGGTACAAAGTCTTTGCCATACCCCATGTCAGTTCGAGCTGTGAATCTAGTTTTTCCAGTGGCTGAAAAATTTCAATGAAGGCATTTTTGCAATCCTGTGATATATGTTCAATCTGGCTCACACCATTTTCATATTCTATGCTTTGTTTGCTTATGGTGGCAATGCATTTTTCTATCGTAATATCATTGAATTCTGGCAATCCATTGTCTGAGAGTAGAGTATTTTCTGCATCCTCGCCTATTTCAGGAATCCTGCAATATAAAAAAATATATTAATGCCATGGCAATTTTATCCCATCCTAAAGGCTGGCAACATGTTACCTACACACTTGGTGTTGCAAACATCTTTAAGTGATGAAGACCACTTTCCATAAGCTGGGCTGTTTACCTGTTACGTGCTACTCAACAACAAAAAACTTAGTAATTAATATCAATCAATTAATAAACCTCTAGATACATTTTCTTCAAATAGATATCTACTTAAAGATTTTATGGCAATAGCATAAGTGTTGGCCCATCCACTTGGGACATAGAGAATTGACACAACTTGCAGCACTGAATGTCAACAACCACTCATCTGTGCTGGAACGGAGAAAGTATACAATTTCCTGTGGCCTTTATAAGAGGCGACAACCCACAGCCAGGTGGTAGGAAATTTGCCTGTCTGGAAGGGGACCACTCCTGGTCTATAGTATGCTGCCATAACAAGTTTGTGTTGTGTTCCGGCATTAGTGACCAGGTTCCAGTCTCCCTAAAGAGAGCAGCAGAGCATTTGTAGCGCTCTTGGTGTTGCAAATGTGCATAGGCGATGGTACACTCTTGCCATCAAGTGGGCCGTCTGCCTATCTGCTGAACTCCTGCAATAAAAAAAAACCACAAACATATATAATTAAGGAGCTGCATGGCAGATTTTATAATGACTTAGCAAGATCCAATGCAGAACTATCAGTGTTGGTGACCTAGGTATGATTTTGTAACCAATGATTTTGTCTTTGCAATTATGTTTATGACAAAAAATAACGAGATGAATTTTTGAAATTGAAATTTCATGTCACTCTCCGTCTCAAAACAAGTTTTTATATTATTTAAACCTTATCTTAAGCTAGATTCATTTGATTGATGTCGTTCCAGAATGATGGTCTTCTTCATATTGAGTTAAGAGTAACTTACTCAATGTAATTAAGACAGTACATAAGTATTCTAAATCTGGCAAGGATAACATGGTTACAGGTTATTATAATAATAAAAAATTAAATACTAATAATCTTTAATTACTTACAAAACAACATATCCAGCGTTACGTTTATTTTGGTACAATTGCCTTGTCACATGTCGGCTTACTATTTTCGTTCGCAAAAATGACAAAGCCATAATATTCACTATATAGATTCACCTTATAATAATATAAAACCTTAGTATTGCAAATTTTTACTAAATATGAAAGCCGCACGAACCGCACACCTGATGACTTTTTGACAGTTCTTTTTCATAGACACGATTGAAAAACTGCCGAAATTAATGAAAACGGCAACTTCGGACACATTATCATTTTGTTTCCAATTTATGGTTTACGTACAGAAATCAGGAATAAAGGTGTGTGCCCATTATAAGTCAAGGCTAATGGGCGCGTTTTCTCAGAACGCCTAAAATGTTCTGTCTGTAGTTCCACAAGGCGACCGCGGTCGTTATGGTCGTGGTAAAAACATCACTAATGACGTAATCATTTTCGATCACAGCGACCTATGTCAAGAGGTGGTTCGAAGTGGGCGTTAACCACAGAGCATTAATTCTCTCTATAAAATCAGCCAATGACATTTGTGTATTTCGTCGTTTATGACATCGTCGCCCCATAATCCATTCCACTAAAGTTGACTAAAGCTATGATTGTAAAGTCTGCAAGCAAATGGAACGATAAAAATCGCGGTCGTAAGCGTGGTCTTTATGAGCCCCATCTGAAATGTAGCCAACATATCTGGGTAAGAAAAGTGCTTAGAAACTTGAAGTGTGAACATCATAGTCCTAGGAAAGCATCCCATACTGTGTGACTCATTTTTTTTACTTTTTTAGTATAATTTTATTAATGCGGCATTTGCCGCGTTAACCTCATAGATGCGTGCATATCTATAGAACTGAATAACTAGTGTGTGGGCACCTTAAATAATTTAAGCTCGCCATCGCCATTACCGTCAAGTGTCAGAAACACGCATCTCACCACAGAGTACTTTATATATACTGGTATAGAGTCAACAGTCATAATATATATACTAACGCACTCTATCGGTATACGGCATTATTCAACGGCAAAAACCATCCAGGGGGTCTAGTGTTATTTTGATTTTTATATTAGACTTTTGGAAATTGCGGGAGTTATAATTTAACTCCTGCAATTCCCAAAAGCCTTTCCAAAAAATGTTTATTTGTTAGTAAATAAAACAACAATTTAGCGGTAGCGTGATTTATTATGTTTCCTTTTATTAAAATATTCAAAGGCATACATTTTCATAACATCATTTGTATCCACATCTAATCTGGTGCCGGTAAGATGATGTACTTACAAGTTTTACCATATCTGGGCACACAACAACCTCTTTCAGAAGAAGCCATAATCCAAGTCATCAGACAACAAATCGTTAGGCAAATTGGTGTTCAGGGTACATGCGTAAGTCCAACGTGATCACAGAACACTAGTAAACGTGATAAGCGAAGTTTTTGGAGTCCAGGAATCAAACAAAGTTATCGAAAAATATTCAAAACACAAACAAAGTACATACGTTCACGAATGTAACTTGTATCAGTCGGAATGTCATTTTGGTTTTGACATAATTGACATCTTTGAAATGTTTTTGGTAAATCGACAATTCATCAAAAATCTATTAATTAAAGTTAAAAAGAGCTTTATAATTTGAAAAAGATGAGGACTAGAATTTACACACTTTAAAATATATTTATTAGCTGATATGGCTTGCAAAAACATATCAAGTATTAAAACAACTGCGTATAAAGAAACATATTATATTCATTCATTTGGTGATTAATTTGAGAACAGTGACATCTACTGCAATACCTACCTACTAATAGAACGCAAAAAAATCTCTAAGAAAAAATAATTGTACTGACTGTTAGGACACTGCATCTCACATCTGTTCTGTCACTCACCAAATTCAATCAGTTGGTTGTCATTTAGCTTCTGGTTGGTAGTTTTCTTGAAAAAATTTCTCCTATTTTAATCGTAAACGTGAAATAAATAGTTTCTGAAAGTAGGCCATGGCGAAGGTCACCAAGTGCAAAAATAAACAGAAAGCCCATATGTAATTTATTTTACAATTTGCGAATAACAATAATGGAAAGCGTCGACGTAGAAGAATGCCAAGTTGACCCCACGGCGGTCACAAGAAAGAAAAGTTTATGGGCTAAGATTAACAATAGGACAACGTACAGCTATTTATTTAACGTGGTAGTATCAATATTATTATTGACGTGTTTGGTTTTAGTGTTATATTTCTTTAAAGAATATTTGAAGAATATATTATATTGGGTGGACGCACAGGACCCTTGGATAATATTTTTGTTGTTTATGGGACTGTTTTTGATAGTGAGCTTCCCGGTGACGATAGGGTATTTAGTGCTGATAATAACTAGTGGATATTTGTTTGGGATCGTGAAGGGCTTGGGGACAGTTTTGGTGAGCGCCAATTTTGGTGTTGCGGTTGCCCATTTCACGCTTAAAGCGTTGCGGTCGTATTTGCCGCTAGACCGGCTACTTAAAAACGACACGGCGAGAGCGTTACTTAAGGTGATTGCTGGGCCGCAAGCCTTTAAGATCGTTTTCTTCGCTAGATTGACGCCAATACCCTTTGGGTTGCAGAACACCATATTTGCAGTGAGTATTATACTTTGGTTTTTTGTTTCTGAGATATTTACTTATTAAAGATTAATTATAAGTAGGTATAATCAATCAAATAGGAATCAGAATTCACAAAATACTAATTGGAAGGTTATCAATAAAATTTTATTGAGTCTGTAAACTTTGAAATTACTATGTGATAAACTAAATCCATCTTCTTAGTTATTTTAATTTATCCCGCAAAAACAATGTTATTTATTGGCATAAAAAGTATCTAAAGTTGCACCTCAGGATATAAGCTAGCTCTATGTTGGAGTTTCATTTCAATCTATGCTCTAACAGATAGACAAAAATTCTAAAAATTGCATGAATTAGCTCCACCAATTTCTTTACATTTTTAAAGACATTGCACAAACTCCAGACATTTATGGCCTTATAACTTATAATAAAATCGTTAAGAAACAATTAGCCATCTCTTAAGTAAGAGAATCAGTATCAGACCCTAATCAATGAATATCTTTTTTTTTTCATTTATAAACTTGTAATACCTGTTGTTTACCTAAGAGGAGCATAGAGAAACAAAATTATGGGTAAGATTTTCATTAATCAGTTGCTGAACAATATCTTTCAATTGAAGAAATGATTATAAGTAATGCCTTTTCAGATTTATTGTAGTATATATTGTTGTTGTTTAGTACTTAGATATCTGTAATTAAGTGTAGAACTTGGATAGAAAAAATAGTATCAACAAAAATAGAGTTTTATTATGTTTTAGCTGTTTTTTTTTGTAGGACATCTACTGTCTGTATTTTTTTTCTATCAAAAAATAGGTGACTCAAATTGTAAAACTTTTTGTATCTGTCTTGAGTGTTCCCTTATCATTTTTTAACTGTAAATGTGTGCGTTATATTTTTTTTAATGACATGCAATTTTTTTGATACATAACATCATCAAGAGATCAACATAAAAAAAATAATATTTGTGGTGGAATTTTCTGAATACCTTTAGTATTGAAGAGTGTCCAAATTTATATTTCGAAGTTTACATCCAAAAACTAGATAGACACTTAGAGCTATAAACTTCACTATTTTTAAGTTACTGTCCCTCTGTTTTCTTCAAGTTACAGCCTCCTAAAATCACCCAAAAATTTGGATATTTTTAGCTCCCTTTTGTGCGAAGTTCATATTATAGGCTGTGTTAAAACTTATACCATCTCCAGATACAACAGATTCTCAAAATATGCTCTGTGTATAATAATATATAGGGAATGTAATTTGAAATTGTATTTCTGATCACTAATTTATCACTATTTCTTCAAATAAAGTAGATAATCTGCAGAGGGCTATGACATATTATGTGACATTAGTTTGTATGAGAAAGACTTTATTGTGTATCAGTTTTTTTTATTGCATGAGTTCATCAAACAATGTTGCTAAATTAGAGAATCCATAAGGCTAATGTAAAGATATATAAAAGTTCCTTACTATAGACGGTTAAGGCTGTCCAACTTTGGAATTCATTGCCTGTTGCTGTCAGACAAGCAAAATCCCTAATAATATTTAAGAATTTAGTCAGAAAATTCTATCTGCAATATAATGATATGTAATTTTATGTAATTAGTATATATTATATTGCATATAGCTATATGTCTATTATGTTTAAATAGTTGCATATTATCGCTATACATTATATATGTATATAACTTATGTGTATATTTGTATATATAGTATAGTTATATATTTATTAATAAAATTTAAGTAATCGTACAATAATTATGTATACCACCGTCGCCACTTCAAATCGGAATATTCTTGCCACGGGTTGTCTGGAAGAGATCGCTTTTTAGCGATAAGACCGCCCTTTGTACCCTACTATAATAATACTAGTTCGTAAGCTTTTCTGTAATGGTGTACAATAAAGTGTTATCTATCTATCTATCTATAGATATATAGTATAGTAAAGAACTTTTTAACACAAATTAAGATACAATGTGTCCTAAAAAAGCATAGAAAATTAATGAAAAACATTGTAAATTGTTATATGTATACAGGAATTAAAAATAACTAAAATATGATCATAGCTGAAATCAAAGAAGAATAAGATACATTTATATATATAGTAATTTTATATACATCAATATATAATTATATATAACTAATTAACTATGCTGGCTCAGCAACCCAAAATGTATCTTGGCCTCTGAAACAAGAACATGTCACCTGTTCCATGTGACCGAGTCAATAGAGGCGGTGAGATTTTATTTCTCCTAGTATGTTAGGCTCAGCCACAAGGCCAAACCTCGTCGCCAAATTATATATTATGATAATTTATAAATATATAGTAAGCATCTGTCCGGCGGCTAGCACTGTGTGTTTGAGTGCGAGAGCAGGAGTCTGCCTACTGCTGCCATATGCTTGAGAGGAAGTCAAACCAGACAGACTGGTGCCGTAACTTAGCATGTAGCAAAGTGTTTTGTCAATAAGAAGTTACCACTTTCAAGGCTCTCCCTTCTGGGTCTCTTTTCTTTTCTTATAAATCAAGGCTGAAAACAAAGCACTACAACCACTATTTTTTCTGAGTTTATATTGATTCATTTACCTCATGGCGGCAGTGAAGGAAAATTTCATATTGCAACCTCAAGTCATATTGTAACCCATCAAACTTGGATAAGTGTGGTGAGGGGTAAAATATACATTTGGATCTCCTAAAAGTGAGTTGATAAGCGGAACTCAATCCACTAGATCACTAGAGCCTATAGACGTCATAGTGTTAATTAAACAGAACCTAATTTACTGTAAGTGTTTACTTTACACGTAAAGTATATTTGCAGTAATTTGCAGGCGCGACATTTTGCCCATATTTACCCGGAGGTTGTCGATAAACCTTATCTGTTAATACAATAAAACTATAAAATACGCTTCAATGAGTTGTATAGCCGTTTGATAAATTGTAAAAATTGTTTCTTTGATTTCTGATGACTGAAGGCGGCAACCGTTGGCTCCTCATTTTAGTCAGAAACTTACCTGTAGTGTGAACCTTGTTCTATGAAAGTTATGCCTACCTCGAACGTCCACGAAGCGAGGCATTTCATTAACAGGGGCTACTTTGGAGCGGAGGTATCCGGGATGACTTCCAGGCCGTGAGCAAAAGGCCAGGGGAGGGTCTGCCCGCATTTAAAGGCGTCGGATGAGGAAGCGGAGTTTTCCGCGCTTCCTATTCTATCGACACCGGGTGCTTTGCGCCCCGCAGCGGCACTGAACGTGGCTGTCTCGACCGACGCCTGTCACGGTCAACGCGGAGCAGGCAATTGCCATTTCCCGCGGTCCTGGGTATAGACGAATGGAGGGAACACGAGGAATTTTAGTGGCCGAAAGTATTCCGGAAACGGTAACCTACCCTCACCTAGGTACGACCTGACCGGCGAGTCTCCACACGCCTTTGCCGTGATCCACACACAGTGAAAAGTCCATAAGTAGATTTCTCCTTATCAACACGGATGCGAGTTTTAGGGAGCACTGCATATGGCTGTCCGGGCTAGGGTACGCGTAGTTGTTTTGCTTGAGGCGTCCTGTTCTCGTGGGGTGCTGTGCATCACGCGTTGTTAATGGAAGATCTCAAGGTTACCTTGGTTACCCTCGGCAGTAGATGGTGCTACTGTTGCTTTCCCAGCCGGAAAACGCGGTATTGGCTATGCCGTATTTCTGCTAGTCTAGTACAATCCGGACGAATGACTGGAGAGTTTTAGTGGGTATTTTGGGTATTCCATACGCCCCACGACTCCCTACACTACATAACAGTAAGCCTGTTAAGAGACTTCTCCTTCATTTTGGTCACAATAGTGCTTACAAAATTTTTTTTTTTTGGAAATACAAAAATTTGTGTCAAAAATAATAAAAGATATCCAATACAATAATAGGTCCTCAATTCCTTATATGTAATAATAAACGGAATGTTGTAGTAAAATATTCCGTAAAAAAATGTATCCATAAATAAAAGAGGAGTTTGTTGTGAGTCTTGAAGTTGTATAATAAAACAAGTGTCAGCAAAAATTCTTATTCGCTTTTTTCAGCTCGCTCTCATCCACTCAGAGCGTGTACGCGCGATAGGGAACTTCGGTCCAAAATAAACTTTCCCAGGTTTGCGAGTCTAACTATCAGATTATTATTCATTGCTATCAGCGATTTTATTTTATTTTATTATAGACATGAGTTTTCCGTTCTGGATACGTATATATGAATAATATTGTTATACCGGTTCCAGTCAAGGCAATGGAAACTTTCAGATAATCTGAAATAATATGAAACTATTTCAGATTATAATCCAGGCAGCGAAATCCGTCAGTGGGGGGATTTCATACACCATACACCTCTCATTATTTCTGTGTTTGAACAATTACGAGGATAACAAATCAGTCAGTGAAGCTAAGACCTTTGAATTCTGTCTTGAAATTGTGATTGGCCTTAAATTCCCTTTAAAAAGTTAATAAGGTTTTTAAATACAAGCTTTCGAGATTATCGCTATCATGTAGCAGCGGAGTGCCCAAGACAAGTAACACGAGCGCAAACACGACGGGTCTATATTGTTTAGTACAGGAGTTCCTATGGCCACCTTCCGACTCCATCATCAGATCAACTCCATGGTACCATATTATTGCATCGTCACGCGATATACATTTGCGTGTAAAATTTCAGCTCAATCGGAAACCGGGAAGTTGGTCAATAAAGAATTGAAACTTGCAAAATTCCACCCGAACTTACATACATAGGTACTTCCATTGCATGTTAAATAAAATCTTGTAAAAAAGAGCGAATGAGAACGCGGCTTTAGCGTTTTAAAGCGAGATCCACACATCCCTCGGCGAGCCTTCCCCCCAGGCCCGAGGATGGTGTCCCAAGAAAAGACATTCCTCCTGCGTCATAAAAAAAAAGGTTTCATGGGTATAAAATATAATATACAAAGTTTCTATTCTATGAAGTGTTGCTATAAATAGTTCAGCAGAACTGTAGGGGGTCAGCCTTGGTGGTCGTTGAATATAAAATGAAGGGAATATGTAATGTTGTGGTGATATGGCATTTACTTGACCTTATTAAATATAGGAAAGGGTTTTCATGTTTCGACGTTTCCTGCTTACCCGACCTTACCGCAAAACAACTAAATGCTACAGAGCACCTTAAAAATGTATGTATCAGGTTCATATTTGGTTTAAAAAATGGTAATAAACACGTGTGCGTCTAGGGACGCCCGACAGAAGTGACTAACTTAAACTAATCTAAGTTGAACTATTTAATACAGAAATTGTTTGAGAAAAGCTTAGGTTATTAATTAAACTTTATGTATATGATAATGTAAGGAAAGATTATTTATGAATAAAATCTTTTATTGATTATAAAATATATTTTATGCTTAGTTACAATTTTTGAATATTAGAGTTTCGTGTTTGTATACTTTTAGTATAATTATTGAATATAATTACCGAAATACGGTTAGCGCTGTGGGTTAGAGTGAGAGAGGAGGAGCCTGCCTACCGCTGCCGTAGGCGCGACAGAAAGGGAAGCCGGACAGACTGGCGCCGTAATGCGTTACGTAACGACACGGTTTACCCTCCCGTATGAAGTTATCACTTCAAAAATTACGTCTTAAGAAGCTCCAGTGGTTGTCGATCTCACTTCGTTGGAATGCTTATTTCCTCATTGTCATTAGTGACGGTTTGATATCATACTCATCATCATCCGAGCGTAAATCCCGCTTGCGTTCGGAGCGTTCGTTTCGACTCCCAGGGTCCGCTTTTCTTCTTTACCTTCTCTACTTCGCGCGACGGAATCCTTTGTATCGAGACTCACGCATGTCATGCTTTACAACGTCAACCCCTTCGACCAGAACCTGCCGGTTAAAAACATGAAAACATTTCTGAATAACGTAATAATCTCAAGTGGTTGTCGATCTCACTTCGTCGGAATGCTTACCGTCTTCATTAGTGACGGTTAGATACTAAGCGTGCGACATTTTAGGCGTCATTTGCACAAATAACGAAAACAAGTCGTAAAGGCACGGTCAATCGACTTTATTTTTCGACGCCAGACAGAAATGTCGCGACAGTGAGAGCCGATGCGCGGAATACCAGCCATTGTCCCAGATCTATGAGGCATAGATTTACTTAGGATTCAGTAGCTATTTTAGCGGAGGCCTTGTACAATCGTCCCATTTGTGTTTTTATGTCACGGACACAGAATATTCTAGGATAGTATACTATAGACTATAGATGTTATGTTCGAACGGTGAGGTGGACTCTACATGCCGCTACTATCGGTAGCCAACCGGAATTGCAAAAACATCCCAACTAGCTAATGGAAAAAATATTATTGTACCTTAAGTTTTACCAATTACAGACAAATTTCATTTCTAGTGCAGGCAAGTAATAATTTAAAGTAGTGGTCGAAATTAGACCATGATAATTAATGTCAAAGATTATACTTCTATAATCACAGATTTCGCCAAGCCTGCACTGTTAATTTGACTTGAACAATAAAAAAAAGAGTGTATATATATAATTATATATATGCGTGTGTGTCAAATGCATGGTAGTGTGTGTAATGTTTCTTTATTGGGAACGAAGTTCCTTATCGCGCGGTACGAATGGCGAAAGGGGGCTAGACGAAAAAAATTAAGATCAAAAGTTGTAACGAGACTTTTTGCTATAGTTGTAAGCCGTGCGGCTTGCGCGCGTTTCTCTGTCTGTCTGTCTCTCTCTCTCTCTCTCTCTCTCTCTCTCATTATTACTAAAACTGAGCCTACTGATTAAGTTTATATTACATTATATTTGTTATTAATAAAAAAATATTATAACTTAAAAATAAAATAAAATATTACAATTCCTTCACTAATTAATCGAAAAGAACTTCGTTCCATCCGGGTGTCCCTTGACACCTCTCAAGGTTTTTAAAACTTGAATTGAGTAAGACTCATAAAATCCGCACTGTGTATATGGAGGAACCTCCCGTGCGCGAGTCCGACTCGCACATGGCTTATTTTTTCATTTTAAAAATAAAGACAGCCAAGGTTGACGTCCTATATCTACTCAAGCAAAAGGTAAATATTATTGCGTTTAAATTAACCGAGTCTAAAACGACGTTGTTAGATAAAGCTACAAACACACCGTGTAACGCAAGCGCTCGTTTCCTGTCGATGTATATTTTTCCATATCGTAACGAATTTAAAATGCTATTGGAATTATCACGAACTTCATTAGAAGAGCACACACGTAATTCACAGCTGTTACAAATATGACTGAATAAAACAATCGTAAAGATCGTAATAACATAAAAAACACAGTCTGTCAATACGAGACTCCCGTTCCGAATGCATACTTAATAACGTCTCGATGGCAGTTGGAACTGAACTACATCTGTCTTAACGGGCCGACCGTAGATATTCGCAGAACAGACATGGAACCTTCCCCCAACAACATGCACATCATTTAATTCTCGAGCTTAACCCAAAACAACATAGCTTCTAAACATCTGCAGCGAAATTTGAACAATAACACAAAAGGATAAGCGATCGACAATGGATCGTTACGTTTCAATACTTAGTAATATTCACGCAAACAAGTGACAATGAACAATTAGATGATCGTTGAAGGAATCACAATTAATTTAAATACCAGGGGTAATAAACACCTTAACCACGCCTTCGTCATGACAAAATTTTGTAGATGAATACGTTATTGCCATTGATTTTATATATCAATGGTTATTGCACACAATATTTAAAATACTTTCTAGGCAATACAATAGGCAGATTGCTTGCTTAAGGTGATCTTTTCAATGTAACCTATAAAGGTAATTCTTGCTAATCTAGCGGTGTTAGTGCCACAATTTTATTTTATTTTTAGATATTGTGTAAGATATTGAGTAAAACATACATTTATTGTAGACATGTTTTTTTAAGGTATAATTATTTATTATATTATTTTTAAATTAATATCCCATACACATCCTCTGATTTCGCCTTATGATTAATACCAGTAAAATTCTTTATTAAACTTATTAATCTTCATATCCGAGATTCATTTCGCATTGTGTCACTTATCTAAATTTGCCATGACACAGACGATACGCTTCTTATGTTAGCCATACAGACATTTTGTGTATTTAACATGTGACAAACTAATGTTGACTTAAACTATAAAACAGATGTATAGGTTACGAGTATAGGTATGTTTTACGGGTACGAATGTTGGGCTACTGTAATGGAAGACCTAAAAATCTTGTCATAGACGTGTGTTTTTTAACGAATGTATATGATGAGAAATACATATGTAAGGAGGTGTGGCTCTTCGAAAGTTGCACCTGCACGAAAAGTTGAAAGGGAGATTAATGGCTAGTTCCTGTATCTTACTATTCATTCACTTGCCTTACCATCGTAAAATTTTGACATTACTTGTGTGGAGCTTATATCAAATTTTAACCGGATAGTAAGGCCAAAAACGGTTGGTAGGATATAGGAAACGGCCATAAGATATCTCTCCAATGAAAGAAATGCTGAAATAAAAAACAATTACCAAAGTGTAAAACCTTATAGTGGCGTGGACTTCATACAACTCGATTCCCGGCTTACTAATATTTTTCGAAAAACTACAAAAGCCATACATTTGTTTTCAAACTACTCAACGAGGCTAGGAAAGTGACCAGCGCGAAGTTTGATTTGCATTTTAACTAAAATTTTACAAAAACATCGACACAATGGAAGAACGTAGTTTTTATTTCAAATTTTGACATAATAACATGAAACATCAACAGACGGTCAGGACGAGATCCCTGTATCACGCAGACTAAAGTAGGTATTGGTTATGCCGTTCTCGCAAATTAACCCCACCATTAACCTATAAGCATGTTAATATGGCACATTAGTCACGTTGCTTAGTACGTTATAAGGTTAATTATAGTCTGTATTTAATTGTCTTTTAAGTTAATTGTGTTCTCGGGTTAGTTATAACTGGGAAATTTATTATTATTATCAATTTGTATATACCAATCAAGTCTTCAGCTCCTTTTGATAGAGTTGGTTGGGGTATCGATCTAAATACTCTTAGCCCTTGCTTCAACTGGGAGTGTTTTAGAGCTGCTGGAGGATTCCGAACCGATGCCTACACAGCAACTCTCGATGGGCGCTTTGTGGCTTTCGGTGGCCTTCTCTTAGGCTGCATCGGCGGCTTGGTTGGCCATGGCGTTCGATGGCCACGTCGGGCTTTAGTTAGCCATCAGTGGCTTCTGTAGGCCTCTCTGCGGCTTTGGGGCGCTCGCGACCTCTCTTTCTCTGAGCTTATAAGGTCATAGGGGTGGGGGTCGGTCGCCAGAATCCTCGATGTTCCGATGACGGTGTGTGCGGCGCCCGTTGTCGGCACGGTCGAAGATTCGCCGAGCCAACATGGCCCAAAGTCCTTCACAATATCTGGAGCATGCAGTTGTTAAAAAAAAAACAGTGCGTAAATCGATAGATTCATGACCAATCAGATTAAACGCCTCTATAAAAGCCAAAGTTGGCATTATTTTATTCTTTACTGAAACTTCAATAAATATTTATTTAATTAACAAAGATCATACAGCTTTTTCACAATACCTACTATAATAAACGATACATTTTAAACAGCTCATAACGCAATAAACAGATATTACTTTACGAGCAAAGTTTATTATAAAGAGAATTATTATATTATTCATCCAATATGTACATATAAGTTTTATTAAGATTGCATTACTTTGTAACATGAAAATAGTTTTTTTTATGGAAGTATAGAATTGCGTTTGACCACTGTCTCACCTGATGTTGAGTGATGACGCAGTCTAGGATGGAGCACACTTGCCTAGAAGATAGCTATTCACTTGTAGACTTCAAGATTGTATTTGTCAGGAAAAACAGACTCCGGCAAATTATTCCACTCTTCGGCAGTGCGCACCAGAAAAGATGAAACGAAACGCTTGGTTCTGACTGGTGGTGTTTGCACCATGTAACGGTGGCGCAAACCGGTCCGTCTGGGTGTCCGATGGCAAAAAGGGGATGGAGGAATCAGCTCGTGCAATTCTAAGGAACACTCCCCGAAATGTATTATTCTTTTTCCATGCTTTATAACAAAAATAAATTCATTTTCATTTGTAACAGAACCTATGGGCGGACTATGTATTGCGCTGTTTGTTTGTCTGCCGATTATTTAAATTAGAATTTATTATCTTAAAGCTTAACTAACTATCATTTGTTCTGACATTGGCGTTTAAACTTATGAACTCGTCCGTGATTGTGTCAATCATTTGTCTGTTTTTTGTACACGCAGCGTCATCGTTGTTCTTGACCTTAAAACTTGTTAGCATTAAACAGTCTTATCACTTATCAGGTATGTTGGTTTAAAAATGGTGTATTAAACCCGGAAACTATATGTTGGGAAGCATTTTGTCGTCTATTGCTAACTCAATGCAAGGCCCTATTTAATTTGTTGCATTGTTGAATTTTTCCATGTGTATTTATTACTACTTTTTGCTTTGTCCAGCAAAGAGCTATTATTTTGAAAATAATCATGAGAATCTTAACAAAAAGCGCGACAATTGAATTAGTGATGAAAATATAGTTTTTGTACTACATTATTTTCTGCAGTACATAGTACATTTGGCTTAGATATAGTACTGTTACATACCAACAAAAAACGCACACCTGGCTTTCGTAAAACGCAGTTTATTGCCTTTCATGCTATCGGAGTTCTTTTGTTTACTTCGTGCCTAAAATTTAAAAACATCCTATTGTTGTCGTACTTATTTTATGGCCTTCATTAGTGTCGCACTAATCCTTGTTTTTATTGCATAGCCACATGTGCGGATTAACTCGGTGAACGCGGACCCTTTGTCGTTATTGTACAGTTTAGTATAAAACAATGCCCGAACGTAGGGGTGGGGCAGTCAAGCGACGCCCGATTACGATACTAGCAAGACGTGTGAAGTACTTTCGATTAGCGATATAGTGAATTGTGCATTACATTGGGACTTATTGCGTATTTTTAGTTTGTACCTATGTTATACGTGTTAATAGGTTCTATAGTAATTCCAACGGAATTTTAATTCGAGTCCTGTAGCACGTAACAGTACGATACTATATATTATAAAATCGTTAAATACAAATTCTTTCAAATTTTACTTAAAATAATTTCTTGCTAATAAATGCTAGTACTAAATGAATAGATAAATGATAAAATATAATTCAACCTAACAATGATAATCATATTGCCAATTACAAAATTATTTATATTGACTGTTATAATTATCTGACTATGGCATTGTGGACGCTATTTATTTATTTTATATTGAAATTTTGACATATCATAGTGATGGGACATTGTAATCAATTGTACGAGCTAACTTTTAGAGTAGACTATGGACGCATTTTTTGGTTCCGGATCGAATTTAGTTTTTTTATGGTGGAGATTTGATTGATATTTTTGCGTACCGAGAAAGACCCCACGGCTGTATGTTGTAAAAACGAATTCTTTTATTTACCTTTAAACTTTAAATACATCTATTGTTATCGTACTTGTTTTATGGCTGTAATTACTGTCGAACGACTTAATCCTTGTTTTTATTGCATTGCGTCGAAGCGTTGCCAGATGTGCGGGTTAACGCGGCCGCTTTTATACAGTTTAGTTTAAAACAATCCCTGAACGGAAGGGCGGGGCACTCAATCAACGACTACGATACGATTAAGACGTGTGAAGTACTTTCGATCAGCGACATAGTGTCGGACTTTTCGCGTGTTGAATTGCATTTAATCGTGCAGTGTGAACTGGTTGCATGCAGTTTTATTTTGTACTTGTTTTATACGTGTTTGTATAGTTCTAATAAACTCTAGCTAAAACTCTAGCTAAATCTAGCTAAAACTCAAAAATGGCTGAGTCCATTTTGATATTTTTTTGTATGGGGTCTCAGCGTGGTTAAAATTCGCAATTTGATCCTGTAGGTTGCGTTGGATTCTGATTACAGGTATTTGCTCAATTTTGCCAAAGAAGCAAGGGAGGTGTGTAAGAATAAGCCTGTATGGGCGCTTTGTTGTTCGTGCCTACCCCGCAAGGGACCTGGCGTGAAGTTATTTATGTATGTATGTATGCTCAATTTTTTTCTGTGTATTTGACTGTATCCCTGGATGGTTTAGATTTGCAATTGAACTCTATAGGTAACTCCATGATTTGATTCCACGGTTTTTATTTATTTCCAAAGCAGGACAACAATTGCCGGGCCCACTAGTTTCTAAATCAATAGTTGAATGTGCATGCTTATCTGCGCTACCGACGGTCGTTTTATCTTTGCACGTCATATCACTGAAATCTTATCTTGCATATCCGTAAATAGTATTATATTAATATTCCTAAACTGTGTTACGTGTAACAGCAGTACTATATACGTCACACGGATGTAGTAGATTCCAACATGGCTGTTGGAATCATCATCTTGATTATACTATTAATATATGTGTATGTGACTGTTTTGTTTAAAAACTATGCGCACTGAATACCGCCCCGCTATTAGAAATGTGAAATTATCTCCAGAAGGTTGTCTGGAAGAAATCGCTGTTAGCGATAAGGCCGCCGATTTACTTATGAAATGATTGTTAACTCATGTTTATTACTATTATTTTATTTTGTGCACTAAAGCGTATTCTATTCTACCATGCTCTCATAGAATATCGGCGTGAAATGGTTGCCTTTAAGTTAATTATTTTTCGTACGATGATTGATAGTTCAGAGGGCCCACTTCCCTCTCTCCCTGTCCCAATCCTCCTAAGTCATCCCATCCATTTCATCGTCAGTAGTAAACTTAGTAAAACAATAAGGAGTATTTTCTATTAAATATTTTTTATGGTTTCTCACCTAAGTAACTAAAATAATAACTAAGAATCAGGTATATGAAACCCTGCACTGTGTATGCCACTACTTAGCCACTTGTTTAAAATAAAAAATGCACGGCAAAAAGATTTCCTTTATATAGGGTAAATAGGGTAGTTGTAAAACGCCGAAGCCACCTTTATGGTACACAACTTATGATGGTGCCATTATTATATTTAACTAGTCAAATAGCTTATTAGTTAGTGTTTTTAACATTAATAAATCTTTTTCTATATTATATATATATTTTAAAATTTGAGGGCAATTTACCGCTAATACCGCGAAAATTTTCAAATATATAAGAAGCGCGCAGGTTTGCCGATGACTACTTCCTATTATTGTATTGTATTACTTACTATTATTGTATATACTTGTGTAAAGTTTATATAATAATAAATTAAAATAATACATTTATTACAACAACTATTTATGTACCCTTTTTTGTCAACCTTACTGACCTATCGACGCATGACATCATAAGGCTATCGGCAAACATTCTGTGCAGGGATATTACGTAAATTCATATTACGAAATTCTATACTGAATTATAGTGCATGTGGACACAGACACAATTTTCATATCAGCTATGTGAAGTATCGATTTTACTATCGATACTTGGGGTATGAATAATGTTATCGTAAAACCGTCGTACTTGAATGGCCATTGTGGAATTAATAAACAAGTTTATTGTTTGTTTCTTCTATCATAATTGAAAGTTGTTTATCCCCATTCAATTGGGTTAAGAGGTATATCGAGTTATATACGCTGTCCGGTTGTATAGTAATGAACAGCGTTTTATATTACTGGCCTAATAAGGACATGGAAGACGATTATTAATAACGCAGGGGAGAACGCAGTGGCTTTAGAGAAATTCGAGAATATCACAAAATTGCCATATAAATGAAAAAAAAATCGAAAAAAAAATTATACACTTACAGCTTTCGCGAATTAGCGTGCCCCCAAAAACGAAGTGACAAAAAAGGCCTAGGAACAATTATACCGCTACTCGAATATGTTGTCGTGATGAATTACTTTCAAATGTTTTCTCTAGATATCTTTTTGCTCTTTTCTAGGTTTGCTTGAAGGCAAACTACCAAGCGGGTCCATTTGATTACAAGTAGCTACCGTCGCTCATGAACATCTGCAACACTAAGGGAGTCGATGTGTTGCGTACCTCGTTGAGACTTTAAATATCTGTTTACGCCCTTCCTAAAGAGACCCTATATTGTAGCACTCTGGGAAAGCCGCGAGAAGAAGTTCATTTTCCACAGCTTGCTCACGTATGGCATAAAGGAGCGAGCGCCACGTACAATGGATGACTTCCAGGTATCAACGAAGTGTGCATGAACTCCCAGTTGCCGGCGAGCGGTGTGCTAGTAAATTAGTGACGTAGGCACCAATTCAAATAGCTCATCAGAGCATTCCCCATTGTACAGACGTTCTGTACGGTTTATAAACGTAACACGTGTACACCTTTATACGATAAATTAATCTTTATTGTACACCAACACTACATAGAAAAAATACACAAAAAACTTACTTACTAAAAGGTAGTACAATGGGCGGTCTTATTGCTAAAAGCAATCTCTTCCAGGCAACTTTTGGATGGACAAGATCTAATTGCATAGATAACGCCGGCGTGCAGTTGAAATATATATTAATTCGCGTTCACAAGTCTATTAAAGGAATGGATATATTTAGCAGATCGGACATCTGATATTTATGTTATACCCTTACATATCCCTATACTCTGTGTCCAGAGGAGAAAGGAGAGTACTAGCGGAGGGTAGTTACAGATGGATACGAATCCGCGAACCTTTATCCAAGGAAGAACTGAGAAAGACTACATTGCGACCCGGTGGCTTGTCGGAAGAGGCAACAAAACAACCCACTGCCAGGTTTCAGTCTACCTTACGGAAGCGGCAGCAGTGCATAGCCGATGGTAACCGCTTTCTATCAGGTGGGCTGTATGCCTACTCCTGAAATAATACAATAAAAAAACTTGTATCTGTCGCATTCATGGATATAACCAACGCCAATTCAGATACCAGTCAGACAGTAGCTGCAGCATCCCTCCGCTAGACCATAGGACCTGCATCAGACACCGCAGAGTGGCCAGATTCCGCACCCGTGTTGACGATTACAATTTAAGTGACCTAATTGGTTTTAACGTATCAGTATATTCCGTACGGTAGTCAGCCCGACCTATATGTTTCTTACGGATAAAGGACCTGGATGTCCATTTTTAAACAAGGACGCATGTCGAGATGCATCTTCGAGTTGTAGGTACACCGCTTCATCTCTAGTGGGCACCAAGGCCCGAAATCACATTACAATATTCATTCATTCAGTGTAGTGGATGCACTTACCACGTTTAGTCGTAGATAATTTTATATTATATTTGCTTGAAATGTACCACGATCCTGGTTACCACAAGCTCAGGCTTTCAACTCAATTATTTGCTTACATTTATAGTATTTCAATTTATTTCTATTGGAAGCATTTGTAATAAATAAAACTTGTATTTTAATGCACTTGCACATTCTCAGAATGAAGATTCTGAACTGCAAGAGCTCCTTGGCTCTTCCAGCCTCAAGTTAAGAAGAGTGAAAGTGGAAGGCTCACAGAACACACTATTTTGTGATGTATCCATGTCAACCCCTCGGCCTTATATTACAGCACCATTTAGAAGACAAGTGTTTAACACGCTTCACAACTTGAGCCACCCAGGGTCCAGGGCCACAGTTAAGTTAATCACTCAGCGCTTTGTATGGCATGGGATAAAGAAAGATTGCAGAAACTGGACTAGAGAATGTATTGAATGTCAGAAAAATAAAATTTCCAGGCACACTGTTTCACCAATACCATCTTTCCCGGTTCCAACTGAACGCTTCGCACATGTCCACATGGACATAGTAGGACCATTACCTGTTTCATCTGATTACAGATACTGCCTTACAGTCATCGACAGGTTTACACGTTGGCCTGAGGCATATCCTTTATCAGATATCTCAGCTGAGACATGTGCCCGCAGCTTCATAGCAGGCTGGGTATCTCGCTTTGGTTGTCCGCAGCGCATCACTACAGACAGAGGCAAACAGTTTGAGAGTAGCCTATTCCACTCCTTGGCTGCTATGCTCGGCAGTCAGCACCGTCCGACGACTGCATACCACCCCACTTGCAATGGTATAGTTGAACGCCTACATCGCCAACTAAAAGCGGCTATCAGATGCCATACTGACACGAACTGGAGTGAAGCCCTCCCTCTAGCGCTCCTGGGCATACGCAGCGCTTGGAAGGAAGACATAAAGTCGTCGGCAGCAGAGCTTGTTTATGGAGAACCACTTCGTCTACCCGGTGAATTTTTCAACCCATCTGCCTGCCACTCAATGGATTACTCCAACTTCACGACACGCCTGCGGCGACATATGGCGAGACTGGCTCCGACACCAACAAGTCGTCATGGGGAAAAGACATTTTATATTCCAAGCACCTTGGCTACATGCAATTTTGTATTCCTCCGCCATGATGGTGTGAGACATCCACTCGATCCGCCATACACTGGGCCTTATAATGTCGTGGAGCGTGGCAAGAAGATCTTTAAAATCCAGGTCAAAGGCAAAGAGACTACAGTCTCCATTGACAGAGTGAAGCCAGCCTATATGACCAAGGATGACATCAGCACGCCGTCGAATGACACAGTCTTGCCCGATTCTTCGACACAACCGAGCGTTGAAAAACGAACCAAATCTGGAAGAAGAGTAAAATTTACGGATCACTATCGACCTTAGCTTGCAGCATTAGTCTCAGGGGGGGAATAGTGTAGTGGATGCACTTACCACGTTTAGTCGTAGATAATTTTATATTATATTTGCTTGAAATGTACCACGATCCTGGTTACCACAAGCTCAGGCTTTCAACTCAATTATTTGCTTACATTTATAGTATTTCAATTTATTTCTATTGGAAGCATTTGTAATAAATAAAACTTGTATTTTAACCTAATTCTCATTCGTAAACAAAAGCCGGTCAAGTTCAAGGTCAGCCTTTTGGCATTTGACTTTTGACGTTTGACAAGTGCTAGCGTATAGAATACATAGCAAAAACATTCTTTTAATCTACGGTATGTTTTCCATTCATGTTTAAATAATAATTTCTAATCATAAAACAAATTACATATAAATATCTATTTCAATTTCCTTATTTATTTAATTTATCAGCTACATCATATTCTATTTTGTTACTCAATGCCTATATGCCTCTGTTAGCCAGGACGTAAAGATTTGACCAACCAATGAGAGACGAGTATAAAAGTCGCTCTCATTGGTGGGAATTCAAAAATAAAAGTAGACACCGTTTTTGAATTGAGTTAGGCAGAGACCATTTTGTACGACAAAAAGATACTTACAAAAAGTGAAAATAAAAAGCCAGTTTAAGATCAAAGTTATATTTATTCAAGAACCTTACATCACAATAATAATATCATAGTTCACTCTTCAGTGTCACAATAGTACTGGCTTATTAATGGCATCATAATCCATACTTTCTTTTTTATATAAAAGCGACCATTTCGACGCCAGAGATCGATCATTCTGACACTATTTCATTTGTGTAACCTTCAAAAAATGTCATCCAGTGGAACTTATATCAACAAAAACTTATGAAGAGAATTTCAAGTACATGAAATTATATAGTTCGAAAGCATCGGCCGTGTCTAAAATTAAACGGCAGTTTGATAATTTCGTCGTCGATAAATTCTGTTTATAAGACGGAATGTTTGGATTTCGTCAGTATTTTCTTTGCGTTGTAGACTAATATCCTAAAAATATCTGGTTTGTAATAACAAATACGAAGATCGGTTCGCTGCTAGACATAAAAGATGAAATATAAACGACTTGTTATTAAAAACTGTTAGTTTTAAAAGAAGTTTTTGGTACAAGAAAAATTTCAATGCGTTTGTTGGGGTCTTCAGTTATGGATCACCATACAACTTCTAGCCTTATTAGTAAGTACGCTGGGGCTGACCATCAACTGCTGTCTAAGTCCGTCAAGCTCCTCGATACTATAGACTTATTAAGAAGACTCAAAAGGACAAAACCTTTTGAGGTAGTGTTATAAAATGATTACAACAAAGTGTAGTGCAGTGTGCTATGCATTTCCAAAGAACAAAATATAGTGTCTCCCCCTTAGTAGACAATAAGAAACGTGTTCTTGCACATACTCTTAGTATAATTTATATTTGTCTAGTTAATTTAAATCTAATTTAAATATAACTTATTTAAATAAACCATGCTCGTTCCATTATATCAGAAATGAATAATCTAACTAAAATAACTTGTTTTTTTAAAATGTTTTTAAATACAAGCTTTTCAGATCCTGGATATCGTGTAGCAGCAGAGTGAGCCAAGTGACTATAGCCAAGACAAGTAAAACGAGCCCAAACATGACGGGTCTATTTTGTTTAGTACAGGAGTTCCTATGGCCCCCTTCTGACTCTATCATCAGATCAGCTCCGTATTATTTCCTTGTCAGGCGATGTGCATATGCGTGCAAAATTTCAGCTCAATCAGAAATCGGGAAATTGGTCAAATTTAACTTGCAAGATTCTACCCGAACTTACATATGTACATCCATTGCAAGTTAAATAAAAGCTTGTAAAAATCAGGCAAGTGCCCAAGTCCATACATAATTAAGGCTTTCGTAGATATGATTTGACACTACATTTTCGGACGAATGACCGTTCCACTTAACGCCCGCAAGAAAGTGGAACGGGAAAATTCGCGGTCGTGGACGTGGCCGTTGTGAGCTACAGATAGACAGACATTTAACTTAAATATTAGGGGTTCGGAAATTAAAAAATTGAATATTTTATTGCATATTTATCAATTTATTTAAGTTGGACAGTATTGGCCTTAGAGCCTCCACATTCTCACGAAGTTTTTGCTTCATCAATATCACGAGAACGCAATAAGAAACACTGGAACCGATATCCATTCCATATTTTCTTTTCAGGTATTTATTTTGCGTTGTCGCGCTGTTTTTCCTAAGAACATCACGTGAATATGGAGGGAGGGCTTATTACAATTGGGTCCAGATCTTGTATTGTATTCCTGTGAAGATTGCTACATACATAACAAGGATATTTTTAAACAATACGCTAGGTCAATTTTTCAATCGAACTAACAACATACTTCAAACGACTGTTCGAGGGTGTTCCCCTTTTAGCTGCGTTGCACTTTATACGGTAATTGAATTATGAAGAAAAACGCTTATAGCTTAAATCTGTATTTGTTTAGCCTTGCACTCGAAAGTATACGTTTTACAGATGAGTGATTTTATGTTACTTTTGTTTTTACTTGCAATGGTTATTAGTGAATATAGTGGTTTAGGTCAAATCTTGCTCAATTAGAACCAGTTCCTTTAGATTGTACTTTGAAATCGAACTATTAGCGCTCTCAAACCATCTCGTGCCTAAATAGGCCTTTCACCCGAGGTTAATACTCTGCTTTTCATTTCGAATATGAGGAAAGTAAATAAAAACTGATTGCAAACAAACAACAACTTCTCCAATTAAATCAGGCGTTAAATCCATATCTAAATCTGATGAACACATTGAATACGTCACATATGAAACGTCAAGTAAATTAATTTTTTTGTGGCAATTAAATTGCCGTTACAATTATTGTAGAGTTTATTAGAACTATACAAACACGTATAACACAGGTACAAATATAACTGAACACAACAAATCCAAACGTAATGCAGAAGGTCGTAACTCAATAAAACGCGCAAAGTCCGTCACTATTAGATGTTTGAATGTACATACATCACGGCTTAATGTGGTTAGTGGTTCTCGCTCAACTGCCCCCTCTATCCACCAGGCCGTCGTTTTATACCTCATAAATACAAATGAGCACGTATCGTAGTCGACGTAATCCGCAATACCTGGCTAATGAGTCAGCCGCAAGATGCCGTTAACGACTACAACAGCACAATAGACTGTTCTCTAGATATGTATATGCCAATAAATAAGTTAAAGAAAAGAAGACAATCATAAAATAATTACAATTAGTTCAAATGCCGACAGTTAATAAAATGTGTTTTTACAGATTAGAAGTGGTATTTGTTTTTGTCGGAAGCTTAGTTGTAACAATTTATGTCGCGATTTAACAGTGGCTGTAAAAATAAGTTAGGACATGAGTCCCATGTATTATAAGGTCGCATACGTTTTTGAATTTTTGAACAGAAGGAAAAATCGATTCCCAGGGACGGAAAGTACTATTTTCTATCACCAGGTGACAACAAGCAAACAAAAAAAGTCTAAATTACTTATTCGCTGAATAATTATATTATAATATACAAACCTTGACTTCAGTCCTGCAACAGCATGGAATCGATTACATGTTTATATAGCATTCGATTTGTTGGGTTAATTTACTGAAGAAATTCACGTAACATTTCGTGTTTCGATGCGAGCAGACCTAAAGAAGGTGGTGTTATTAAAATTCCCAGAGACGAAAGGAAAGCACATGTGAGGGCTACACCATCAACGCATCGAAGAACTGTTTAGAATGGTGCCTTCGTCCTCTTTCTACCATCGCACCGCTCGCCATCGGTTGGTAGTTCACCCGCACTTCCTTGAGGCACTTCGCTCATGCACGCAACGGTTCTGTAGAACGTTTCTGTTGCGTACCGTGGGGATTTAAAATGAGCTCGCAGCCGAGGTTTTCCCACAGCGCTACGATATGGAAAATTCATAAAGGGTGTCATAAAAATTCTTCGAGGCCGGTAGCGCGTTGCAAACGTCTATAGACGACGGTAACCGGTTTCCATCAGGTGGGCCGTCACCCTGTTTGCTGTGCTCCAGCTATAAAAAAACTCGACACGCTCGCACTGCCATCGCACTGCTATTGTGTAAAGGAGACGGGGACTTTAGGGCCAAAGAAATGTAATCAGTTGAACTATGGCTGAAAAAGCGCTATATTTTTCTGTTACAAAATGGTAAAGTCAATGAAAAGTATCACATTATAAAAAAAAGACGCCCGACAGAAGTGATAACTTAAACTAATCTAACGTAAGAGAAAGGGAAGCTAAGCAGACTGACGCCATAACGCGTTACGTAACGAAGCGGTTTACCCTCCCATAAGAAGTTATAACTTCAATAATTCACACTCATCTTTTTATAATCTGAGCCCAAGAATGTATGAAAATGTCTCCTTTCTGTTTCTCTATGCGATCGTTATCGGCCGTCCCATGTCTCTACCGCTGTCGCCCACTCAACAACAAAAGTATGGCGGTGACAGCGTGGTAGCGACGTGGTCATATCTAATCTACATGGCGGCGCGGTGCCAGTGTCGCGTACACACGGGCCTAGTCTATACAATAACTGACACGTAGAGTTATCGACTACCAAAAAGATTGCCGCCTAAAGCTAAAATCAAAGACTTAAAAAGAATAGAATATAATATCATTTATTGCATAAACTGTCACATACATATAATTTAAAAGAGATCTTGTGTTCATTGTTGGAACGACAGTTTGTCCTTTCGAACGTGCAATACACGCAGTTTATAATGTTGGCAGGCCATTATAAATATAATTCTATTATTAGATAATTATTAGATATTATTAATTTTTCTGTCATTTGTCACAAAATTATCAAAGAAAAAAGAAATATATAACATTATTTAAAATACTTATACAATTAATCTAACATTAGTTAATTAGTCAATAACAAAAAAATCAAATGTCTAAAAAAAATATCGAATGTCTAAAAAAAAATTAACAATAATACAATTATAGGTCATAAATTATGGTTTAATTATTTATCTACAATGAATTAAAGTCGCTATAATCGCATATTTCTTGAAAAATACTTCATTTCATTTTGATGCTTTTGTTCGTGTAGGCTTTGTCCATATTTTTATTCATCTGAGGTTAAAAACTACCTATAAATAAGAAATATATATTAACAATATACATAGAAATACATAATAATAATAATATAGATATAAATATAAACTAAATAAATAAAAACGTCTGCGCCTGAAAGAAAAGGTAACTTAGTCTGCCTACCGCTGCCGTATGCGTGAGAGAAAGGGAAGACGCGCCGTTAAGCGTTACGTAACGAAGTGGTCTACCCTCCCATAAGAAGTTATCACTTCAAAAACCATACACAAAGTTATTTCTGGAATATTTTAAATTAATATACGGATTGATTTTCGTAAAACATTTGAATTCTAACGAAATGTAAATAAGCTTTACGTGCTCCAATACATTTTACTTCGCAAATTACGATGTTTGATAATAATAACACGCAAGAGTTAGGGGCACTTTACATAATTGTTTGGTTTAAGTGCGTGAGTACTAAACGACTAATCACCATGTCGTAGATTGCCGCATATAGATTCGCAAAATTCGTAAAGGACCGTTCACATGAAACGATTTAATTTTTTTTATTTTAGTCTTATTAAAATTTCAGTGTAGAAAACTGATCGATTAGTTAATTGAATATTAATATCATAAAAATCTTACTTTTACATCTTTTATGATAACAAAATAATCTGAATTTATGTCGAAGTGTGAACAAACAAACAAACACTATGCTCTTACTGATAGAGTTGAAATTATTTTGATGTTTTTAATAGCACGAAATTTAGGACCACTCCCATCTCTTGTCACACTATGTCATATTTCGTTGACTATCAACATGACAACCGACAATGCTATCTTTGCAACGTGTAAAAAAAGTGATATAGTGTTTACGCCACGATATTGCACCTAACGCAAGTTGTACTGATGGTTATATTGTAAAACATTATGGGGAAACAATTTAAAATAATATAATAACTAAACTTTAGTAATAGTATAATAAGTAGTAAGTATGCAGGAACGGAGAAAGAATACAATTTCCTGCGGCCGGGCGGCCTGTCGTAAGAAGCGACAAAACAACCCACAGCAGGTGGTAGGGCATTTGCCCGACTGGATGGCTACCACCCCTGATCTAAAGTATGTCGCCATAACAACCTGAGCTGTGTTCCGGCATTAGTGACCAGGTTCCAGTCTCCCTTAAGAGAACAGTAGCGCATTTGTAGCACCTTTGGTGTTGCAAATGTCCAAATGCGATGATAACCGCTTTCCATCGAGTGGGCCGTCTGCCTATCTGCTGAACGCCTGCAATAAAAATAAATGAAGATCAAAATTGCTAGATATCATCATAGCTAGATAGGGTAGGCGTAGCGACACCTGTCGTATACTCGCGATGTTTGGTGCCTAAACAACGGAACGGCTTCCTTTGTAAGCTCTACTGCTCTTGCGCATCCAAATGCACGTCGCTTATTATCATTCACTACTTGGCTGCATTCACTACCTTTGAAATTAATGCTCTGTATGTTAAATGTATGATTGTGGCGGCCCCAGCGTCGTAAGTCTATTTATACCTACCGATACGGCTACAAGAGTATTCGTTAGTAACACATTCGGTTTGTGTAAACGTATCTTAAGATTTCGGCCAACCAATTTCGGCTAATCTTATCGTGTGCGTATCAATCTTGCTTGTTATCAAATTTAAATAATTTCGTTATCAGTACATACTTCAACCTAAGAGTGATTTGATGAAAGCACAAAATTGTAAGACACAGAAAGATACTTCAGAATACTACCTGATAATACCTAAATATGGTATCTCAAGAATGCAGTGTAGTGTAGAGTATAATAATACAGGTGTGTTACATCTCTTTACAGACATTTAACCCTTACAAGCTATATACTATGGATTAGTGTAATAATACAGCATATTACATCCCTCCTCAGAGATTTAACCCTTACAACTATACTATGGATTAGTGTACTAATACAGAATGATACATCTCTTCACTGAAATTTAACCCTTAGAAGCTACACTATGGATTAGTGTAATAATACAGTAACTATATTTTAACAACATTACAACAAAACCAGTACTCTTAGTTTTTTCTGATTAAATTTTTAATTTTATTCAAAGTCGTGATCCCTCAATAAATTGAAACTAAACGGTAGCATAGTAAAATATTTTGATACTAGCAGTTCCGACAGACGTCTTTCCCTGAAAAATAATAATCTAGAACCCGATTCCAGCGCCACCTACGGGGTCTAATTGTGAAACTTAACCACCCCGGGTCACTCTCATATAAAATTTTATCAAAACCCCAGAACCCGATTTCAGTGCCAAGTATTTTATTTAAAATAATCGGTTACATTATTGAAGTTTTAGTAGGGACCCACAATTTTCATATTGCCTTTATAATATTAAGTATAGATAGCGAAATACGTATAAATAAGAGTGTCATCATTATACCACACTTTTCATGTGTGTCGTGTAATAAGGTTTGCTTTTATGATAATATGTGTAAATCATTCATCATGCTCTGCTAAGATTATCGTTATAGATATCCACATTTAAACGGTTTTCAGTTTTGCGTCGAATTTAATGATCATTGATAAAATGGCATTGCCCTGTTTGTTAGAAGAGTTGGGCTTTATATAAAATTGCACGATTCATTATGATTTTTTCACTATTTTATAGAAAATTGAACTAATTGTTATAGAAGAAATTTTAAAATAATCTAATACAATAAAAGAAAACTTATTTGTATTGTATTCTCCCTCAAGACTATAACTGAGCCCAGATCACCGTCTTCTATGGTTAAGGTGCCCAGAAGGCTGGCTACGTTTCCTCGCTGGATCGCCATACTGATCCGTTGCCCGATGTAAGCACCAGCCATCTGATCACCATTTATCATATGCATTGAAAATATTTCAATGCTCTTATCAGGTTTAAGAGAAATCTAAATTTTATAGAGGATATTTCATATAAAAACAAACTCGAAGTTCCAACGTTCAAAACTAGATAGTTAGGTAGAATGCTGTTGGTTGTTACCACACAATATGGTTTACTCATTTTATATAATTTTTTCCTCTTTGTGGTCACGTTGGTGGCACTGGCGGCATTACAGGTGTCAATATATCAATCGTGTGTTTTATTTTTTGGAATTACACTCACGGAATTGATACGTTCGCCACCTTAAAGCGTTGACTTTTTTTCTTGGAATCTTAAAAAGAGGTAGCATAAGTTACTACTTATAACATCAGCTATCTGCCAGTGAGAGTCTCCTCAAAATGGGTCCAGCCGTTGCAGAGATTACCCGGAACAGCCAGATAGGCAAAAATATTTAAAATTGTTTTTTTTGATATAGGTACCGTATCTACTTTCATATGCATTTAGTAAGAAGCTGTTACTCTGACATTACAAACAGACAATTTTATTTAGTTGTATGTATGTATAGATAGAATCGTGAAAACAGAAAATTGCAATGTTGGCAATGACAGACTCTGAGATTAGCAATAAGAAACAAAGAGGATATAACCACTATGTTTATCATAAATACTATCATAATACTTCTGCCCGCGATTTGCGACTCCGCTAAGCCAGATATTTGAAATTTGATAGGTCAAGTGTGTATCGGTCCACGCACTACGTACTACTTTCTTATTACACTACATAGCGCCCAGTAGAATTTGATCTATAAATTGAAGTGTGATTTTGTTATAGGTAAGCGATGTGCGCGGCTGCGGCTACCACATGGCGACGATGCTGGGCCTCCTGCCCGCCCAGGTGATCAACGTGTACCTCGGCTCGACTCTTCGCTCGATGCACGACGTCCTACACGAATCTCACCTCACTGGTTACGTTGTATTCGCCTTTCAGGTATGTTTTTGGAACGAAGTTCTCTAACGCGGCTTACAGTAGAGTGACCTGGCAGAAATCGTCATGTAAGGAAAAATTTATGCCCCCTCCAGGCTATCTTTGACATACAAACTTTAATAGAAACAAATAATATTAATAATTGTAACATGAGAATCATGAACAAGTGTATAACAGCATAGTGAAACGGTAGAGTTGGTGCCGGTATACCACGACGTACACACTATGGTCAAATAGTAAAAATGTTAAAGAAAGATCAGGCAAAAAGCACCTCAAATAAACGTGTATTTATGAATAGGCTAATGTGTGTGTATGTGCCCGTCTGTCTGTCTCTGTCTCTCTCTGTGTCTATCTGTCTGTCTGTGTGTGTATGCGTGCCTGCGTGTACTCAAGTTTTAATGTTTTCACATACATTTTCTGTGCCAAACAGCAAAATAGCACCTATATTCTACAAGCATTTGCTCTTCTGTTATTATTAGAATCATGGTTATTTCGTTTCGTGCCAGAAAGGATTCAAAATTTATTCCTCGCGTAAATTCTGTATCCGTGTATCGCGAAAACTATCCGATAATCCGAAATAAAATGAATGCTCCATTGACCGACATTATGAATAGTTGATATTATAATATATTATACTGTTAAGAACAAAAAAATGCAAGAATAACAAACTGACATTTATTTCTAAAAACTAGTATGAATTTTAAAAAGCAGTTTAAAATAATTTTACACAAAGCATGCACAATAAAGCTGGACATTCACTGAAGATTTCATTTACGTTGTTTTACTCCTAGAAAACAACGATATCAAGATATCAATCAATGTAACTAATAAGTTGCTTTAAAATATTCAAGCATTTTTTTCCCTTGAACTTAATTTGAATTACAAATGTAGGCAACGTGACTGCAATCATAAGGGAATCGCATGGTGTTGCAATTGACATTTGTCTGCGACTACTCACAGTACTCAGTCCCCGAATTTCCTTATGGCCGTAAAAGTTTATTGTGAACCTTGGTTCCGTTTTATTGTAGTGTTTATAGCGACCGTCAGTTGCGCCTACAAAGTTTGCGTTGCAGACTGTATGTGTTCCTGAAAATAGCATGTCTCGTATTCCCTGCCAAGTCACAGCGTATTACATGAAACCTAGTAATTTTGAAAAAGTGATATTTCGAATTCCGTCCAACAAAAATATTTATATGTCGGAGGGAAGATATAAATCGGATAATTATTGATTGGATTTATAACGCACAATATTATTTGTTTACATTTTAACTACTTTCAAAGTTCTTAATTCAATTTTATTTGATTTGTTAAATGTTTCTATAAATTAAAGATCGTTCTAACCTAATAAAAGTTATGAATATTGTAATTTAACAAACGACCAATGAGAGCAGAGCTTATGGCTCGGAGCGTGGTCAGACGCCCTCTATACTTAAGTAGTATCTACTTCGGTAGACGGAGGAGTTTATGTGGCACATTTGGTTGGTGGCAACAGGTCGAATTGGACCATGGAGTATTCTAAAGAAAGTAATGAAGTTGGAAGTATGAGCGGTGCCCAGAGCCCGCTGCTCGGTCTAAACTATGTTATAATGTCTTGTGAATCCAAATTGGAAGTGTAGAAACCGTGGCCTTTGGTTTTTGTGCTCGCATTTTACCCTGATGACGCCCACTTAGCCTGCAATAACTGAAGGAGATGTCGTGAGAACGAGGCCTTCTCCGACATATATAATTCAAACATATCGCACGCTTACTATCAAGCCGTTCTCTCCCTTCTTTCATATTCTGCCAATTATTTGGGATCGGCGAAATGTGTCTTTATTTTCCACACTCGTCAGTTCTGACAGACGTCCTCTCTATCACACCACAAATCATCATATCAGCCTTCACACAATCCATCCATCTTTTTTGGTCTACCGTTACCTCTGCACCCATCAAGTCTTGCAGTTTAACATTCTCAATATAATTATTATAATCACACTGTAAGTGAACTAAATTTTCACGAGTATATATTTAGGCCCTTACTTATAATAATCTCGTTAAGAAAGGATTAGCCATCTCTTAAATAAGAGACTCTTAAGCCCCTAATCAATGGCTGTTTCAAATAAAACTTGCCATCTTGTCTCTTAGCAGTCACGTAAACTACCTCTCGATGTTGGTTATTTTTGACAATTATTTATGAGTCACTTTACCACCACCTCTTATCCTTAAGAGGAGTTTATAGGTATGATTTTCGTTAATCAGTTGCTGAGCAGTTTCTTAAAATTTAACAAACGATCATAAGTAAGGCCATTAATATCAAAATAGATTTTTAATTATTAGTAATTATTGGCCCAGGTTTAATACACACCTGCTAAACAAATAATAATAATATAATCATAATAATATATTAAATAATAATCAGTTTGAAACATATAATTTTTTGTCTTGAAATAGTATCACTTTCCTGTTTAATTTGATAAAGTGCCAGTTTTGAAACAAAATATGCAGATAATTTCAGAAGTACATTATTCGTGTAAACAAAGGAATCACTGGCCTTATGGTTTCGAAGAAATTTATTCTTATATAAAAGAAATATAATGTTGTACCTACATACAAAGCTCATATTAAAATTTACGCCAGCATCGTCAACAACTATAACAGCTATATTGACATGTTTACAGATAAATTAGGTTCGAGACGTTTTTGCGTTTGCAGTAGATTAGTAAAAAGTCCTGTAAATATATAATTATGTATATTTACAGGACTTTTTTCATTTATTGTCCAACTAGCTTCTGCCCGCGATTTCATCCGCTTGGTGCGGTTTTTTAACTATCCCACGGGAACTTTACTTAACTTTAATTTTTCAGGATATATATTAGATACACATTTGACTGTCGCACAGAAACCTCGTGAATTTATTCGTGCCACAGTATTGTGTACACAATATTGTTATGTCAAAAATGGGAGGAGGCGAGTCATTGTTATCATCGTTCTAGTGCTTAGTTCTAAACTTCTAATTTAAATGAAGACATGAGTAGATGAAGGAGATATTTGATATTAAGAAAATACGTTATAGGAAAGTGTTATGTTTGAAATATGTAATAAGTACACATGAAAACCAACTGAAACTTAAAACAACGTTGAATTTGGTTTTGAAAATAGTACGTAATGAAGGAGTTATATATGAAGGAAAGTGATAATAAAAGAACTTTGTAGGCCATTTTATCAATATTTATATATTGTAACATATCCCATTCATTCGCTCATGTCATCAAATGTCCTTCATATTCATATTTAGCATTAAAAATTATGTTAAGTATCAATATTTTAATATCCCTTAATATTATTAGTTTCATATCAAGTACCTGCTTATAAAAGTATTAGTTTAAATATTTATGTGATGACACTACACTACTACAAACGCAAAAACGTCTAGAAGCTTATTTATTTGTAAACATGTCAATATACCTATTGTAGAATTGCATCCGCAAAAGGCACACTTCACACTGGCTCTATTGATACATATCTACCTAGATATCTAGTACTACAGCTGTGAGAGTTTTTACATTACATTTACCGAACGTAGCGTAAACTGACGAGAGATTAATTACTTTTGTCAAAAGTATAGTGACTGATTGAGTCCAAGCGTGCAATAAATATTATTTATGCCTGTTTTATTTCATTGTTTTTCGAATTACCAAGAAGCTTTTGGCGGTAACTGAAAAACTGATGTGCTTGCTGTTTTTTTTAACATAGAGATCAGCAGGCAGCCTCCTCTAATTTTATATTACTACTACCGGCCCGGCGCGTTTTCAACCGAGCTCTGTCCCGCTCCCGTGGTATATAGCGTCATGTTATATAGCCTATGACACTTCCCGTGAACGTAGCTTTCCAGCAGTAAAAGAATTTTTAAAATCGGTTTAGTAGATCCAAAGATTAACCCCTACAACGTGGAAAACTTTACCTCTTAATAATATTAGTATAGATATTACCCCTTCCTATCACCTTTCACCAATAGACCCTGTAGTTTCTGAGGAAAAGAAATGTGACATACAAAAGACAGGGGGTTATGAGGATTTAATAGGCGAACCACTTTTGTCTAAATGCTTGCAGAATTCTAACAGGTAAAACCTACAAATGTCGAAACAAAGTCACATTCACTTATATATCAGTTGATTGATGTCATCTTTGTGGTGCAAGTCATTTATTGTTGCAATCCTGATGAGTAAAGTATTATTTATTAATCATAATAGAGTATGTACAGCGTGGCATGAAAAGGTTCGCCATTTTTCAAATTGATTCATTTAACGTTCCACGAGTACATTTTACTGTTTCAAACTAAGTCACAGAACAAACTATTCCAAAAAAATATATATTTAACTGTTAATAATGACAATAAAGTTTAAAATAACTTAGATCTATTTTGTTTCATTTCCTATCTTATCTATAAATATAGTTTAGAGATATATTTTTTTTTGTTGGTTTTAATATTTATGATAGTTGATGTGATTACATAATCTTTGTTTCTGTCGATTAAAACTATTGCTAATCTCAGTGTCTGTCATTGTCAATTGCAAATTTATTTTTTCACGTTTCTATATTTTATAAACTTAGCATTTGTTAAAACGTTGGCGATACTGTTTCTTGTACTCGTGCAAGCAAAAGTCGACTTTGATATGATGAACCTTTTCATACCGCGATTGTACATAACATTAGAGAACTAACATATCGGTTACCATTCACTTGTCGACGACAACACAGCACTGATGCAATCTGCTACCGACAGCATAATACCCGTGGTAAACTAGAATAGTGCAAAGCACTCGTGGGTGTGTCATAACGGTGGCGTAGCTTGCCTGAGACGGGTCCTGTATCGAAATATATTGCGGGCCCCAAAGGAAGGGTCAAATGTTTTATAAAAGAAACAAAAAATGTTCGAGTCGAATTAAAATATATATATATATTGATTACTAGCTTCTGCCCGCGACTTCGTCGTCGTGGAAAGTTTTTTTTAACTATCCCACGAGAACTCTTTAATTTTTCGGGATCAAAAGTATCCTATATGTTTAAAGAAGAAAGAAGGAAAGAAAATATTTATTTCTAAAAATGCGTCACTTTGACAATGATTTATTATAATAACATTGAAATTGTGACTAGAGATATAAGCTATCACCATACAAAATTTTATTTAAATCGGTCCACTCATTTCGAAGATTAGCCCGTATAAACAGAGAAACAATAAAAAAAATCAAAATTAGTTCTATTTCACTTCTTACAACCTCCTGACTCGGTTTTTAGTACTTTTTTTTCATAGTACAGAAATTTGACCTCTACACTATTATTATATGTATAGATAAGTTATAACTTATACTTAGTGCTCTTAGGAGCTAAGTTAGACAACCAATTCAAATCAAAGATAAACTTTTCTTGTCTTTTTTTCGTTTTTTTTATTAAGTCTTCGATTTCAGTTTTAGTCTAGTTTTTCTACCTCTATATGTCGATAATGACAAGACTGATAGCCGTTTCTATTGGTCTAGCAGTTACTCTCAAAAGTGTTATTAATCTATAAAAGATTGTAGATAACATTTTAAGAATTTTTGCTTACACTTTATGGGGCCCCCGTGATCTGGGGGCTCCGAATCAGTGATACTTCTGATACGGCGGTAGCTACGCCCCTGGTCGTAAAGGCAATAAAGTTAATATGAACTAACATGGTCTGGCATCAACTAGACAGTTGTGGAAACAACCAAGGTGTGAAGTGTAATCTAGTTATGACCTCATTGCTGGATTACATTTTACGCATCCGAAGGCTACATACGCAGTCAAACATCCATCGATAATCATAATAATCATCGGTAATAGCTTGATTAATGATACGTCTTTCTTAGGAATATTTCACCCTATATTAACATAATAAAGAAGATAATTTGTGAAGGTGTGTAGATGTTGTTACTCTTCTACCCAAAAACTAATGAACGGGGCTTATACATCGGTATATTACGTAGGCTATAATTATAAACGTAGGTATTGTTTAAAGTGTTCAAAATAATAATAGCATGGTATGGTATATTTTCAAATTGTTCCAGAATTTTCCAATAGGTATGAAATATGAATTAAATACAAAAGTTATTAAAACCTGTACATGATTTTTAAAAATCTGTCCAACACACAACATATAGGGCATTATGGGCAATTAAATTTATTCATAGCCACCACTAACTACTTCACCATTGTGTAGTGTCGTATATAAAAATACATCTTTATGTAAAATGTTATTCATATATACATATATTGGAGTGTTTGGGAAAAGTCGCTATAACATACAAAGCCCAGCGATCAAGAAGATTTATGGCGGGCTCCTTGACTTGCCTTGCTATGGGTTGAATTTCGACATTACTGGTATGGAGCTTAGGGAAAGTCCACACCTAAGTAGGTGGGGACGTTCCACGACCCCTTTTTTTTACAATTTTTTCCTCTCGCCCCCTCTAGTTAAATTATTCTGTGCTGATAGAAAGTTTAAAAATTTCGCTCATATCTGTATCTACTATTAGTATCACTACGAACTCTTAGTTTTTAATCAGTGGACGTCCCGCCATATGTTAGTCAGTGCTGCCACCTGTGAGTTTAAAAGTGCTAAATGCTGCGCGCCATATTTAAATATAGTTCGAAAAATCATGAGTTTTAGAGAGTATTGACTACGTGACGAAAACCTAAGCCACCCGCCCCTATGACCAAGCGTGGTATTTTGAAGACCTCCCTCCCTCCTCAGAACGGTTCACGTATTATGGATAGGTATATAAGGCAAATGAACGGTCATTAAGATACAGGAACCGAACAATTAATAGGCGAACAAGTCTTTAGTAATTTATACGAAAGTGGGTATGACCCTAAAAATTTAATTCTTAATTGTAGTTACTGTCAAGAAACGTATGTAATAACTACCTACTTAATTTATTATTAACTGCTAAGCAACTGAAAGTCAATACAATCGACAAAACCAATTTTATCATCTATGACGTTAGTGCGACGACAATTTGTTTTACGATCTCCATTTAAAGATCTCAGCTGACCATCTGTGTTAACCACGTATTCAATTTTATGTAGGAAATAAAACGTATTCAGCGACGGTAAAATCCTAGCATGCAATATTATATTCCTACTTCATCATTGAATCATTTCATGTCATTACATGAACAAATTACGACTTCCTATCCAGTGAAAACTATCCTATTTTGGAGGATAAAAAATGTTAGTCTTCATTATTATCTACCAATTTTCATTGGAATTCTTTTCAAAGGAAGGCTCAATTTCCTTCCACATTGTCCCAATTATTTGGGATCGGCTTAATATATATTTTCCTTTTACGGGACCCGCAAACGTCTAAACATAGCAGTGGACAACGAACTGCTGGCCAGCGTAACGCGGGAGCGCACATGGTGATAGTTGCTCTACCTCGCGCCTCGCTCGCACATCATCCATCCCGCTCACACATTTTGCTAGCTGTACGACTTATTAATATTTGTAGTTCCGTTTGTATTTGTAGTATGTAGTATTTGTATTTGTAGTACCGTTTCCAAAATAAATTAGTTCACTTCAGTTAACATCAGCTTTCGACAGTGAATAATACTCTCTGCCATCTGAAGTATCATATTACTTCTACCTCTCGCTGCTACACATCCATACTCCTAAGCATCCGAGCCAGTAATAATAATCCAAACAAGTTCACTCTCCAATTTATTAAAACTGATATACGATAGATTTTTAAAATCTGCTTAATGGTAGTCGATTGTAAACAAGATTAAATTTGAATTGCAATATAATATTAGAGTAAAGAATTCACAAACCAGTCGAATAATTCCTGCAAATCAACAAACACAAATGAACTATTCAAATCACGGTTGGTTGCTTGTAAAATAATGAATAGGTTTTTTTCTTGTGTTCTAAACGTTAATTGTTCCGTTAATTAGGTAGATTTAAAAACATGACGTACAATGAGAGTAATCAAAAATAAAAACCACTGCCCTTGAGAAGTCATAAACATAACATATAGGTATCGCAAAGATTACACACGGATTCGTCTGACTTAACGCACCTTATCGCAATAATACTCTTTGCAATCAACACTTACTACGAAAATAGTACGAAGATATACTTTATCTTTATCAAATCCCCAAATATTCGTTCATATTACGAGTATATAGTAGTTCGTAGTAAAATAATCGTCCTTTATTCTTGTAATATTGGTAGTTACCTAAATAATTATCTTAAGTGTCTAAACAGTTAGTTTTATCATTTAAGTGCGTCAATCCATTACAATCGACGACACATTATTGATCATTGTGGAATGTAGTTTTTTTATATTTTAAGTGCAATAAAATACACTAATATGTATATGTACCTATTCTTAATCAATTCTATTTTTTGCCTGACCTTTTCTCTCGTAATTATTTGGATTTGTTGCTTCAGCTGATGTTACACACATCAAACATATTGAATCGATTTGATTGAATGGAACAGGGCGGTATTCAACGACATTGAATGATTCAAGTTTATGATGTAGGAATTACTTTGATTCATCTTAATTGAAACAGAGAAACGAACCGTCTTATATCGGCGTAATACCTTCCTTCTCATTCTGTCACTTGATTTGCATCATCATTTCATGTCCTTACAATGTGTTGTTCGATTGACACATATCATCTAGCCGTGTTGTAGTAATCGAAGGGATTCCCGCAAGCACGATTTCATTAGCACTGTAACCCGTACGATAAGAAGAGATGAATGCCCCAGCCAACATGATAACAGATAACATTATAACAGCGCGTGCAATATTTATTCGCCCGTAGTTACAATCGCTGTGATTAACCTGTTTTCTGTTTCATATATTACAACATTATGAACTTGGTCCAAACACTTGTTAAATTCCTTAGGATGTGATGCTTCTAGAATTTTTGTATGTTCAATGTCTGCTATATTCTACTGGTGCCACTTACGGCGACTAATCAATCTCAAAACATCCGAAACGTTTTAAATATTTCATCTAGAAGTGAAACTCATCATTACTTAATCAAATTACTTTTCCTTTCGTAACTCTACGTCGATCGTCGTTAGACATAATTTAGTGCATAAGTATAGTGTCAAAGTCTACTTTCACTACCTGTTTCTTAAGGTAGCTTGGCGATGTGTAATATCCAATATAATTCTAAAGGTGCCTCGTGTATCCTTATTGTTTTGCTGTGGGAAAGATGGGCCAGGATCTAATATCAACTCCTTGGGACAAGACAGCAGAAGAGAAATGTTTTGAGAACCGCTGTATATAATGATAGCAGCACAAGGAATCGGAGATGAACGTCCATGACCAGTGTTGGTAGGAAGAGCAAGATGCCTCTAGTCTGACGAGTTCTCTGACACAATTACAACAATTCCAATATACATACGGTATTATACCAATGAGAGATAATCTATCCGGAGTAGTTCATATTATTTATTATATATATTTAGGTTGATCTGTGCTTTGCTTAATTTCCAGATACTGATCGGCATAACACTCATGGTATGGGTGGTGCAAAAGGCTCGCAAAGAGCTAACGATTGCGATAATGGCAGCAGAGCTGGGTCGGGAGACGATATCCACATCGAGCAGTTCATCGATCAGCTAGCCAACGCCGAGGGCGTCCACTGACCTGGACAGCGTCTCCGACGAGCGACCCTCGAGCTAGGGGGGCGCCCCCCACCGGCCCCGTCCGGCGCAAGAGACCTTCGTATGATAAAAGGGGTTAGTATAAGGAACCCACGTGATATTATGTTTAATACCTTCAAGCCATTACCTCCTAAAGGATAATTAAGTAAGAATATTTATTTATTGTTCCCTACACTGTATTTAGGTGTTGAAGAGGTTTGATTGGATATACTGAGATTGTGAACGCGGTAGTTTTTTATTGGTCAAGATTTCGACTGTCGTTCTGATTTTTACAAGACTGCTCCGGACTGTATTCTTTAACAAGTATATCGCAAACATAGTATATACTCTTTTCGTGATGATTTTGTAATGATCGTTTATGTTTCAAATAACAAGTGTTTTAAATTTTTTTACGAAAAACAAATCTGACTCCGAGTAAAATAAAATTTGAAAATCGGCATACAATTGACGGAGAAATCGCGTAACATTTATATAAAAAAAACATGCAGTCGTATTGAGATCCTTATTTTTGAAGTCGGTTAAAACTCTTGAGAAATTTATGTCTTGCGATGTCCTCTAGAAATGTTAAAATTTAGTAACTTTCTAAAGTTACTATTTACTACGCCATTGTCTTTTTTTTTATTGGCCCACTTGATGGAAAGCGGTTACCATCGCATTTGGACATTTGCAACACCGAACGAAGGTGCTACAAATGCGCTGCTGCTCTCTTAAAAAAGACTGGAACCTGGTCACTAGTGACGGAACGCAAATGTAGGTTGTTATGACGACATACTCTAGACCAGGGTAGGTAGCCATCCAGTCGGACAAATACCCTACCACCTGGCTGTTGGTTGTTTTGTCGCCTGTTACGACAGGCCGCCCAGCCGCAGTAAATTGTATTCTTTCTCCGTTCCTGCACGAATAAAATTTTGTCATTTCTAGCATAATTCTTCCATGGTGAAAGTAGTAAAAGCGCGATGAATGGGTCTTAATTAATGATAACCTTCATCTATGCCGATGAGGAACATACATCATAGTATGTACGTATATATATATATATATCTCTCTCTCTTTCTCTCTCTCTCTCGAGGGCTTTATAACAAATGAGCGTACAGACAAAAGTGCAGTTTTACACAAGGGACAAAATAGTGAATAAAACAAAACTAGTTGATTGTATGTAGCCGAAATTTGGAATACCCTTCCTTTTAGGTAAGTGCAAGTGTGCACACTGGTAAGACTATAAATTGTAACGTGCATAGTTTTTAGTAAACAACAAAAAATGGCACTTTTGCGTATACGCCTATATGTTATGAAGCCCTCGATATATATGCATTTAAATACATCCACATAAAAATGTTGTACATTCATAAACGTGATTATTTTTTCTTTTAATGCTTTGGATACGTTCCAAGGAGAGTGTCGGTTAAAGTCAACAGTGTTACTTAAGAATTGGGTCGCATTAAATTAGGCGTCTACGCCTGTTTTATTGTTTTTCTCTCGGCTGTACAGTCGCGCTCACTATTGACTGTGACGGGCGTAATGTGTATATTTTAGTGACGTTATTGTTTGCATTTCGTAGCTCGAATGATTTAAACTGTTGGACAAAAACACGTTCTCCTTGAATGTCTCTGTCTCGACAGTTGACTTCTACAGCCGGTTCCTACATCTTATCGATCGTTCATTTGTCTTATGATCGAAATTTCACATAAGCTCAAGCAGTGTAATATTCAACGGATGGTAGTAAGGCAAGTAATGAATAGTAAGATATTCGGAACCGGTCGTTGGTAAGCCAAATGTTTTTGGATCAACTTTTGGGCCATAGTGAACGAAAAATTCAACTGATAGATGACTTTTTAAATTTCAAGTGAAACTTCTTTAGAATCGTTGTGATTTGAAAAAGTGACACTAGAAAGAGATAAACATAGATCTATAGGACTAAGCCTGCGAGAGAATGAGATACAAGTTTTACACTGTGCAACACAGATTAGAGTAGAGAGTGAATAAGCCCGATGATTAAACATAGGTCCAATTTGAACCGAAATAAAACTGATATTGCCGAAATAATATTTTTTTGACTTAAACAGTTCAAAATTGAAAGTGATACTTAGGAAGTTTCTTTTGAATTAGAATATGTTGACAGGTCTAAGCTAATGGACTAATATTTGTATTAATAAAAGTTGGAGAAGAATTAATTATCTGTCAGTATATTCTCTGAAGTTTCACTTCTACTACTATTATTATTATTATAAAGTACTTTTAATATATATTTTTTTAAGTGAAACTTCTATATAGATTGTTTTATTTCAAAGTCTTTTAAAAATCAGAACGATATTTGTTTTGTTTAAAATGGAACCAAATAGGTTAAGTAAGCATTGGCCGCGTTTCGAAATATCTTTTAATAATTTATTTTTTTAATTAATATTATTTGATGAAATTTTCTATGGTCAAATTTCCAAAGTCGTTGTTATAATACATATAATAAATCAAATCTTTCCAGTATTGGGACACACACATACTCTCTCTTTCTCTCATCTTTCTTTACTGTCTTATTTTTAAAAGCATATATACAAATACATATGTATTTATTAATAAATGTATGTGTGTTTATAAATAATATAATATGGTTCTGAGTGATTTCACGATGTTAATGTTTAGATCCTGTAATATTCATACAGGAAGTATTATAATCCTGAGACACGGAAAAATCTAGTTAAATAAATCAAAACTGTGACAATTGATTGTATAGTTTGCTAGCAGGACTTAGTAAATAATTATGTAAGATTGGTGTTACGTATTTTAGTGGCACTTATTTTTCAAATTAATGTAATAATAATTATAAAGGTGCATCCACATTTGTTTCGACGTGACAGACAACGGAACGGGTTGTATTTAAGATACAACCCGTTCCGTTTTCGCTGAATACACACCGACTGAATTACGAGATCAAAGTGTTGCGTGATTATGTTTAGAGATGCCACAAATAGTGGTTTGGCCGAATACCGAACATGCGGGCACGCTCTCTGCCCAAGCGTCGATAAGATGTAAGATAAGATATGCCGAATTCGCGCGAAGCAGGTTAGTATTGAAGCAATAATTTGTGAAGTATCATCTTACGTTATAGTTATAGGTACACATAATTGTGTACTGTAATGATGTTGTGACGGTTTTAAGCGTGATTTTAATATTCTTTTTATTTGTCTCTGACATCTTGAAACTAGCCTAAACGTAAAATTAAATTATTATTTGTATTAAAATTAGCATTTAACACTGTCAAGGTGTAGTTTATTAATTTTGGACGGAAATGTATACAATTTTGAGCAAAATGTGCGGTTTTTTTTCACGATTCGGTATTCGAATAGCACACAATATTCGACTGAATACCGAATAGTTAAAAATGTGGCCGAATAGGCTGTATACCGAATTGCAGCCGAATATTCGTGGCATCTCTAACTATTTTATCTTAGACTATGCACTAGACGGCGTAACTTTTGATATTTAAAACATATTTTATCAGACCTATGTGTAGACGTATATTTATGTAATGTTTATTGTCTATATGTATGTGTGTATACACATTCGTTTACGCATTTCTGACAGATTTAGTCTAATAAAACATTTTAAATAATAAACAGTAAAAACGAGAGAAAAAGTTTTGGAAGCTTTTAAAAGTTACGTTTCTTATTGGGTGATTATCACTCCTTTCGTGTTTCAATTATTATTTTAAAAAAACCGCATGGATGCTTAGCAACGACAATTGAAATGACCAAAACAACAAAGGTGTTTAAATGTTTATGTTCAATAGAGCCATTGAAAATGATAAGACAAGTTTTGCTTTCAAATTAATGCGCAAACTCCGTCGGTGTAATGAAACTCTTATGGGATCTGTACGATGATACAAATGTGGACGTATCATAATCACTTCCATATGAGTCGCGAGTGAACGCTAAGCGTTTAACGCTTGTCCTTATAGTATACTTTCCTTAATATGGCTTCCATATTCTGATTTAGGGGTCATCCACAAAATACGTCACACGAATTGCATTATACGTTGATCCTTCCTCCATGCTAGTCACAGCTGGTCACATTCGTTCGACTCCTTCCGCCCTAGTGTTACATCACCCATTTTGCAATTGTACATCAATATTTTTTTTATTCCAGCGGTCCCATAATTGGTTCTATTTCCATTTAAATTATGTTTTAATAATTTAAACACTATACGCTTAGAGATAGAGTTGGAAATATTTTGAAGTTTTGCGTTAATAGTTCAGATATCGTGTTTCAAAGCTTAAATATATTAGATTTTGAAATGTGACGTCAGAATCTTGGATCACCCTTCATCACTACTTGCCCTCCTCCTCCTAAAAACCCTGTTACGTGATTCATCGATGTACCGTTATAATATTTGTAATTTTGTAACCGTATGCGTATTAGCTACTAATATATATATATTAAGCTTATTACCCCTTATGGCTGGTTCCTATATCTTACAGGCCATTTATTTGGGTTTGATATCGGTTAAAAGTTGATACAAACTTTATTCCAATGATGTCAAAATTCAACCTACTTGCCTTAGGAAGTGAGTAAATGGTAAGATATACGAACCAGCCGTTAGAAGTTCGTCATAGTGTAATGCAGACTAAGCAATTAATACTCGTAAGAGTGTACCCTCAAATGTTTTAGCGACGCCGTAGGTAGCGTTGAGTCTTAATGTCAGTGGTCTCAATGCATATATAGAATTGATGGAGTATCAGCGTGTCACCATATTACTGTAAATTTTGGTCTAAAGAGCTCGGCAATTTGATATGGTCTGCCTTTTGATATCTTCCTTCGCCTTCTGTCATCGGTTGTCGGCAATTAGTTTCTTTCCAGTCAACTGTATTCTTTGTTAGCCGTTTAATTTTCTATGTTTGTTATATACATGCGATGATAAGATCCGGTGTATTTTTACTAGCGCAAATAACCTTAAAATTAACTACAGTACTATGACTCTTGGTTGCTAATAAAATCACAAATCTCATAAATGACGGGAGTCTGTACTAGACTTTATTTTTAATAGTAATTTGAGTAGACTTGTCAAACTATCCTTTATGTTCTTGCTCCATCCGGGGTAATGTTAGTGACCGTTTCAGGCAGATATAAAACTCAGATGACAAAGATTAGTATTCACTGTCGAGTGTTTATGAGAACTGAAGTGAACTTATTAATTCTGGAAACGATAACCTTATGTACAAATATTAACATGTCGTACAGTTAGTGCAATACATACATAGCACAATGTGTAAGCGGGACGGATGATGCGTGAGCGAGATGAGCGACTATTAAGGCGCTCCCGTACCCCTTTGCGCACTTGCGCTAGCTTAACCCAGTTTTCTGTTGTCCCCTCCGATGACTAGATGTATGCAGCTCCCATAGGTTTAAGGCTCTATTTGTGATGCGACATTGTAGTAATTTTTAATGACGGTAAACATTGACAAATATCGTATGTACCTATAATTATGACGTTATTTTTAATGTTATAGACAAGACGCATTTGACCACCCATATGCAGAATGGACACTGTAAGTGATTTTCTCTTCATCATGCTTTGTATATCGATCCTATATAGCCACTTATTCTTAACCGAACTACAAAAATCAACAAATTGTAAATAAATTCTAGATTTTGCAATACACAGAATATATTTTCAAAAAATGTTATTACCACTCATAAGTAATGTAAAATGTATAACGTAATGAACTTGCGGGTTTGTATGGTAGAGACTTAGATGTTAATATGTATTCAAAACGTTGCCAAAATAACTGTTGCGTGTGAAAGATTTTTGTTTATTCAAATATGTGTACAATTAAACGAGGAAAGTGTTATTATTTTCATGCTAATCTGGAATTTAAATCTGCGTGACGTGTTAAAAAAATGTGTGGAATGATTAATGAACGCCTGGCATACACGATGACATGACTGAAAACCCCCGAACGTAAATGGTCGAAATAATTATGTTTTTATTTCATTCGTTTTAGCTAGGCGTACAGATAATAGTACCTACATTATGGTACTAGTGTGTAACATGGGTGATTACCGCCGAGGCGCCATTGAGACTCGAGCCGTAGGCTAGGCTCTTAAGAGAGCCGAGGACGGTAATCATCAATACACACGTGTATCATACGACGTTTTTCAACACACTTGTGAATAAAATAACAACAAAAACATATTTTATTTAGTAGATAAAAAGTTTATTTAGAGAAACAATTAGCAAATGTGCAGTTAGTAAAAAAGTTATATATGAGTGAAAGTTTTACTTTTTAAACACGTAAGAGTTAAAATTATCTATTTAAATAAGAAGTTGCATGAAATAAGCAAGCAATAGAAACATTAATTTAGTTGTTCTATAGAACACGATCTTTTTTTTTTAAATAAAAACTTTTTTAATAACAAAGCAACTCAACCAATATAATTAAAAAAAAATCTATAACTCACTAGTGAGTTATAATTTTTTTTGGTCACAGTTTGATTATGGGTGTTATTCTGTGCCTAATTGCGGTGGCCATAGAGCCACTTTATGAGCAAGTGTGTTGAAAATAATTTTATTAATTTAATGCCTTCTAAAATTCTTGATTACAAACCTACACGTGTTTGATAACTCAATAGAATCTATCAATCCGTACAGGAAGGGAGAAAGAATACAAGTTCCTGTGGCCGGGCGGCCTGTCGTAAGAGGCGACAAAACAACCCACAACCAGGTGGTAAGGCATTTGTCCGATTGGATGGCAACCACCCATGGTCTAGAGTATGTCGCCATAACAACGTCCTGTTGTGTTCCGGCATTAGTGACCAGGCTCCAGTCTCCCTTAATAGAGCAGCAGCGCATTTGTAGCACCTTTGGTGTTGCAAATGTCCATAGGAGATGGTAACCGCTTTACATCAGGCGGGCCATCTGCCTGTCTGCTGAACTCATGCAATAGAAAAGCCCTTTCTGAAGAGTTGTAACGCTCTGAGAGAACTGCAAGAGGGGAGAGGTCATGACACAATTTGCTCACGTATTGCGCGAAAGAGCGTACGCCAAGAAATCAAAACTTTTTGAAGGGAATAAATTCAGATTTATTTATTTGTATTTTATACATAAAAAGTCGCCATTGCGTGCAGATTTAAATTTTTAATTGAGTAAATAAGCCAGTTGTGTATATTTTACACGCGTTATATATTCAGTAATCTTTTACGTGGATCTTGTGGCGTGACTGCTAAGCTTAGTAAGCCAGTACACGTTTTTCAGTGGAAAAATGTTATTTTACGCTATGAATAAATTATTGTTTGTTTCGGCTTTGCACTACATTCAAGTACGTTTGAAATTTTAAATTCGAATAAACACTGCCACCATATGATATCGAGGGCTTCATAACAAATGGGCGTACAGACAAAAGTGCAGTTTTACACAAGAGACAAAATTGCTAATAAAACAAAACCAGTTGACTGTATAATTAGGTACACTTTTATACTAGTAAGACTTTCTAAATTGTAACATGCATAGATTAGTAAGATATAGATAAGATTTAGTAAACAAAAAAAATTTTTGCGTATACGCCCATTTGTTATCAAGCCCTTGATATGTGCAAATAATTTCGTGCCCAAAGGTGCCTGCTGCTGTTTGTGTTACTTCCTACTAAAGTTTGTAAGAATGTATGGACGTATGTATGTTTGTTACTCTTTCACGTAAAAACTGCTGAATGGATTTTGTTGAAACTTTACGATAATATAGCTCAAACATCAGAATAACACTTAGGTTATAATTTATAAAGACAGTAGCTGTCCCGGCAGACGTCGTCCTGCCCTGAAAAACTTCAATCGATATGTCGACATCAGCGCCACCTACCGGTTCCAATTATGAACCAACTCGGAAACCTTCTCTGGCTCATGCACAACAACTTTGCTAAACATCATCACATGATCAAATGTATAGTTTACGATTCTATAAAGGACAGACAAACATTCACTTTTAGAGAATAGAATAATGTGAATTATCCAAAATATAACGATTTTCCAAAATATGACGCAAGGCGAAGCTAGTATTTGAATACATTTTTATGGGACTGCTACTGTCATGGAGACAAATTCTCATTTAGTGTACTCCCTGTATTGTCGACACGAGTGTCTTAGCAAGTGGTCTCTCAAATTCATATATCGTTCTCATTAACTAAATCTATTCAATGGTTTTTGATATATTACAATTAAATATTTATGATTTATTATTTTACTTATATTATGCAAGTAAAAAACAAAAATGCACTGTAAATCTTTCGCGCGTGACAGTACGCATTCCTATGAGGCCAATGCAGACATGTATTATAAATATTAAAATTATGAACAACAAGTATTTGGCATTTATTCTTATGAATTTAAGACTAAAGCACCGTTGGGAGCTAGTTGATAAATATTTATGGAACAATCTAGTGTAATGGAAAATTCGATGTATGTATGTATGGTAAAGAGATGTACTGTCATTTGAATAAATAAATGTATATGTATTTTAAGAAGTTATATCGTAATATATTTGGCGTGTAATTGAAATCATATTAATCGATTGAGCATGCTTAAACCTTGATGCAGATTTGGTGATTCTGCCGCAGCGACAGTCGTTGAGGCGTCTGAAACTAGAATTATAGTCACAAATTTTAGGTTTAACAATTGAGTTTCATAATATAACAGTTAAACAAATCTAAACAAGAGAGTTGTGTAAAATAAAAATGGTATTTTTCGCTAAAAATACTTTTATATTTTGTTTTGGATAAAAGTGTATTGTATGTATACTTTACTCACAATATGGATAAATATAAATATTACAGATACATTGCAGCATAGTCGTGTATTTATATTTAAATATGTTATTTTAATATAAATACACGTAATCTTAATAATCTTATAATTTTTATATTATTTATATGTATATAAATAGATTACAATTAATTCTGCGTTTGTTACAAATTGTTATAATTGTCCAATAATATTATTTTTTATTACTAAATAGCTGTCGCAAAATCGTTCGATTTTTATGAGTAAAGCTGTGTGCTGCTTGTTTGTCTAACTCTGTTTAAAATAGTGATCGGAAATAGCCTGCGGCTTATCCGCAGTGTGTACTAATCTTAATTGTATTCACGTCATGGAAATACCACCCGCTAGAAATACCATTATTACGAAAATAATTGATATTTTAACAATGTTATATTATTGAATTATTTATTAAATTTTTCCTCTACATTAACGTTTGTTAATTAAATATTTTTAACAGTTTGTTACCAAGTTGTATCAACTGGAATATAAGAATAAAAACATGAGCAATAATATAGTAAGAAATACATTTCAATAAATTCAGAGTGTACATTTTGAATAACATCTGTAGAATAGTATGGCCATTGAAACGTTATTATTGAGGAAATGTAAGATGTTTTATATTAATGAAACTTATGAACGAAACCGATATAAATAACAGGTAAACTGCATTAACTGGACGAGACCGCTATCACGGTACATTGTTCTAATTTTTTCAACGAACTTGTACTGCTTGGGAATTACGCTCATTGTAAAATCAGTCATACAAATGAACGTTATGGTATGAATGACCACGTTGGGATGACAGATAAATGGCAATAGTGTAAGTACGCGGTAGAGGTCCAGTTGTTGTTGTTTATTTAAATACTAGTATATGCCCGCGACTTCGTCTACGCTTGAATTAAAATTCCGGCTGGATTTCCGTCACACAAAATACCGCAATATTTGAAAATGAATGTAAACTATCGTTTTAGTGAAGAATGTGTCGGAATAAGCAATTTTTTATGCACCCGAACAACTACAAACCGCTCCCGGGAAAAATTCCCACGGGATTCCCGGGATAGAAATATCACAAATTATTACAGATCAGTAAAAAAATCGCATTGGAAATGGAGTTTTTTATTTTGGCCATTTTAAATCATTCCTTGAAAAATTCCCGCGGGTTTCTCAGGATAAAAAGTAACGCAGAGTTTATGTCTAAGAATTAGCTGTCGGTCACAGAAAACCGCATCAAACTCGGGCCAGTAGTTTTACATGAATCCTGAACTATAGACAAGAAATTTAAAAAATTGCATATAGTTCTCCGTCATTAATATAGTCTACCCAGTTTTTTTTTTAATAGCTTCAATGTACAGACATGGCATGTTTATAATTCTATATTATTATAGACTATTTGCCTGCAATTACAAATTTGTGCGAATCGATTCGATTTGCATACACATGCAGTACTTTATTATTATTTATTTATATATGATGTCACCATGTTTTGTATAAATAAAGGATTCGAAGTATTTAATATATACAGTATTGTCTATGGTCAGTGTCATTACAGCGCTCGTTGGGTTTGGTATTTCGTACATTTCACCTAGTCATGGGAAAAATCACTCACCAAGAAGAAAAGAGTGATATATATCTTTTTGATACAAAGATATATATCACTCTTTTATATCTTTAACTCTTTATCTTTACAGTGAATAGTGTTAGTGTCAATTGCATACAACATGAGTTATTATCTGTGAGTGATATACTAGCAGAGCCGACACGCGTACCTGTGACAACGCAAAACAATATAAACAAAAAGTGAAGAGATATAATAAAATTAATTACACTAAAACAAAATTACACCATAAAACTATAATGTTACGATTTATTTTGGCTTGCTATTATATTCGGTTTCTTCCACTTAGTACGCATGCGCAGTGTGCGAGCGAATCGTTCTTCCTCGTCGTGCGGGACAGGCATGAACTAAAGAGTTAAAGATATAAAGACACATTTTGAACGAAAGTGATATACAGATCTAATCACTCATCGCGTCGGATATATATCTTTTGAGTTAATCACTCAGGAGTTACACACCTCTAATTTCACCCATCCCCCCTATACTATAACTGTATGCACACTACACCCGATTTGTTCTCGTTTCGCGAGAATATGGAGCGGAGAACCTATTAAATAATCTGGAAATTTATTCAATTTGTTTGTACTGTCTAATTGTGGTCTAATATAATTATTAATTTGTCGTTACATGCTGTGTTTCACCGATCTGCACTCGGCATTAGAAAAATGTATATTTGCTTACATATTTATTATTTGTTACTAAATTAGTTTGAAAATAAAACATCGACATTTTAACCTCTTTGAAATGTAAATTTCTTCGCTACGAAGTGTTATTAATAAGTTATAATTTATGAGATGATGATCTCGGTGCAAATTAAATCATTATTTTTATTTTATTATTATAATAAGTAAATTATTTTTTGTGTTCAATATAGTACTAACTTACATATTGATATTTAAAGTTGTAAAATAATAATCTCTACGTTATAGTGGCCTAAATTGGCCACTTCTCTCATTGCATTTATAAATCCCCAGGTAAGCTTATTTTCGTAAACAAACTTTCAGTTATTTACTCTAGTCTGAGTGCTATTGTGATCGCTAGTAAAATTATCCGTTCTTTGTTAATCGGGAAAATACACCGTAAATATTTTAAAATTTTTGATAAAAAATTGCAATGATTATTTATTCGATTTGAATGTTGATAACTAAATAAATTGCGAACCTCGTCCTTTTTCTCCGTTAAAAAGAAATCGGACATATTAGAATGTTTCACCAGAAATTAGTATTTAAAAAAATTCGCGCAGTGAAAGGAGTCTAATATAGTTCTTCCTTCAAACTTTAAGACTGATTTTCGTTTCACTTAGTAATTATTATTTGCAAATCAAAATATCGGTTTAAAGATTTCCCTTAAATGAACTTTTGATTTAAGTTGTTCATTTTTATAAGAAATTGTTAGAAGGAAATTTAAATTATTAATAAAGAGAAAGCAATAGCTATTAAATCACTTATTTGTCTCTGGTTTCAGCGTTGCCAGATGACCATGTCAATTAACCCCTATTTTTTTTTCAAAAACCCCCAAAAAGAAGCTTTTTGAGAAAAAAACCCCAAAATAGTTTTTACTTATTTTAAAGGAGAAAGAAAAAAGCAAAACCACCGTCGTAGCGAAAACGTCACTAATGACGTCACCATTTTCCCTCACGGGCCGCTCACAACAACCCGTGTCCAATAGGTGCGTTAAATAACCATTCCACTTGAGTTTACGATTGTGACACCAGCAAATAAGTGAAACGAGAAAAACCGCAGTTGTGAATGTGATCATTGCCAGTCTCTAACGGAAAGTAGCCTATGGGATACGACGCATACGAGTAGAGACGGCATAATAAATAAATAACTTAATGAACGAACGAATGAATTGAATTATTAAAATGAACTATTGAATTGAACTATGATTCACTAGTAGAGTATAATTCTAAGATAAAGTAATAATACCGTATTGTGACTTAGATATAATAATTGTAGTGATGAGAATTGTGTTTGTAGATGAATTATTGATACTTAAAATATCTCTCCAAAATTTCTCGCAACAAAATATTTCCCCCCGAAAGTACCCCCAAAGAATCTTTAGCCCCGAATCTCCCCCCAGACGTGAAAAAAACCCCCGAATTTGCAGGGAATCCCCCCCATCTGGCAACGCTGTCTGGTTTGAACAACGTGTAAGTGAATTATTACGAACTTCATTTGGAAATAACTTGTTATTTTCGACTAATATCTGTGCCAAATTGTTTTTGTTTTTTAATTATTGTCGTAGTTATTAATACTTATTAACAATAGTAAACTATTTAATTACAAAAGTGTTTTCCCAGCACCCATCAGAATCTATGAACCGTAGTGATAATTTAACCTCTCGATTAACATCATAAACTATAAATTGGCCTTATAGCCATTAAATACACATTTATATTCAATAATTTATTTGCAGTTTGTAGTAAAATAGTGAGAAAATTTATGACTAAAATCGTGCCGAATACCTGACTTTTTTTTAGTGAAAAGACGTCTTTTATACAACTACTGTATTGCAAACTATGACCGGTTATAAAGATTAGGATGAAGTATAGAAACCTACCAGATAATTACTTATCAATAAAATAATATACTACAATTGTCTTAAAGTATAATGGACGCTCGTGTTCTAGGAAGAACGCGATAAAAGCATGTATTTCAATTCAAACGTGTTTGGAACGCTATATGGTCTAGAATCTTTATCTAATCTTTGGAAATTTTTGGCGGGAACTGAAAGGAGATGTGCTGTACAGTTTTATTTTACTCTAAACACAATAACAAACGTACGATATTGATTGTTTTTGAGTAGTAATTATGTGTTTTTGTGAGAAATGTGAATTGTATACTCAAATGTGGCCTATTCCGTTTAATGGCTTTAGTTGATAAACTACAATTCAGCTGAACTATACATAGGCTTAAGACAATGAAGAAACTATATTGTAACCTAAGATCTTAAAGGCTTCGCTGCCAAGACATAAACCTATTGTTTTTTAATCTATTTAAATAATGAACAACAAAAATACTACTACTCATCATGCAAAGAAAAATTAAATGTGCATTTAATGACCATCCACTCCATCTAGTTAAAACAGATGCCAATCGAATCCTCTTTATATATATATTGTGATAATACGATCCTATTTTTATAGAAACAATCACAATTTTGTGGGGTTATAAATATTTGTCAAATTATAACTTCGTAAATAATTATGACTTCTTAAATACTTGTTTAAGATATCTCTCAAATGTGCGATGCTTATAAGATATATTTAACCCTATCTATGCTCACAAATAATGTAAATTATTTAACTATTTTTATATTAAAAACCTTATGTGACTAGTGTTATAAATGTAATGCATTTATTGTTAACGAATTTATTTTTATGTTATTAATAATTATTATTATTTTGTAATTAAAACTTGTTTATTGTTATTTAATCTTGTACACAAGCACTGAGTTGGGAGTTCGATGTGTTGATAAGTAAATATTTCATATAATTGTAATTATAAATTACTTCTTGTTCTTTTGTATCAGTAAATAATTTAAGCTATGTCTGAGTATTTATAATTATGAAAATAATTACAATACAATTACTTTATGTAGCTTTTTTCTAAGAAATATTTATTTTGTAAATTGCTAATAAACCTCGAAGTCCTTACTAAGTGTCTATCTTAAATTTAAGGCGTGAAACTGTGGATATTGTACAATATATTAAAACATGAAAGGAGCCTTATAATAGACGTATTAAAAATTCTCTATTATATTCAATGGTGTTTTATTTATTAATAGCGGCCCGGGAGACGTCCTTCTCCGAAAAAATAAAAATCTAGGACCCGATCCCAGCCCCTCATACCGGTTCTAATTGCGAATCTAAACCATCCGGGAACCCACTCAAACACACAAAAACAAAATCATCAAAATCACTCCAGGTGATTAGGAGGATTCTAGAACCCGATCTCAGCGCCACCGGTTCTAACGGGATACAAAGTATCCTATGTCCGTGTTCTGGTTCTAAGCTACCTCCCCATCAATTTTCAGCCAAATCAGTACAGCCGTTCTTGAGTTATAAATATGTAACTAATACGACTTTCTTTTATACATATAGATATATCCTAACACATCGACATCATGTGATTGAGCCAAAATTAATGCAGAATCGCAAAAAAAAATCTTTAGGATAGTGATGAAAATGAGTGGTACTATTCTTACAAGAACCAAAATGAACTGGTTCTGAAGTTATAATGAATTTGAAAGAAAAGTTTTTCAAGTAGGTATGCGTACTGTATAACGCAGATGTATCAGGCGAAAACAGAATCTGTAGTATGTATTTAACTGATGCCTCAATCTAGTTATCTGACAGACGACCCAAAACGACAAATTAGCAGGTCGCACAGTCACATTTCACTAAACAGTTAAGATTTTTAACCCAATGTTATAGTGATAAAACAAAATCCTGATTTTTTTTAAATCAATACATATTTGTAAAAAAATCACGGTTAAATTTATTTTGAATTTCATTAATTACTGAAAAGTACCGGTACCGGTATTATCATAATATTTAGTCTGGATCATATTACTTTCAGAATTTATTTATTTTGTATGCGATATTTCAGGACGAAATATAAAAAAATTGCCAGTAACAAATAATATGCTTTCTTTTAGAGTTAACAAGCTGTGAAGTTATGCTTGAATATTTTTTACAAATGCAGCGTATGGTTAATATTAAAAATAACTTTAAATGGTACCAAATACATATTACATCAACATAGTAAATCAACATGGTCAGGTCACTTTTTTAAAATCACTTTATGCAATGTGGGTCGCATTTGTTATTTTATCCGTAATTTGATAATTCACATATAGTAACACCGAATATTAAATGTCATTCTCATTATCATGGCGGAAGACGAAGATGGTGTTTCAAATAAGAAATCGCCTCAAAATTCGAATAATGCTGGCCCTTCCCAAGAAGATGATCATAATACGACAAAACCAGACCTAGGCATTGAAGAGGCTAAGTACAACAGCAACGAAAATGGTGACGTTTCGCCCGGAGAGCCGAAAAGTTCGTCATCCAGTGAGTGCTTTGCGGAATTGTTTTTTGTCCTAAATATAAAGCAATTACTCGCGAATGGTGCGTTTTGGTTGCAGAGTCGACTGGTGCGACGCGTAAGGAAGAGAATCCGTTCTCATTTCGACACTTCCTGAAGCGAGATCTATCGTTGCCGGGCAATTCTACTTACGAGAATACGGGTGCGCGTCCAAAGGTTTACGCTAATACGGTGCAGCACTCGCCGACGAGGCTGGACGTGCACGCTGAGGGGCGCCGCGACCGTGTCCGCGCCGACAACCAAGCCAAAGAGAAATGTAGCGATGGCGAGAACCACCGCATAAGTGATAATAACACGTCTTCGAGTAGTTCTGTAGAGATACCCTTTAGTGTAGTGGATAATTCTGAGTCTAAGAATAATTTTTATACGGACAGTACTGATGTGCCCTTTTACCACAGACCAAATTTGGCCTCTGAGCCATTGGGTATGCCTTCTCTGCCAGACTTTGTGCAAGATCACATTTTGGTGGAGCAGGCATATTTAAATTGTAATGGGCCAATATCAGTTGATTTGGATAACTTACCAGACTTTACATTTAATACTAATTTTAACACGGGTTCCTCATCATTGGGAAGGAGAGGGAATAACAGTTACAGTGGTAATAGAGGATATGACTATGAATCTTATATGGGGGTAGCATCAACTTCAAATGACTCAAGCCAGCCTGGACGGAGTATTCCATTGGACCTGCCTGCTGGAGCAGAGGCAGCTGGGCCTGTTCCACTTGATTTACCTGTGCACCTAAGTCTAGACCTAACTGAGTCTGTTAACCCAGCAGACAGAAGGAACATGTCTCCAAGAAACACCTTCCCATTGGATTTGCCACCTAATGCAGGTATTTATTTATTTAATTTCTTACATAATTATTGTACAAAATATTACCTTCATGCTTGACCTCTTGATAATTAAGAGAAGGGATAGCTGTGTTGCCTGCGTTTTCAATCTATAGCCTTCAGTAAGAACTGATTTTCATGGAATTCAATATTCCGGTACTTTAAAACTGATGTTAAAATTGGCATTTTTTTACATTGGCAATGGCAAACTACAAATTAATAATAAAAACATTAATTTATTTATTTCAAGACAACACATTCCAATATGTAGTTACACAACACACACAATAATGCTATTAGTCATATTTTTTTACCTTATGAGCCTTATGTCTTATATATTATATCTTCATCATCCAAGCGTTAAATTTCTAGTTACGTTCAGAGCATTCATATCGATACCCAGGGTCCGCTTTCCTACTATTTTTTTCATTATGTCTATGTTAGTATTAAATTGACAAGCACTGATTTAGTCCTCTTAATGAAAGACAAAATCAGTGGGCAGTCGAATTTATCAGCTATTCCTTTCAGGATGTTGCTGTGCAATCTGCTTTGTAGATCATTGTAATAATACAATGTTGTATTTCCATATTTGCTAGCAATAGACTAAAAGCCTTCAACCCCTACTGCTATCTACAATTCAATATCCTAGTTCCCAATAATATTAATTACATTTTTCTTTGTCAATGAAATTATAACTTTAACATTTGGACACTAGGTGCTAATTACATTTTCTTTTGCAGTGAAAAATTCATCTTAGTAGTTAAACATATTGACTACAATACATGTTGAATTCTTTATGTGGTCCTAGTAACAATTAAGTCATAGTAGTGTAATGGATAGTGCATGCGTCCCAAACTCAAAGGTCACTGGTCTGATGCTGGCCAGAACATATGCACCATTTAGTCAGTGTTCTGATCTAATGTGCATATTGTTACACTTACCACGTGCTAATAACAGTGAAGGAAAACATTGTGATGCAACCTGCACCGATGTGCCAAACCTGCCAAGCCCCTTGGACAAGTGTGGTGTGTATACTGTCCATTCCCCTATAATGGGAGGCCTGAGCCCAGCAGTGGGACATTTATGGGCTGATATATATTAATACTTAAGTATCTATATAAATATGAATCTTGGACAAAATCTGCCACCCTAGCTTCCAACCTACTCAGCATGTTGGTAAATCTGATGCTGACTTAAGAAGTTACTTTATTTGATTCAACTAAAATATGGAAACGATATATTTATGACAAATAATAATCCTCATAATTCAGAAATCAATGTGTATTCATGCCTTATGTGGTCTTCATCACTATTATAAAATATTTCAAGTTTTTGAGTCCAGAAGGAGTATTTTACTTGTTGTCATTATTATTAGTAACTTATCATACTGCAATCTGCATACAATGAACAAATAAAAAATGTATAATTGTATTGTATGTTAATTGATTTGAATAATTTCAAAGGCTTTTCATTGAAAAGTTGTAAGTTGATTTATTTCTGTCAAATGGATGTAGTGTATAAATTCATTCCTTCATATATATATATGTTTATAAACTTACAATAAAAAAAAGTCATTTAGAAGCTTTGAAATTACCTGACTTTTTTCATTTTTTTACTTACTATCCATATCTCTATAGTCTGGGGCCCAATTTTGCTACTTTAATATCTTGGTGTTGTGAAAATTTCAAAGTATGATTGCATTACATTAATGGCAAAAATTGGTATGCTACTGAATCCACAATATATTGGATTGGTTGATATGTATTTTCTACCATTATTCTGTCGTGATGATTCACGACAGAATAATGGTAGAAAAGACAAAATAATAGTAGAAAAAAATGGTTTTATCATTTACATAAATGGCAAACAGAAATGAATAACTTACTAACATTTTAAACATTTATTTACTGAGTTTTCGTTTATAAATATTTGTAAAGATAAAGTGGCTTGCCACAGCACCTCATTGGGATTAACAATATACTGAAATCAGGCAAACCTAGATTGAAATGGTAGTGTCCAGTGATTTTGATGAGATAATAATAACAGAATTTGGCTCCTAAAAGCAACTGTGAGTTTTAGCAAGATGTGCCAAGGTTAACTGAGCAAAGATAGTAAGCAATACTTGCTGTTCTGCAGCCTTTATACAATTTTTTAGCCATCTAAAATTTAGATGGCTAAAAAATTGTTTTGAATGTGTTAGCGCCATGCTGGAACTATTATCTTGATTAAAGCTCTTATGGCCAGCTTGATAGGTCTGATAACACACCTGATGGAAAGTGGTTATCATTGTCTATGGATTTGTAATAGCAAAGATAACTACCAATATGTTGCCGCTCTCTAAACAGAGACTGGTATCTGGCAACTATTGCCGGAAATAACTCGAGGTTGTTATGGTGGCATACTCTAGACTAGAGGTCCTAGCCATTCAGGCGGGCAAACACACTACCACCTGGCTGTGGGATGTTTTTGTCACCTCCTATAATAGACTGCCTGGCCGCAGGAAAAGCTTGAGTTAAAATCCTCTTTTCTGAACTCTTCTTCACCAAAGAAAGTGTGTTATAGCTTTAGTTTTCCAAACAGCAAACAGTTTTATAAAGTATCCATACACTTGTAGGTGCAGAGTCCATGCGTCTACCAGACTTCCTACCAGTGCACCCTGGTAGGACTTCACCAGAACCCGAGCATCAAGATGAGCAGTTGCAGCAAATCATGGCTGAGCTAGATCGGACCAGGTATTTGTTATAGGACTGTATGAATGCTGATTGTTGTGTTGTACTTTGATCCATAGACTGATAATATTTGAAGAGAAATCGGCCAAATTCATTGAGATTTTACATCTGTTTTTGCTTTTTCTTCATAGAAACTAAATTTTGCTTATACTAATAACGCATTAATATTCCACTGCTGGGCCTGGGTAACACACTTTTTAGGGAAACAGAAAGTATATCCGCCATGACTATCAAGGCGGGTTTCATACATCGCTTATCTCAATATGTTGGTTTCATCAAGTTTGTTTTCTTTCACTATTAGCATGTGGTAATTGTAACAATAGATAGATGGTCTTAGTCATAGAGAGTTAGAGTAAGTTTGAATGCTTGTTTATGGTTCTTAAAGAAGTGTTCAAACTTATTACTTGTCTATTGTTGAATCAACTATATCTGGTTGTGGTTCATTCACCTGATCATTTCTAACTTCTGTGGTCACTACAACATTAAATGAATTCGTTTTATTATGAAGTAATGTTGATGTTTCGTCTTACAAACGCGACATGTTATAGTTATACGGCACATTTTCCATATGTGATTATTTCCGATGCAATTGTCCTACAGGTCCAAAGAATTAATTATGTATGCTTACTTACTACAAGAAGACAATTTATGGTTTTCTTTACAATAAGGACAACTTACTTTGGTTAGTTTAGTCTAAGTCAGTGATTTTCAATCTCTTTGAATACGCGACCCCTTTACAGGTTGTAAAATTTTGACGACCCCTTTGGGCCATAGATAGACAAAAAGTTAGTACAATTATAATGACTACGTTCATGTCTTTCCCTATTTTGTCTCTGCGAAAAGCTGCTGAGCTTAGAAAGTACCTAAGTATGCGGTATAAACTTAAATTGACTTTTCTCTTATGCCGGCGACCCCCCGAGCAAGGCTCAGCGACCCCCCTAGGGGTCGCGACCCACAGGTTGCAAAATACTGGTATAAGTAATACATCCGGCAGGCAGTAATGTCACTCAAGGAGGCCGCAGAACGCGATAGGGAGAGGAGTCCGGCAGCGCGTGCTAATGCGTCTTCTCGAGGGCAGGTACGCGCGCTACTTCCCTCCCTGAGTTAGGTTCCGTGTTCCGCGGGGGGGCCTCTAGCTTGCTAGGAGAGCAAAGGATTCATCTGCCCCCCGCACAACGAAGTGGGGTGTGTTCTCCCAGGGCACACTCCAGGCACTTTATTGCGCTGGATAGACTGTTGGGTAACTATGTTCTATATCTCAGTCCTTCCAACACAAACAAAAGCGCAGGGTCGACAGGGAGGAGGGGGTTTTTAGTGGGTATTGGGGTCGCTTGCCCGTGCAGCTTCCTCTGAGTCTTCCACACTATTCTGTGACGTCGATCGCGGACGGAGCACTGCCAAGAGCATACTATTGCTGCAGTGTTATCGCCCCCGACCGACGCGTGCCGTTCGGCCCAGATTGTGCGTAAATCGGTGCATTTTCCCTCGCCTCAAAAAAGAAAAAAAAGTGATACATCCGTCATTTGATGGGTGCGTTCCGACGCACTCCAGGTCGGAGTTGTTCAACGAGCGCAGCCGGCGCTGCCGCGCGGAGGAGGAGCTGCGGTCGGCGCGCGCGTCCGCGGCGGGGCTGCGCGCGGAGGCGGCGGCGGCGCGCGCGGCCCTCGGCGCCGCCCGCGACCGCGACCGCGACTACACCGGCCAGCTGGACGCCGCCACCAGCAGCGTCGAGAACAACCTCATGGACGCCGCGGTCAGATCAGGCTTCTTATGTATTTTTTTTTATTGCATGAGTTCCGTTGAAGAAAAATCAAACGGAAGTGGCTTATTGTTGGAAAACAGATTGCCATGAAACAGAAACATCGAAAAAAATATTGCATGAGTTCGGCAGATACGCAGACGGTCCACTGGTAGAAGATGGTTACCTATAGACATTTGCAACAGCAAAGGTTCTACTAATGCGCTGCTGCTCTCTTATGGCCGGTTTCTATATTTTACCAACGGTTGTCTGTAATAGTAACTGATTGATTTTGAAGCTACCAATAACCGATGGTTGAGAGGGCTATACGAGCGTTTCACAAGCTCATTGTCAGTTAGAAATACTGTCAGTTATCAGTAACTAGTTTCTTCCCAAACGTTTTGTTAACGCAACGTAGTTGTGGTCGTAGTACACGCAACTTAATTCAATGAGTTCAGGTATAAGTACAAAATAATACATGTTCAAAACAAGAGATCTTTTCGGATATACGATTGTCATTAAAAATCAAGATTTCAAACAGTCAGCTTTAAAATTACTTACAATTAAAGAGCCATTTTATATAAATGTTGCATGAATAAAACGCAGTAATGTAAACAAAACATAAACTTTTAAAATAAATATTGTGTTGTGAAAAAAAAGGTGAAACAGTGTTGTCACTTCAGAAAATTTTCGATAGTTTTAGTGATTTGTGATTTTTGATCGCTATTTTTTTTATAAGTTAAAACTAAAATCAACAGTTTTTTATGGTTTCAGAGTCAAATGACGAAAACTTTGTGGGAACCTGGTCCGATTTTTGTTTTCCCTCAATTATTTTAGGGAACTTTTTGTAATGCTACTGCTTCTTTTGGGAAAATGTTATAGTTATTCAACGTTTCATACAAATGTAACGGTGGATTTAATGCGTTATTTGAAGTGATGTTATTATTTATTGTTAATGACTTGAAATATTGACAGTTAGTAGTACGTACTAATACGTTATCTATAAATAATATTATATTCATTGACAGTGTTATTTTTAACGTTATATTTAAGACGCATTAGGTCATAATCGATAACTATGACGTTATCGCAGGTAAAGTTCAAGAATAACAAAAAAACTGGAGTCTAATAACTTTCGAACCTTTGACCTTATTTTTAGAAAGGTGGCATTAACCATTTAACTTTGTTGTTGTTTTAAATATTTGTTGACGGAAATTACGAACATGATTAAAATGATGAAGGTAACCAAAGTGATTATAATGACGAAAATAACCAAACTAAAAAAAAATATCGAAAGTGACGAAAGTGACGATATTAACCTAAATAACCAAAATGACCAAAACCACTAAATTGTCAAAAATGACATCACAAAAACCAAAAACTATCCTACTTTGGGATAACCTTTACATAAATCTATCCCAAACTCTCTTTTCCCGAATGAAAAGTATCCTATATCCGTCCTACACAATGAACTTATATAATATATATAGCCTAGTTACAGCCAAATCGGTTCAATAGTTTTCCGTGAAAGCATTACAGCAAACAGAAATATATACTTTTATCCCGGAATCTATACAATTTTTCGGGATAATAGTATGCTTTGTTTATCTTCGGCATAAATAAAAGTATATACATACTAAGATATAACCAAAGCGGTCTAGTAGTTTTTACGTGAAGGGTAAAAGACAGACAGACAAAGTTACTTTTGCATTTTTAATATTAATAGAGATGAATTTGCAATTAGGACTGTTAAAGATAGAAACAGTAAATTTGAAAGATATAAATAAGAATTAAATCCAAGTCAAAACAAGGAGTGAAAACATTGAGTTTGATTTAATTTAAAATCACGTCCGACAAAAAACCGGCAACCCAGAACATACCGGCAACCGGCCGAAATCGGGTGGTAATAAAATTCCTACGAACAGTAGTGTTGACAACCAGCGGTTACAATATAGAACAATTCATCTGTCGGTTCCATACAAAAAGTCTGCCGATCGGTTAGAAAATCCCTACCATCGGTAGTTGGTACTTTCATGAGTACCTAGCTACGAACAGTTTATTATAGAAACGTCAGTAGCGCCACCAGGCGGTAACATTCTAACCGTCGGTATCAAAAACGAATCGTTTTTGCGATATTGAAACCGGGCATTAAGGGAGACTGGAACCTGCACTAATGCCGAAACACACCTCAAGGATCTTATGCCGCATACTCTAGACCAGGAGTGGTGGCCATTACGACAGGCCACCAGGCCGCAAGAAATTGTATTCCTTCTCCGTTCCTGCACGGAGAAAATCCCGAATCAAAACTATGTTTTGACGGCTTTGAGCACGGTATTTTATTTTATTTAGTTCCGAAGCTTCGGCCACTTTTGCAGTAGCCGTGACCCGTGAAAAATCAAATAAGATACCGCGTTCAAAGTTGTTAAAACTTATTTTTACTATACATGTAGCCGCAGACGTCCGATCACCACGGCGGCCGCTCACAAATGATCGACAAACGCGTAGCGCGTTGCCCCTGCCGGGCCTCACGTGTTTACCTCCGCGCACACCTCGCCTCACCTCACCCCGACACTCGAGTGCGCGTATTATTATTATTAAATATTATATTTTGTTTAGCAGCTAAGTGTGTGCTCTATTGTAAAATATTAATCGGTATTTTTACCAAATAAATATGCATTCCTGAACTGCAATTCAAACACACAACATTGTTTCACTTCTACCTGAAGACCTCTAAATACATATTACAAACTAGAAGTTTCACGCAAGTTAATTTGCTCTATTTTAATGTAGCATTGTGTTTTATATTAATGTTGATGGAGACATTTAATATTATTTTTTAACTGTACCATTCCAGGTGAGGGCAACAGAAGCCGAGATTACTGTCGCCAAGTTGAAAACGCAAATCAAAAAGTTAAAGGTACTTAAATAAGTTTTATCACATAAATGCCTTTTTGAACTTTGAGACAGACATTATTACAATTGTTATGTGTTGAAACTTAGATATTCATATAGTAGATATGGAAAATTAACATGTTTAAAAAATACATAATTTAGAATTTTTATTTGTCTTTTTCACTTGATTTAGGCTACTTTAATATTATAATATTAGTATAAATAATGCTCACAAAAACTTGTGACAGAGTTGCTATCAAGTCGCTAAGAGTGACTGTTAGTCGTAACATACGACTTTAACTACCACTAAGTCAAACCCAGGGATCAGCATCCGAAACGAGAATAAATCCTTGTAAGCAACAAGGTGTATTTTCTTCACCGTACTAGAAGAAAGCACCAGCACTCGACCACCCCAAGCGAGAGCAAATGTCGTCTCGACGAGGCGGCCCGTCTGCCCGTCTGCCGGTCTGCCGGTCTCGTGCAATGAAAGTGTTGTTCGCCTCGCTTGCAGGAGGAGCTGGGGGCGGCGCAGGCGGAGGCGCGCTCGCTGCGCGCGGCGGCGGGCGCGGCGGCCGCCGACCTGCGGCGCGCCACGCACGTCGCCGACACCTCGCTCAGGTGCATACGCAACGGGGTACTGTTACAGTCGCGGAGTGAAAGGGTTCGCCGCACGTCGTCGTAGGATAGATAGTTAACAATCCGATAGATGGCGCCGTACAATAATTGAGGTCGCAAACGAATCCCGAAATGTACAAACAATATACAAATTTCTAAAGATCTTCCTTTAAGACGGAGAAGCATTCCATCTCGCTCTATATGGGAATCTCTTCATATACAATACAATACTCTTTATTGTACAGTAGCATAACAGAGAAGAGTACACAATAAAGTTAAAAGTTAAAACTATATATATAAGGTAGTACAAAGGGTGGCCTCAGTGCTTAAAGCAATCTCTTCCAGACAAGATCTATCGCAAAAATGGCGTTGGCGTGCAGTTGAAACTAGATGCTAATATAAGATGATTAATATACACAGGGCGTAATTAATGGATAATCCTTTACAATCAAGTGGGGGAACATCATGACTGATTAGTTATGGCCATTTTTAAACTTTTTAAAAATTATTTTATTGTTGTTATTTCGCGAGTTTTCCATTATATATATTTATACAGATAGTGGCAAAAACCCGAAATCAAGCAAACTTACAATTGCGACGACAGTGACCGGTGGGTGATTTTGACGAAATTCTAGTACGAAATTGGGCACCTGGTCGTTTCACGCCGATATTCTGTAAGAGCGTAACTAAGCCACCACTAAGAAGCTATAACATCGTGGCCTTACCGCCATTTTGTCGTAAGCTACATTTTGACCTAATTATATTTTTTGTTGTAAATGGTAGTTTTTGCTATAATTTTGTTTTAATATTTTCAGATTCAGTTAGAATACTACTACCCTACTGAATCAAAAACTGATAGGCTTAGAGCAAAATTATATTTTAAAATACCTTTTGCAACAACAAATATAAAAATGACGGTAAAGCCTTGATATATACCAACTGTTTAGCCATGTTTTGAACAAATAAATTTGATTTTATTTGAACTGTAATAAAGATAATGATTCCAGCACGACCCTACTGCGTCTATAATGTTGCTATAAAATTACCTTCAATCGGCTCTCCTGTAAAATTAATATTTTCGAGATGTTACTTAAGCTATTTCTATTTATTTCAGAGAGCTACTGTCCGGATTAGATCAACTAAGAACGCTGAGCTCCAACCTGGACCCAACATGATGCGAGTGCGTCTAACTTAGTCATTCTATTTATATTAACTAGCGTAATAGGCCCTCCACATTCTCGCAAGAACACCGCTATACTCTCTCCAATTGTTTATTTTATTTTTGACAGTTTGATTAGTGATAAATTAGCAATGCAATGCCCCCTACACTACGCTCGGGCGTACAATTTTCGATTTTACATATAAAGAATCATTTTTTGTGAATAAATTTTAATCAGATTAATACCATTGTAAACAGTTTAATTAAACCACAAAACGACATGTTTATACTTATAAGTGAAATCAAAGCAAAATTCCTACTTTTGAATAAAAATATATGAGTTACTAATAATTTAATTAAATTAAATTATTTTATTTCAAAGCGATTAATTGCGATTAAATTTAAGGACGATGACGGTAGTTAAGTTAGTCTGCTCTTGATGACTCGCAGAACGTCACCATTACTTTCTGCAGGACAATGACGTTGTATGACACTTGTGATATTTGTAATATGTAAAATTTTATGTCAAAGAATGTCCAACATGATAAGCGTGTAAACGTCAAAAGTAAAATTAGTAGTTGGAAGAGTATAGGAACCGAGAAGTCGTTCCACATGCTCGTTTCTCGCGTGAATGTGGAGGGCTGTTAACGCCCGCGCCACTGTCGGTATATTAAATGATTTCAACGATCTGTCTCATGAATGTATTTGATGTGAGACGCTTTTCAGTTTGTTCCTTTGGTTGTTATATGGCAGTCTTTAGTATAATATTATATTATATTTACACTAAGTAACAAAAAGACTGTTGTTCTTTTTATTTGTATATTTTCAGAAGAGTTTATAGCACCAAAAAAAATTGATTGCTTGTTAAAATTTCCAATTGACTGAAATCGTTCATGAACTGCATATATTATGAAATAATAATTGGCATAAAAGTAGAAGCGAGACGGCGGCTGACTGCAATATTGCTTTGTTGAAGTCTCACTTTCATCAATGACACGTTATATGCTGAGAAATATTTTAAAATGTTTTTTTTTTTGTATTTGCCATTTTATTATAAGATTAGCTTTGCTGGAAGAAAACTCTTTTTAGGGTTAAGTTCGCCTTTGTACATCACCATTATTTTGTAGTTTTATTTGTAATTATTTTGTGTACAATAAATAATGTAAGACAGATTCATACATAGAGAATGGAGTCTGTATCCAGCGGTAAAATTGATATTGTTAGGCAGCACAATCGCTTTGTCTTTCTGCAAAGTGGTCAATTTGCACTCCATATTTGTTAGTGCATTCTCTATATCAGTGTTTTTCAACCTTTTTCATGACACGACCCCTTTAAAAAAATATTTGAAAATGTTTGAAAAAATATTTCGCGACCCCCCCCCCCCCCTCCCCCAGGGGGTCGCGACTCACACGTTGAAAAACACTGCTCTATATGAACACAAAAATACTGAACTCTGCTTGATTTTGCTTAAATAATTCGATTTGTACAATACAAAGAACAACGGGCTTTTTATTACGCATTGTACAATTGTAAATTAATTTAAAAATATTAGATGGTCCAATGCTGGACTAATAGTTTATTCACGACGGTTGTTTAACCTTTGATAATATCGATCATCACATTTTGACTACCGAGACGATAAAATATCCTGTTTAATAATCATTTAGTATAGTTTTGTTTTTGACTGAATATATTTTTAAAATTCAGTACTTAAGATCCATAATTTAAAAATGGACTGGAGAAATGACAACTGGTAATAGTACATTATGGTACTAGTGTGTAAGATTGGTGATTACCGCCGAGGCGCCATTGAGACTCGAGCCGTAGGCGAGGGTCTTAAGAGAGCCGAGGACGGTAGTCATCAATACACACGTGTATCATACGACGTTTTTCAACACACTTGTCAATGAAATAACAACAAAAACTCATTTTATTTAGTAGATAAAATAGATATTTTTCCTTGGAGTTTTCAGGTAGTAAACTTTCCATAACGTTAAGGGCTTCACATCTTATATCGGGCGGTGTACAAGATAAATCATTTCCTTCGTAACTAGTACTTGTAGACATTTTAATTAATAAATAACTATAATTTCAACAGTGAAAACGAATTGTGAAAAATGTTTCCCTATGGCGGGAAAAAATAATCAGTTTTCCTATGCGCACGCATTGCGATCGGCCACAGACTAAAGGGATGAGATTTTTATATTCCGCGCATAGGGTTTGCGCCTATTCTGCCACGTACAAAATGGGGAATTTAAACTTCTATTTTATTACAGAGAAAAAAAAGTTATATATGAGTTATATATGAAGCTTTATTTATTAAACACGTACGAGTTAAAATTATCTATTTAAATAAGAAGTTGCATGAAATGAGCAAGCAATAGGAACATTAATTTATTTGTTCTATAGAACACGATCTTTTTTTTTATAAAAACTTTTAAGAACAAAGCAACTCAACCAATAAAATTTTAAAAAAAATCTATAACTCACTAGTGAGTTATTTTTTACTCACAGTTTGATTATTGGTGTCATTATGTGCCTAATTGCGGTGACCATAGAGCCACTTTATGAGCAAGTGTGTTGAAAAAAATATAATATAATAACACACGCCAAACGTCTTCCCCACTTTACAGAGTGGCGTGGACGGTATACTGACTTTGCTTGTCCATCAACGGTTTGATACATCGATTATTTAGATGAACAGGTTGCATTACGATGTTTTCCTTCACCGTTAGTATGTGGTAACAATATGCAATTAGGTCAGAAAATTGCCTAAGGTGCATGCTTCCCAGGTAGCATTTCAACCTGTTATAGAAAAACATCGTAGGCGACAGATTTAATTTTTTGTATTGAACTATTCACGGCGCTAAGTAAAACACCAAGAATATGACTGCGTGGAATTGAACTTGTGACTCAAATATTACAATTTTCAAAATAAACCCATCCCATCTATTCTTATGTATTTTACCAACATCCTTTTATCAATATCTGAGTTGATGGCATACTTATGAATTTCCTAAAAAGCGGAGATTAATGTATGTGTGGAATTATTAAAAATAATTTGTAAGGTAGCTCTGTTGTACGATGTTTTTCCATAACAGGCTCGATATTACAGAAGAAAAAGAATAGTATGTATTCATCTTGCATGATATTATGATTATACAAAATTGGAAAAAAGCCTTTCAGTTTGCCTTATTTCAATTTAAAAATAGTTTTTAATAATAACACGTTGATTGGAAGCTTTAATTGGGTTTTTTTATATAAAAACTACGGACTGGTGGTGCCACCTGTGTTTCAATACTGTGTTACGAGTTACTCTTTTACCTTGTATTCATCAGCAACATCACCATTTTTGTTAGTATACTTGACATGAGAAATAGCGTTTTGAATGAAATCTCAGTTGACTGACCCCTGTGTAATAAATAACTTAACATTTGTTTTCTATATATTCATGCTTTGTTACTTAGATGTATTATTTATCTAAGTCTGTCCTTTATTTTAATCTTATTTATGTATTCCTCACAAAGTAGAGTAACACGGAAAGGAGACCCCGTATGCAATATTAGAAACCTTCTACAATATCGGTTCAATGTGGCCATTCAAAAGTCAGTAGACATGAGTAACACACTTTAGCTGAAATTTCATTATTTTACATTTTCTATATCAATAAATAATAAATATGTCCATATGAAGACAATGTACTCTTTACGGTTGTCGACGCGGTTTTGCGAGTTGCATACCTTGGTTATAAGTTCATGTTTCTTTAGTATAGTTTTTCTTCGCTTCCGATAATAGTTAAAGGACTCGAAACATCTAAGACATGTCTAGTATATTTGTTATTTGGCATGGTTTCAATTTAATGGCAGATTCTTGTTTTTATACTTTCTGTTGCTGAGCACAGCCGTTAAAGACTGGTGCAGTCTATAAAGGCAAAGAAAGGATATGTATGTAATAAATTTTTATATTTAAAGCTATTCGTGATACTTTTGTAGATAAAGCAGCAGTCTTATTCCAAGAGCATGGGTTTGAATCCCGGCAACCAAGGATTCACCGTTTGAAAAGTGTATTGTAAATATTTAACATTTAAACATCCTGACACGCTACCAATGTGTGATACCCGCTAAGAATAAAAAAAATGCAGTAAGATAGTAAATTCATTGTAAAGTCGCGTTTTCCACAGTATCTATGTTAAGAACGCGAATAAATTATATGGATCGATATTGTTAAAACCATATAGAATTGCACCTCCATTCCGTGTTGCTCTACGTTGCAATGCACTCTGTTGTCTTAGTTGGTAATTTCAGTGAGAATAATAATTAATTAAGATTAATGTTGTATATTCTTAAAGGCGCTCTACACTCTCGCAAGAAGAATGTAGAAACGGATTTTCGTGTTTTAATTATGTTCTCGCCGGAATGTGGAGAGCCCTTTAGCGATACTACTCATGATCCCATGCTATAATAACAGTTCAGAAGTTTAAGACACGGACATGTTACATGTTTTAACAAGCATGTGTAGACGGACGGATAAAGGGAATTGTAAGGGATAGGTTTTGGCCATGGAATTCTAAAACACAGTGTGTGGTGTGCGTATGTGTGGGTACCGTTAAAGTTGGTTTTCTTAAATTTCAACATTATTTCAAAGTATCTGTTGTATTTACAGCAAATAATAAATGTTAATTCCATTGTACATATTGTCGAGATGTGTCACGTTCAAAATCAAACGTTGCGATCTCCTTCGACGACAGTTTCGCGGGTTTTAAAAGGGTTTATAAAGACACACAATCCTTTGCTAATGTCATTGGCCACGCTATTGTGTGAATAGCGATGTTTTTAGAAATAAATAAATGCACTTTTTATACACTTTTACTACAACCTTACGAAGTTCAAATTTGACGCTATCCGTGTAAATTTCAAATCAAATTTGGTCAACTGACGCTAATCACAGTAAGTAATCGATTGTTCCCATAACTTTCACCTACACAAAAACAAATCTACAATGACAAATTACTGTTGTCTGTTGAGGATTTCCGTTTGGCCTTCTAGTGGAACACTTACAGGCCAGCAGATGTCGCAAACGATTCCCGAAACGTACAAAGAATATATACAAAGTTCCAACAATAACTTCGCTGGAAGGTCTTCCTTTGAGACGGAGGAGCTTTCCATCTCGCTCCTCCACTAGTCTGTACATCCCTAAATACTGACTATTTAACGTATTCCGTTAAAAATATAGAACATTTTGGGTCTATTGTATAATAAATAATACAGTGTTTTTGTACTCCAAGCACTTGCATGTATGGAAAGGCTGTCTGCATTTCACTGTTGTGCCTATTTGATTGGCGCCGATTGTGAAGGCGTTGAGTGCGAGACTAGTGAACTACAAGTTTCTTATATTAGTTGCAGATACTGTCGCGAATGGCGGTTTAAATTGCCACAGAATATAGTTTTATTAACCGACTTCGAAAAAAGGAGGAGGTTCTCAATTCGTCGGGATCTTTTTTTTTTGCTTTTTTTTATGTATGTTCGCCGATTACTCCGTGATTTATGATCCGATTTACGTGATTCTTTTTGTTCGACGCGGAATAGCTGCCATGTGGTCCCCTTAATTATTTTACATAGTTTGGCCCAGTAGTTTTCATTTTACGAACATTTTTTTGTTCCCGGTTCTTGGGACCTATATTTTTTAAGAAGCGCGGCACCATTCGTATGTCCACCCATACATAGCTAGACACTAAAAAAGTAACAAATAAAAAATAAAAACTTCGTTTAAAAAAACCGACTTCAAAAACTAAAATGTATAAAATAACTTATTTCTAAAGCTATTATTATTAATATATATTATCTAAAACATCTTGAAGTCGGTGCAAAGTAAAACATAAAAAATACTATATTTTGAAAATTACTACGTTACATTACGAAAATTAATTACGTTTTTTAAACGAAGTTTTTATTTTTTTATACGACTTATAATTCCGATCGATTATTTTCGTTTGCACAGAAGAGTACAGACCGCTTTCAGACATATAAATAATTTATGTTGAACTTTATTGTTACATCGTTAGCTCTGATCCTCCTAAGCAAGTGGTATTAGCGCTAAACGAATAGAATAAAAATGTACGCCAATGACATATGCTAATGCCACTTGTATGGGGGGGAGGGGGGCTGTTCCGCTTACAAGATTCGTACACACTATCGTGCGCTATTAAAATTGGTCTACAACGCAGGTACATCGGGAGGAATTATTAGTCGTGTAAAACTGCTTGTCATTTAAATGCAACAACCAGTCCTATGGTATTAGTAAAAGTCAATGACCATAGTGATCGTTTTGTACCGGTTGGCAAGTATAATAATAATTATACTCAGATTTTTAATTACCTGGACTGAACTGACAGCTGCCATCGACTTTTAGTAGTATGGCGCATTCCTAAGTGAGTGGTTTGTTGTTGTTACGGAGTCTCCTAATTGCTATACACTCCTTTGTTTTATTGGAAGAAGAATAATTATTATAATTTAATTGCGTTTATTGCGTTTTACAATTCTAGAGGTATTAGAAGAAAAAAAAAAACAAAAGCCAAAGGAGTGTATAGCAATTAGGAGACTCCGTAACATTGGTCCTGTCACGGTCGCCACAATGTTACGGAGTCTCCTAATTGCTATACAGTTGTAGTTGATTCCAATATAGAAATTCCCCGGGTTGCCTGGAAGAGACCGCTATAAGCGATAAGGTCGCCCATTGTTCTGCTGGAAATGTATTTATATGAAATGTCTAGGTTTCAGTTATGGTGAGCAATAAAGAGTTAGTAGCATTCATTCAAATTCTGTATGATCCTAATCCAACTCACACGATTCACTTATGAATGAGCCAAACTTCAACACCATGGTTCAAGCTTGCAACATAAAAAAAGTCCATCGCAGTTAACACTTTAGTCCAGGTGGTTAAATATCAATTATGGAGGGTAAGGAGGACCATCTAGTATGGGGGATCAGTTGAAAAAGTGTCCACCTGTGAACAGCAAATTATTGTTCAAAAACTTGTCAAAATAAGGCTATTGTAGGAAAAGGTAATGATATGAATTTGGCAGTTATGAACGAAGTGAAGTTGTCGGGTTGAAAATTTTAAAAATTATAATTTGGAAAAGTATTGACATGTATGTATATAAATTTTTGAAACCTATTTCACTTATTAAGTATAACTAACTAAATTATCTGAAAATTCCACCATGAGGGTCTCCTCATGCATGAGTTACATTTTCGTATAATGCGCGGTGACAAAGAGGAAGTCTTTCTTTCCTTGTTTAATCTAGTATCCTACTCTAATTATGTGTGGCGCTATTTTTAAACACTTTCCACTTGGTATTATGGCGCCATCTTAATTTGCTGCCCTTCAGTGGACACTTTAATATACTGAGATGGTTCTCCTTGCCTCTACCCTCCATAATATCAATGTGTAGTCTCAACAGGAGTGCTACATTTGTAACGTCCGCCCCGACCCTCAAAGAGCCAAGGAATGACAAACTCAAGCTGAAGCATAGAGTGAAAGATAAAATTAAAGAATTTATATAGTGAGAATTAATAAAACTTATTCATTGAATAAATCAAATAATATTGGCCAAATATCGTGATCTTCTAGTAGTAGGAACCCTTCGCTGTAATGCCGCGAACCCTATGTTCACAAGGTAGGTTATATAAGAGTGTTGATCAGAGAACAGGAAGACCCTTAAAATCGGTGTATAATATATATCTATATAAATAATTTTGTAGTATATGTTGAAGTGTAGAACGCTATACATTTTATGAATCATGACAAATATGTCACTCATAATATAAGCTCATCATCTGAGTACGCCCGTGCCTTTATTAGCCAAAAGGAATTTTAATATAAATTTCTTAACAAATTATATAATTTTGTGTAGGCACCCCACCTAAGCCACCTCTCTAATATTATGCCACCGCATTTATTAGCTATCAGTAAAAGAGCTCATATCAGAATAAAAGAAGAACCTCCAATCTTTTAATTAGAATTTATTGAATTGATTATAAACATTATCTAAACTAGCGTCGGTTCACAACGTACTATCGCTGGTGAGAAGAGCCGACAAGAAACTCACTAGCAGTACGTCCTATCAATTTGGAAAACACATTTGGAGTGCCTTTGTGTAAAATGAGTTGGAAAGGCCAAAAGACTTGAGTGAACATTTCATCTCAGAGTCACCCTTCCAAAATATCAAATAAATTTGTAATTATGAGGAATATCACCTCAGCGACCTCCCCTGATGCAAGTAGAATATCACAGTGAATTAAAAATAAAATTTAAATAAAGTTTAAGTAGTGATACTCTCTACATCTCATGAAATTCCCTTTCCTAATTTGTTAAAGTAAAAGTTTCAGAATGTCTCTCTATGAATTGTAAGTAAACTTTAAATTAAAATTAGGCGAGAGACACCTTCACTTGTATTATGTATCCCCTTGTCAAAGACAGATTTCTGGATCCATCGTGAAAATGAAATTGAAAGTTTAAAGTTTAAGTAAAGTGATGGACCCTACACCTGCCTAATGACCCTAACCCTTGAGATGAGAGCATAGCACCGTAAGGTAATGATTTAAGATTAAATTAGATGTGAATTGGTGATACTCAGCATCAAAGATGTCAACATCAGTAACACTGCTCATAAGTAATTTTTATTAATCACCCTTTCCAATTCAGTCAAGCTTTGCCAGGCCTACCTACTTCTAAGACTCTTGTGAAATCACATATTGTGGAAAGATGTAAATTTTGATACGAATAATCCGCTTGCAATTGGCCAGAAGCGGGCCACCGGGGCCCTCAACTTCGCCTCCAAGCAGATCCGCGATTTAACAGTCTCCAATCCCTCAGTTACTCATTCAGTTAAACTCAATATGTGAAATCAACCTAGTCTCATGAAGGCACATATTATAACCAAAACAAACTAGGTTGCCTAAAAACGGCACGCGAGAAAAACCTGGGTAATTGTCGAAATTATCCTAGGTAGATTAGATTGTCCCAATAAACAAATGGTTTGCGACGTCATTTGTCCAAGGTTACAAAGACCATAAACCGCGTCCTTAATCAAAGTTAAGATAGAAATAATCAATATGTGCTTTCACCCCCTTCTCATTATTTTGTAATATTAATTGAAAGCCTATTTTATACACATTTAGCAACAGCAGAGTTGTTTGTTTAAGAAAGTATAGTAAACCTAAAGGAAACTTTTAGCAAATTTTGGATTATAATAAGCAACTCCTTTGCGCCAAACAAAGCCAAATGCCAAGGCAAGCTTTCTCAATAGGAAAGTATTTAAAACATGAAAAATCCAATAAGCCAAAAAAATAAACTTTAAATTTTCTAAAATCAGTTAAGCCTTCCCACATAGAATGCATGATTGTTGTATAGTGTAATGTTATCATGTAATGTCATAGAATAAATACATAAATACTTATATATACAGATAAAATAAAACCCCAAGACAACCTTCAAATATGAATCCATATACCTCAATCTTCATATAAACAATCAGCTGCAACACATTTAAAATAATCATCAACCCTGTCATGTATTGGACAAACTTAAGCAATTTCCCCACCACTGTTCATAAACCCACCAAAGCATTGCAACAATCCACCCTGGAATTCAGTTAACTAGTTCACAGTTACCCTAGGTTCCCAACTGTAAGACTTGACAAGAGAATCCAAGTTTCACCTTGAAAGAAAATAAAATTAATGTTTCAATTCCTGAAATATAACTGCTCTCTCGAAGACCTAAACCCTTCACCACTAAACCAATATAAGCACATACAAGTAATAGCTCTAATAGGAAAATATGGTTTCAACCACTATCTCCGCTACTATATACTTAAATTAATCAATTCAAACTATCTCACTTAGACGATCATAACTGAACTGAAACCCCAGCAAATAGACCTTATAAGTTGCATTATTAAAATAATAACTTCAGTTAAGACAATAATCGCTCATCAGGAAAATAGAAATTCAGTATTTAATTGTTGACGCGTTAATCTCAATGTAAAATTTAGAAGGTTTATTAAATTAATGTTATTTCATCAACCCTTTAACCCACTTCCTAGTTAAAGGTGTGTCTGAAGAAGCCATTAAATGTTCAAGATTCAAACTCTTTAAATTAAAAATTATCATATAGCGGTTCACTTTAATGTCAATGAAGAAATTATGATAAAACTATTTAAAGTAGAGGAAAATCTGCATTAAATCAATTCAGCAGAGTCCATTAGCTTATTAGCAACCTCAAAGCAAATTATCAATCGATAGTTCATCTTTATCAACATAACTATTATTAAATTATGAAATTCGATCAATTAAATGAAGTGTTGATAAAATTTTAAAGTTCTTGACATAAGATAACATTCCCCTAACAACCCTAATATCAAACTATGTAAATAGTCAAAAATAAAATATATTCAATAATAAGAGTACAATAAATAATACATACATATATAAACACATATAAGTACATAAGCAGCTGAATTAACTTTATTCCTCAAATTAGAATTCATACACCTCTGTCAATGCTCATTGACTAGAAATGTGAATATAATTGATTCCAAATATGTATATACAATATATAGGTATATAAGGCAAGTAAGTGAACAAATAATTAAAGTTTTATGGGAGCTTTCCCATGTAACCAGTCTAACTCACTCTATATGCCCTTCAAACAAACAGACATGTCATTATATAACATAAATACCTAATAAGTAATACAACAGAATGAAATATATATATATACTAGACACATGGAGCCTTCCTTAATAGTTCTTAGAACAGTTGCTTCATGTAAAAGAAAGTTAATTTTATAGTCTCTATTGCCACATTCTCCAGTGTATATGGCACCCCAATATTAACAGATAATTAGGTAAATTCATAATAATATTATATTTATCAGGTTTATAAATAGATTATAATGGTTTAAATGCTTCAGAATTCATAGCCCTGGGATATAAACATCCAAGCATAAATAAAGAATTTGGTTAGACAATTATAGGTTATTGATTTGCACTAAGAAACAGCTGTATCAATTATCATAAACCCAACACAAAATTTACACAAACAGGAAAAAAAATAAAATAATTATTGGACAGTTTTCAAGCTAATACTCGCAAGCAAAGAAAAATAAAGAACAAACACACAGACACAAAACCCAGATTGCCAGCTGAAAGAAAAGGTTGATTAGCTGAAATAAAAGTATTAGAGGACACATTAACACTCGCATAGCAAAGCTTTTAACACTTAAAGCCGTATTAAAGCATCAATAAATCCAACGGGTAAATATCCCACCATGGCTTGAAGAATTTCGTTATCAAAGATTATAGCACTGCACATACCTGAGTTAATTATATACGATCCTAAGTAATGAAAACCGTCCAATCAAAGTAAACCAAAGAACATTGGCTTGCAATATATTATGAAAACAACTCCATTAATATCTTATACACGGCCACGCTTAAGATTGCCATCTACAAGTCAAACAACATGGCGGCTAACGCTGCTTGATGACATAAAATAAGGATATCTGCTTTAGAGAGGAAAATTATGAACTATTTTAAAAATTTCAAAAACATTGTCAAATAATTTTAGAAAATTATTATGAATGTACATTGCAAGCCAATTAAAGTAAATTTCACTTAGCTTTCGAAGACAACAGGAGCAGTTGACGCAGCTTCCGGAGCACGTCGCCTCAACCGCGGGAATTCAAACGATCGTAGACAGCTCCCAGCACCATCCTCAAGGATCCCATTGCACACACTCACTACACCAACACTACACTCTTTCACAACACAGCACACACTCGCGAGACCTTCTACTCCAGAAGCTAGCACCAACTGGAGGAAGCCCATAAACTTTTATTACATTATCTCGGTTTAGTATATGTTTTACGCGAACGGCACTAAATTATTTTAAATCACTGCATCCAGGCTTCTCAGATCCAGCTCTTCATTCTTGAAACTCCACAGATTTCTTCCTTTTTTAATTCATTTGTTTTTCGGACTTCCACCGGACATAGTGGCCGCGTCGCGACGTTTTTCCCCAGACTGCCCAGTTTCTCGAAACGTCTCCCTCAAGAAATCTCGGATTGTTCTTAATTTCAAAATATCCAAATTCTACACACAAAAATCTAGAAAAATTTCCTTTTAATCATCAGCCAGGACTTCCACGTGAAAACTGGCCACAAATTAATATATGTAGAGAAATAACCTAAGGCGATCCAGCGCCACCTAGCCAAACACGTCTAAACTAACCTACATTCTCATTAACAAGATACCAATATCCAAGCTCACTCAATACAATAACGATCGCATTGTTGCTTAACAAACATTACCACCAAATAACAGATGTCGCCATAAGTCACGAAATAATATTAAAATTCTTAATTTCAAGAAAAAAAAAATAATTAACATGAACAATTGATCAAATGAGACCGTTACACATTCTCGCGAGAACCGGTTCTACATACTTGTTTCTCGCCATAATATATCGGATCAATACGACTTCGGTATTGTTTATGAAGTTTATGTTATTTAATGGTTTTGGCGTATAATAAATACCCGTAAAAAGGCGTGGGTTAAGTTTTACAAGAAATATCGGGGCACATTTTCTCTACTGAAGAAATTAATCACTGAAGCTAATGTATAGCGACACTTCGCCTATTTGCGCTTTGGTGAATGTCTGGTGTTAATGTATGAGATCTCTTATGGCCGGTTCCTATATCTTACCAATCGTTCATTGGCCTTTATCGGTTAAAATTTGACATAAGCTCCATACAAGTAATGTATTTAATCTATGTTAAGTAAATGAATAGTAAGATATGGTAACCGGCCATTATCAATAAAGTTAATTAAATGGCTTTGGTAAAGGTTATTCGAGCTATTGATGACTCAAGGAGTTGAAAACTTGAGTGATGTAGGCTACGTTACTTTAGAGACTCACAACGACGTTTTGTCCCGTTCCACTTGAGTGCCGCGTTACAATCTTAAACCCAAGTGGAACGGTTATCCGACCCACCTCTTGACATGGGTCGTTGTGTGATCGAAAATGATGACGTCATTAGTGACATTTTCACAACGACCAAGGTCGTTTAGTGGAACAGCTAACGGAGCATTTTGGGCGTTGTGAGCCACTAGTGGAACGCGCTAATAGTTGTTTTACTGATTTCGTTATTATGTGAATATAATTATCAAGTAGCGTTTGGAAACCACAACAACTAACATATTTTTTATTATAAACATTATGCTAAAATAAAAAATCTTAATTATTATACTGAAACAAAAATCTCAAGAAGTATATTTTAATATTTTCTAAGTTATAAAATTTGATTATAATTAAGCTGCAATGCAAACTAAAACGTACTGGTACTTGTAGAGATCAACTTAATATGGTTGTACCTTGCAGAAAACAAGACAATGATGTATTTCTGTCTTGCTTTAAGCTATTCTTGTAAATAATGACCGTGACATATTTTATTGCTGTTATAGAATTTATTGCAAACAAAAAGACAGTTTGCCTTGCCCAACTCTTGCTTTGGGATTTTATTGAAGTGAAACTTAATTATCGGCGTTGGAAAACAATTTACCGTCACTTTTTTCGATTACGCACCATCTTGTTGTCTTGCCCATGGGCTTTATTTATTCAACCAATTTCTGTAAAGTTGCATACAGTAGATTATTTTTCGAACAATAAGGTCATAAAGAAGTTTCACTTCTTACGTGTGTTCACTAATATACGCACACATTTTTTCATTTTATTATTTACCAGATACATCATTCTTTTTCGTTTTGCGCGCTTACTCCGATCCTGACACCATAATGTCATATAACTTATAAAATAAGTGTACATTTTATACGGTATATGATATTATTTCGACTTTTTTTTCGTCTCCAAACGAAATTTAGTTATAGGTGTGAACGAAGTTCCTTATCGCACGTTACTCAGTGAATGGAAGCTAGACGAAAAACTGTTACCCGAAATGTAAAATCCTGACCGCTGTATATTATTATGCAATCTTGAGCTTTAATGCAATAAAAAAATATCCATTTTTTATAATATACGCTGTTTGAAAAATAGGTCTTATAACTGGCATTGTTATTCGGCCGCATTTGGGCGCTGTCGACGCTCATGTGCATGTTTTTGTATAATTTACTATTCTTAACCGACTATCAAAAGGAGGGTTTTGATTCAACTGTACGTTTTAACTTCGAGATTTTGCAATATTTACTATAATTTGTTTATGTCGTATGACGTTTTGGTCGTTTATTTATATATAGCAAAAGGCACTTCGTTCCAACCAGCTGTTCCAAATACACCACCCCATTAGATGTCTTACTCTTCCATGACACCACTCAGGTTCTCAACGCAAGTGACAAACTGTTAAAACACCTTCGCTCGAACACGAGGAAAATCGAACGAAGGAACAACGACTCAAATATACAAATTATTATTAGTATTGTTGTATATTTTTTGGCGTCAACAATAAAATTGTAAATATTCATTGTTGGTTTTTTTTAACATGTGTCGTCCTGGAAACAAAGTTATTATATACAATATTAACCCCAGACCCAGGGTTTTCAGATATATTACCCATGACAAAGCCTTATATCTAAATTAAAAAAATTACAAGGTGGAAATTTTTCATCTTATTCAAAATTTACTTACGTTTAAAGACTAGAAGCGCCTATATCTTATCTCTACTCATTGAAATAGAAATGATACATATTATCCCCGCAAATTGGTTATGCGCTGGAACCTTGTCAAATTAACATTCACAACTCGATATGTACGCGTACTCGCCGGCCAGTGATGCCAACAGTAAGAGTTCGGCTACGGTTACGTCACCAAAATGGCGGCCAGGTGCAATAGCAATTTGCGTGGATAATAGTTACGGTTTTCAAAAATTGGTCTTTAGAAATCACCCCTACGCACACGCCTGTGTAATTTTTTTCTTCATCATAGAATGGCAAGTACCTGTTTATGAAGTATTGTTTTGCAGTAAATAAAATTAAAGGAGAAGGAAAAAAAACGCGACTCCAAATTTTATAACCATTTTTTTTTATATTACAGGAATGTAAATAATTTAGGTGATACATATTATAATTTAACTACTTGTATGTCGTTGTGAAATTACCTATATTACGACAATATTCTCTTCCGGCAACATATTACATTCGATTCCTTTGCTTTAGATGTGTGTGTCAACACACGATTGGTTTGTCTTCATGTACCACGTGGTAATTGTAATGCTAGGGTTTCACCTGCTTTAGTGTTAAAGATTTAAGCTGTGGCCGAATGCGTATCATTTAAAAGTTTTAAAAATAACCTCGTTAATGCATAGCCACATAAGTTATGTCAATATTTAACGTTATTATAGTGGAGTCATTTTAATAGGTAACATTTGACGTCTGTCAGTTTTATCATCATAGTGAGTGATCTGCTTAAAACATCGATTAAAGTGAATGAATCGATACGGACTTATCGTACATATATGAATTTTAAAAATCATCAGGCGAATCCCTGTCCCATTATTATTTTTTCTTTCGTAAATTTAAGGAGCAAAATAAGAAAAGTACATAATTTAACAAAAAAAAAATGCATTTATTCAGTTGAACTAGTTTCACAAGTAATCATTTCATTCGATTTTGAGAGTAACATCCCTAGTGTTCAAAAAGAAAAAGGGTTAACTGACGCAACATTGTAACGACGTTCAGTTCTTAGGATCAAAAATTGTTTGTTATATTTAGAATGGTTTATAAGTGAAAGCAAATCGTAAAATTACTCGTATCGGTCATTATTACAATAAATATGTAATCCTAATTGAAAAAAGTTAAGCAGTTCTAACAAAACGAAAAAATATATTATTTTATGCCCGCCGTTACAAGGTTACGTTATTGGATCTTGATGAATTGTCAAATGTTACCTATTAAAATGACTCCACTATAATAATGCCGTATCTCATATTGCGCATTGCACCCATCGCCACGTGACGTTCACGTGGCGGCCTGTGCCATTAGCGTCAGATGAAGCCACTCCATTACAATGCGTCTAGAAAACATGCTTAAGAGGAAGTTATGCACCAGATTCGAGTCCACGTAATTGGAATGCAAAGCAGGTGCGTTAGTTGCTGAACCACCTTGAATAATTAGTTATCAAATTCAACTAAGACATACCTAGTTAAGCCAAAATGGACCGCCTGGTCAAAAAAATTAGATCAGACCATGACATATTCAGCAAACAGGCAAGCTCTATTGACATGTGATATAAAAAGTAAATATCAACAAACATACATATCGAGTGCTTCATAACAAACGGGTGTGCAGATAAGAGTGCAGTTTTACAAAAGGGACAAAATTGCGAATAAAATAAAACTAGTTTATTGTATATAGCCCAAATTTAAAACACCCTTCTTTTTAGGTAAATGCAAGTGTGCATACTGGTAAGACTTTCTAAATTGTAACATGCATGTTTTTTTTGGCGGGAACTGAAAGAGAGACAATTTGAGACGTTGAGCTGCGCAGTTTTATTTTCTAAAAATGTGTATAATTACTCTAAAATGAACAATAGTTGCAGGATATTGATAGTTTTTGAGTAGAAATTATGTGTTTTTGCGAGAAATGTGAATTGTATATAGTCAGATGTGATCTTTCACAAGAACTACATTGAATGGCGTCGGTTGTAGCCTGCAATACAACTTCGCTACTATAAGAAGACCTATTAATTAATATGTTTCCGACTGAAAGACTTTGATTCTATGGTCATGAATAAATTGATTAAAATGTAACATTCATAGTTTTTACTAAACAACACAAAAAATGGCATTATTGCGTATACGCCATGTTATGAAGCCGATCTGTATGCATTATCGACTTATAGCTCCAGTTTTTTATTGCATTTATTTTCTTCAAATCATACAAAGTACATAATTATTAGAAAATTCTAAATCAATATTAAGTTATTTGAAAACAAAGAAAAAGTTTTCACAAAATTTTAATTTCACAGACCATGAGACAACTTCAATTTCACATATGTACAAAACGTCTCTATTATTAATATTGTTACTTAATGTTAATAATAAAACTGACGTTATAACGGGATTCATATTCGAGTATACCACAATTCGCGTAGGAATGCGCCATACTACAACACTGCAGTAATTCGCAGCTGTCATTTTAATCTAGGTAATTAAAAACGGAATACAGCTGGGTTCATTTTGGCCTAACTGGGTCCAATTCGGTAGTTGACAATTTTTGAGAAACATTTTGAGCCTTATGGTCTATTTTAGCCAAAATATTAAAATTTTTAGCAAAAAACAACATTAACATACTTAATTTATAAATTTTATAAATATTTTGACATTTCGCCACAAAAACGCGTCAAGCTGTCATAGCGCCTCGTATGACGTCACAGTGTGCAAAACAAACATCTGTTTCGTTGAAGTGTTATCTGAGAAGTCATTGATAACTTGTTGTGTTTTGCACCCTATGACGTCACGCAGTCTGATCGGCGTTCACTGTCACGTGGCTAATAGCTGCAATATAAAAAAAATTATTTCTCAAAAGTATCAATTAATATTTTAGTCAAAACAATTTATTTTTGTGATATTTAGATCGTAATCTAGGATATATATATTAATATCAGCCTGTGTCAAGTACCGAATTCCCCTAGGCGTGCGTGGTGGCATAGAGGTGGTCCCAATGGCCCGGGCACTGCAGGAAGTACTTCCTGGCGGCCGCGCAGAAGCGCCGCTTGTACTCCAGGGGGGACACGACCGTCGGCTGTCCCGAACCGAGGTTCTTCTTCACCAGATGCTCCAACTTCTTATCCCACGTGAACGTTCTTATGTAATCTAACGTTTTAAAATACATTTTAATTAAAACTATGTAATTCGCGAGTTATTAAAAAAATTGATTTACCCAAATAAAAGAAACATACGGTATGCGTCTCGGGACGCCCGACAGAAGTGATAACTTAAAGTAAACTAACACGAGTGAAAGAAAAGTTGGACAAGTTGGCGCCGTAACGCGTTACCGCTTCGTTACGTAGAAGCGGTTTACCCTCCCGTAAGAAGTTACGTTAGTTATCACTTCAAGAATTAAAATTGAAATATACAATAATTATAATCTACACCTTTAAAAAATACAAACAACAAATATGCCCTCAATCACCGTCCCAAACATTCCCAAAACGCAGGCCGCGTTACCACGTTGGATGGAAACGCTTATGCGTTACCCAAAATATAGGACAGCCTTTTAAGCTGCCTGAGAATTCTATCAGCCGTAGAAAGGTCTTGATAAAGGCGGTGAGCTTCTGGACCTCATGGAGCCAGAGTTTCAACACCAAAAGCCATAATTATGTATGCCCACAATGTTTTAATTTATATATTTTACTTCAAATTGTAATCATGTTATTGCTTCTTAAGTACAATAATAATGTCGTATTCAGGGAGGAAAAATTACTATAAGCTTTTTTTTATTGAGAAGCAACCAAATAGACCATAGTGTAGTAATAGACCATGTGCATATAGATGTTTGCAACACCAATGGTGAAGCCAATGGGTCGCCGACCTTTAGGATGGCATAAAGGGCTGGGATAGAAGGATCAGACAAGAGGAATGGGCTAGAGGGGATGAGAAAGGGGAGTAGAATCTTGGATCTTGAAAAATGTGGTTATGTGCGGGTGAGATAGCGAACTCTATTTAGATAGCTGAGGAACGAGATAGAATGATCAGATAAGAAATACACTTTTTTTTAGGTTTTTAAATACAAGTTTTTGAGATCTTGGATATAATGTAGCAGCAGAGTGCTCGCCAAGACAAATAAAATGAGCCCAAACACGGCGGGTCTATCTTGTTTAGTACAGGAATTCTTATGGCCACCTTCCGAATCCATCATCAGATCATCACCATGGTACCATATTATTGCATTGTCACACGATATACATATGCGTGCAAAATTTCATCTCAATCGGAAACCGGGAAGTTGGTCAAATTTAACTTGCAAGTTTCCACCTGAACTTACATACATACTACACATCCATTGCAAGTTAAATGAAAGCTTGTAAAATGGGATAGAATTATCGAATGGAGAGAATGGGATAGGGCAGACCCAAGTGGCCCATCGCACCTCTCACTGATCACACGAAACGCACATTGGTCCTTCGAGCCGGCCCTAAGGCCGCGCGTTCACAATAAGAGTTGGCTCGGAGCGAGTGCACTCGGTCCGAGCCAGCTCTGATTGTGCAGCTCACCGATGATGCCGAGCACGAGCGTGCCGCCGCCGACGCCCAGCAGCAGCGAGTAGTCCATGACGCTGTGCGCGGCCAGGAAGCGCGTGTCGCGCTCCACGCACGCCCACAGCACGCTGCCCGTGTGCGAGCGCACGTACAGCTGCTGCTCCCAGCGCACTGACACGCACACAATCAAACACTCATTCATCAACTATCTTCAACTTGTACCGAGCAAAACGCAAAAAGAATGAGTAAAATAGATAATAATATAATATATAATAATATCAGCCCATAAATGTCCCACTGCTGGGCTCGGGCCTCCCATTATAGGGGGAACGGACAGTATACCCGCCACGCTTGTCCAAGGCGTCTTGGCAGGTTTGACACATCGGTTATCTCGATGTGCAGGTTGCATCACGATGTTTTCCTTCACCGTTATTAGCGCGTGGTATTTGTAACAATATGCACATAAGATCAGATAGATAAGTCGTGGTAGCGTAATGGTTAGCGCACGCGCCCCTAAGTCGAAGGGCGCGGGTTCGATCCTGACCGAAACGCATGCACCTCTTAGTCAGTTTTCTGAGTAAAATAGATGCAGAAACAAAAATAGCTGAAAAACAGCAAAAATACATAATCTAAAAAAATGCCACTTTTTTTGTTGTTTACTATCAACTGTGCATGTTATTAGAGAGTCTTAACAGTATGCAAGTGTAGCTAAAAAGAAGGGTATTACAAATTTCAACGTTATACAATCAAGTAATTTTATTCACAATCTTGTCCCTTTTGTGAAACTGCACTTTTGTCTCCCATTGTCGCCCATTTGTTATTAAAGCCCTCGACTATATAGCGGTCTGTGAACATTAACTACAACGTACTTTTGAATTTAAAAGTTGGTGATCTTCTTTTTCATACGTATTTTTTCTCTCAATATTAAAATCTAATATATAAAATTCTCGTGTCACAGTTTTCGTTGCATACTCCTCCGAAACGGCTTGACCGATTTTGATGAAATTTTTTGTGCTTATCCGGTATCTATGAGAATCGGCCAACATCTATTTTTCATCCCCCTAAATGTTAGGGGTAGTAGTCCACTCCTAAATTTTTTATTTTTACCGGGCAGGACGTCGTCTGCCGGGACAGCTAGTATTACTATATATACTTAGTTTTAAGAACGTAATTTTAATTTTTGGTGAACAATAAAGTGTTTTCATTCATTAATTCATATTATTCTATTCAAATCATAATAATTTAAAGAAATATTTAACAATCAAATTGGGGAAATTTCATAAGCCCAATATAGAGAACGTGGTGGACAGTACTCTGTCTAGTGATAATAATAGAGGTGAATGATGAATATGTAAACGCGGTCGAACACGAGTTAAATTCGATTTCTACTTCGTTTAGCAGCTAACTGTGTACTTTAATGTAGAATATTAATCTGGCTAACAAACACGCAATCCACATACAATCCGTGCAGGAACGAAGAAAGAATACAATTTCCTGCGGCCGGGCGGACTGTCGTAAGAGGCGACAAAATAACCCACAGCCAGGCGGTAGGGCATTTGCCCGACTGGATGGCCACAGGTTTCAATCTCCCTTGAGAGAGCAGCAGTGCGTTTGTTGCACCTTTGTCCATAGGCGATGGCCGTCTGCCTGTCTGCTGAAGACCTGCAATAAAAACAAAGAGTCTTGGAGCTCGAAAAGTGTATACTGACGGTGCAGCAGGTTCTCGTCCATGAGCACGGCGAGCGGCTGCGTGTCGGCGGCGAGCCGGTGCCGGCTGGAGCCCTTGAGGTCGAAGCGCTTGCCGGCGCCGGCGCCGGCGCCCGCGCACGCGTACCACACGTTCTCCATCACCAGCACGCCGTTGCCCGCGCCCCCCACGCTGTACACGCCCAATATGCGCGCTGCGTGCAATCATCAACGCAACATCCAGATTACCGATGTGTCACACCTACCAAGACGCCTTGGACATATATATGTACACTTTAGTGTGCTTATTTGAGACAATATAAAGACCTTTTAGAAAGAAAGAAAACGTTTATTTGCCAAATGCGACACAGACAAAATATAAAATCGATGAAACAGAATATTTTTCACAGGTATATGCCGTAATTCCGCAAATGAGGTTGGCACTCAGTATATTGTTGTGTCAGAAGATACTCCGCGACAGCAATGAATGTCAGTGCCCACACATATTACCTAGAGACCCGTTATTTAATTTGGTCACAAATAAATAAATAAAAATATTCATATTAATGAGAATGAAAAATAGACAATCATTTAGTACGCACAGTGTTTGCATATACATTAGGGTGGTCGTTAAAAATTAAATTTCTTGCGACGCCCCCTAAAAAGCTTCCTTTTAATGAAAAAACACTGGGATTTTTTTAAATAATTTTTTCAAGTCAAGACAACACGTGCCTCAAGACGATTCAAGTTAATTTTTGGGTAATATCATGTTTTCTCAGGAAACTTCTTCATACTTAGAAGTAATAATTATTTTAAGATTGGAAAAGTTTTAACAATGAAATACCTTCCGTATTATCATTCTCAGTGATGAATTTCAAATTATAGTTTCAGAAAAAGTTTAAAATTCTTCGTGATTCAAGCTTATCTTTCAATTTTTCTTATATTTTTAGTTTTAACTTGAATCGTCTTGAGGCACGTGATGTCTTGACTTGAAAAAATTATAAAAAAATCCCAGTGTTTTTTCATTAAAAGGAAGCTTTTTAGGGGGCGTCGCAAGAAATTTATTTTTTAACGACCACCCTAATATACATAGATATACCACTATAATTGTAAATACAATTAATTAAAGTTATGTGTTTACGCATATACACATCATATAATCTGAGTATACAGATACATACATAGAATATAATCATGAAATGTATATGGCATTAATAATACTGAAAATAAACAACTTACAAAACTTTAGATTACAGATTGACATTTAACCGCAATAATGATTAACAGAGAGGGATCCATACATATAAATAAAATTGGAGTATCTGTTTGTTATATTGAAATAACCGCTTTTACTACATTTATATGAATATATATATACGGTACATACACCAAAATAACATTTTTTGTCTGTCTGTTTGTCCCGGCTAATCTCTGAAATGGCTGGACCGATTTTGACGGGACTTTTATTGGCAGGTAGCTGATGTAATAAGGAGTAACTTAGGCTACTTTTATTTTAGAAAACTTCTTTTATTTTGGAATTATGACGAGTTTCAATCACCACGCGCGAGAGACCGCAGGGCGCAGCTAGTCATAAATCATAATTTAAAAACTGGGAAGCATAGGATGACCATGATTGGCGGCCATCAGGCCAAGTTGATACAATCCTTTATGTAATTATTCAATAGACTTATGCACTGATTTTTGAGACTTTTGCACTCCCTTACTTCTGTTGTTAGTACTGTATTTTGCGACATCAAGACGTCGCTTACAATAAATATACAAACAGTGCAAATTCACAAGAACAGTAAATAGTTTCGAAGCTCACCGAGTAAACTGGGCAGGTTGCTCTGCCTGCAGCTATTCACGTAGTTGAAGTAGTGCGGCGCGAACTCCAGGAACTGCTGCCATTCTGGTTTTGTCATTTCCTTCAGCACATACCTGTCGTCTGTGGAAAGGATCGCAATGTCAATTTAATAAGAAATTGTTGTGAAAATATTTTCACAAAAAAAAATGTAATGGTCGGTTCACCTCCCCTAACTATTAGCCACGGTCTGCGTTTTCGTATCATAATAAAAAAAACTGTGATAGTGTGGAAAATAGCACATATTTATAACTAGCTGTCCCGGCAGACGTCGTCCTGCCCGGGAAAGCTTCAATCGATATGCCGATAGCAGCGCCACCTACCGGGTCCAAACCGTGAATAAAACTACATTGTGACATAATCATATTTTAATACTACCGCGACTTCGGCCGCGCGGTGCGGTTTTTTAACGATCCCACGGGAACTCTTTAATTTTTCGAGATCAAAAGTATCCTATATGTTGACCAGGGGTATAAGCTACCACCATACAAATTTTCATTTAAATCGGTCCAGTCGTTTCGGAGATTAGCCGGTACAAACAGACAGACAAACGGAGAAAAAAATAATGAAAAAAAACTAAATTTGTTCTATTTCACTTCTTACATCACCTGACTCAGTTTTTAGCATTTTTTCCTTATACAGAAATTCTACCTCTAAATTTTATTATATGTATAGATTAAGAAAAGTCTAAAGTCATTATTTAAATCACATCTATGATTACGATGTACGTCACAAGATGGCGTTAAGTGAGTTCAGCAGTTTTTATGATGCCTCAAGTACCTTCACAAAATGATAAACAGCTAGGACATGTTTTTAAAATAAGTTTGTAAGAGTAACATGACATTTTGTACTGAACCAGTGCAATGTACCACTTCAAATGAGGCGAGGACATTTGTATGCTTTCTACCGCAGCATTACATTTGAAGCGGTGCGGCAGTGAGCGTTCCCTCATTCAGCCCTTACAAAACTTCTACTTCGGAAGTGTTCGTTAAGAATCGGCCTCAATCACCTAATTTTACTGGCAGTCGTACATGTCATGTTGTCCCTATTTGTCGTGTAAATATCCGTAGAGGCGTTATTGTACTATTGTAGCGGAAGCCTCTTTCCGTTCTTCCTCTTACATTTGACGCGTGAGTAGTAGCGGGACAAAATTTTTGAATTGAACAAATTAAAATTTTGAGCCGTATCAGTACAAATCTATTTATTATGGGACAAATGTACTGCCACACACGTGTACTACTCATCAGTATAAACAGCTGTTCATCTATGAAATGGTCGTAACACGAAATGTTATGTTTAATTTGTTTTGTAATTAATTTGCTGACCTTTAGTCTTGCAGAAGGTGGAGCCGGACTTGCCGCCGCGCGCCGCCCACGGCACGCAGTGCGCCAGGGACCTGATGAAGCCTTCCTCGATCTCGCACAACCCTTCTGGAACGCGACGAACAAACTTATTTACCCCATAGAATTTCCTTAAGCTTTCACGCCTAGTGCGGCAACATAATAAAACTGCGTTTCAACAGTTTTCATTTTTATTCTTCCGACGTATCGGCCACTTTTCAGTAGCCGTGTTTACAGAAGACAAAGATGTGAAACGTATACCAAACACTCCTACCACCACCATTTCCAATAAAGGGGTGTTCTTTAATTATTTGGACCGCCCCCTTCAGTGAACCTTGATTGCTTACAAATTATTTGTAAAATAGACCTAATTAGCCTTAGTTTAAGGGTGTTAATGAACTATAATTGAGAAATTATCGATCAATCGATTTATACTACAAATGCAAATATGTCTCTTAACTGTATTGATATTAGACTCAGATCAGCTTATAGTCAGTAATGATCAAATACTTAGAACCAATACATTCCTCTCGTCTTCTCTGTATGTTTTAACTGTGTTTTAAAGTATAAACAGTTTTAATTTAATTTTTATTATAATCATACAGATTATTAATTTTGATTTTTAAACTTGTAATGTTCCTTAGTTGTTTTCTTTAGAATACAAAAGCTCTTTAGAGTACGTAATACACCTTCAACTAATTATAATTTAAATATAAAATTCATAAGCATGGTGGATCCGTTACAATCGTCAACGAGTATTTTTAAAGTTTTATATAGTCTACCCAAGGTATACAGAAAATCGTACAGTAACATGTACCGGTCAAAATTTCTTTTATAGAGCTTAATTTGTTACACTAGTTCACCTGTCATTTTTCTTATTTACGGCGACATTGGCAAAATCAATGCCAAAGGCGTTGAAGCCAAAACCAACAAAAGTCAAGTCGAGTCATATAGCCCACCCCCCGACTTGTTGATTTAATCATTTATTTCGTGTAGTTTCTGGCTATTTTCCATTAGAGACTCACAACGACTACGTTCACGACCGCGATTTTTCCCGTTCCATCTGCGAGCCGCCTTACAATCGTAAACCCAAGTGGAACGGCTATTCGACCCACATCTTGACATAGGTTGTTGTAATTGAGAATGATGACGTCATTAGTGCCGTTTTCGCAACGACCACAACGACCGTGGTCGCCTTGTGGAATGGCTAACGGAACATTTTGGGCGTTGTGAGATAAGTGGAACGCGCTGCAAATAGTATAATAAAACTTTACAAACAAGCCTTTCGTCGTTCGTTTTCGATTGATAGAAAAATTCCATACAACTTTAAAAAGAAGAGGAAAGCCAGAACTAATATTTATTTAGAACTAAAACAACAAAGTATTAGAAAAACAAAAAAATATAACATACATACAAACAAAAATTCACTTAAATATTAAAAACCACTTGTGCTTGCTACTTCGTTCGCGTGGCCTAAGTTAGGTTAAAAGTAGCCTAAGGTACTCATTATAACATTAACTATTCGCAGTGAAAGTTCGGAACATACAGAAACACACATACAAACACAAACAAACAAACATTCTAAAAATTGCATTTTCTCATCCTATGATTTTTTCCACAGTTGGACCCTCTACAAATAAGACAACTGTCATATTAACCTGCCTATTTGGGACACTGGCTCGAATCTACAGCCTCTACGAGTATGAGTGATAAAAAAAAATTATAGGTCCGTTCGGATCCCAGTTATACAGGTTTCACTTTAAAAGAAACTCACTATCTCCTTTGGCGTCTTCGCAAGTGCATTTGTTATCCCCATCATTGGTTTGGGCATCGCTCGTCGTCAGAGGGGAGAGCAGGGAGTGCCGGAGCTGGCTGAACTGCGCCGCGTAGTACACGCGACACACCAAACCATCCTAAATCCACAATTTTACGATTAATTTTTATTTATTGCACGAGTTCAGCAGACAGGCACACGGCCCACCTGATGGAAAGCGGTTACCATCGCATATGGACATTTGCAACACAAATGTGCTGCCGCTTTTTGAAGAAAGATTGAAGCCTGGCAGCTTAGGGTTGCCATTTGGCCATGGCTATCCAGATTGACAAATGCCCTGCCACCTGGATGCGGGTTGTTTTGTCGCCTGTTAAGACAGGCTGCCCGGTCCCAGGAATTCTTTCTACATTCCTGTACAGATATTCTTTGTCAGAGGAAGATCAGCGCTGGTTTTAGCCGACCAGCATTATATTAAGACTGATGCCCCTTTTGGGACAAAATTATATTACTTTAGTTTTTAACATTGTTAGCAATTATACTGTATTTATAATATAATTTGTCCTAAATAAAATTATTTTCTTCCTTTTGTAGGATGAAAACAAGTAATTATGTTAACAGTTACTTCTATTAATTTTATCTTTTACCATACATAAAATAAAAATCTATCCAATTTAATCCACAATCGCTTCACTAGTTCTTTTTTAATATAATTTGTTCAGTATACATTTTATACGCAATTTCTCAAAGATAATGCTCACAAAATTATTATAATTCAACAATTTTTTCTAAAGTGACGTCACTGCCTAGAACTAACAGAAGACCTGTATTGGTTGTTATCAACCAGCATTTGCTAAGTTAGGGTCCGTTTACAGTTAGTTAACCTTTGGCTTTTGTTAAACTGCTTATGTATAAATCAATTTTAAATAACTCTAAATAAACTTTTTCTGTAAAAAAAAAAAACTACTGCCTAGGTTTCGCCAGTCGACACAGCCGCGGAGCACACTCTAGTAGTCAATGTTGGTAAGTTCGTACACCACTTATTTTTGACGTTTTTTTAAATGGAATTTAACGCTAACTACAATTCAAACATAGAGTTAAATGGTGTCTTAGGTTACTGACCGATGTGTTGTCGTCGGAGTTATTTAAACACGGAAATAACGAGAGATGTACGGAATTCCCCCACTGACGAACTTCCCCACCTAAATTATGTTACACGCCAAGTTGCCAAAAAAATGTGAAACACCTTATTTACATTGTCATCACAAGTGTACCATGTTTTAACAAATAAATAAACTGAACTGACTGGAATAAGTTACCTTTAATAGCACTTCGACATGTTCGTTAAATTTTGCCGCTTTGCTTTTATCACTCTCTGATTTCTCCTTTCCAGTTGAATTCACGCTCTCGCCGTCATCTTGTTCTGTTTGCGTGCTTTGAATAGACAAATAACCCAATTTTATTGTACAATGAACATTTTCTAGTGGAGCCACAGAATAATTATAGTATAACAGTAATCCCTTTAAATTCCATTTTTTTTAAAACATGTTAAAAACTAATGGTAAGTTTTTACCAGAAAAAAATTAAATATTAATAAATTATGCAGATATTTGATTTAGGTTTAGGTAGGTAAGTTAGTCGGAGATTTCATATAAGTAACAGTACCTAATATTTAAACAAGTTAAATTTAAATACGTTCCTGAAGTTCGTACACTTCATTGCGGTGTATACAGATTTGAAACAATAGTGTTGCGCTCTCGCTTTGCCGCTTACCAGATCCACGTGTCATCTCTTTCGCACTATGTCCGTATGTTACACTGTCAGGTGTAGCCCACGTTATTACTTAACTGGACCTTAGCAAACATATATCGTCTACTTCTGTATAGACGTGAAACTTAAATTAGGTATAATTCTTGCAATGCACGAAGGTAACGTGCAAATTGCACGCTGCGATAGCGCGTGTCAGACGAAACGATTAATTGGGTATTTGACACATATTATAATAAATCCTAAAATAGTATTCATATAAGAGAACAGGCGTCAAAATAACTAACTTTCAACAATTATAGAAATAATTTTAATTTCACACAATAATTAATACGCTACTCGACTAGTTAATATAGTGACGTCATAAGCCAGTAGTCTCATACCAAATCAAGGAGGCCATGAAATTTTGTGCTATGATATAAAGCGTCTCAGTTAATTTGACTGTCAATTGTCTGTCAGTGTCACATACAGATAAGTGTTTACCACAAACAAGGCTCGCTTGCCTTCGGCAATAGCTTGAACTGTAGAAAATGAATAGAAAGAGAAGGCAACCTACCTATGTCGTTGTATGGTGCGCGCTCGTCTGTAAGTGATCGAGGCCAAGGTAGCCGCGATCACCGAACCCACTTCACCATCTCTGACCACCACTGGCACTAAACCACTGGACACTATCATACCATCCTGTTATAGAAAATAGGAAATACTTCATTTAATAAGTAGCCTTCGTGGACTAACAACTTGAATCAACTCCCAGGAAAAATTCCGCAGAATTCCCGGGATATAAAGTATCACAGATTAACTATCCATCAGCGAAAATATTACAGCGGGTGATACAATTTTATCACCCGAGTCACTTTACAGCGCTCCCAAGAAAATTCCCGTGGGATTCCCGCGATATAAGGTAATGCAGATTTTAAGTCCGCGAATTTACTACCGGTAAGCGAAAACCGCATCGAAATCGGACCAGTAGTTTTTATGTGAATCCCGAACAAACAGACACACACAAAAATATAAAGAACAAAAGACTATAGATATATTATTTAATACTAGTATTGCACCGTGGCTTTTTCCTCGTTGAATGGGTATCACAGATCAGAGTTGTTTACTCAGAGAATACCTGAATCAATAGTAAATATAGTTTAAAAGAAACTGTAAATGAATATTACATAATTATGTATACCTGATGAGAGGGTTGATTGTTAGATAGCAATTGCGATAATATCTGTCTCACTGTTTTCTTGTCGCCTTTTTCTTCATCTTCTTCAGTTCCTGGAATTTCCATAGTTTCATTCTGACATTCGCAAGTAAGTCGTCTTGAATTAAAAAAGCCAGTATATATATAGCCAGTATATACAGTAATATATAATGTAAAATTTTGCTTCCTTTGAGTCAATACTGTATTCATCTACCTATTTCTACTGGCGGAGAAGAATATGGTAATTTTTTATACGATTAATTAGATAGTTTCTGTCGAACTTATATAGAGAAAAGGTACAACGTTGAATGTTAAAATTATTAATAAAAATCAATAGACAATTTGTAAGTATATACTGTGGTCTGTGGCTGACGTGCGATATTTGTGCATTGTTAGGTTGGTTTCAGAGTCACGCTTACGTCGGCGCGAGGTTTCATAGTGAAAACTGTCCGCGTTAACCACCCGCGTGCTATCAAGCAGTCAACTGTCCATGTTCAATGTGCGTTACACAGTCACGCTGATCACAGGCGCCTGCACGCACTATCTCGCGACAAAAACAAAACGTCAAAATTCCGCTGAACCGCGTCATAACTCGTTTCAGAGTTGCGCACAGACGGTCAACATGACTCTGAAACCAGCCTTATATAAAAAAAGTCAAACACTCACCTATAACATGCAGTTACTAGTGGAGCCACAGAATAATTATAGTATAACAGTAATCCCTTTAAATTCCATTTTTTTTAAAACATGTTAAAAACTAATGGTAAGTTTTTACCAGAAAACAATTAAATATTAATAAACTATGCAGATATTTGATTTAGGTTTAGGTTTAGGTTTAGGTACTCCGACTAACTTAGCTGTTAGTCGGAGTAAGTAGCGGAGCTAAGTAAGTCCTTTACATATGAAATGGCCCTTCTACAGTACTGGCTATTTGAAATCGAACTAATTTTTGTTTGGTTAAGAATTCTAATTTCAAATTAATTTTATTTTAAAAACTTCGAATTCTGTTTTCGAAGTCGTTTGTTTATTGTTTACTGTTATGCTTTCATCGCATTTGAATATATTTCTTCATCAGGGATATAATACGGCCGGCGTAACTTGGCGAATGTGAACATAGGCTCTGCGAACTTTAGCGCATGTAAACTCGTGAAGAAAATACAGTGACCAACTAGTACATAGCAATGAAAAAATACAGGGATGAAGGGCGACCAAATGTATTCACTGACGAGTCGTATGCCCACTCATCACACGAGTGTACATGCTCTAAAGTTCGCAGAGCCTATGTTCACATTTGCCAAGTTACGCCGGCCGTATTATACATAAAAATTCGAGTAATTATGGAATATGAGTACCGTTGTGGCACTAACGCGGCACAAGCGGCGCGCAACTTAAAGTAGGAGGGCATCAATAAACTGTCACTGCGTTGGCAAAGATGCACCGATTGCATGGGTGATTACTTTGATTAATAGAAATAAAAAATATACAAAAAACAATACGTTAACTTATATCATAAAAAATGACATTCATAGGTAAAGACCTAATATTAGTGTAGTGATATTCAGCTTAGACTAGATTTCATTAATAATTTATAATTAAAAGGCCAATCTGAACACTTTATTATTATTATCTTCCCAAAAATAATCAAGACACATTTTTTTTTCAATTAACAAATCTATTTGCTGAAATATCGGGAAGCAATAGCAGAACGGACACACTACAATAGATTCTGTATAAAGTATGTACAATAGTCAGCATTTTAGAAGTAAACAACTGCGGCCTAATGCTTATTAACAACACATTTATATTGATATATTTTCGGATATATTGTATTGTTATTTAAAAAAAATATTGCATGAGTTCAGCAAATAGGCAGACGACCCATATTTGATGGAAAGCGGTTACTATGTTGTACTACAAATGCGCTGCTTCTGTCTTAAGGGACACTGGAACCTGGTTACTAATACCGGAACACAACTCAAGGTTGATATGACGGCGTAATCTAAACCAAGGCCGGCAGCCATCCAGTCTTGCAAATGCCCTACCTGACTGTAGGTTGTATTAAAATCAATGTCATTACAGCGCTGGTTGGGTTTGGAATTTATTACATTTCACCCTTCCCTCCTAAACTAAAACTGTATACACACTGCAGTTTTTTGGTCCTTCGAACCGGATATGAACCAGCGGCCTATGAACTAATAATATTTTATGCACAAAAGAACAGCCGTTAAAATACCATTTTATGATCTAACTTTTATAATATCATAATAAATATATTTTAATTACTATTCAAATAATAATTAATGCGCTATTTGACTACTTTTTCATCTTCTACATGTATTTGTGTATGTAAATTGTTATGTATTTTTTTATGTTCATATAAAATCTACAAGGCTGCTAGGTTCTGTCATATTATAAAAAGTATTTAGTTGATTCGAAAGTCGCCTATTGTGACCTCAGGCATAAAATTTTAATAGTGACATCGACTAGTACTTAGCACAATGCGAATGGTAAAAGTTGTTCCTAATATTGTCATTCCTAATACTGTTATTTTTAATACTGTTATTTCTAATATTAATATTCCTAATATTGTTATTCCTAACGTTGTACTTCAATGATGTTAGTAATGTTTATTTACCTGCATGCTCTCTGTCATTATCTTTAGTGGTGTTATCAGTGGCAAACACATATGTGGTACCTAAAACATTGTTACATTAAAAAGCATTTGAAACGATATGATTTTGTAGATGATTTCAAATGTGACCGCCTCAGTGTAACCTGCTGAGGTTAAGATCAACTCTCACACAATTGTATTGCAAGTGTTACATGTGACTTATAAATTGTAATAAGCGTGAGAAATAAACAGATGTTTAAGTACTATTTATAGAAACAATACGTTCTTAAAAATAGTATTTACTATTAACAATCTATAGACAAACAAACATATGGTATATTCACAAATTAAGCAAGTTATGTTAGTGTTATGGGTAATATATAACGTACTGCTCTGGGGACGATCCCAGACACCCAGACCATAGTAAATAATGGAAAGTTCGTCTCTGAAATTTAGTATACCAGGAATCGAACCCGGAGCCTCTGCGTTCGAGCAAATTCGGCCAGCTAAGATCCGACTCAACTGCAGAGTTCGTCGTTCAATCGAATTCATCGAAATGATTTAATTGATAGATACGCGTAAAATGAAAATTAAATTTAAAATAACTTACCAGTTACTTCGTTGTTTCCGTTCTCATTGGGGTCCTCTACATCGGATTTATCGTCAACTGCAAGAGAACAGTTATTAAAATCCATCAACAATCATCAACGACTAGAAAGAGTTCTGAGTTGGAATGTAACGGGCAAAGGGACGCTGTGTAGTTTTGTTTTTGAAAATTTCAGGAAGGGTAAGGTAACTCTTTATTGTACACCGAAGCATAGACAGAAAAATTAAAACAAAAAGCGGTAATAATTTAGCTCTCATTATGCTGCGTATCAAAAATACTATCGATATCGACTACCTGGCATGTGACGTCACATCACTAGAAAATTGCCATGTCGACCTATCGCGAAGGAGTTTTGGCAGAAACTGAAAGGAGATGTTGTGCTGTGCAGTTTTATATTCTAAAAATGTGTGAAATTACTCTAAAATGAACAATAGTTGTAGGATATTGATCGTTTTTGAATAGTAGTTATGTGTTTTGTGAGAAATGTGAACTATATAGTCAAATGTGACCTTTGAGTTGTGACGAGAACTCCGTTGAATGACACCAGCTGGTAACCTACAATTCAGCTGTGCTACACATAGGCTTAAGAAAATGTAGAAACTATATTGTAAACTAAGATCTGGCTTAAAGGACTAGTCGCCAAGCAATAAACCTAAAAAAATAACATATCGCGAACTGTACATATAATACATACGTGAAAAAGTGAAGAATCCTTACCGTTGACGTCAAGTTGTGGTTTGTTCTGTTTCGTGGTAGCAGTCGCCCACTTCTCCTGGGCATCTCTAAGCATCTTCTCCCCGGATATTATACGATCGGATACATTCCACAAGCTCCGGACTATGCCTGAAATATTTTACTCTATTGCAGATAATTATTTTAAAATAAACATGTACTAATAGTTTAATAAAAATATAACAGGCTTTCTTATCGCTATAAATAATTTCTTCTCAACAAACTTTGGATGAGCAATCAATCACGCCGAAAGGGATAAAACTTATCCCATGTATCCTGTAAAAAATATATCTGCCTACTGAACACGATAGTTGTTCCATCTTCAAGGTCATAACATGTACAAACAAATATACAAAAAAGAACATTCAATTTCTGTATAGACGTTTGTTTTGTCAACATACCAGATTGCCTGGCTCAAAGGCCTAGCTGCCAACCCATAAAAATATCAAAAAAATACATACCAGCTAGTGTGGTATGCTCCTGCATAGACGTAGAAGTGAGTGCTAAGTGGATCTGGTCCATGTGTTGTTTGAAGGCCTGATACTCTTTGTCAGCCTCCCCGTCACCCACTCCGCTAAAACCCTCGTGACCTAGAATTGTGGCAAAAATATTATCGGATACGTTCCACACACGTTGCCTATTTTGAAATAACAAAATGTACTGCTAGTGTATATTTATCTCTATTATATCTAAGAAGCCGTAGTAGTTTAATTTATAACGCTTTCGTGTCTCAAACGCGCGTTGCAAGAAACTTAAGACAGTTTTTTAACCTAGTGTACTTATTGTTACGATGATGTTATAATTATACTAAAAGTACTTCTGAAATTGGGTAATAATTATACTAGAATAGTTATAATATGAATTACGAACTACCTACGTTCGTAATTTATATAATGACGTAAATGAAAAATTCAGTTAAATAAACAAAACAGTTCACTATAACATACCTTTGAGCATCAATTCGTTGAGTTGATTAATAAGAGCCTCCCGCATTTGCTTGGTGTCGTATTTTATAGATATCATGTCGGATGGCAGTTTAATTTCATACGTTGATATCTTGCTATATCTAAAACAGACATATTTCTATTAAGTAGGCGCAAAACTTATTGTGGTTCTAAATAAGTCTTAATTACAACAAATCGACATAGCAATTATCTAGTGACGTGAAGTCACATTCCAAGTAGTCGATATCGATAATTTTTTGGTACACAACAAAATTTGAGTAAAATTGCTAACACCTTTTTATTTCAAGTAATATTTTCAAACATTAAAAACCCTATCCAGTGTATGATTGACAGGATGTTTATAACAATTATTTTTTCTTTATGTCAGAATTCTCTAATACTTTTCTGGCTAATTACCGTAAATATTAACTATTATACAAGCTATAACGTAAGCGAGATCGATATCAATAAACGTAATCGACGCGGACTTGTGCAGCAAGCACTAAAACTAAGCCGGGTGTTGTGTAGGGAATTCACACCCCTCCGTTCATGATTCGCTTCTTACTTCGATTGGCATGTCGACATGTCGCGACCTGTAGCTAAGTGAATGTTACACCTTAAAATGTGTTATGTGAAAGAAATGGCATGCGGATGCAAGCGTCGCTCACAATGAGTGAGCGAGAGCGCAACACTCTCTTCTCAGCTCTTTAGGTACCACGTTCTAATGATGTCAAAAATATTTTATTTATGTTATTTGTATAATTTTAGGAATGGTATCAGCTACAATTTTGTACTAAGAATAGGTCAAATATATCAAACCATTGAGAAGTTCCAACAGGTAGAATCTTGTATATTCGTCTATCTCAAAAAAACGACATTATTTATCGGTATACAATGTATGCTAAGTGTTGATTCGGGATATATGTATCGGGATATATATTTAATTTAAATCTGTTCAGTAATTTTCACGTGATGCTCTAACAGATGCATTTTTGAAAGCTGCTGGTCGGAATTAGCCAAAATTTTTGGGTCTTTTTAAATTCATTGTACAAACACTACCGCGCTATAGGTCAATATATAGCACCAACCTGAACCACGCAGTGGTGAGGTTGGAGACGAACGCGTGCGCGTGCCTGTGCAGCGGATGCCGGCACGTGCTGGCCCTCAGGTACCTGGCGGCCAGACACCGCCAGCGGATGTACTGGCCCAGCGAGAGCGCGAGCGACGCGCGCCCGAGGCGCCGCGCCCGCCCCGTCACCCCGCAGTACTCGCAACGGGACCAGAACATCACCTACGTTGCGAACGGACATGTTTGTTTCACACGTATGACGTTTTCAACATGCGAAAATCTTATACATAAGGCAGGACAACGTCTGCCGGGTACAGCTAGTATTAACTAGCTGTACCCGGCAGACGTTGTCCTGCCTTTAAAACCTACCGGGACCAATTTGTTAATCTAAACTATTCTCAAATCCACTTGAACAAACAAAAAATTTCATCACAATCACGCCCAGCGTTTAGGAGTATCGCGGCGCCACCTACTGGGGCCAATCGTTTATTTAAACCATTCCGGGACAAACTTCAACAAACACAACAACAAAAAGAACACCTAAATTCTGGTACCCGATTGCAGCGCCATCTACCTGGTTCAAATTAAAATCTAAATCATCCCAGTAGAAAATGATAAAAATACTAATATCGCTATTAAAAATATGGGTTTATCGCAGAGGGTTGAAAATTTAGGGTTGTATGTATTTTTAATTCTGTATTAAAAAAAATATCTAAAAATTAAAAAAAATATTTAGGGGTGGACTACCCTTAACATTGAGGGGAATGAAAAATAGATGTTGTCCTATTCTCAGACCTACCCAATATGCACACAAAATTTCATGAGAATCGGTCAAGCCGTTTCGGAGGAGTATGGTAACTAACACTGTGACACGAGAATTTTATATATAAGAATATAAAGCTGAAGAGTTTGTTTGTTTGTTTGCTTGAAAGCGCTAATCTCAGGAACTACTAGTCTGATTTGAAACGTCAACGCTATCTGTGTAATAAGATCTTGTCCATCCAAAGGTTGCCTGAAAGAGGATGCTTTTAGCAATAAGGCCACCCATTGTACTACCTTTTATTAAGTAAGTTTTTTGTGTATTTGTATATTTTCCATGTAATGTTGATGTACTACAATAAAGAGTATTGTATTGTATTCTTTCAGTGTCAGATAGACCATTTATCGAGGAAGGCTATAGGCTATATATCATCATGCTAAGAAAAATAGGAGAGGAGCATTAATGAAGAATGTTCCAAAATCAGGATTTTTTCCTTTTGAGAGCTTCCGCTGCGTGCGTGAAGTTAGCGTTATCCCAAAGTAACTATTCCACGCGGACGGAGTCGCGGGCAGAAGCTAGTTCATTTATAAAAAAAATACTAAATTATATATAATTTCCGTAGTGACTTTTTGTTTCAGCATAGTCATTACCTGCTTGCTTTGTTCCTCCCTGATCTTGTCGACGTTACTGTGCCCGATCGTGTTGCAAGTGATCGTTACGCATACGTCGCCGTGGACGAATCTATCAATTAAATTATTCCACATTACTTGTGCGCAGTTAAAGTCAAATTTTAACCAAGTGGCAGTAAGAGAAATTAATGGATAGAGATTAACTGATGATAAACAAGTACATCTCTTACCTGCGTACATGTTGGTTCATAGGCACCTGGCAAGAGTTCGACGTGCACTTGTATTCGGTATTAAAACAATATTTCTCTAAAAATCCACCCAACGATATATCGTGGCGTCCATACATCTCCATACTAACAATCCTGCAATTGCATCAAACATGGATAATATTGAAATCGTACTATAAAGATTTCTATACCTATTTCTAGGCTTCCATAGCCATGTCAGCAAAACACAATCGTAAAGGAAAATTAATGAGTGTAATGAATACATAAGTTACATATACAATAGGAGGCCTTATCGCCGCTGGTGATATCTTCCAGACCAACTTTACAATGATAAATAAAATATATTTAACATAGATTACAAAGAAAGAAACAACTAAATGTCAAAAAAAAACTCATACTGATACGCATGTGTTTATTGTTATACCTAAATATATTGATGTTAGTGTGTTTATTTATCTTTAGTCAGAATTATATATATAATATAACCTTTATCTAATATTTCAGTAACTGTAGTATTTTGAAAACTGTTGTTTAAACGATGGTTAATCAGAAATTAACATTATCAGAAAACATTTTCGTCACTCAATCTGGAAGTTTGCCTTAGACAGACTCTGAAACGGCTCAACAGATTTCGTTAAAAACTTAAAAAATAAATAGAAAAGTATGAAAAAATTTGCTGATTTTTATTATAGCAACCTTTCATTTCATATTAGTTCATAATTTTCTTTTTAAATTACCATACCGACAGTAAAACCCATAATTTATATTTTATAGTGATATTATAGTTAAATAAATACATACTTACCAAGGATTTACACAGAAGTCTGGCACATTGGCTGATTTGTTGCTGTAACTGTATAAAAGTAGACTCAGTCTCTGATGATTCTCCGGAGCCAACGGATCCAGAGGTTCGTCTGCTTGTTTCTCGCAAGTGTCATTTTCTGGTTCTTTGATTATTTTCTTTATAACTGACGGCTTGTAGAGAGGACATGAATCTGAAGGTATTATAAAAATGCTAAAAAGTAATGCTTTCAACTCGTTTATGTCTCGAAACATACATTGCGTTTACACAGAAAAATACATTATAATTGATACATACAACTCAACTTAATTAGCAACTATATATACTAAATTATATTTTATTTATCAATAACCATAATGTTAAAAAAATTATCCAATTTGTCATGACTATAGTTCTTGCAATCCACGAAGCGCAGTTTATTTATTGTTGAATGTATACAGAATACAATAAACGCACACACAAACACACACACACACACACGCACACACACGGACACACACACACCGCATGATTTGTAAGAATATACCTTGCTGGGTCTCCATACTGACCCTTTTGAGAGCTCTTTACTTTTATTAAATTTTAATTACAAAATATCACAGTATAAATCTTTTGAGACAGCTCAGGCGATTGAATGTATAACAGAAACAAGAGAACATGAAACTTACGCGTATGTTTGTCGTTGAGTAACCGGCAGCCGGTCGCCCTGTAATGCGCCAGCGCAGCCTTTAGGGCAGGGTCGTCAACAGACGCCGTGATTGGATTACGAATAAACTCATGAACTTCCTGAAATATAACATTATATATATTGTTTACCATTTACACACTGCCTATATTGTCAGTTGTGTCAATCAAGCCTAGAGCATCGACGCCGGGTTGGTGATATATCGGTATTCTACAGGGTTCATTTCGTAAAGAATAATGTAGCTTTCCCTTAGTGAAATAATTTTCAAAATCAGATCCGTACTGGAGATTACTTCGAATATCAAAACTCACAAACTTTACCTCTTTTTAATATTAGTATAGATTTCAGTTAAAAAATATGTTTAAATAAGAGGTTGATTCAATAATAATACTTAAAAGTATATATTCATGTACTAAAAAAAGGTAAGGACTAACGAAAAAACCAATCTTTGAAAATCGATTAAACAACAGCAAACATTACAATAGTTTCACCTTCAAAATGACGTCATTCTGGAATGGTCTGCTGATCTTTCGATGTAAGGACCTAGGAGTTGGTGGCGGTTTCGTCTGTTGCACAAATAGAGGGTGAGGAAAATATTTCCTCAGTGGACACCGCCTCCCCGCTTCAGTTTCCAAATACGGGGCCGGAATCACCACATTCGGTGACATCGAGAGTACTGAGTCGTCTGTTGACCATCTAAAATGGTCATTATTTATAAATAACACACACTGATAGAAACAATATATGATGATAAAACAACAATAATAGTTCGAGAGGTTATTTATTTATTTAGGTTTATGGCTTGGCAGCTAGGCCTTTAAGCCAGATCTTAGTTTACAATATAGTTTCTTCATTGTCTTAAGCCTATGGATAGCACAACTGAATTGAAGGTAATCAGCTAGTGCCATTCAACGGAGTTCTTGTGACAACCCAAAAGGCTACATTTGACTATACAGTTCACATTTCTCACAAAACACATAATTACTACTCAAAAACTATCAATATCCTACAACTATTGTTCATTTTAGAGTATTTTTACACATTTTTAGAAGATAAAACTGTACAGCACATCACCTCCTTTAGTTCCCGCCAAAAACTCCAGTTCGAGAGGTCGACATGACAATTTACTAGTGATGGGACATTACATACCTGGTAGTCGATATCGATAGTTTTTTCTAGTACGCAATAAAATGAGTATATAATTATTTTCATCCTTTAACTTCAAGTAATATTTTCAAATACAGCTCTGTCTGATTGACAGGATATTTATAAAATAATTATTACGTTTAATATCACAATTTTTTAGTACTTTTCTTGTTGATCCAATGTAATAAAATTAAAAATGTAGCTGACATTATATGTGACGTATGCAATGTGTCAAACTAATAAAGTTCTGTTCTCGCCTAACATATCCACCCGCGCGTTTCATTTTAACATTTCTGACTAACTCTAGTGCTTGAGAATAGGCTATTAGATTTTTTATTTTAACACGTGATTTTTTAATCGGCGGTCGATGTAATTTTCAGTATTAATTATAAGAAACGACATTAGCGAGATCGAAATCTATAAACAGAGTAGATTCGAATTTGTGCAACACTAGTGGGCGCTGTATGTGAGACCTCATCCCCCATCCCTCCAAACCCTCTATCACCTCATACACCGCTTGCCATGTCCAACTGTCGCTTACTATACATTGGTTATCAAAATAGGGTAGATAACATTCAAGTTAAGAAGAAGAGAACCGAGAAGCTTAAATAGGCAGAATGCAGTGTTTTAACAATTTCCTCTAATATTCTGCCGCCTCTCACCAGGCGATATGCCTTCTCTTTCCCACCCTCCCTTCTACTCCCCACACGGCCGTAACGTTTTTTCGTGGCAGAAAAAATCCTAATAACAATCAAATCAAAAATACCTAATCAAACGTGCATGTTAACAGACTTGTTATAAATATTTACTTATTATATTAAATAATTGATTACAATTACGTATTTACCTTTCGGCGTGTGTATCAGCTTTCAACTTAGTATCATCCTTTGGCAGAAACACTTCATCATCCACTGAAAGTGTTGAACGCAGAGGATCACTGAAATCTCTTATAGGTACACCACAACTGAAATTCTTTTCACTATCCGCCTTACGAATATATGGTTTAGATTTTTGTAACGGATCTTCGTCGCCTTTCAAAGATAATGAATCATTACTCTTGGTATCTTCATTTATAGCTTCATTTAATGAATCAGTGGTAGATACAACATCATCTGGTTTCGATTTTTGATTAATTTTATTATTAATACCGAAAAATAAAGCGTCATCATTAATTGTATCATTATTTGGAGATTCTTTAATTTCATCTTTACCCGTAACAATCGCATCGTTAGAATTATCATTAAATAAATCAGTTTTATTATTTTCATTGTTTTTTACATCTGTTGTATCACTGTCGTTCTCTGTTGATTTTTTTCTTTCAATTCCAAATTCTTCATTGAATTTAGCAGCTAAATTGTTAGTGTTATTATTTTTCGATTCATCATTATCGTCATCATCAAATGTCATTCCTGGTTCCGGTAAAATCGCTTCAATGTCCCCAAGGAATGATTTTTCTAATTTCCAATTGTAGCATGCTAGCAGCATAAATTTGACAACTTTTTTGACTCTAACTAATTCTTGTAGAGATCCTCCTCTTAATAAAATGCAGCAACCTAGGTTCGGTTCTGCACATCCCTCTAGTACCATGAGGGTTTTACTAGAATCTGAAAAGGTATATACCTAATTCATTTCCACAGCATTCAGAGTAGATTTGAGTAAACTCACTCAGTAAAATCGTTACGTTAAGAGAAATTACTATTTTATTTGTCAAAATACTGCTACTTCAGTAATAAGATATAAAAAGTAGGAGGCTTATTTTTAAGCGCCTTTAGTTAGTCGTTTTTGTCAAATTCGCTCGGTAAATTCGACAAAAGTCGACGAAAGGAAACTAAGAAAGGTGTTCATTTTGTAGAAATAATGAAAAATATTTGTTAGACAAATGTAATTGTTCTGATTGACAAAATTTCATAAGTCATTTTTTTTGCTATCCTTGTAAAAAGAAAATTTGCACGCCTCATAGGCAAGACATACAGTTAGTTATGTATCCTTACGACAACCCAAATTTATGTATCATATTTTAAGAAAATATCACATTGATTAAAGTTTAGGCTCAAATAGGAAACTTAAACTTAGAAAATGGTAAAGGTCATGTGAGGTCAAATGGATACTTACAATTTTTGACATAGAAGTTCTTACAGGTGCCCAGTCGGGGAGTGCCGATCCTGGCATCTATGGATGTGAGTGGGTCGGCCCTCGAGCACCTGGCGGCCCTCTTGAGGGCGGCGGCCCTCACGTTGCACGCGAGCGCCACCCCCTTGCTGCGGAGCAGGTCCTGCACCCCCCGCGCGGCGCTGCCCCTCACCAGCACCACCTTGGGGCTGAGCGCCGTGATGCGAGCCGCGCAACGGACCAAGTACTCTTGCTCCTGGGTAATAGGGTAGTTGACGATCAAGTTTCGTACGAGTTAATGAAGTCAAATAGCGCATTAATTATTATTTTTGAAAAATGATTTAAAATATTTCTACGGCATTATGAAAGTAAGATCACAGTTGGTATTAGTATTTAATACATTTGTCATCTTGCTCCTGTATAATAGGGTAGATGACGATCAAGTTTTGTACGAGTTAAAGAACTCAAATAGCGCATTTATTATTATTTTTGAAAAATGATTTAAAATATTTCTACGGCATTATGAAAGTAAGATCACAGTTGGTATTAGTATTTAATACATTTGTCATCTTGCTCCTGTATAATAGGGTAGATGACGATCAAGTTTTGTACGAGTTAAAGAACTCAAATAGCGCATTTATTATTATTTTTGAAAAGTAATTTAAAATATTTCTACGGCATTATGAAAGTAAGATCACAGTTGGTATTAGTATTTAATACATTTGTCATCTTGCTCCTGTATAATAGGGTAGGTGACGATCAAGTTTTCTACGAGTTAAAGAACCACTCATCCGAACCCGGCATAAACCAACAGCCAGACTTCAAGACGCAACTCTTTCTGCGTGCACCGGAACACAAACTAACTTGACTGATAATTTATTTTATGTTCCTTTCAGACATTTTAATATTGTATAAATTTTTTTAGAGCAAGGCATGTTTGCTTAACAGTTTCTTGCACCGCTTCTTCTCTTTAAGCCATAACATGTTGCGAAGCGGTGGTAAGTTAGATTAGGCTCTCATATATTAAATAATAACCACAAACAAAATTAAAACTAAATAGTTAAAAGAACAAGTTGGCAAAATAAAACTTTAACAATAGTCGTTGACACTTGATATCTTTGTCTTGAAAAGTGTCCGAAATGTCGGAATAACAAAAATCTAATAAATTATTGCACTTAAAACCATTAAAACGTAGTTTTATTATGTATATACAAGTCGCGAAAACTTAAGAAAATATTACAAGTTAAGGAAGTCAAATAGCGCATTCATTATTATTTTTGAAAAGTGATTTAAATTATTCCTACGGCATTATGGAAGTAAGATAAGTTCGATTAGTATTGAATACATTTGTCATCTACCCGTGTAATTATCATTATTATAGTTTGTGCAGCGATTTTTTTTCTTTTTGACAGGTCGATCATTGATCAATGCGTGATGCCATTACCAATTCGATTTTATATAATAAATAGGATATACCCGCGATTTCATTCACGCTTTACTTGTTCGATTTTAAATAATTCCTAGAAAAATTCCCGCAGGATTCCCAGGATAAAAAGTAGCACAAATTTTAAGTCAAAGAATTCGCTGTTGATCGGCGAAAATCACATGTAAATTGGCCGCAGTGATTTTTACGTGAACCCCGAAAAAAAAGACAGACAGACAAGAAATCTAAAAAAAAAAAATCACCATGCAGTTGTTTATTTTTTATACCTTCATGTTTCATGTTTAGAATTTTATAACATTATAGATCTTTCTAGGTTTGTCAATAGATTTTAATCAGTTTGGTGCAATCATATCATTTGCTAAAAATACTATATTACGTAATAAACATTTTATTTTATTTTATTGAAACAACAAACAGCTACATTATTGAAATTAAATACAAAATCACAAGTTAAAATATTAATCAATAATGCAGCCCACAGCGTTATAAATTGTAACATATAAAATTTCTTTACAAAAATATACAACTTGACGTGCGTGCAAACTTAAAAAAGAAAATCGTTGGACACGGTATAGTAAGTACAAAACAATTTAAATATTACAAAAAATTAAATGCATTAGTTTGGCTTTGTAAGAGACATTATTTCGTTCTACCTGCATCAAGACTGGCTCCAAAGAGGTCAACTTCCCTTCAACCCTTTGATAGGCGATCGAGCAATCCAGCAACAGCACAGTCGGGTTGGTTATTTGTTGCGGCATGCCTCTATGAAGAAAATAACTATTTTATATTTAAAACTAAAAATTTCTCCATTTAACTGTGAGAGTAAGCATTCCTTCGCGCTGTTCGTCGTTGAAAAAAATTTTTTTTTTCCGGAAACTACCCTATTTTCTGGGATAAAATGTACTCTACGCTCAAATTCAAGCGTCTTTTTCAAATCATAGCAGTAGTTCCTGAGATTAACGCGTTCAGTCAAACAAACAATCAAACTCTTCAGCTTTTATATATTAGTATAAGATTCTAACTCTGTCGGTCTCTCTCTCATGGCATTTCTTATGTTATTACCACAGCAATGGCAGACAATTTTACTACGATTATTATTTATTTATTTTATTCGGAAAACAGAGTTTTTAACTGAGTACATACTAGTCAAGTCTTGGCTCGGGCCAAGAGTTTTTTTAAAAATACAAAATATACGTGTGATCGAATTGCAGGTCTCTAATTTAATAATGAATCAATCTTAAGACAAAAACTTAAAGCTAATAAATGCTGACACGCGTCTGCGGGCCTTCCGCTGGAGAAAGCTTACTCAGCATGTCGCCCGCAGGTGCATGTTTACTAATCTAATATGGAAGGACGGGAAGAAATCATAACTTACTACTAAATATTATTCTTATTTGTGTGTTTATTTTACTTCCCATTTCAAAATTATAACAAGTGTATACTTTCCATCTTGGTTATATTGCAAAATCCACATATTTCACTTTTTATTTTTTAATGCATCCAAGGTTGTGTAGAAATACTTAAACTTCTTTAACTTTAAGCAGTAAATGATATGCCATTCAATGGCTAACTCCAATACTGACCGGTGCGCAACATTCTTGGTGAGGACGACGCCATGTAACACGGTACTATCCCTCATCGCACCGCCAGCAACTTTCTTCACTTGCACATAATTCCGTACGTCTATGTCGTTACTGTGTGCCTCTGTAAGAAACATTCATAATCTTTTCATGATGAAAATAAATGCATCCTAATTTTTTTCCCTAATCCTTCCTACTAATATTATAAACACGAAACTTTGTATGTATGTTTGTTATTCTTTCAAGCAAAAATACTGAATTGATTTTGATGAAACTTTACAATAATATAGATATAGTGCGAATTATCCAAAATATAACGATTTTCCATCACCACGCGAGTAAAACCGCGGAGCGCAGCCAGTGGATATTAAAAGTATAAAATTAATATTAAAAGTGTACACAATTGCATGATAATAAATTTACTCTCAAATGCAAATAGATAAAAGTAACAAATATACTAAAATATATAAGTTAAAGTAAGAAACTGTTCATTAACATAATTATTAGTTTCTTGTGACATTAAAAAATTAAACATCCCATCTCACAAAAACTGATATTCTTTTATCATGTTTTTCAGAATAATTACAGTAGTATTGCTATAATATAATCTTATTTGTATCAAAATTCATTTATAAAATAATATAGTACTTATAGGTGTAAATAATCTAATTTATTTGGCTAAGAACAATTTCAATGACAGTGTTATGAACTGTGAATCATATTCAGTCATTGTCCTAATTTATTTCTATTAAAAAAAAAACAAGTTATCAACATGACAACTGTTATTTCTACGATCAAGGTCAAACGACGTCCATCACTAACATAACCTGAAAAACGAACAGCTGGGCCATCTTTCATTTGTAATGAATTTGACAGTTCACATAGACACTAGCGCCATAGTGGAAGGCATACAAAACAGATTTACACGAAAGCAAACTAGATGACGCTGTACATAAACTTAATATCGCTAAATCGCGTTGACAAGTTCTCAATAGATTTTATGGAGTATTCAGCGAGGACAGTTTCTAATTAAGACCTTACTTCATAGGATCATTTCTATAGTAAGCTCTTCCCGAGATTCACACAATATGTGAGTCGCACAAAGCCACGATGAGGAGACGTGGCGCGGCACCCTGAGCGTGAGAAGGGCGGTGATGGTTCATCACCAGCCATCGATGATCGTTCGCTCCCTCGCAAGGGGGAGAGTGGGGTGTTGTCGCTGTCTGAGTGGTTTTTTTTATATTCTTTTAAATTATTAGTCATGCGCAAAACGATGCTCTACGAAGTCATGCCATATGGCAAGACATTTCGCACGGCATAATATGCCTATATTGTATAGCCCGCTAACAATTACGTATGTCTATTGTACTGAATGTTGGGGTGTCAATAAAAGTTTAATCTACACATATAAACTGCATTTAACAGTGACGGAGTAAATAAATGGACAATAATTTAATGACAAATAAATAAACAACTAAAATTACATACTATTGAATACAATGTAAGAAATCTTAACTTATTTATATTGTATTCTAATGAACTCCAACTTTAGTTTAAAAAATTTGAATTTTGAATCAAAATTTTTTAAAACCAAAAGAAGCGCGCACCATAAAATGTGTGATATTATAAGAATGACTTACGGGGTGGTGTCAAAGAAATGTAAAGCTTTATTGGGAACGCAATACCGGCTTAACAATAGGCAGAATCCCATTGAGCCGCCGATACTCCTCGGTCGCACAATATTACTCGAACATTTACGATGCTGACCGATTGACACCCGAACATCGTACACCAGTACTTAGAACAGAACGCAGAAAGCATTACGCAAATACGCAACGGACAACGGACCTCTAGATATGAACGTCATGTTCAGTGTTATGTGACATGCTAAATTTAGCCGGGTAATAGGTACTGCTACAGTACGCGGTTGTGCTATATTAAGCGTACTGCATGGCTCACAGTACTTATACATGTCCCAAATTATAATAACAATACGTTTCGAACAAATCCCGTAGTTAAATTTAAAAAATTCTTAACGTTATTGAAAATAATAATATCCGTACGAGACAAATAACGTGTGGCTTCTGCGTGAAACGGCCAATAAATTCAACATTATCGCAATCCAAAACATCGTCGGAATGACGAGTGGAATATAGTGCCTGCGGTGAACTTTGGGCAAATAGTAATTAAATTAGCAACAAATTGCAGGTAAAATGGCGTGTTCTCGATTCTGAAGCTAAAACTCTCTTTAATTCGCTGAGCCAACGGAGTGATAAAAATCTGCCAATAGTCAGATTCATCATTAGTTCAGATTACGTTTTATAATGAATAGCGGTCAAAATAGCTTTCGACTGTCATTGTGTCGGAATTTTATGTGATCTTTCTGTTCTTTGTTTTTTTTTTTTTCAAGTCGAGGTATTACCAGGCATAACGATGTCGGCGGCCTGGTGGCACAGCGGGTACAGCGTGTCCAGCCACGCGGCGGGCAGCGAGCTCCGCGCCAGGCACTGCCGCATCAACAGCCTCAGGTGCTCCTCGCCCGAGTCCACTATGGCCGGGCACACGTCCGCTGTTTCACTATACACTGGAATATCGACCACAGTATTTATTTACTAAATTTAATCTTTACTTCAAATATTAAAAAAACAAATCTCATGCATAGTTGTGAATAAGTATGATCGCAGACAGAGACTGTACGGGCCGTTCATTCCACTCGTTCACTCCATCCCGTTACGTATTCAAAATCTACCCCGCTACCGCACCAAAAAGAAGACGTTGCAAAACTCGCTCGCTACGCACGCAGACCTACTAAAATGTTTAAACTCAACCTATTTAAAATAAGTGCTCAAAATCAATATATACGCGCCGCCACGTGTGTGAAACATTAATATATTAAACTAGAAGATGTGAGAGAGTTATACTGGTGCCTGCTCATTAAGCTATCGAAGGACACGAACAACTTGTGCAAGGTGCGTACCTTTTTATCTCACAGAGACCACCCGCTTTCCGCGCCCCGCCGACGCCCATAGCTCGTGCAGTTAGCGGCTAGGCGTCGGACGGGACATGCAATATAAGAAGCGGCCTTGGAGGCTGAAAGTCACTTCACCGCTCGAATACTACTCTTTCTACCATTCAGCATTATATTCTTTGTTACTTATAGATGTATGATTTTAAATTGTAAATATCATTATAATAAATAATACACATCGAGTCTTGAAACAAATATAGTAGAACCTCTTTAAGTCGAACCTCGATTAGTCGAAAACCTCCCAAACTAGAAAAAAAACCTCCGTTTTAAGTCGAAATAATTAGTGAGGTCCGTATAAGCAAATTCACTCCTTATTTTCCCTCTATAACTCAAAAAGAATATTGGACTTCTGTATCAAACATAGCAATATTTGACTTTACAACCTTTATAAATATCAACCTCGAATGATTCCTTAAAAATTCGCTTAGTCGAAATCCTCCACAAGTTCAAAACTCTACAATTCGAATTTTTTGGCGTCTAGTTTCACTGTAATAGTTAAAAATAACTTTTACATCCAAAAATATATAATACTTAGGTTCAAATGTCGCTTACGAGTATATGATCGATATAAACCAATAAGAAAGACAACCCTAATAGAGAATGAATAAGAAATAGACGGTGTGTCTCACCTTCATTTTGCTCCAGAGCTGGTGTTTCTTCATCGCTAGATTCGGATGATTTTACTTCTGTAAAAAATACATCATATTTTAATGTATACAAAAGTAATTATAACTAATAGATATCGCAATCACCATCAGTGTTTTGCATCAGTGTTTTGCACGCACTTGGCCGATTTATTTCAATTTAAAAAATTCAATCATTACTATCGGTACCCAAAGAGTAAAGGATTCTCGCAATTCGGCTTGCGAACCTTAGGATAGTAAATGATTAAAGGTGAATACATTGTAGATAAATAATTAAAGCATAATTTATGACTTATAACTGTATAATTATTTTTTTTTAGACATTTGATTTTATTATTATTATTGACTAGTTAATTAATGTTAAATTTGTATAAGTATTTGTAATCTAATATATAAAATTCTCGTGTCACAGTGTTAGTTACCATACTCCTCCGAAACGGCTTGACTGATTCTCATGAAATTTTGTGTGCATATTGGGTAGGTCTGAGAATCGGACAACATCTATTTTTAATCCCTCTAAATGTTAGTAGGGTAGTCCACCCCTAAATTTTATTTTTTATTTTTAGATAAAAAAAATATTCTTATTTTTTTATGATACAGCATTAAAAATACATACAACCCTAAATTTTCAACCCCCTACGATCAACCCCTATTTTTTTATTAGCGATATTAGTATTTTTCTAATTTTCTACTGGGATGATTTAAATTTTAATTTGAACCAGGGTACCAGAATTTAGATGTTCTTTTGGTTGTTGTATGTGTTGAAGTTTGTCCCGGAATAGTTTAAATAAACGATTGGCCCCAGTAGGTGGCCGCGATACTCCTCCTAAACGCTGGGCCTCATTTTGAGGAAATTTTTTGTTTGTTAAAGTGGATTTGGGAATAGTCCCGGTAGACGCTGGAATCGGGTTATAGATTTTTATTTTTTAAAGGCAGGACAGCGTCTGCCGGGTACAGCTAGTAATGTTATATAATTCTTTATTTTTTGTTAATTTTGTGACAAATAACAGAAAAAAATAATGACCAGATAATAATAGTATTATATTTATAATGGCCTGGGAACATTATAAACTGCGTGTATTGCACGTTCGAAAGGACAAACTGTCGTTCCAACAAAGAACACAACATCTCCTTTAAATTATATGTATGTGACTTATTACATCCCGCTATGTATCCAGTGAAAGTCCCGCCAAAATCAGTTCAGCCGTTTCAGAGATTAGTCTTAAGTTAATGCAGACAAAAAATTAAAAAAATGTTTTTTTGATATAAATGCCTGTTCTGTACAATATGGTTTCTCAAATGTATACTAAGACTAGCTATATATAACCTACTGTTACGATTTGCAGGACTGGGATTAAAATGCCGTTAGAATTACTATAGAGTTTATTAGAACTATACAAACACATATAACACAGGTACAAATATAACTGAACACAAACAGTCCACGCGTATTGCAAGATTCAATAACACGCGCAATGTCCGTCACTAAATAGATTACCGAATGTACATAAGTCTTGCCTCGCGGCTGTTTATCGCTCGACTGCCCATCTCTCAATTGGGGGATTGATTTATACTGTACAAATACAATATGTCTGCTCGGCCGCGTCCTAGAACCACACCTGGCTAATGACTACCGTAAAACATTACAATATACAATGGGCTGTTTTTCCAAATACAAATTTCAAACAAAGTAAATAAAAGAAGTCCAAATACTGAAAAGGTAATAAAATGTCTACAGGTATGCAGGTGTGAATTTGTCTTTTGTCAGCACCTAGGTCGTAACAATAATATAGTATAGAAGATAACATTCCAAATTATTTTCTATACCTTTTGGTGTTTTAGGAGTTTTAATGAGACGCGCCGAACTCTCCCCGAGATTCAAATCCAAACAGTAAGATGAAACACTCTCCACTAGCCTCGTGCACTCTTCAGCTGAAAAAAAATATACGAAGGCTTCATAACATATGGGCGTTTACGCTAAAAATATTTTTTTTGTTGTTTACCAAAAACTGTGCATGTTACAATTTAGAAAGTCTTACCAGTATGCAAGTGTACCTAAAAAAGGGTATTTCAAATTTCAGCCTTATACAATCCACTAGTTTTGTTTTATCACAATATTGTCCCTTGTGTAAAACTGCATCTTTTATTGTCTGTACGCCCATTTATTATGAAGCCCTCGATATAATTCCAATTGCTCATATTTTTTATATCGCATGAGTATAGCAAGCAGGCAAGCAGACTGCCCACCTGATAGAAAGCGGTTACCATCGCTTGTGGACATTTGCAACACCGAGGGTGCAACAAATGCGCTGCTGCCCTCATAAGGGAGACTGGAACCTGGTCACTAATGCCGGAACACAACGCAAGGTTGTTTTGCGGCATACTTAGGACCAGGGGTGGTAGCCATTCGGGCAAATACCCTACCACCTGGCTGTGGGTGGTTTTGCCCCCTCTGACGACAGAACGTCCTATCACATGAAATTGTATTCTTTCTCCATTCCTGCAGGGTTAAATAACGAACTAAACAAAATTAAACATACATAAACGTGGGACGTTATCTTACTGATTACAGCTCCTATAGCGGGCTCAATCAGTGTAATACCACGCTCTCACTGAATATGGGCATGAAACGGTTAGCATTGAGGTCATCATATTTTGTATGAAGAGTAAATTCCGATGGTCCACTTCCCCCTCCCTATATCCCATCATTACTATCTTTTGGTGGTATAGATGTTGGATGGAATAAATACGATTTGTTTGTACAGAGAAAGTATATTAATTTTAGTTATTTTTAATACAGTTGAACTGACACAGTCAGTTGTACACAGACAATTCTATATTTAACAGAACCAGCCTGTTACGAACTAAAAAGTTCTCAACACTATCTCATTCCCTAATCGGTTTCCCTATCCAATGCACTCAATGCCTACCATCTTGTCTGATCTCTCTATTTCATCCCTGCTGTGAAATTCAAATCTTCATTTATAATAACTAGTCGTCGCCCAGTGGTCGAAATTCAACCATGACTAATTCAAATTATAAGTTTGAACATTATTAAGGTTCTGTTGGAAAAAACTATACTTCTATAATCACAGATTTCGTCAATGCCTTTGATTTATTTAAATACGATCAATGACATTTCAATTGTTAGTTATATTTCTGAGTGAACATTATAGAGAGCTAGTGGTCGCCCGTGGTAGAAATTCGACCATAATAATTAATGTCACAGACTATACCTCTATAATCATAGATTTCGCCAGAACTATACTGTTGATTTGACTTTAACAATAAACAAAAGAGTATATGCATGTGTAATGTTTTTTTATTCATTTAATGCATTTTTGTATACAATTTAAAAAAAAATGCGTTATGCACTCCTCTATATAATCTGTGTCCGAAATTTCATACTCCTCCGTTCGCGCAATTTTCGTAAAAAGTGGTACAAAGTTTCTGCTTCACGCATTAATATAATGATATGCTCGAAACTTAGTCCATGCTAACTTGAAATTCCCGCGGGATTCCCGGGACACAAAGTGTCGCAGCATTGAAAAAAGAATGTCTGTTTTAGTGGAAACTGTGTCCGGAAGAAGCTAATTTTTATGCATTCGAAAGACAAAAACACATGTGATTCGGGAATCCCGCGAGAATTTCAAGTCAAGCGTGTACGAAGTCGCGGACATATCCTAGTTTATTTTAAATTTGCTCGTCGCTTACGCGAATCGTCCTCTTGCGCGACGGCCGGGGGCACCGCCGTGGGCCGGTAGAGGGCGTAGTCGGCGAAGTGGGGCACCTCCCCCATGCACTCCATGTAGCCCGAGGACACCAACGATTGGCAGATCAAGTGGGCCTGGGCCCTGGACCAACGATACACAGACATTCAAATTCAAAAGTTTTTATTCAAAATAAGTTCCACTGAAGAACTTTTTGAAGGTCATACATATAGGTTAAAATTTAATTTTACTTCCTAGTCTATGTACACCGCTTCGCAACGTGTTATTGCTGTTAAGGAGAAGAAGCGGCAAGAAACTCCCCAGCAACACGTCTAGCTAGAAATTGTTTTTCTTTATATTTGTTGTTCTATTTATTTTTAAGTTTTATACAGAATTATGTTACAGAATGACTTTTGAAGAATTAATGGAGTTGTAGCAAACAGTGCATATTCAATAAGAGCGCAATAAAAGGATAGAAAATATTATTATAGTTATAAAGACATAACGTACTAATATATTTTTGCAACATATCTCCATATATTCCTTACGAGTATGGCAAGATAAAAACGTTATACTAGTACAAAACACAGTATAAAAGGTTGGAGCAAATTGCAATGGATGTACCTATGTATGTAAGATTGGGTGGAATCTTGCAAGTTAAATTTGATCAACTTCCCGGTTTCCGAATGAGCTGAAATTTTACACGCATATGTATATTGCGTGACAATGCAATAATATGGTACCATGGAGATGATCTGATGATGGAGTCGGAAGGTGGCCATAGGAAATACTGTACTAAACAAGATAGACCCGTCGTGTTTGGGCTAGTTTTACTTGTCTTGGCTAGCACTCTGCTGCTACATGATATCCAGGATCTCGAAAGCTTGTATTTAAACCTTTTTTTAAATTCAAATCCTAGTGTTTATTCAAAATAAGTTTCATTGGAGAACACGTTTTGAAGGTCATACATGTAAGCCAAAATTTAAAACTTCCCATTCTATGTACATCGCTTGGCAACGTGTTATCGCTGTTCCAAAGAGAAGAAGCAAGAAGAAGCGGCAAGAAACTCCCTAGCAGTAGGCGACAGGGGGCCTCGAAAGTGTGAAAGCAATAGGTTCTTAAAATTCACAATCTTTTATAGATTAATAATATTTTTGACAATAACTGCTAGCCCAACAGAAACGGCTATCAGACTTGTCATTGATGTCTATAGAGACAGAAAATCTGTAAAAATTGTAATCGTCTTCAGCTATAGATGATTTGATAAATAACTTTTCCGAAAAAAAAAACGAGAAAAGTGTATCTTTGATTAGAATTGTTTGTCTAACTTAGCTCCTTAGAGCGTTAGGTATAAGTAAGTAATCAACTTAAAATCGATGTATTGTTACAATTTGGGACACCTGCAAACAAAGCACATTTATTACCCGCCGGCGTTGTTTGAGCTAATAACATTGAAGCGCTTTTATGACCGTCTTTTTTTTTTACTTTGTACATACATACGTAACTTCACGCCAAGTCCCTTGCGGGGTAGGCACGAACAACAGAGCGCCATTCAGGCTTATTCTTACACACCTCACTTGCTTCTTTGACATTCATAGCTCTTGTCATGCACGCTCGTCTGTTCTTGAGGCTCCTGACATCACCTTCTGCTAATACACGATCGATTTGATCACGGAATGTGTGTCGTGGCCTTCCGCGACTTCTGCATCCATCCACTTTTGCATTGTATATCTGTTTAGTCATTCTTCCATCATTCATTCTTTCCACATTGTGTTTAAAATTTGTAATTAGAAAAACATCCCATTGAGTATTGTTATCTTTTATGGTAGTCATTAGCCAGGTGTGATATTTAGAAATTCAGTCTGCGCGGCCGAGAGACATATTGTAATTGTGCAGCATAAAGTAATGCCCCAATGCCGAGAGGGGCAGTCAAGCAATAATCGCAAGCGAGGCAAGACGTGTGTACATTCGATAAGATATATAGTGACGGACTTTGCGAGTGTTATTGAATCGTGCATTACATTTGTACTGGTTGTGTCCAGTTATACTTGTACCTGTGTTATACGTGTTTGTATAGTTCTAAAAAATTCTATAGCAATTCTAACGGCATTCGAGGCCTGTAACTCGTAACAGTATAATTATTTTATTTTTTGTCAGCAACGCGAGCGCATGCAACACACAGTGCATACAGTAATCATAAATTAAGATAAAAGAAAATCCTGACAGTGGTAATACATAAGCGAGATAGTGAACTGTATTTTGGTAGCTCTTTGTAGAAGAATCAGTCACCTGGTCTTATTGTTTGTATTGTCCATGACCCATTGCAAGATGTCGCATCCACGCCAGACGCCATTGTAGCGAACCAGCCGATACCTGAAATCGGAATTGTCTTTGTTTCAATAGCTTATAAAAGCTTATGGTATTATCCCCGCTAATTGCTAATGCGCCTGGCCGCCATTTTGGTGACGTAACCGTAGCCGAACACTCAGTACTGTTAGCATCACTGGCCGGCGAGAACGCGTACATAAGTAAGAGTACGAGATGCGGATGACGTCACGTGAATGTTAATTCGACAACGTTCCAGCGCATTAGCAATTTGCGGGGATAATATACTTCGACTAGTCTCCTCGTCGACCATTCCGTTATTCTTGAAGAGAACTACCCACTAGTACTACTTGAAGACACCTACGCCATTCTATCTTCGGAACACAAGGCGCTCTGGTCATCGTTTCACAGTGGAAACGCTACCAGTGCCAACTAAACGTTTCACCTCCACGTTCCTTCTACGTACGGCAGAGTTGTGGAATGCACTACCAGAGTCCGCGTTTCCCGAAAAGTACAATCCGGGTAGCTGCAAGTCTCCTGTGAACAGGTACTATCTACGTAAGCGTGCTCCATCTTCGATGGCATCATCGTCCGGCATTTAACATGATCGTAGTCAAACGCCAATTTATTTAATACAAAAAAAGGAAAGTCCTCGAACAATGCATCCTATCTGTTATGACATACGCTGTCGATAAGTGGACACTGGCGGTGGGACTGGCCCAGAGTCGCTTAGTGCGTTATGGAGCGAGTGAACCCAACTTATAAGGTATTATGTATGTATAGAATCAAAAATGACCGACATGGCTCACAAAATTTGCAAGTTGACGAAGTGGCAGTGGGCCGGTGAAGTCTGTCGTAGGACCAACGGCTGATGAAGCAGACCTGACCGAGAGAAGAGAATGCGTCACGATAGGCGTAGCGTAAAACGCCCTACAGCCTAGTGTATCGGCAACCTGCGCAACGTCGCAGGTAGGAGATTTTTTTTATAGCACCTGTTGGAAAGCGGTTACCGTCGCCTATGGATGTTTGCAACATCAGAGATGTCACCAACGCGCTGCCGGCCTCGAAGAAATTTTATAACACCCTTTTTGAAAAACTCCATATCGTATCGCTGTGGGAAAACCTCGGCTGCGAGCTACTTCCAAATCCCTACGGTACGCAAGAGAAACGTTCTACAGAACCGTTGCGTACAGGAGCGAAGTGGCTCAAGGAAATGGGGGTGAACTCCCAACCGATGGGAGTAAGGCGAGAATCGGCATATGTTTTTTTTTTTTTTTTTTTTTTTTTTTTATTGCAGGAGATCAGCAGACAGGCAGACGGCCCACTCGATGGACAGCGGTTACCATCGCCTATGGACATTTGCAACACCAAAGGTGCTACGAATGCGCTGCTGCTCTCTTTAGGGAGCCTGGAACCTGGTCACTAATGCCGGAACACAACACAAGGTTGTTATGGCGACATACTCTAGACCAGGGGTGGTAGCCATCCAGTCGGGCAAATGCCCTACCACCTGGCTGTGGGTTGTTTTGTCGCCTCCTACGACAGGCCGCCCGGCCGCAGGAAATTGTATTCTTTCTCCGTTCCTGCACGGATAAAATATATATGTGACGTAGACTAAGGAAGGCCCTACGGTAATGGTCATTTTTTCTTATTCCATGAGTTCAGCAGACAGGCAAGTGGCCCACTTGATAGAAAGCTTATTATTTCACTATATATCTATGATATAATTTAAATAATATTCGTTATTTTTATTTATTAATTACACAATATAATCAATGTGTATATGTTCATTGGTGACGTCTTTAGCTAAAATATTGTTACGAGTTACGGGACTCAAATTAAAATGCCGTTGGAATTATAATAGAATTTATAAGAACTATACAAACACGTATAACACACGTACAAATAACAACACGCGCAAAGTCCGTCACCAAATAGATTATCAAATGTAGTACACGTGCCTTGCTTCGCTTGTGCTTATCACTTGACTCCTAACTCCTCCGTTGGGGCGTTGCTTTAAACTGTACAAATACAATATGTCTGCTCGACCGCGTGGACTGAATTTTCCAAAAATCACACCTGGCTAATGACTACCATAAAGATTACATTACATAATGATCTGTTTTTCCAATCACAAATTTTGAACACAAAGTAAACAAAATAAGATAGTCATAAAAGAGTTTCAATGATATTAGCTCAAACGCCGGCGGGTAATAAATGTGCTTTGTTAACAGATATGCAGGTGGCCATATTGTAACAACATTACTACTTATTCTTCATTTACTGTTATTAAAGTTAAACCTACAGTGGAAGTTAAGTTTGGATTTACTCCGCCAAGGTTTGAATAATGAAGAAAGTGGTGTCTAGGCTGATGATTGAACTATGTAATATGGTTTTCAACTTGATGAATATGTTTGTTTGTTTTCTAAGCACATGTAATAATTTAAATACAGTATTATGGTATGTAATAATTATTTTCTTTCATCTTACCTATGTTGCTGTGTGGGAAGAGTGAAAGACAATTGCCTGTAGACATCCTGCAAGGCTTCTTTGGGCGAGGGTCTCACTTCGCACCGGTCTTCTTGGTCTCGGGCGAACATGAAGTTTTCCCTACCTTTGTTTGGGGTCTGCTGGGACCTGTGTTCTGGGAATTTTACCTGAAATATCGACGGCGTTCTCTTAAATATAATAAAAATATTTTGAAAACATAAATCTATATAGATATATCAGTGACTATGGGTACGTTCCACAAGAGAATCACAACGACCACGTTCACGACCGTGATTTTTCTCGTTCCACTTACTTGCGGACGTTATAACCATAAACTCTAGTAGAACGGATTCTGGGGCGTTAATGTTATAAACGACGAAATACGCGTCATTGTTAGAAGTACAGTGGGCCTTTCTACGGAGTTTTTGGCGGGAACGGAAAGCGGACGTTGTGTTGTGTACTTTTATTTTCTAAAAATATGTAAAAATACTCTAAAATGAATAATAGTTGTAGGATATTGATAGTTTTTGAGTAGTGGTTATGTGTTTTTGTGAAAATGTGAACTGTATAGTCAAATGTGGTCTTTCGAGTTTTCACAAGAACTCCGTTAAATGGCGTCGGTTGTAGCCTACAATACAATTGCGCTACTATTTGGCTTGGCTGTATGGACTAAGATTCTTTTGCCTGCCTTTGTGGCGAATTCTACAACTACTGCTTGAAGTACAATAGTATCCCACGGAATCCAGTTTTTTTATTGCTGCACTACAAACTGGTTGACGATCCAACTATGATGGAAAATGGTTACCGTTGCCTGTGGACATTATCGTCGTTAGCCATTCACAGTCAACTCCTGTCCTCCGATTTTCTCACCCAGCGATTGCGGGCGACCTTGCACAGGTCGTCGGTCCATCGGGCGGCAGACGTGACCGGCCCACTGCCACTTCAACTTGCTAATTTTGCAAGCTGTGTCGGTTACTTTGGTTCTTTTACGGATATCCTTATTTCTAATTTTATCCATAAGAGAAACACCCAACATAGCTCGCTCCATAGGCTGTTGAGCGATTTGGAACTTATGGACCAATCCTGTCGAGTGGACATTAGCAAAACCATAATGCTGCCGGTCTTGAAAGAGAAATTGGATTGGATTCCACTGATGTCGGAACACAACTCAAAATTGGTGTATAGATACATGCAGTATACAGTGGCCAGCAGTTTTCATTGCGCTTGTATTGCGCATTTGATTGCTTGCCGCTTAAAGTATGATAAGGAATCTATCTGTATATCCTCCGAAACGGCTTGACCGATTCTCATGAAATTTTGTGTGCACATTGGGTAGGTCTGAGAATTGGACATCTATTTTTCATCGCCCTAAATGTTAAGGGTAGTCCACCCCTAAATATTTTTTTAATATTTAGATTATTTTTTATTTTTTTATGATACAGCGAAAATACATACAGCCCTAAATTTTCAACCCTCTACGATCAACCCCTATTTTTTATTTGTTAATTATACACTGTAATGCTGTCGGAATATCGATTGAAGATTTTCCGGGCAGGACGACGTCTGCCGGTACAGCTAGTCTTTCCAATAAAATAGTTTCCTAAGATATGGTGTCAAGTAAGTCGGTGAAAAGGCTTAGTTACTTAAAATATTTATAAGATGGCATACCTACTACTAACTATATACACACTAGCAATAGGTAGGAACAGTTTTATATATTACATTATACACTAAAAATAATAATTATAATTTCCTTACATGCAAATGTTAATTTCTTTACATCATTTATTTTACAAACAATTCCATAAAACAGAATATATTTATAGAGCCATGGGCCAAATTTTCTAATAGATTTTTATTGTAGGAAAATTAACAAAAAAGCAAAGCAGAATTGTCATGTATGACAGAAGCTGGCAACACTGTTACAAAAGCTGAAGCCCGGAGTTTTTGGCGGGAACTGAAAGGAGACGTTGTGCTGTGCAGTTTTATTTTCTAAAAATGTGTATAATTACTCTAAAATGAACAATAGTTGCAGGATATTGATAGTTTTTGAGTAGAAATTATGTGTTTTTGTGAGAAATGTGAACTGTATAGTTAGATGTGATCTTTCGAGTTTTCACAAGAACTCCGTTGAATGGCGTCGGTTGTAGACTGCAATACAACTGCGCTACTATACGAAGACCTATTAATTAACATGTTTCCGACTGAAAGACTTTGATTCTATGGTCATGAATAAATTAATAAATAAAAAATAGCTGAAGCCCTCGGCGCAAATATGGAAGCTTAGGAAGGGGTTATCTATTTGTGAATTTATTTTTTCTTTCCTACTATTCAGTTCCTAATATAACATACATTTAATAAATAACTTTGAAAAATACCCTCTTTTATAATAATTTACCTGCAAATTCTCCTGTAGGGTTCTCAAATCGGGCGATATTTCTCCAGTCAGGTCGTTCTCCTTTAAGTAGCTCAGCACAACATTGCAGCAGTAGTTGCAAACCCGCAAACCACCGGCACATCCAAATATTTGCCCTTGAATAAAGTAATATTGTCTTTTTACATGTTATTTCGTTTATGTACCCGGCCTTATATTCCATGTTCTGTCACCTTTCAGCCACCAATTTATTTATGTATAATTTAGCATAGTGAAGACCTATGGTCAATGGATGAATGTGATTATATAAATAAGGAAATAGATGAAGGTGTTAAAGCTACCAATAAGACAGGCATTTTTCTATGTCATCAAACATGTCCAATCTCATAAATGTGTAAATATAATATTTAATAATGATTAGAATATTGGTGTGCACATCACAAACGCCTTTCATCGCCTGGACCATCAGTCCGTATGAATTTTATAGTAAAAAACCTTAATAAAATATAGTTGCGGCCCGTTGCACTTGATCAAATACCTCTATGCGGCCGATATAAAAAAAAAACGTTGATTATTATTATTGCGGCGGTGACGCAGCTCAAGCCCCAATGCATTTCTCTTGTTTAAAGCAGGCATTAATACAGGTTATTTACTTTGTATGACATTTTTATGTTAGTGCTGGAAAATAACACAGAAGATTCATTTCATTTGATATCTACCCAACTCCTGGGATGACAAGTATTTATAGTTAAGGTAGAGAAGGCTGTCAGTGAGGGTAAGTTCGTATACCTTAGATTTTATCTTTTATAAAAGGAATTTCCAGTCAACTACAATTTAAAAATAGACTTAAATGTTGTCTTAGCTTTGTTAACCAATTTTTCATCGATTCAAAGACAGAAATAATGAGCAGTCTATGGATTTCCCCCACTGATGGACTGCCCCCCACCTTGACTATATATACATTTTCGGTATTAAACCTACAATGACCTATGTTGTAAATGTTAATTATTTAAACTATCTTCTTACTTGTCTGTGGTCATTTTGTATTTTGTCTATTGTTTGTCTGTACTCTGTGTCTCTGTCAATAAGTAAAACTACTCTATGTTATGGATCTTTGCACAAACTTTGAAATACAGTTATATTGTAATTATTATGTGATTTTCATTGATCTGGAATATATAACAACCTACACATATACAAAATTACATCAAAATCAATCCAGTACTCCAGTAGTTTTTCTGTGAAACCTTAACAGATGACAGATTGACTTACTATCACATTTTTTTATAATAAATATAATAACATATAATTTTAATATTTATAAACTTGAGAAATAACTGCTCTCCCAGAAAAATTATTCTCCCCTATTTCAAGACAGATAGACCGACAGAGTTTCACATTTATAATATTAAGAGATGACAAAAAAACACATCATACCTGGTACTCTCTGACTGCAGCAGCGCGAACAGAATATCTGACCACAAACACGACAGTGATGTCTACGTCGAAGTGTGCTAAATCGAGTTGCACACTCATAGCATTCCCGTGAAATATCATCCGGCATCCAGTAACGAGCTAACTCTGTATCAGCATATCTTGTACCACTCTATAAAAGAGAATTTTTTTAAAATCAATTAGAAAACATAGCTCAGACTCTAAACTTTCATGAATTAAGGACATCCTTTATTCAGTATTCAAATACAAAATTTCATCAAATGTATTCTATGTACATGCGTTGTGCGCAGATGGTTTGCCGATGATCATTCATCCCACTTCCTATGACTGGGACTTGTCTAAGTAGTGCTAAGAACTAGACGACCACAGGTCGCTGTTATAGGAAGCGGGAGGGGTTATCATTGGCAAGCCTTCTGCGCACAATTTATATCAAAGTTTATTAAAAAAAAACAAGACAAATGCATAAATAGGGTTGGGTCTATATCTATAACTGTGGTGCCTGAATTAAATGGTGCTGGTTATTTTTTTTAACTACCCCAAATTCAGTTTATACCATAATATAGGGGTTACAGAATGGGTAAGTATGGGTAAACTTAAGTATGTCACACCTTGAATTGGGGGGAGGCCATGTTGAGGGAGAAAGAATTAAGGGTTTGGAGGTGTATGGAACTCACCTCCCAACCTTTAATTCTATCCTATCAAGGTGAGGTATTATGAAATTTCTACACAATCCCCTCATGTTTATGTTTTTAAAAAGCCCCTTTTATGTTTTTAAAATCAAAAAAATGCATCTCTGGCATCCGGAAATGGTGGTGATGACTACAGTACACTCCTCTTCACCCCCCAATTCAGAGTGCGAAATTTTATAACCAACCACTAAGTATAACTCTCCTGCTTATTACTTAAATTTCATGAACCATATATCAATGGTGCACCCCATAAACAAACTTGTAATTTATTGATAAACTTAACAGTACGAGTATTAAATAATTTGTCAATATTTGGTTCAAACAACTTACACCCGTGCCGAGGGCGACTAAACTGCTTATCCTCCTCAAAACGTTAGGCAGACTTCGTCCTTCCATTTCAGCAGCGTATGACCCAGTTTCCGTTTTATCGTCGTAGTCCTGTTTATCATCATTGGGGGCGTCATCTTTCCCATTCGACGATCTGTTTTGTGAATCATCCTGCTCATTTGGTGAGAATATTGGAAACTTCCATAGTTTATTGAAGAACGTCGTCACTCCACTTTGTGTGGATTCAGGTTCGAATCGAGGAAATTCTGTAAGTTGAGACGTATCATATTTGTCCATTATAAACTTTAAAAAATTTCATTTAATCTCAGAATCATCGGTGTAATGAATTAATATTGTTAACAAATTATTTATTTACAAATTACAATATTCAACTATTATTATAAAATATAAACAGCTGTTGATGACAGCTGATACAGTGTTGCAACCTAGCTAAAAATTAAATTACTAAGACAGATTCCTAGATATCAGCATACATTGTGATTTCTGTATCTCTCTTCTCTAATGTAAAAATAATATGTAAATCAGATATTAAAACCTTATATTAATTATACGTCTATGTTGAGTGTATTAAAATATTACATTCAATATTTTATTTTTTGTTAACTTGCGAAATTGGCTACTTATGCCATAGTACCGATTGGATAAAAATTTGCCAGTTTAGGTTCAAAATTGTCGATTAAAACAATTTCTATCCAAATGATAATGCAAGTTTAATTCGCCTGTTTGTAAGTTAATTCGCTTCTTAACTAGTTTAATTGCAAATCAAGCTTATAAATAATTTTTCACTTCGAAGTCACTAAAATAATTTCTAGCAAAATATACTTGCGGAAAATACCTACTGGACCCATAAAGTACTATGGATACTACGTAACGTATACTCGTACCTTTAAAATCGTTAAAACTTATGACGAAATTAGTATGATAGCAATAGTAGTTGATAACTACAAAGTATTATTCGATGAATGACTGTATTTGTCACGAGTCTCCTGCTTGTTTTTAATTTTGTATGTATAGTCTAAAATCGTCATCTAATGTTCAGTAAGATTATGATGAAAACCGATAATGTCATGTTGTCAAAGTCAATACATAGAAGATGATATCAGTATCAGTAATTCAGGGTTTTTTTTTTTTTTTTTTTTTTTTTTTTTTTTTTTTTTTTTTTTTTTTTGGAAAAAAAACTTAGGCTGTGGTTAACGCACGCGTTGGCGATTTTGATACTCTTAAATATTAGTTTATCCTAGTTTTAGTAATAATTTTCTTATTTAAATTTGTTCTGTGTGCCTTATATATATGTAGTTAACGTTTTATATGTGTTATTCCACTCCTTTAATGATATTTATTCTTTCTTAGTGCTTTTTTAATCTACCCTCATAAGGTAAGTTTTTACTAATTTATTCAAATACCTAATTTAGGGGTCTTCGACTATGTCGAAGATCCCTCCCGGTCCTCCAGACCCTCCTCCGGGCTCTAATACATGTAGCGAACAAATGGAGCAGGAGCCGCGTAGCTCTCGGTCGCGACCTGCAGAAATAAGAAAACGTCCTGCGGTTGACGAAGCATCGAACAATCCTTCCAAAAAAGCACCATTGTCGGCAGACCTTAACTCAGACAAATCTTTATGGGTTCATCATTCTGTAAATGCACCTCACAAGTACTCGAGTGAAGATAAAGGTCCGTTTTTGGTCCACGTGCAGAAAATAGAAAATAATCCTAGCTCTGGTGCTACTATAAACAAAATATCATTTGGTAAAATGATGGTTAACGCAAATATTAGTAAAATAGTTCAACAGGGAATCAAAAGTGTGGGTAGAAATAGAATATCTATAGAGTTTCTTTCTGCTCAAGATGCAAATAACTTTGTGGTTAATCCAACTTTAACAGCTGCTCAATATAAGGCTATTATCCCAACTTTTAATGTCTCCCGTATGGGAGTGGTTCAAGAAGTCCCCAAGGAATGGTCCATGGAAGAGTTCGTAGATCAGGTTGAACTCCCGAATTACTGCGGACAAATTGTTAAGGCTAGAAGGTTCAGTAGGAAAGTACGACAGCCAGATGGCTCCATAGATTGGACACCAACAACAACAGTAGTTCTTACATTTACCGGACAGATCCTCCCTAAACACATTTATTGTTGCTACACCTCAATACCAGTCACACCTTACCAGTTACCGACAATACAATGCTTCACATGCTGCCGCTTTGGACATGTAAGCGACAAATGTCGCTCGAAGTCCAGATGCTATAAATGTGGCCAATTACACTCTGGTAACACTTGTTCTGTTGCTCCCGAAAATGCCTTTTGTTGTTTATGCAAAGGGTGCCATTATGCTATTGACAAGAACTGCCCTGAATTGGAAAGACAAAAACTTATTAAAAAGAAAATGTCAGAGGATAATATTTCATATTCAGAGGCGGCAACCCTCTTCCCTCCTTCAATTCGGTCCTTCTCAGATGTTACCCGTACAATGTTTGCTCCAACTAAATCCTTACCAATTCATTATACTACAAGACCCTCAAGGGACCATAACTCCTTTACTCCTTCGCAAAATTCCCCAATAACTACCACCTACAGACGCACAACCTATACCTCCCCCAGACCCCGCGCTCCTTTGGCTCCTGGTTATGACAGGGATGCTCACCGATCCATAATTTCCCAATATGACCCTCCATCCTCACAAAACGGAGTTGCCTTAAGAGGCAATACAAACAATGATAATAATGACAATCTTATAGACGGGCTGCTCACCATGCTTATAAATATAATATCTAAATTTGATGATCACCCAGCACCGTCCAACGTAGCGTCCAAATTGACCCAGCTAATAAATATTATTTCTAAAATTCAACCTCATCCAGTGGAATAGTCGTAGCATAGCCCCCAAAAAACATGAAATTTCTCAAATGATATATGCCCATGATCCCATCGTTTTTGCTATTTCGGAGACGTGGCTTGTTCCGGGTTCCCATTTCCGAATACCTGGGTACGCTTGTTTCCGTGATGACAGAGACGATGGGTATGCTGGCTCAGCTATATTAATAAAGTCATCACTTGCATATTCTCTTTTCCCTCTCCCACCTTTACCAAATTCTCTTAATGTTGTTGCTGTTAAAATTCACAATTATAATTTAACTATATTGTCTATATATATTCCCCATCCTTCTTCCAATTTAATCCCTGTCCTTGAATCCATCTTCATGACTCTCACTACTCCTTATCTTATTTTGGGAGATTTCAACTGCGCTCATTTGTTGTGGGGCAGCCCTTATTATGATTCCTTTGGGTGTGATCCTGTGGACATTTTGGATCGTCTTAACATATGCATCCTAAATGATGGTTCTCCAACTCGCAGAGTCGCCCCAAACAATCAATCAAGCACGCCCGATATCTCTTTTTGCTCTCCAGACCTTTGTTCTGTTGTATCATGGTCTGTTCTCGAAGATTCTCATGGCAGCGATCACTTACCTCTTCTCATTTCTTTTCCTCATCTTAGTGTTCCCGTTCGCCAGTTCTCACTTCTCTTAAAATACAACACTAATAAGGCGAATTGGGACACATATGCCATAGAAAGTGATCGCCACACTAAATCAATTCCAGATATTTCTGAATCAAATTTCGTACATACCTATGACCAACTAATTAAGGATTTGCATACGGCTGCACATCTGAGCATCCCCCTTAAAAAAATCGGAACCAAAAAACGCTATTCTCCACCATGGTGGGATGACGAGTGCACCTCCATGTTCCAAAACCGTAAGGCAGCTGAATCCCTATATAATTCAGATATGTCAATATCTAATTATATAGAATATAAAAAAGCTATGGCAGCATCTAAAAAATTTTTCAAAAAAAAAAGAAATTGTCATGGTTTAGATTTACAGAGACTCTAAATCCACAAACTCCTTCTTATATAGTATGGAGGACCCTTAAAAGATTTCGTGGTTCCTGGCACTCATTTAATCCCTCCTGTAACGATAATTCGGTCTGGATTTCTGACTTTGTTAGTCAATTGGCCCCTCCTTCTGTTCCTAATTATGACTCTCTCCCATCTCCTTACCCCCTATCTTTTCCTCCCCATAAATTTAACGAACCTTTTACTATGTCTGAATTATCCTGTGTTTTCAATCGACTTAAAGACTCTTCCCCTGGCTTGGACGGTATTCCATATTCCTTCCTTACCAAAGCTGGTTCCTTCACTAAGACCCTTTTTCTCAATTTTCTTAATAAGTCCTATGAATTAGGTATAATACCAGACTCTTGGAAATCCCAACTTATTATTCCCATTCTCAAACCGGGTAAAAACCCTTCCTTGCCCTCTTCCTACCGTCCTATCGCATTGTCGTCTACCCTTGCTAAGGTAATGGAGCACCTTCTGAAAAATCGGTTAGAATGGTACTTAGAATCCAACAGCATGCTCTCAAGCACTCAATACGGGTTTCGCAAGGGCTCAAGCACCATGCACAGTCTCTCTATTCTTACCACCGATATTAGGATTGCACTATCCAACCGACAAATCCTGGTGGCCGTGTTTCTCGACATAACTGCCGCGTATGATAGTGTTCTTCTTCATCACCTCAGGCAGAAAATGCATAAGCTGAGTGTTCCCGTGAGGTTAGCGCACTACATATGCAATTTTCTAATGGATCGTTCGGTAGTAACTAGACTAGAAGGCTCTATTCACTCTACACGTCGGACATGGAAAGGCCTCCCCCAAGGCTCAGTTTTGAGCCCATTGCTCTACAATCTTTACACCTCAGAATTAGATCATACTGTTACGTCCTTTTGTAACATATTACAGTACGCTGACGATATAGTTCTCTATACATCAGCTGATACAACAGAGCAGGCTGAATCTATGTTGAACCGCGCATTGTACTATTTGTTTGACTGGCTAACGGAACATGGACTAGATTTATCACCAGATAAGAGTAAAGTAGTCGTTTTTACACGTAAACGAAACCCCTTATCAATCAGAGTGGTGTGTAACGACCGAGTGATTCCAGTCTGCGACAGTATTAAATTTTTGGGTGTATTTTTAGAACCAAAAATGACAGGACTACAGCATTTGAATTATGTTATAAAAAAGACTGAATCAAATTTAAATCTTCTTAGATGTTTGTCAGGAGTCTGGTGGGGTGCCCACCCATATTCCCAAAAATTAATATACAATGCTATAATCCGTAGTATTTTAGATTATGGCTCTTTTGTTCTTCAGCCCTGTTCAAAAACAGCTCTTGTTAAACTAGACAAGCTACAGTATAGATGCCTCAGAGTGATCCTGGGTGCCATGCGATCATCTCCGACAAATGCATTACAGATAGAGGCCTTAGACCCTCCTCTTCAAATTCGACGCCAATATTTATGTGATCGTTTCTTATATAAAACCTGTCAGATTTCTTCTCACCCTTTAATTTCTAAAATCAAGTCCCTCTCTGCCCTTACTACAAACAACCCTTACTGGTACCATAAAGATCTTCCATGTCTTATAAAATCTTTTAGAAAATTAGACAGATTAAATACTCCGCTTTTCCAATCCCATAAACTAGCCCCATTTAGTAACTCCTATGAAGTCTTACATTTCCACCCTAAAGTTTTATTACATTTTGGTATCTCCAAAGACGATCCTAGAGCAAATGATTTTTTCAACCTACGGCTTGCATCGGAATGGTCAGACTGGTGCCCAATCTATACTGATGCCTCTAAACTGTCCCTAGAAGGCTGTGTGGGTGCTGCTGTCTGGTGCCCGAACTACAGGCTAGCTTTGACCTATAAATGTCCTATATTTACATCCATTTTTACTGGTGAATCAATAGCAATTCTGGAGGCAATAAAGTTTGTTGTCGCTAACAAGGACAGGATACACAAATGTATAATATTTTCAGACTCTCTAAGCTGCCTCCAAGCTATTCTTTCAGAGGATTTAACAATTGGCCTGCGTTTCCCTTTGATTCTTAAAATCAAGGAAAATCTCGTTCTGTGCCAGTCTAACAGTATAGATGTTGTCCTAGCTTGGATTCCTAGTCACTCAGGTATAATCGGTAATGAGACCGCTGATGAGTTAGCGAAAAGTGCAATAGCCTCAGGGTGCCTAGACCACTCCATACTATACCCTCAGGACCTCTGCTCTAAAGCTCTGCAAGACCTTAAAGGGGAATGGCTTATTAGTTGGACAAATTCCAGTCTAGTCAAAGGGAAATTTTATAAAGATATTTCTCCAGAGATACCCATCAAACCATGGTTCTATAAATTCCGCAATGCTGACAAAAGACTCACCTCAGTGATTTGCAGGTTGCGACTGGGTCATTCTTGTACCCCTGCCCATCTTTATAGGATTGGAGTTCGTACCTCTCCAATGTGTGAATGCAATACAGAGGAAGGTTCTATCGACCATATATTTTTTAACTGTCCCCTTTACCCCACATCCCTATATGATATCTTACCAACTAAAATCCCAAGACCCACTAATATTAAAACTCTCCTTTCCCGTATATGTAGTCGTCTTATATTTAATGCTCTAACCAAATATATTTCCGTTAATAATATAAAACTATAATCCTCTATCAAATTTTATCTATGTATCTAAGTATTTAAAAATAAGTGATGTCCTATATATGTATATACTGACATTGTTTCAGATGGTGGCGGTGAACTAATACTAGAACAAGTTTTTATTTGATCCCCCCCCCTTTTTTTGTGTTTTCTTATTTATCTGGTCATCGCCAAAAACCTTGTCTTTTCCACACCTGACGTTGGCAGTAATGGTAGTTCGACCAAGAACAAGCCTCTTGCCAAAAAAACAAAAAGTGAAGTGAAGTGAAGTAATTCAGTAGGCTAGCTAGGGTATAATTTCCAGTTTTTTTCGGCACCACTTAAGTACTTAAGCACTTAAGTAATACCTTTTTTCTGGTGAATTTCAATTTATTGAACTCATAAACTGTTTTTGTTCATGATCATATGCTTATCATAGATTTCAATTTCGTATTCAGTTCAGTTATTGTTTAAAATGGGCGAAGTTTCATTAGAGACAGCGGCATACGCTAAAATAATATTACACGCAGCAAAATATCCTCATTGCGCTGTAAATGGAATACTGTTAGCTGATGGATCAAAATTTCGGGATGGCGTGAAAAATCAAGACTTGGATATCGTAGATACTATCCCTTTATTCCACCATAGCCATTACTTGTCACCGATGGCCGAAATTGCCTTGACTCAGGTTAGCAGAAAGTTTATGCAAGCGAAACTAGGTTGTACGTATAGTACTTTTTATTCTAAAGATGGCATAGAGATCTATGAGTAAATAATAAAACTTAAAAAAATATGTGCTTAGATGGTAGAGTACAATTATTTATCTTGTACTTGAATGATAGTGCTAATAATGTTCCACACTCACGTGTTCAGTGTTATTTTCTTTTAGTTAAGGTCCTAGTAAGTAATAATCTATGCCATGTTTTCATAATTATTTCGGGCCAATCTATGTATATTCTAGTGACATGCCAAGTCTGGTAAAGATAAAATCAAACTTGTGTAATTGGAATTAAAATGAACTTTAAATTGTTGTATTCAGCCTCAATTATGACTGTAAAAGTGCTTGCACAATGCTTTGTCACATGGATTTCTCATATAGGTATAAATTCTTCACACTATAAATTTTCAAAATTTCTTTGTCTTGAGACATTTTGCTTATTAAGCACCAAATTTTCAATCACCAGATAAAGTTATTCTATAGAAAAAAACATAACAAAACTTAAAAATGACACTTGTATAAATAAAATAGTTGAATTGGTTCACTTGATTTTAGTCATGTTTAATTTATTCAACTGATATCTATCATCTGATGATTGGACCTTAATCACAAAGAGTGATACCAGCAGGTCCAGATGTGAAGTGAAGAAGAACTAGCATGAAGTTGTTTATAGCTATTTTACCATACCTACTAGACATCATTCAAATATGATGTTAATTGTATAACACTTACAGATTGAGGCAACAGCACAAAGAGAAAACTGTGTGATTGCTGGTTACTATGCAGCATGTGAGAACTTCAAGGACAATGTGGTAGAGAAATGTCCAGGGCAAAAGATAGCTGAAAAGATTTTAGAACATTGTCCATCTGCTATTTTTATTGTGGTAAGAAAGTTCTTCTGACATTCCTTGTAAATGAATAAAATTACATATTGTAAGGAAAATGGTATTGACATATTCATGTACAATGGTATTGAAATTTTCTTTTAAAATAAAGAACTTGAATGTATAATGCATATTACTAAAAAATAATACTTCAATTATTGTACTGAGAAGTCATCACAATTTCTTTATTTAAAAGTTAATAAAAAATATGATAATAAACAAATGAAATTTGCAAAAGAATTTTATGTAAAATTATGGATATTTTACTATAATCACTGAAAATTTCATTAAGTTATCTTCAATAACATTTTTATAATTAATTTTTTAATTTAAAGTACTGAAAAAAAATAGTTTATAAATTCAAAATTTTCAAAAACTACTTTTGATGATTATATTTTAATCAGTTTTCTATCATCTAACCCATAAATGATTCATGTGCATAATCTATAAGAATCATTAAACTAGATTTGACTGTTAAAATTGTAAACACAAAATAATTCAAATAAATAGGGTTCTAATACAGGCTTGCTTAAGGGGTTAGGCCACACTATGAGACTGATAAGATGCACATTTTGCCAGAAAAAATACCAAATAAGTGAAGGTTCCAAAACAGGGCTTTTATCATACATATCAGTAACTGTAAACAATATTTTGTAGTTTGAGATGAACATATGAAGTTTTGAGTAATAGAAATATTGAATAATTTTACAAGTTTTTAATCTGTAAAGCCTATATATACCATACAATTGGCCATCAATATCATTTTTGAGGTCTTAGGAGACCATTTAAAAACCATTTAAAACCTAACAATCCCTTAATGAATGCTGAATATTTTTGCTAAACATGAATGCATGATATTATTAGGTACTATATTAATGTAAATAAAACAGATTAATTAACTCTTCAACCTGTAATACTTCAAAAGTGAAATTAGAGTACTCGGCTCTTTTATATTGAAAATATGGATATAATACTATTTTTATGTGCCATCTTTATTGTTTTTGTTTTAGGTGGACAACAAAAAAATGGTGCAACACTTAGATACACCAGCAATTAAGTTGCATAAATACAGTGATGGAAAGTGGAAGCTCAAAGACGCTCCAGTTTTTTGTGAGTATACTTAATTCTGGCAGTCACACCAACTGCCTGCCCTGAAAAATAAAAAAAAACACGTGCGTACAAAGCATACATGTCAGAAGTGAAACTTCATTCGCAAACTAATTTTTAAGTCTTGCGATTATTAAATGACGAGTGGCAAATAAAAATGCCACATGTTATTTGTAAATATTAAAACTACCTAACCTTCAAACGAATTGCGTTTCATCTGTAAAAAATTTACCCTGATGCGCACGCCTAAAGAAGTTTCACTTCAAAAATGCCTAAAATCACGTCTTGCGACAGCATATTTCTAACAATTATAGTTAATGCCACAATAAGTGTTCTTTTATTTTAAAAATTAAGGCTCTTTATTTGCATCTTGGTATTAATTCTTATCAAAAGAAATTACTTCATATTCAAGACTGCTTCAATACCTTTATATATCTTTTTGAATTATTCAATTTGGACATTTCATTTGAAAGATATCACGAGTTTAAAAATGTAAGAACTAGACCACGTGACTGTGACGCTTTTTCGTGAGCAAAAAATCGTAAGACCCCCTCTATATAGAAGTTTCACTTCAAAAAAATATTGTAGGAGGAGTTCAGCAGACATAAAAGACGGCCCACTTGATGGAAAGTGGTTACCATCGCATGTGGTCATTTGCAACACCAATGGTGCTACGAATGCACTGCAGCTCTCTTAAGAGAAACTGGTCTCTAATGCCGGAACACAATACAAGGTTGTTATAGCGGCATACTCTATGGGGTAATAGCCATCCAGTGGGGCAAATACCCTACCACCTGGCAAAACACAAAATATATGATTTGAGTACATTGTGTCAAACTGGTTTCGAAGTTAGGAAATCCCAGGAAACTTCCAAAGAGTTCCGGGATAGGAATGTATGAAATAAATAAATTAGGATCAAATCATGGCGTAATAAGAGACATGCTCTGTCTAGCCATATGGTCAACTACCAAGAAAATTCCAGAGATTCAATCCAGAATTCACCTTATATGCCTGTTGCCATCTGAACACTTCATAGTCTTGTCTGCATAAAAATCATTGCAACATTCACAAACTTTATTTTTACCACTTTCAGCTACTCCCCAAGTGCTAGAGACAGTGTCCCATCTACTCCAAAGTGGTGTCCAAAAAGATTTGGTAGACTTTGACAACTACCTGGACGATGTCACGCAAGATTGGACCAACCTGGGCATAGAGAAGCTAATTGCGAGCATCACCGCATCAAACACCATAGACAATGATTCTGAGGAGAAACCATATAGATAATTTGGGGTTGTTTTGTGGGTTGGATAGTTTACTAGGTGAATTTTTTAAATAAGTTGGTTACAGTTATTAATATAATATAGAGAATCTAATTGAACTCATAATATTTCGCATCTATAATCATTATATTTGACTTGCTCTTAGTGAACATTTGAAAAGTGATATATTGATAAATAAATATATACAAAAAATAATGTCCTAAAAAGTTTCAACAAGTTGAATATTGAACACAAAATCACACAAAAGTAAAGTGATTAATATATGTATCATTAAATCAGGTAAAAAGCATCTCAAATAAACAAACCTGCATGTATGAAGAGATTAATGAAAATAGATGAGGCAAAGTTGTTTGTTAGGATCGTTATAGGGAAACAGGCGTGATGTTATTTATGTGTGTCATTATATTGTTACATGCCGACAAAAAGTGAATGCACATCTGCCTGCCATTAACCTGGTTTATTACCTTTCCCGCATTTGGACGTGTTTTGTTTACTTTGTGTTTAAAATTTGTAATTAAGAAAAACATTCTATTGACTGCCATAAAACAAGTACAATACGTGTTTTATGGCAGTCATTAGGCAGGTGTGTTGAACTAATTCTTGGATATTATTGTTTTGCGTCGAGGCATATTGTATTTGTACAGGATAAAAGGAATGCCCGAACGGAGGGGTGAAGCAGTCGACGATTACGATACGAGCAAGACGTACATTCGATAAGCGATATAGTAACGGATTTTGCGCGTGTTATTGAATCGTGCAGTTTGTACTGGTTGCGTCCAGTTATATTTGTACCTGTATTATACATGTTTGTATAGTTCTAATAAATTGTTTAGTAATTCCAATGTAATTTTAATTCGAGTCCCACACTCGAAAAATTGCCTACACCAGTAAAGGGGCTACCCAAAATAGAGTTATATCTCACTCGTTGTTACCAAATTTTTGAAAAAAATAATACAGATACAATAAAATTGTGAATATTTCACATATATTGTATTTATTATTTGTTTTCATATACATTTCCATGTATAAAAATCAATTCATATAAATTTATTATGAATCAGTTTATTTTCTTGTGAAACATTCATTATGTTGTCGTTGATAGTAGTGTAATACTGATTTGTCAAAAGTAAATTGATATCTTCAAAAATGTAGTGATTCACAAGCGATGTAGCGATCTCCATTTATGGTAGCCCCTTAAGAAAAGGTATTCAGCCTTATGATGGTTGACGATTTTAAATACTTTAAACTCTTATTTTGCAAACTTTGTAAGGTGCAATATAAAAAAACACATATTTTTGGTTTAAAAAGTAGTGAAAATATTTTATAACAAGAAGTGTGAAATCACCAAACTTTCTAGAGAGTCGATAAGATTTTTTTATATATTGTACACAGTAAAATACCTTTGATGGTATTTCATTTATTGTTTTAGTTATGTTATGAATATTTATAAAATAAAACGCATTTAAACAAATTAAATACATATAATAATAAAAAAACAAATGCTCTTTTTTATTTCTCCGATCTTTGATAACCTTAAGGTCTGGATCTTCATCTTTGAAGTCACTGGATAAAATACAACATCGTAAGCTGCTAAAGAAGAAACCAATGCTGCTAAAGCGTTTGAACACATTAGCTAACAAGAAAGGTATGTACATCAAAGTTATTAAGAATTTATGTAAACAATGCTATAAAATTTGGCGTGTACATATAAGTGTATTATTGTTTTGGACAAATTCGTTCATTAACAACCAAATATGGTTACAATGATTTCATTCATTTTTCTATGATTATACAGAGGTTCACTAATTAAATATTTCATATGAAAAATCTCATAACTATCATGATAAGCTTGTAAAATAATCTTCAATCAATTTCTTGCACTTGTTTATTCCACTGAGATCTCCCACTTTGCCTTGAAACTTCCCATTTTTAAATGCACCTTTACCTTTCAATATTTCGGTTATCCTGTAAATGAATTCAGATTTTAAAAACATTAAAAAACAAGTTTAAGTAAGCATCAAAATCCATAACAATACTTTCTTGCTTGCTTAATGAGGGCAGATGGTCCCTGTTCAGAATAACTGGATAATATAATACACCTATAGAAATCTAGAACATCAAGGGAATCCATGCTTTGTCTAGTAAAAATGTGGTTTCGTTATGCTAATTTCAGATAACGGTAAAAAATAAATATCGTTATAAAACTTACCGTTATTTATAGCCAATTTACCGGTAAAAAATATAACGTTAATACTATTCATCGGTAAGTATACCGTTATGACTATATATTTTTTAACATCGTGACTCTTTCACACGAAAAGATTGTCAAGCAGCGCTGCTAAGAGTGTGTAATATTTAGAGTTGTGTTTGTGGATTGTTTTGATAACATGCAGTCGTAATAAAGCCAATTCTTAAGTCAGATTAAAGCCTTTGTATTATAAATACGGTAGATAAAGAGATACAAAATTGCAACAGCGCATGTATCGCAGTCATATCGATCAAAATCATAAATACTAGCAAGTAACGGTAAAACAATTATACCGGTATGGCAGTATCTTTCACAAAAATACAGGTAAGTACCTATATTTTAAAGGCAATTGACAACGTTTTCAAGTCCTGATATATTTTGAATCAGCACTTAAGACAGGGTCGACCGGTGTGATCTCGCATAATAATTGAAGACGTGAGTGGATGAAGGTGATATGTCGCATAGATAGATAGATAGATAACTCTTTATTGTACACCAATACAAACATGATCTTAAGACTAAAATTATATCTAGTTATGTACAAAGGGCGGTCTTAACGCTAAAAAGCGATCTCTTCCAGACAACCCCAATTCGCATATTCGGTTTTTTGCTTTTTTTGCGTAGATGAATGTTATAAGTCGATACCAAATGACTACAGACCTTAGACCATCGATATAAGGCATATTTAAGAAATAAAACGTTGCTAAAGGTGTTAAGTTTAGTTCAGTTTCAAATAAAAGTAAAACTTTTACCTCGATTTACTCAGAATTGGAATTATGCGACTTATCACCTTCATCCACTCATGTCTTCAATTACTTTATTGAGAAAATGTATTAGAGGCTAAGGAATCACTAAAGTATATAGGTATTAGTATTTGAAACCGGAATTAAGAATTAACCTTGTTTCTTCAGCGTGCAGCACAACCCCTAATTATATCCAAATACTTTGCCTACCTATGAATTATTTCACAAAATATTTTAAGCTATTGTATACATAATAAAGTATATAAAAGTTAAGATGTGACCTCTCTTTGTGTGTAGCGATTATGTGATTGAGTGTATGTCAGACGGTGTGTGGGGAAGTATATGTATAGGTTAATTTTTCAAGTGTGTTCAATCCGTGTGACTGTTAACCTAGTCTTGTTTTGTGCGATGAATAGAATTCCAAAAAAACACATTAACTTACTGTTGCCCCAAAGCATTGCAATATTCCTCAGGACCTTGCATCATTATTTGTCCCTCTTTGGGCCTGTCAGGATCCTCAGAGGCCAAAAACACAAACAGATCCTCCCCCTCCAACCCCTTCAATAACGCTCTGTTAAATTCAGGCGTCGATTCCTTTTTAAACATAAATAGGTATTTCGGTTTTATTGTTGCACTTTTTATTTTCTCTACTTCATATTGCACCAGTTCGAGTAAAACATTTTGCAGATTTTTGTTAGTAACTTTAAGATTCTTTTGTAACTTTTGAACTAATTCTTCGTGTTTGGATGGTTCGTTCCTGTAAATAAATAATAGATGGTTATTATGCTTAATAAAAGCCTTAATATTCACGTAAGTACGTACTTTATTGATTCGTCACAACTTAATGGGGCCAAATTGAAGTGTAACAGAATAGTTAAGTATTTAGAAAAAAAGGAGAAGGCTTTTTGAAGTTGGTTAATAAGACATATTTTCACAATTTTGTATTTGCTGAAATTCAGCAGAAAGGCCAAACTGTGGTGGAAAGTGGTTACCATTGCCTATGGATATGAGCAATACCAGTGGTGGTAGCCATCCAGTCGGGCAAATACCCTACCACCTGGCTGTGGGTTGTTTAGTCGCCTCTTACGTACAGGCCACCTGGTCCAGGAAGTAGCATTCTTTTCCGTTCCTGCACGGCAAAAATTAAACCAGGTAGGTTTATTTCATATTTATTTACAAACGGATACGTATAAGTGGACCAAAGTAATTAGTTAATTAATAATAATTTACTTTCAGAGATAATCACCATTACACACAAATACAGAGTTAGACGAAAAGTTAAAATATAGAAACCTTATAAACTATTTCAAGCTAAATGTATGGAATGTATATAATATGTCTATGGAAGAAATTCTGTATGGAAATGCATATTATTTTAAACACTAACTTTAGAAGTCCAGTCAAAGCTTTTTCTCGATCCAGCATCAACTGAAAAGCCTTAGTTACTCTATTTCCGACTAAGAATCGTAGATTAGTTTTTCCTTTCTTACCCGGTTCTGCGCCCAATAATTTAATAACTTGGAGTTGGCTGGAAACATGGAAAAAATTCACATTATTATTTACTTTGGCTGTTTTAGAAAGGACTCACAAAGACTACGCTCACGACCTAGATGTTTCAGGTTCCACTTGCTTGCGAACGTTACAATTATGAACTCTAGTGGAACGGATTACGGGGCGTTGATGTTTGAATCGACTAAATACACAAATGTCATTGGTTGATTTGAAAATCGCGCCTTTTTCAATGTCAAGAGAGAGAATTAATGCTCTGTGGTCAAAGCCCACTTCAACCCACCTTTTGACATGGGTCATTGTGAGCGGTGTGTGATCGTGTGATAAGTGACATTTTTGCCACGACCATAACGACCGTGGTCGTCATGTGGAACGGCAGACGGGGCATTTTGAGTATTGTGAGATACTAAAAGACCGCGTCCCTTGTAAAGTGTGTCATTTGCGACACCAAATTCCAAGATCTATAAATAGGTGCATATACCCGGTTTTTTCTTACAAGACAAATTTTTGCTCAATTTTGTCTTTAATATAAAAAAAATAGTACTTATATGCCCGCGACTTCGTCAACGCTTGACTTGAAATTCCCGCGGGATCCCCGGGACACAAAGTACTACAGCATTAAAAAAATAATGTAAGCTATCGTTTTAGTGAAAACTGTATCGGAATAAGCTAATTTTTATGCACCGAGGTTTCCCAGGGACGTCTCCACTTTTCTCACTCTTTCTCTCGCGCCAGCACGAGTCACCCACATGTGGCTTGAATGAGGTGTTTTCTTTAAACTTTGTAAAGCTGTTGTGTGAGAAGTAATAGGGTTGCCTCGTATGTGTGGGAAAACCATAGGGCTATCACACATAGCAAGTAACTAACAAGCAACAAATAAATATTTTCTGCAAAATTTTGAAGTTTTTTTATTTCTTTTTATTCCGCCTTCTCCTCCATCATAGGTTAAGATGGAGGTTCTTTATTATGTTTAATATTTTTTGTTTCTTTTTAGTTCTTTTCTTTTCTTTCTTTTTTCCAGAAACTTATAATCTATTATGTTTGTTACTTATGCTAAAACACAAAGGAATTTTAAGTTTCACCTTGCAACAACTTAAAGTGTAGGTAATATTTCTCTTTTGCTTTTTAGTTAGTTGTTAAGTATAGTTTGATTTTTCTTAATTTTTTACTGTACTTGAGCGACACTAGTATGAACTGGTCATTACGGAGATGAATATGCTGTGGCGAAAGTATAGCGTCATAAGGAAAGATATCACAGGTAGTATTCAAATAAATAGTACATTGTGAAAATTAATAATTCACTAATAATAACGAAACACTTAAATTCAATTGTGTGGTACTCACCTCAAATTAGACACATGTGTGCCACAACACATGTTCTCGTCTATATTTCCCATACATATTATTCTAATGGTATCCATACAATCCTTTGGTAGACCTCTTGTATGAGCCTGCAATACAGATTTTCACACTAACAAATAAGTGATTGATTAAATGGTGCTACATTTACTTTCATGTAGAAATTAAGATAATCATTATTTTACAGTATTTCTTGTCTGTCCAAACAGAGTGTGAAACTATCTTTTTATCTTGTTAATTACAACATATCATTTATTTTTAATAACTATTAAATACAGAAACAAAGTGGCATCGCCTTAACAAAGACCACAAGAAAAGTGATTAGCACTTCTTTTATTGTCCTTTTATTTATTTTATTTTAGGAAGGCTTACAGTCTTATATAAACAAAATACAGAAAGAATAATTTTTATTTTCTTCACTGTTATTTAATCAAACTCTAATAATAAAAATAACAAAAAAAGTGTAAGATATTGAAATTAGTCTGTCCGTCATGTCTAATTAATGTCTTTTTGGGTTAAACAAAACCTTGTCATGTCAAGAAAGTTATGGAAGTTTCTTTTTTCCATGGTAGGGTGTGGTTTCTAGCCCAAAAAACAGAATATATAAAAAATATGTAGCACTGTAATGAATGCCGCCACAACTAGTAGTAAAAGAAATGTATAGAAAGTACAAACCTCATCCAATTGAGGATCATTTGCTGCACAGAACTTGACAACAACAGGTGTGGCCTCCCGTATTGCTCCATTGCATATCTTTTCAGCGCCCTGCATCACATCTTCAGTAACTTTACTTGAATCCAACTCAACATAACACTCATCGGAACCTAACCACCAACTTGTTGTCGGAAGATTGTAATGTTTCTCTAATACTGCTGATAAGAGGTGTTGGCCTGAAAGATGTTAATTACTGCATTTATATACTTATATGTATGTTGGATTCCTAATGCCTGTACTTTATTTCAATACAATCAATGACATTTCAATTGTTAGTTATTGTTCTGAGTGACAATTATATAGAACTAGCTGCGCCCCATGGTCCCACACGCGTGGTGAAGGAAAATCATTTTATTTTGTATAATTCACACTATATCTTTATAAATTATAGCCTGTGTTATTTTGATGTGTAAGTTATATTATTGTAGTTTCATCAAAATCCATTGTAGTTGCGTGAAAGAGTAACAAACATTCATACTTTCTTACAAACTTTCCCGTTTATAATATTAGTAGAATTACTATTATTCCTTCTTGCCATTACCCATATTTCATAGTAGTTTCTTAGGTTTTCACAAGTACTATATAGATTCATTTAAAACTATGTTTTAAGGGTTTTGCACCGTGTGCAAACTGTGGTAACTTAGTATTTAAACCACTTGCGCTTTAAAGTCATATTTCAAATGGAGCAATTGCTATGTTAAATTGATTTAGTAAAATAATATACCTGAATGTTGCTGCATATGATCAAATCTCCTGTCCCAATTGATCTTTTGTTCCACAACTGTGCCTGGTTCTAGGGGCTCTTTAGTGAAATGTATTGCTTCATCACCTTTTCGGAGAACTTGTAATACTTCTATGTTATTTAGCCATCCTATATCATGTGGCTATACAATTTTGAAGAATGAATTCAGATTACAATGATTAGAAGCTACATTTCATACTAATAAGTACATACATAAGACTATTTTGTGGGATACAAAGCTTAGGTGGCTAGTTATGCCACCTCGTAAAGAAAGGGTTCGTTAGAAATGTTGGCTTGATGTTTTGAGAGATGATAAATGTACCAATGGTCTAACAGGAAAGGCTGCAAAAGACCTTGCAAAGTAGAGAAAAAACAATCCACTAAATGTAAGCAGCATTTAACATTATAAATATTGTTATATATAGTTTATTATCTTATAGGAGTAGGAAGAATAAATGGTACTACACTTTAACTTAAAATACATCTGCATTAATCTTCACACTTTTAATAATTAATTTAATAATTAAGATTAAGCGTCACTTGTCAGCCTTTGTGTACACAGAGGTGTAAATTTTCATCTTCATCGCATTCTTGTGTGAAGAATGCATTAATTATTACTTACTTGCCCGCCACCCGCTGGAAACAGTATTGTATTCTCCAAAGTAATCTGATAGCCTTCAAATTTTGTTACTTTACCATATTCCACTATTGGCTCTGTTGTGGGTTCACATTTAACCACTTTTGATGTGAACTTAAAATAACAATGTAACTATTTAGTGTAATGACTTTTCAAAACATTGAAAGGACAAATAGGTTTGAGAAACTACAAATTGCACAAGAAACAAACAAGAAAGCTAATGCTTTCTTGTTGATGATATACACACTTTAGAAAAATCAAGATAAAACAATCAAATGAGATGTTTTAGTGTCTCATTCTATTTTTTAATAAAGTACACATAAGCTGGGTCAGCAGGCAGCAGTAAGATTAAGTAAAAAAGTAGTCTATTGAAATGAATTATGACATTTGTTCAAAAATACACTACATTCATACTTACATTTTGAAGAAAGCTATCCTCCTGGCACTTAAAAACCATCGCGATTGAGTACTTTATGCAGAGATAGTATTTCAAAACAGCCCAGAAGACCAAAATACCTTCAGACTCTATTTAAATCACGTTACAACGTCCGTTTTATTATTATTATGGCTACAGACTACTATGATACTACGTAGGGCTAGTAATTTATAAAACTCTTCCTGGGTGCGGTATAGTTATGCGGCACATTTATTTATTATTTGTTTGAGATATAAAATTAACTTTGGGTGGTTATATAAAATAACCTATATTTAAAAAGTTCGGAGCTGTTCATAATAAATAATTGTGCCGTATATTTATACCCCTACTAGAGGTGGTCGTTTTTGTAAAAACGTTTTTGAGCAACGATGCCAGTAGACGATGCCGGTATCCGATGCCGATATATTGAAAAACGGATGCCCGCAATATCCGATGCGAACTTCACCGAATGCGAGCGAGCGAGAGGCACCGTTGACCACGCCACGGAAAACGCAACGATGACAAACCGAATACTCGACGTATCGCTCGCTCGCTAACTCTCGGGTGCTCTCGGTACGATCGGTGGTTGAGCAAGCACTGTTGCCGTTTTAGCGACTTTGTCGCTAGATTTAGCGGATTTTGGATGTGTCTGGCGACATTTTTTTTCCATCTAGCGACAAAAATATATTTAGCGACTTCTAGCGGCTTTTCGTTTGCAAAGCTGACTACCTACCAACGTGGGAAAAACCAAAATAGGACATAACTACAGATACTGTACAATTTTGGGCAGATGTATTAAAATACAAAAACGCTGTAGGTTTTAATACACTACAAAGACATAGCAAATTTAGCCATCACAGTCCTGTCGTTGCCACATTCCAACGCAGAAGTAGAGCATTCGTTCAGTCAGATGAATATTATAAAAAACAAACTGGCTTCAACCACTTTAAACTCTATTCTTATTGTTAGGAATCATTTAAAGATTTTAAAACGAAATTGCCATAGGTATGTTTTGCCAGATCATGTCCTGGCCCAAATTACAAAAACGATTAAAAAGCCAAGTGCGTCATCCACATCTACTTCTGCGGTGGTACCATCCACTTCTTCAACGCCATTAGAAGTAGTTGAAGTCGAAGATGACGTAATCGATGACGATATTTTTTATTGTATACATCTATAGAGATTTGTTTAGTAAAATTTTGATTATACAGATTTGCTTTTATTTGGACCATATTTTTAAAATTAAAAAATTTAAAATATTTAGCGACTTCTAGGGATTTTTGAGTACTTTTCTTAAAATCTAGGGACATTTTGATTGAGTTCTGGGGACTTTCTTTTTTCCTAAGCGGCAACACTGTGAGCAAGGCAAACAATCAACGTAATACAACACTAGGAGCGTGCGTAACTGTTAGAAATTTTTGTTGTAATATAGTTACTTATTTATTTTTAAAGTATCTCATGTATTTTTTAACAATCCCACTGAATGGTGGCTTCGTCATTCCAAAATATACTCGACGTTGGCAGAAATATACCGTTCGAGGTGCAGTATTATTAAAACTTCTGTGCCATGCGAACAGATATTCTCCAAAGCCATATTTTGAATGAACGAAGAACTCGTCTTACAAGTTCCAAATTTGTTCAAAATTGGTTTTTCTTAATGTAAACTCTAATTTTGTTAAAAATAACGACTAAGTTAATTAACTTATGTTTATTTTTAACTTCCACACTTTTAAAACAATATACCAGTAGAAGTCGTAATGTTGAATATCGTATCTAAATAATTAACATAACTACTAGACAACTAAGACAACAGGCATCCAATGTTATACGCAGAGTTGCAGATACTTTAGCCGGCAACTAATTTTGGTAACTCGTATCGATGCCAGAAATAACGATGCCGGCATCGGATACGGTTTACAATTAACGATGCGCATCGGATGACAAAATTTAACGAAAACGCCCATCACTAACCCCTACCCTTTTCCTGAGTAAATACTATAGATCAGTGTCTTAACAGTCAGTACAATTATTTTTTCTTAGAGATTTTTTCCGTTCTATTAGTAGGTACGTATTGCAGTAGATGTCACTGTTCTCAAATTAAACACCAAATGAAAGAAAATAATGTTTCGTTATACGCAGTTGTTTTAATACTTGTTTAAAAATATTTGATATATTTTTATGTTTTTGCAAGCCATGTTTAGCTAATAAATATATTTTCAAGTGTGTAAATTATATTCCTCACCTTTTTCAAATTATAAAGCTCTTTTTAACTTTAATTACTGGATTTTTGATAAATTGTCGATTTACCAAAAACTTATTTCAAAGATGTCAATTATGTCAAAATCAAAAAGACATCCCGATCAATACGAGTTACACTCGTGAATGTATGTACTTTGTTTGTGTTTTGATTGTTTTTCGATAACTTTGTTTGATTCCTGGACTCCGAAGACTTCGCTTATCACGTTTACTAGTGTTCTGTGATCACGTTGGACTTACGCATGTACCCTGAACACCGATTTGCCTAACGATTTGTTCTCTGATGACTTGGATTATGGCTTCTTCTGAAAGAGGTTGTTGTGTGCCCAGATGCGGTAAAACTTGTAAGTAAATCATCGTAACGGCACCAGATTAGATGCGGATGAAAATGATGTTATGAAAATGTATGCCTTTGAATATTTTAATAAAAGGAAACATAATAAATCACGCTACCGCTAAATTGTTGTTTTATTTACTAACAAACAAACATTTTTTGGAAAGGCTTTTGGGAATTGTAGGAGTTAAATTATTAACTCCCGCAATTTCCAAAAGTTTAATATAAAAATCAAAATAATACTAGACCCCCTGGACGGTTTTTGCCGTTGAATAGTGTCGTATACCGATAGAGTGCGATAGTATATACATTGTGACTGTTGACTCTATACCAGTATATATAAAGTACTCTGTGCTATAGATATATTTAAAAAAAGAATAAATTCACTTTATTGTTTAATATAAACATAGTTTCTTTTATTATGGCTCCTAAGCAGTGTCCTAACAGTCAGTACAATTATTTTTTCTTAGAGATTTTTTGCGTTCTATTAGTAGGTAGGTATTGCAGTAGATGTCACTGTTCTCAAATTAATCACCAAATGAATGAATATAATATGTTTCTTTATACGCAGTTGTTTTAATACTTGTTTAAGAAATATTTGATATGTTTTTATGTTTTTGCAAGCCATATCAGCTAATAAATATATTTTAAAGTGTGTAAATTCTAGTCCCCAACTTTTTCAAATTATAAAGCTCTTTTTTAACTTTAATTAATAGATTTTTGATGAATTGTCGATTTACCAAAAACTTATTTCAAAGATGTCAATTATGTCAAAACCAAAATGACATTCCGACTGATACAAGTTACATTCGTGAACGTATGTACTTTGTTTGTGTTTTGATTATTTTTCGATAACTTTGTTTGATTCCTGGACTCCAAAGACATCGCTTATCACGTTTACTAGTGTTCTGTGATCACGTTGGACCCTGTTACGCATGTACCCTGAACACCAATTTGCCTAACGATTTGTTTTCTGATGACTTGGATTATGGCTTCTTCTAAAAGAGGTTGTTGTGTGCCCAGATATGGTAAAACTTGTAAGTACATCATTTTAACGGCACCAGATTAGATGTGGATACAAATGATGTTATGAAAATGTATGCCTTTGAATATTTTAATAAAAGGAAACATAATAAATCACGCTACCGCTAAATTGTTGTTTTATTTACTAACAAATAAACATTTTTTGGAAAGGCTTTTGGGAATTGCAGGAGTTAAATTATAACTCCCGCTATTTCCAAAAGTCTAATATAAAAATCAAAATAACACTAGGCCCCCTGGACGGTTTTTGCCGTTGAATAATGCCGTATACCGATAGAGTGCGTTAGTATATATATTATGACTGTTGACTCTATACCAGTATATATAAAGTACTCTGTGCTCCTAAGTTAAGTAATCCTCCTCATTAGTCCTCATATTTCCTATTTCAAGTGTCAATGTCCATGCCATCCAGCCAATAGTTTAAATTACAAAAATAATTCATGACAGTAGACAGCAAATTAAAAAAAGCCCACAATAAAACCATAAAGCTTATTGGCACAGACTACTATATTATTGGTTATGTCTGCGCCGTATATGTAACTTACGAATTTAATTTAATCTATGCTGATATTATAAAGCTGAAGAGTTTGTTTGTTTGTTTAAACGCGCTAATCTCAAGAACCGCTAGTCCGATTTGAAAAATTCTTTCAGTGTTGGATGGTACATTTATCGAGCGCATGTATGATGTGGTGGGCGGTCATGAGGGGCAATACCAGGAGACGGACATAGGATACTTTTTATCCCGTTGGAATCGGTAGGTGGCGCTGAGATCGGGTAATAGAATCTTCCTAATTACCCGGAGCGATTTTGGTGAGTTTGATTTTGTGTGTTTGAGTGGGTCCCCACATTGTTTAAATCCACAATTGGAACCGGTAGGTGGCGCTAGGATCGAGTCCTAGATTTTTATTCTTTCATAGCAGGACAACGTCTGCCGGGGCCGCTAGTAAAGTTTAAATCTCAGGGTAAACTGGTTGAATTTGTATAATCTATAAAATAGAAATATAAGTTTTAGCAAATAAAAATAATTACTGGACTGCTAATTACTACTGCTGGACGCAGTTAAAAGCATTTTAGGGAGGTATGAAAGCGGTCCACCTGATGGAAAGTGGTTATCGTCGCGCCGCGCTGTATAAGGGTGTTTGCAACACCACGAGCGTTGTTAACGTGTTGCCGACCTAGAAGAAATTTCATAGTATAACTATAACAAAGGAAAGAAGATGATAATGTTTGAAATTGTTTATTTATATGAGATAGTAAATTTTTTGAGCACTTGATCCAAAACTGATATACCGTAATCAACATCATTTTTGGTGATACACATGGGTGGTTTTATTCTTAAAACCTGTAAAATATAAAAATTGTCAATTAACCAATTTGTAAATTAAAATTATTATTTGTGTTTGATTATAACCTCGAGGTTAAATAATCAAAGTAATTTGTATAAATCTAACTCTCAGCCAAATTGTGGGACTTTTTTTTTGAGGCGAGGGAATATGCTTAACCGGTTTACGCACAATCTGGGTCGTTGCTAGGGAATGACACACGTCGATCGGGGGCGATAACACTGCAGCAATAGTAGGTATGCTCTTGGCAGTGCTCCGTCCGCGATCGACTCAGAATAGTGTGGAAAGACTCAGAGGAAGCTGCACGGGCAAGCGACCCCAATACCCACTAAAAAACCCCTCCTCCCTGTCGACCCTGCGCTTTAGTTTGTGAAGGAAATGCTGACATTTAGAACATAGTTACACCCAGCCGATCCAGCGCAACAAAGTGCCTGGAGTGTGCCCTGGGCGAACACACCCCACTTCGTTGACGGGGGTAGATGGTCACTTGCTTTCCTAGCTAGCTAAGGGCCTGTAGGCCCTTATAGGCCCCCCGTAACGGAACCTAACTCAGGGAGGGAAGTAATGTGCGTACCTGCCTCTCCGGGTGCCAGCTGAAGGCCGGCGACCTCGAGTAGAGACGTTAGCACGCGCTGCAGGACTTCGCTCCCTATCCCGCTCTGCGGCCCCCTTGAGAGACATTACTGCCTCACAAAAAGTAACCGCAGCTCCCCAGCAGTCGTGGAGCTTGGCATGGCTTTTACCAGGTCACCGAGCGAGGCGACCGCTCCTACGTGCGCCTCAAGTTCGAAACGCGGCGGCGCCCATGCGGCGCACTCGACTAGCGTATGGACCGCCGTGTCGGACGCGCCGCATTGGCGACAGTCCGGAGAAGGCAAGCAGCCCACAATGTGACACAGATACTGATCGAAACACCCGTGTCCGGTGAGTATCTGTGTCATCCTGAAGGTCAGGGTTCCGCTGGTGCGGGTGACCCATTCCTCCAGCTGTGGCCTGATTGCGTCCACGTTTTCGAGGTCTCGAGACCATTTGACGATCATGGCTGCGGTTTCCCGCTTCCTGATCGTCTCGATTTCGACCTGACAGAAGGTCAGGCCTCTAGCTAGGGCATCCTGCCGGGTACGACGCACTTCAGCCAGGACGTCTGCCTGGAGATGCCAGGGCAGCTCGCCTGCCAGAAGAATCGCCGCCATCCACGACACTGTGCGATATTCCCGTATGGTCCTCACGGCCAGAACCCGCTGCGCCCGGTGCAGCAGAGTTCTGTTGTGGCGGTGAAGTGCAATGGACCAGACGGGTGCACCGTACAGCGCCATACTCTTCAGGATGCCAGAGTATAGTTTCCGAGCCGCACCCCCCGGGCCCCCCACGTTGGGAAGCAGCCTCGAGAGTGCGCCTCCGGATTTGACAAGTTTGAGAACTAGCTGCTCAAAGTGCGCTTTGAACAGCCATTTCCAATCGAGAACTAGTCCCAGATATTTCATCTGGGGCCCTACTCTGATAGCCACCCCTTGGACCGAAACGGTCAAGTCCGCGGGGGATTACGAAATTTAAATTGTGGGACTTTGTCCAACGTCAAACAAGGGAGATTTGTGGCAGCTCGAATGGATGTATTTCACTAACTAAACAGTCGACATTTTCAACTCAAATGTACTATTCTTAGTTAAAATAAGGATTAACGAATATAGATCCATTTTTAACTAAAACTAAGCTTAAAAAAAAACTGCAGCGCATTCTATTATAATAATGTACTCTGTGCTGAACAGCGAAATATCACCCACTAATTTTCCTCAAAAAAACTCCAGTAGTTTTCCACAAAAAAATATTAGATAAATTAAAAAAATAATTGTCACCAAAGCATGGATAAACTTCTTATTTCATTTAACAAGAAAATGTATTGTTTGATTTCTCAAAAAACCAATTGATTACCGTAAGGATCTGCAGTTTACATATTATTAATGAGTACTTACATTACCCCACCTTCCTCCCCTTGCAATCAAAACTCCCAAGTCTTTGATGCTCTCGTGTAATTCGTTCATGTCCGTAGTGCCTAATGGCTTCTTAGTTCCTGGCTCTACCAGTTCCACTCCAAGCATTAAGCCTTGACCTCTAACATCTCCAATAATTGGGTACAACTTTTGCATCTCCATCAAATGTTTTATGAAATAATCGCCTAAAATTTTGCTGTTTTCCTGCATTTTTTCATCTTCAATTACCTGTTAATATAAATGAACACACTGGATTGAGTATAATGCTTTGTCCTTAAATCTATCTATCTCTATAAATAAACATTAATCGTAGAAATGTATGTACGCGCATAACTTGAGTACAAGTTTACCGATTTTGTGTTTTTTTATGTGTGATTGATTGAGTGGGTCCCCGGTAGACTTAGAATCACAATTGAAACTGGCAGGATGTAGTACAATCGGGTGCTAGATTTTTTTAAGGCAATTTGTCTGCAGGGAATGCTAGTATTATAATCTGATAGCTGGACTGAGGCGTCCAAATTTTAAGTGAAATGGCAGTAATATTTAATTTTGATAACTTACTGTCAAATATCAAAAGACCCAGTAGTTCATGAGAAAGTGTTGAGACAAACAAAAATAGACATAAGAAAATTTCATAAACTTTTCGATTTGGTAAAATAGTTACGGACTCTAATGTGAAGAATCAAGTTATTTGACGATCAAAGTATGGCTTCTGAATATCAAGTAAATTAGAGATGTTTAGGTATTATTATAAAAATACTTCAGCAGTATCTTACTTCAAGCACAGCCTTCCCAACTGAAGCTGATAAAGCATTGCCACCGAATGTGTTAAAGTAGGCAGCTTTGGCGTGTGCTGCTGCAATCTCTTTCGTGGTAACCACTGCGCCAATCGGAAAACCGTTACCGATGCCTTTAGCCATGGTTACGATGTCTGGAATGATCCCGTGGGATTCAAAACCCCAGTAATGTTTTCCTGTTCTACCGAAGCCAGTTTGAACCTGGAAGTCGGAGCAAGTCACAAACATGTACTCTTGTCTGACTATTTGAATGATATCGTGGATATGACATAGAAGTAGAACAATATACTCGTAATATAGATGTTTCGCTTTTTTGAAGTGGGATAGCATATTTCTTTTAAGGTCTTTATGACAAGTTTGTTTTGGTAGATATTAGCAACTATACTCGGTATTCTCTAGATATTCTCCCTTATTTATTTGAGTTACCACGCTCAACTAAGCTCCGGTTTTCTATAAAATTTATTCCGCAATATAAAAAACGATCCTGATAGAAGTCCACGTCGCACGCCTGTTTGCCTCCTTCAAGTAATAAAACAATTATCATAATATTTATCAATCACCTCATCCGCAATGAACAGTCCGGCATTCTTCTTTATCAGCTCCTGAGCCTTCTTCAAATATCCTTTTGGAAATTGTACCACTCCTCCGACTCCTTGAATAGATTCTGCGAAAAATGCCGCTACACGACCTGCTGGTATTGAGTTTCCTAAAAGCTTTGGGAAGAAATTAGTTTCTTATTTACTACTCATCATTTATTGATTTAGCTGTCAATAACTATTTAGGTATTTACCTCATTAAGCTGATTAATATATTTATCCGTTGATACGCATTCGTTTGGACAGTCACAAGCCTCTGGCGTTTGGGAGAGCGAGTCTCGACATCCACCCCAAGCTCCTCTATAAGGATCGGGTAGCATTGCCTAATACAAAAGTCAAAGAAACTACAATCAAAGTTGTACCGACGACATATCATCATAGAGGTAGACAATACACAAGGTATTTATCTTGAGCAAAAAGTAGGAGCTCTTTGAATGAGGACAGCAAAAGTAGATCTAAATATAATCTAATAAAAATATCTTTAGAGGAGGCCTATTTCGGACGACAAGGTGAAGAATAAAAGGTTGTCGGAAAATTTGACCCGTTATTTATTAATATATTAAAATGTATTTCAAAATTTTCTTCAACAAGGTTTTATTTTATACTAGTTTTTGTCGCGACTTCGTCCATGTGGAATATTTGAAAAAAGGTAAGTTTAAAAAACCCGCGATCTTGAAACATTCTTCATTGATCCTCCGCTCCTATTGGTCTTAGCGTGATGATATATAGCCTATAGCCTTCCTCCTAGTCGTTTCTGAGATTAGCGCATTCAAGCGAACAAACAAACTGTTCAGCTTTATGTACAAGATATTATGACAATTCTCTTTTCCTTCACCTTCTCCCAATTATTTGGGGTCGGCACAATATGTCTTTTCGTTCCATACTCCTCTATTCTAACATAGGTCTTCTGTCACATCACAAATCATCATATCATCCTTTACACAATCCATCCATATCTTTTCTGGTCTACCTTTACAGTTATGACAATGTAGTCTAGGTAAAATAATAGCGAAGCCTTACGTGATGAAATCCTGGAGGAACAGGTATCGGCATGCGGTACGACTGGGTTGCCGTCAGTCCCATCAGTCCACTAGAATAACCGTGGTAGCTGGATTGTAAAGATATCACGTCCATATTTCCCGTGTAGGCCTTGGCTAAAAGTACAGCTAAATCGTTCGCTTCTGTACCGCTGTTGACTAAATATATTACCTGTAAAAAGTCAAGATTATGTTATTCTTGCTTTGTTGTAAATTCGTTATATTCGTGTGACGGTCTAACTCTCTTTATATGTTTTGATACGAGTTGCAGGACTCGAATTAGAATGCCGTTAGAATTACTATAGAATTTATTAGAATTATATAAACAGTCAGGTACAAATATAAATTAACATAACCAGTGCAAACGTAATGCACGATTCAATAACACGCGCAGAGTCCGTCATAACGTCTTGCTTCGCTTGTGGCTATCGCTAGACTGCCTCATTCCTCCGTTGGGGCATTGCTTTATACTGTACTGACCGAATTTCTAAGAAGAAGAAAGAAGTAAATATGTTGCTTCTCAGGTATTAATCTGGCAAAGGCATGTAGGTATTTTTGACAATTTAATCTTAACGTTGCGTGACTCTAACCGGTAGTTATCTCTGTCTGTAATACACCATGTAAAAATGCAACCAAGGACAAGCCTTAGTCAATCAATTTAGGAAAGGAAAACAAAAGGACTAAATTATTGAACTGAACTTGAACTACTAGTAGAGCCGAAGATCTGGACCTAAAAAGCGTCGCAATAATCAAAATATGACTTACTTATTACGTTGTCGTGGTGAGATATTTACCTTTAAATCTCCAGGCATTTTCGACGCTAGGAGCTCGATGTATTCATAAATTTTTGGATGGCGGTACAAATTGGTTGTGTGCCATAAGGTATTGGCTTGCTCAGTTAATGCTGATACCACTTTACTGAAATTTGAAAATAGATATATAATTATTTATTTTATGAGGGTTTTAAATGTATGCAGATTGGAAGATTACACCAGGAGACGAACGTTAAAACCCCTTGATAAACATAGAAATAACTTACGGATGACAATGCCCTACAGAAACTGTGACTACGCCTCCAAAGAAGTCCAAGTATCTTCGACCTTCGCTGTCAAACAGCCACTGCATGTGACCCTGGTGTAGGACCACCGGTTTTTTGTATATGTTGTATATTGCTGGCGGCATGGAGACTGATTTGATTTTATCGATATATTGTAAAGTAGGACCCTAAAATGAAAAGAAGTTAGATACGTGCAGGAACAGAGAAAGATTTGAAGGATATTTGCTCGTCTGATTGACTACCGCTCCTGGTCTAGAGTATGCCACCAAAATAAGCTTGAGTAGTGTTCCGGCATAATGAATGCCAGGATCCAGTGTCCCGTTAGAGACCGGCAGCACATTAGTACGTTACCATTGGCGATGGTAATCACTTTCCATCGGGTGGGCCGTCTACCTGTCTGCTGTCATGCAATAAAAAATGTATATTGGTAGTCCCTGTCTAAGCTTTTGGTGAACAGATAGGTGATCTTTAATCCCATTTTCCTAATTATTTTTTTTCCATACTCCTATTCTGATAGGTATACGTCCTCTCACACATTACAAATCTTCGTAATACGAAAGTATTCTTCTTCCGTAATACATATATATACATATATGTGGCGGTGGTGGTGCGGTGGTTAATGTTGGTACGGCGTTGTCGTCCAAAGTTCCAACACCAAATAACACTCACAAATCAGAAGGAGTAAATAATTTTATTACTGGATATCAGGTCCAAGCAAGTTTTATAATTATGTTATATAATATTAAATGCAATAAAACACGACAAAAATATAATTAGTAATAAATCGTGGGACAAGGTCATGAGCTGCACTGCCGATCGAATCAATCCGGGTGCGTGTCCACGGGCGATACCCGTCGCATCGCGTGGGCAAAAACGACCAAAAAGCCAAAATGACCAAAAAGGCCAAAATGAACGACATGGCTAAAATGACCAAAAAGGCCACAGTGACCGACATGGTCAAAATTACCAAAAAGGCCAAAATGAAAAGTATCCCTTGTCCACCCACAGTATTTAATTTACATACGTACCGAATTTCAGCCAAATCGGCCCATTAGTTCTTCCGTAAAAGCATAATAAACAAAAAGACAAATATATTTGTATCCAGGAAACTATCCCATTTTTCGGTATAAAAAGTATGCTATGTTCATTCTCGGCATCGAAAACATATATATATGTCGCAGAACGGCCTCGTTCTCACGACATCTCTTTTAGTTATTGCAGGTTTAGTGGGCGTCATCAGGGTAGAATGCGAGCATATAACACGATAGCCACGGCTTATACACTTTTAATTTAGATTTAAAAGACATTTCACCCGCTCATACTTCTTAACTTAACACTTTCTTTAAAATACTCCATGGTCCAACTCGACCTATTGTCATCAACCGAATGTGCCACAAAAAACCCCTCTGTCTACCCAAGTAGATATTACTCAAATTATAGAGGGCGCGTCTGACCCCGCTCCGCCATATGCTTTGCTCTCATTGGTCGTTTATTAAATTACAATATTCATAACTTTTATTAGGTTAGAACGGATGTTTACGTTATAGAAACATTTAACAAATTTAATTAAATTACATTAAGAATTTTAGAAGTAATTAAAATGTAAACAAATGATATTGTGCGTTATACATCCAGTCAACAATACGTCCAATTAAAGCTTCCCTCCGACATATATATATATATATATATATATATATATATATATATATATATATATATATATATATATACTGAGTTTCAACGAAATCGGTCCAGTAGTTTTTACGTGAAAACGGAACAGACAGACAGACAGACAGAGTTACTTTCGAATTTATACTTAAGTATAAATAGAACAACAAACAAAGAAAAACAATTTTTAGCCAGACGTGTTGCTGGGGAGTGTCTTGCCGCTTCTTCTCCTTAACAGCAGTAACACGTTGCGAAGCGGTGTACATAGACTAGGAAGTAAAATAAAATTTTAACCTATATGTATGACCTTCAAAAAGTGTTCTCCAGTGGAACTTATTTTGAATAAAAACTTATGAATTTGAATTTTGTATTCGAATATAATATTAATAGGGATGTGTTTAATATGTGTATAATTGGTCGATCTAAAGTGCCTTAAAAGTTATAAATAACTATATCCCGTATAATTTTTAAACAAACAAATAAAAATACATCATTATTAGCCTATATACTGTTTAAGTCAAAACTGTAACGGCGCGTGAACTTATGTACGTACGTAGGTACCTACGTACTGCGTACCATTTAATGCCAATTTAAGAATAAGTAATTCAATTTGAAATTCATAATTCGAAATACAATTAATTTTGATTTAGTATGCAATCAACTCGATTTGACTCTAATCACATTTAGAATAGAGTTCATTTTTCTAGACTGTTACTTTGTTTTGGCCACCTTGGCTGCTTAGATACATCTGGCTAGGTGTATGTTAAGATTATATGGATGACTTGAATGCGCTCATGTATTTGGCGATCTTGGTGTGCCGATGTTTTTGGATAAGAAGGCTGATGCGAACTATTAGACTACCTTGGTTGTATCGATAGTAATGATCACTTTCGATGTTCTTATCTATTTGACCATCTTAACTGCTACTTCTTTTCGACGCTGACTGTACACACAGGCACTGCATACTCAATTAATTTTAAACTGTGGACTATTCTTCTACGCATCAAAGTAAAATAAACTTTGAATGGGGTCATCCGAACATTTGTCTGAGCAAAAAGGCTTGCTAGATGTAGTGAGATTAGACATAGATGTAGATCTGCGGATTCAGTAGTCGCCTAAACCCACAGCACTTCTCTCTTTGTCCGATGACTGTGGAGTATGGGAAAAACAGAAATGTTTGTAGCTCCAAGTAGTAAGGTTAATAGCTCATCCGAGCTATTATTAGACACCACGTTGTCAACCAGTGAACATAGCATAGACAACGAGTGAACGTCCTTTTTTTGATGTGCAGGGTTACATTTCGTACCATACTGACCCTCTCGACTGTGGTGGTGGAACCGGACTACGGCAATAAGCGCCGCGAAGCGTGTGCGAAGACTCTGGGCGGAACCAACTACTCCGCTAAACCTAAACCTGCATCCCGTACCCTGCGCTTGTGTGGAAGAATATAAGATGACGAGCGAAGCTACACCCATTGTTCAACCGAGCAACAAGCTTAGGTAACCCCGGGATGCAGAGTAACGGAGTGATTAGTACTGAATTGGATTGGTACAGGTTTATACGTGAATGATTCTGAGCAGCGGGTTGTCACCGAGTGGTTAACTTATCGTCCGCGTGTGGTCAGCTTGCAAGTGATTTAATATATCTACGAATTAAATAACCTTTAAATAATGACGATTAACTTACCGTATACTTTTTAGGAACAAACGTAATGGGTGGCATTTCAGACGTTTTGCTGAAATGCCTAACCAACGCATTACTACACTCGAGTCCCACTGTAAATAAAGGTAAATATTATTATAGTTTGCGCCACACCTTATAAATTGTTCTTATCAGGGAATAAACCCCCAGCGGTTGAATGTTTACCAGCAGTTGGATGTTTGATTTTGTTTGAGAAAGACCCCACAGTTGCATGTTGTAAAAACGAATTCTTTTATTACTTTTTGTTTAAACTTTAAAAATATGTATTGTGGTCTATTTACGTTGGGCGCCAGATGTGGTCTATTTACGTTGGGCGCCAGATGTGGTGGATGGTTGCCGGTTTGTGTAATAAAAGTGAGTTTTTTGTAGCACATTTTATATTAAGTAAAAAAAACAAGGTTAACATCATTACATCATAGATAACAAACTGCGCGTAAAATTCTCGAGCATTTAAGATTACCGCGACAAGACCGTACTTGCACGCTGACCGAAGCAGACTGTCTGTCAGTGTTTAGCTGTCTGAAGGAGAGGGGCTCGCGCGCGGTAAGGGCGACGCGGGCGGCGAATAACGTAAAGGCGGCTTGCCACGGTTATGTCGCTTAGGCAGCCTGCTGGCCGCTACATCCTCCCCCTCGAGGGCAGGAGAGGAACACTTCTCCTGCGCTCGCACAGAACGCATTTCCGCTTTAGGCGGACGGCCTCTATGTCTCTTGGGTACAACGGGACGAAGAGGCAAACTGCTTTCATGCATAATCCCATTTTTAGCAGTCATTAATTTGTAGGGAGAAACAGCTACAGAACCGTGCCCAACTGTGTTAACTCTATGTCTCACGTAAGATTTTGGGTCTCCCCCTGGTGCAAAGACATCCTCATATCCCTTAATGACCCTAGAAATTTCCGTACGTTGACGCGGGCTTAAAGACGTTGCCTCGTCATCCCGCAGCGCACCAAGGGACGCACATGATAGCCCAGGTGACTCGTTTTCAAAACGTAATGGAAATACACGTGACTTATTTTCTGAAAAAGTCCACGTAGAACGGCCAAAATCAATATTTAAATTAAACAACTTAAGAAAATCAATACCCAGCAACGTCTCATTACTCGTTGCGTTAGGGAAAACTAAAAATCTCACTAGTTTTGTTTTATGTTCGAGAGTCACCTCAACTTCCGTTGCCAGTAAGTCCATAGTCTTACTAAGGCCATCGGCTAATTTAACAACTTTTCTTACGGCATAAAACGGCTGGGCTTTCTGCTTTAGGAGCTTGTATAAAGTATACCCAGCAATGCTACTTTTAGCCGCAGAGTCAGCTAAACCCACTCCATGGTTACCCAATATGGAGATATTAAGAACCGGCCGCAACGGTTGTTCATTATCACTAAAACAAATAGGGTTAAAACGCAAAGGTTGACAGTCACTAACTTCTTTGAAAAAACTTTGAGAATTACTGTCCGTACTCACACTACTGTTAACAGAAAATGATTTGGTACCACTGACTTTGTCGCTAAAAGTTTGAGAATCGCTTAAAACAACATTACTATTACATTTACATTTACAAACTTTACTAGCTAAACATGTACAAAAATCATCATCAACAGTAGGACAAACACAAAAAGGAACAAAATTACTATCATTATTAAATTTCTTATTTCTACAAAAATTCGTTAAATCGGCACAAACGCTTCGCGGCGGTTTATTACAAACGTTTGTCGGCGTCGGCGCCTCAAAGGATCGCCGCGGCTGCGAATCATAAAGCCGAGGGGGCCCCGACTTACGTTCATCGCCGCACTCACATGACGTAATCGCGTCGGTTTCAACCGAATAAAACGCACTTGAATTTGGGTTCATGTTTTCTTTTGGGTTACACTTTGCGCACTTAGACCTAATTACGCCTATTGCACCGCACCCGTAACATTTTAATGGCACTTTATCACCTTTTTCATTTTTAACACTTAACAATTTTTCGCACGCATCTTTTGTATGTCCGCGACGCTTGCAATAAACACAAAATAAACGGCTTGGCTTGCTATCGACGTTCGAACTGGCCGTAGTGTCGCTCTGCGCTGGAACATTGCGTGTTAACCCGCTCACACGCGTTTCGGCGTGATGAGACGGTCTCGACGAGACCGTGGAGAGTGAACCGGTCTCTCGAGCTTCGGCTAGCGAGTCTTCTATACTACGAGCCTTTCTAAGCAAATCCTCAAAAGTACATATGCTCTCGCGATCGACTCGTTTTCTAATACGACGATCCAAAAGACCAAAAGTCATATCTAATTCTACTCTCTCACACAAATCTCCAACTGGAAGCTTTGCCAACAATGCTCTTACCTTAGCAATAAAGAGGTCGGTAGGCTGGTCTCCTTGAGATAATGCGAAGAGCTCTGTGTACACTCTATGAGGCGGTCGGCGCATTCCATATGCCGAACGAAGCCTCGTCACTGCTTCCGTCCAAGAGGTTGTGGTAGATTTGACGCCCTGCCACCAAACTGCTGCAGAATCAGTAAGAAGCATGGACAAGCCCTTCAAGGCGTCCTCATCACTGACCTTGAGGCACGATTTGTAGACATTCACTGCGTCTAAGAAATTTTCCACGGACTCATCGGGGCTTCCCGAGAAACGTGCCGTACACTGGGTAAAATTTCCACACCTTTGAATAGCGACGTCCGAAAAGAAGGCGGATGGATCTGGAGTTGACGCTCGTACTTCTTTCAGCAACTGAGAGCAAAACTCCTGCTGTGACTTCTGCAAGGACGTTATGAGATTTGAAAACATCTCTTGCGACATCGTCACACTCTGATTATCCTCTTCCTCAGCATCAGACGACGTGGCAGCGCCTTGGCGAGTACGCGGCATCTTGTTTTGTAACTAATTACTACACAAACACGACAAAATACTAATTATTTGAGTTGGGCGCCAGATGTGGTCTATTTACGTTGGGCGCCAGATGTGGTCTATTTACGTTGGGCGCCAGATGTGGTGGATGGTTGCCGGTTTGTGTAATAAAAGTGAGTTTTTTGTAGCACATTTTATATTAAGTAAAAAAAACAAGGTTAACATCATTACATCATAGATAACAAACTGCGCGTAAAATTCTCGAGCATTTAAGATTACCGCGACAAGACCGTACTTGCACGCTGACCGAAGCAGACTGTCTGTCAGTGTTTAGCTGTCTGAAGGAGAGGGGCTCGCGCGCGGTAAGGGCGACGCGGGCGGCGAATAACGTAAAGGCGGCTTGCCACGGTTATGTCGCTTAGGCAGCCTGCTGGCCGCTACAGTATTGTTATCGGACTTATTTTATGTCTGTAATTAGTCTCGAACGAATTAATCCTTTTTTAATGGCCGTCGAAGCTGGCTGTTTGTTCTATTGTATAGTTAGTATAAAACAATGCCCAAAAGGAGGGGTGAAGAAGTCATTCGACGACTATGATACGATTAAGACGTGTAGTGCTTTCGATTAGCGACATAGTGACGGGCTTTGCGCCTGTTGAATTGCATTGAATCGTGCCATGTGAACTGGTTAAATCCAGTTTTATTTTGTTCTTGTTTTATACGTGTTTGTACAGTTCTAACAAACTCTATAGTAATTCCAACTTTATTTTAATTCTAGTCCTGTAACTCGTAACAATATCAATATTTAACGTGAAGTATATAATGTGTGTGATTTAATTATATTTTAATATTGTATTAAATAATAAAAGAATATTTACATACCTACGCCGGGATTTTTTCTGTATATAGATAAATATATCAATATAATGATTTAATTATAACTTTTTACTTTCGTTATAATTTCCTTTAATATCTACAAATAAAAATAATATAATAACAGCCCATACGCGTCGCTCTGTTTGACTAGGACCTCTCATGTTTTAGGGTAATGGACAGTACGCTTATTCAAGGCGGGTTTGACACATCAGTTATCTGGTTGTGCAGATTTCATCACGATATTTACTACACCATCAGCACGTGGTAATAACCAATGCCCATGGCCAGAATTTGAACCCGCATCATTTTAGTTTAAGATTTGAGTGCATACCACAGCACTATTATGTAAAAAATAAATTGTACTATGTAGTACCTACTATATTAAGTTATCTATGCACTAAGTACTCCTTAATTTGAATATGAAATATGTAGGTACTTACATATTACGAATTTTATTTATTTTTATTTCTTCTATTGACTATTCGAAATAGTAAGCAAATATGATGAGTTAGTAATGTGTTCTTTCTTTTAGTAATAAACTAAATAAACAAGAAGTAAAATAAATAAAAAAAGTCAAACCTCGTCTAGTCATTGTAACTGCGCCGGAGTTGAAAACGAACTGATTTATTCCAATGTTAATTCAATTGTCAATCGGTATAGTTGAATTTTATGAATTAATTTTAATCGACCTCAATTGCATAAGGGTTTATTCACATGCGATTGGATTACTAGTGGGTTTACTGATTATTATTATGTCTTTACACCTTCACTTAGGCATTCGGAGCTAAGAACCAGGGTAAACTCGAAAAGTGCCGCTCCCACCGACGTAAAAACTTCGTTAACCGAAAAAATTATACATAACTGAGTTAGTCATTAAACAGATATTATTAACAAACATTGTTTTATTGAAAAACACAGTCACCATTTATTTTGCATTAATAGTTTAAGCGTTTTTACAAACATTTTTGCCGCCTTATTCAGTTACCAACCGTGCCTACCGTTTTGAGCCAGAGACCTCGAGACCCTGACATTGTGATGGAGTAAAAGTGTAGGTATTTTGTGGGTAGGTCAGAGTATAGCATCGGGAGCCCAACTCTACCCTATTCCCAGGTGGTAGGGTTTCCATGGCGGATTACATGACAAAATGAAGTTTTATGTCTTTAAAAACCTACAGGGTATTTATTTTGATAATTCATTTCTATCATACATGTTCTTTCATTATCATCTATGTTCGTTCGCCTTATGATCATGTCAATGCCTTTTTTGTCAGAAACTACAGATGATCTTATTTATAGAGTTAGAATAAGTTTCAATGCTTTTTTATGGTTCTTAAAGAAGCGTTCAGACTTACTCATAACTTATATGAATAAGATCGCCAGTCTATACTGTGGTACTTGAAACAACTCAGAAGGGTAATGAACACCAACTGGTGACATATTTATAATCAGAGAACCTTACGGTTTTAACATGTATTAAACACTGGCTGTGGCTTTTCACACTCGACAAGAATTTTTAGAACACCTCGCCATCCCTCCAAAAGTTACAGTAAGAAACTTAGCAAATTGGCACAACCGATAGCGGATTGAAGTCATTGATAAACTATTTTAATTAAAGGACAATGAATGAAAACAATTTATATCATATTATATATTGTTTGGTAATTTTATATAATATTTTATATAATGGTTACATCTAAGTAGCCGATAAAACATAGAAATCCACACCTGTATATCTGTAAAGGCACTTATATATTAACTGTCGGCATTTGAACTAATAACACTTAGATCCTTTTATGGTCATCTTCTTTTGTTTACTTTGTGTTTAAAATTTGTGATTAGAAAACAGCCCATTGTTGTATTGTAATCTTTTATTACAGTCATTAGCCAGGTGAGTCGGATTAAAGTCGACTTAGATACGGGGACATTGCAGTTGCGCAGTATAAAACGATGACCTGATGGAAGGGGAGGCAGTCGAGCGGTAACCACGAGCGAAGCAAGACGTGTGTACTCCAATCAGGAATCTTTTAGTGACGGAGTTTGCATTTCGAATTAAGATGGCGCTAGAATTATTGTAGAGTTTATTAGAACTATACAAAGACGCATAAAACAGGTACAAATATAACGGAACACAACAAATCCAAACGTAATGCAGAAGATTGTAATTAAATAAAACGCACAAGTCCGTCACGATTAGATTCCCGGACGTACACACGTCACGCCCGTATCGTAATCGTCGTTCAACTGCCCCCCTCTCTCCATCACACCGTCGTTTTGTACTTCACAAATGCAAAAGAATCCGGGCTAATGATGCTAATGAGCGAGTACAATAGAACAATAGGCTGTTTTCCAAAATAATTAGAAACGTATGCCAATAAGTAAGTGAACAAAAGACGATCATAAAAGGATTACAATAATTCAAATGCCAATAGGTAATAAATTGTGCTTCTACAGATCTATACGTGGAATTTGTCTTTGTTGGCGCCTAGGTTGTAACATTATGTTGTCTATTCGAGCTGTGTGTGCTCTTGTGGCCTAAATTCTATAACAATTTGGCTAAAGCTTCAGTTACATGAGTTCTGTTCCTTCGAAACTATTTCCTAGAAGTTATTTAAAAAGGTCATATTCTATAGTTGAAAATGGTACACAAACTATGCAGTCGTATTTATAGAAGTAGAAAACTTAAGTTTGCAATGTGAACGCAAACTTTAATAATATTATTATCATAACATCAAACATCATTGTGATAACCCTCATCTTGTTATCTCAAAGTTATAAATGTGTCACTGAGATAACAATATTACTATATGGAAACAAATTAACTTGCATACAATTATAATATATCTGTAGGCGGGTTAAATTTTTATAAACGCAATTGCGTTTACAAATGAGGTATGAATCTTCTAAAGCAAAAACAGCAAAATATTTGTACCCCTTTTTACGAATATTGCGCTTCGCTTCGCACACTTATAATAGTTTATATAGAGAAGGAGTACAGAATGCTAATATTTTTCACAAATTATGCATAATAACATTAAATCCATAAAAAAACACTACCATGAATTTGGCACACACACGCATATTATTATATGATTAAACGAACTTACCTAAGTGAAGTTCTATCATAATAATACGAAGTTTCTTGTATAAGAGGTTTACGAGCAGCAGACGAGTATCGCGCTGTGCTAAGCCACTATTTTAACACAAAGCTAAAAAGAAAAAGAGATACAATTGACGCTTGTTTGACAGAGATGTTACGTCATTACGTTCGAAGATATACATAATACGAACAACCCTAACATTGGGATAATAAATTTATTTATGGGAGGGTTTTTTGGGACTGACCTCTTATACAAGAAACTTCGTATTATTATGATAGAACTTCACTTAGGTAAGTTCGTTTAATCATATAATAATACTCATTTCTTGTATAAGAGGTTTACGAGCAGATGTTTAAAGCTAGGGTTGTGAGTAACATTTGCTATCTAAAAAACATGTTTATTAGTCAATGAAAAATTTGTTTTTATTATCTTCATAACATTGTTACAAATTTTTTAGCAAATGCCAAAAAAATAATAATAATAAAGAAAGCAGAAAAAAGAATAATTAAAATAAGCACATGGATTTATTTTCTAAGCTATTGGTCACTAATTATATTTACTACAGTATTTCCCTTACTGTCATACATATAGCATTACTATAGTACGGCTCATTTGAGATAGGCCTATTATAATAATTTGCGAAGGTCAATGAATTTCCTGAGCAGTCTTTTGTATTTGATCAATACTGATCCCTGATCTAAGTGCTGAACTTGAGGATGAATGTCTTGTGGAATGTGCACTAAACATATTTACATCTATCCTACCCTGCAGGAAGGGTTGATTTTATCCAGTGACTAATTGTCTGAGATGATGCATGATGATGATATGGTTTTTATATGATGATTAATTTACTTATATATTTCTTTAGTGGTTCTGTCATTTCAATATATGCTTTTAAGATGGTATGGGTAAATATCCAATTTTTATTCATATTTCTTCAATGTAAACATTGGTTGGAGCTTTATTTTTTTTTTATTTTTTTTTGAGGTTTTCATCATATCTGGTATAAATATTTTCAATTTACTAGTGTCTACAATTATGTTACTTAAATTTATTAAGAGACAATGTCTGTACCCTTTTTCCTGTAATTAGTGCAAGTATTGTTACCATATTTCATGTTAGTTTTTTAAAGGTATTTTGTCCATTAGATAGCTTGCTAAGTGGTACAGTACCACTCCCGGGTCCAAAGTTATGTCAAATTTGGGTGTTGATGCTTTTTACCTGAGAACTCCTTTTCATGAATCTTTTAATTCTATGAATTCTTACTTTTGGTCCCATTATAAGAGATACGGCAGGTCTTGCTGTATATAAAGTACCAAATGGGGCTCCAGTTCCAAATATTTCACTTAAAAATTTAATAATGTAAGGAATAGATGCTTCATATGTATTTATCATATTTGCATTTTTAATATAGATAGGAAGGGGGAAAAGCATAGAAAAATATATTTTCCCATTTGATCTTAAAGGCATCAATGTTGAAAGCTTCTGAGTCACATCTCCATGAAACAAACTTTTCACATTTTTTATTTACTTTTGAAGCAAAAAGATCTATTTCGGGGTTGCCAAATTTGGTAACTATTTTGTTATAAGCTCTTGGGCATAGTTTCCATTCTATAATACTATCCTTTCTAGATTCTATATTTGCTTAAATTATATTATGTGTTTATGTAAGAAGAAAATAACCATATATTTTTATCTTCACACCATTGCCAAATATCCCTAGTTATATTTAGGTATGGGAAGTGATTTCCTCCCATTTATTAATATAAGCTACTGCTGTTATCTAATATTAATAGAATTTCATAGTTATACATTTTTCTCGAAAAACACTGAAGGCCAAGAAATGCGATTTAAGTTCTGAAAAATGTATTATGGCGTTCTTTTTCAGATTTAGATGAACAACCTGACACTTTTTCAGTACCATTATGGCTCCCCATTTTGTATAGGATGTGTCTGTATGAAGTTCTAATTGTTTTTTTTTTTTTTTTTTTTTTTTTTAAGATTACATTTATGTTTATTTAGAGTAAACTACTGGAGAAAGAAGCATTTTTTATTGTAATTTTTGTTATTTACATTTGCTTTTTGTCCTCAATTTTGTCTAGAATTGACATTTGTTTTTCCTATGGAACTGACAATGGAAGATTTTTTGAATTTAAATTAAATCCTAAAGCAAATACCTATATTTACATATTTTGTTAGGTATAAGAATATGGTATAGCCTTAATCCTGAAATAGCTGACATGCTATTTTTTATCCATCTATCTTTACATTGGGCTTCTGAATCCGAAAAATATAAGCTATCATCTAAATAACAGGTAACAATTATGTTGTGGTTTCTAGGATAAGTACTAATTAGTTTGATAAATTTTGTAAATTCAAAAAGAGGGCTTTTGTACATAATCCATAGGGCAGAGCTTTATCTTTAAAAACTTTTTACACTTATCTGATATAGGTATAGAAAATAGGCTTTTTTCAGGTAAATTTCAACAATATAACAATCTTTAAAAATTAACTTTCAAGCAGTTCTATGAAGATTTTAGATCTTTAAGTTTAAAGTGTTCAATTTCTATTTAGTAATTGAGCCTTTTCAATTATTTTTTATTTATTTAAAATGAACCTATATTAATAATATGAACCTATATAATAATAGGTCATTATTTGGTTTTTGAACAAGAAATATTGGGGATATAAATTAGTCTGGCTTGTAAGAACACTCATATATTGCTCCTAATGAAGTAATTTTGTATTTCCTTGTGTATAATTTCTTTTCCTTATTTTGACCTATTTGCTGTTCTGCCAGAAAAGGTGGAGGTGTTTGTTTGAAAGGGATTTCATACCTTTCAATCCAACCTTACACTACAGGGTCTTTGGTAATCTGTAGCCATTTATTTTTAAATAATTTTTATCTTCCTGTTTGTACCTGGTCACCTAGTAGTTGCTCTTGTGAGATTGTCGTTTCTGGTCCTTGTTTTGTCTATAGTTTCTCCTCTGTGGTAGTTGATGTGGCCCGCCGCAAGCTTGATTGTAATGTTGTTGCTGGACTTGGTATAGTTCTGGAGGTGAGCCTTTCCAGTTTCCTGATTTACAAGTTTTATTGTTTTCATTATAGACGAGGTATCATCATTCATTATTTAAGTTTTGGTCTTTTGAAAAGTCTGCACAGCTTTAATTTTTCTGAACAGTCCTTTCCAAATAAAAGTTCATCAGACTTTGAGTTACGAACTGCATCCTTCACTGTTTAATTAGATCCTGCCAGTGCAAAAAACTTCCTTAAAGCAGTCTTGGTGAAAGACTTCAGCTGTTAGATTTGATTTCATTGACATCACTGATGACATTGATTTCTTCTATTAACAATTTTGAATTAATATTTCCTTTTAACAAGCTGGTTAAAGATTTATATTTATAAGACCCAAACATGTCACAATTTTTCCTAACACATTTTACCGTGTATTATTCTTTTGTCCCTTTTGAGGGATAATTCAGAAATTGCGGCTTTTATTTCTGGATTACGTGAAGGAGTAATAACACTTAAAAAGTTACTAGGTGTATGGTACTTTTTGGATATGTGATCTCTAGCGTCTTTACCCAATCTATTGTTCATAATCCATGTCCACCAGAAAGTTAATTCATTTGTAATGGGATCTCCAACTATGGCTGTTTCCTCTCCTTCATTTCCCAGTGCCTGGAGTAGCTCTTCAGAGAGTTTTTCCTCATCTGGAATTTTATTTGTTACAATTTGTGAAGAAACGCCAGATATTTTGTAATAATTTGGAGAATAAATCCCTTATGTATAAGGCAAAAATATTTTCTTTGTATAAGAAAGCAACCTTTTTAGTTTCGATTGTCTATCCACTATGTGATAGCGCATAGAAACATGTATATTTTATGTCAATACTGGTTTGGCAAGATAATTCACTAAGTGGCATCTTTTTGGTAACTGAAATTAATTTTTCAGGCAGTTTATTCTATTGTCTATCCACTATGTGATAGCGCATAGAAACATGTATAGTTATGTCAATACTAATATGGCAAGTTAATCACTAAGTGACATTGTTTTAGTAACTGAAATTATTTTTTCAGGCAGTTTATTCGATTGTCTATCCACTATGTGATAGCGCATAGAAACATGTATATTTATGTCAATACTAATTTAGCAAGTTAATCACTAAGTGACATTGTATTAGTAACTGAAATTATTTTTTCAGGCAGTTTATTTGATTGTCTATCCACTATGTGATAGTGCATATAAATATGTATATTTTATGTCAATACTAATTTGGCAAGATAATTCACTATTCAGTGATAACACTTAGTCCCTTTATATTTGAAAGTGATTTTTCAGGGAGTTTATCCGCTAAGTGATAATGCATAGTCTTTTCAGACTTAAATTTGATTTAATAGAATGTGGGTAAAGAAAATTAATAGAACGGTACCTGTGTCCAGGTTCTCTACTGAGTTAGATGGTCCTGATTGTGGTTCTGTCTCCTCAACTCTTGGAGAGGGAGGCATCAAAGATGTTTGTGACTCTATATTTGACTCTTCCCTTGTTTTCTTTCACAAGCTTATTTTCTAACTTCCTTATTTTGTTTCTTAAGTATTCTTCGTCTTCTTCATTTCTTCTTTTTCCCATTTTGATTAAAAAATTATAGCCTCAAAAAGTTGCGATTTTTTACGGAAGACATTTTGACGAGTCGAGAATTTAAATGAATGTAAAAACGATTTTTCTAAATATAAATAACACCATTGGGTTTCGCCCGGAATTTTGTAATTTATTGTCTATTACTTTCGATTGTTTCCGGTCATAACAATGGCAACTGAACAATTCGAATAATACTGTTTTATAACCTCTATGAGATTAAGATTATTTTTATTATTTTCAGTAGTTATATAAAGAAAGACACTAGGACAACAGCACTGCGAATAACTGATTAATTACATACCTCTTGTTTACCAAATAATCCAAACAAACCTATGATCTAGTTCTGTTGGCAAATCGGCTGTCCCACGGCGTCGAAGCTTTTTGTTCATTGTGTCACGTAACTGTGTATTTAGAACTAAAATACACTTCTATTTTATATAATATTGTTGTATTTAGCTCAGAGAGTTGTTATTTACATAGTACACTTAAATATTACTTTATTTAGACGAAAAAAACAAACAAACGAAGTGGCCGGCAACTGCACTAAACTCGTAATGACGTAACATCTCTGTCAAACAAGCGTCAATTGTATCTCTTTTTTCTTTTTAGCTTTGTGTTAAAATAGTGGCTTAGCACAGCGCGATACTCGTCTGCTGCTCGTAAACCTCTTATACAAGAAACTTCGTATTATTATAGTCTTTTGTTTATTGTTAATGTCAAATTAACAGTGGAGCCTTGGCGAAATCTGTGATTATAGAAGTATAATCTTTGAAAAAAGAACCTTAATAATGTTCAAACTCTTAACTTAAATTAATTATGGTCGAACTTCGATTACTGGCGACCACTAGTCTAAGTAGTTTAGACCAGCAGATTTTAAAAATGCAACTTTGAATTTTTGTCTATCTGTCAGAGCATCACATAAAACTAATGAACGAATTTAAATGAAACTTAACAAAGAACTAGCTTATTAACCGATAAATGACGTTGTTATTGGGAGACAGGGAATAGCCAAAAAGATGGCTCTGTCGTCGCATTTTTCTTGGTGCGGCCGTTGCAATTATAATAAAGTAGCGGCACCGGCAGACGTTGTCCTGCTCTGAAAAAATAAAAAATCTAGGATCCGATCCCAGCGCCACCTACAGGTTCCAATTGTGGGTTTAAACCATCCCACTCCAACACACAAAACCGAAATCACCAAAACTGGTCCAGGTGATTAGGAGGTTTCTAGAACCCTCAGATTTCATCATTTTCGTTAAAAAACAGATGGTCGACCAAAAGGCTGGAGCTTACCTCGAACAGAGAGGTGGTGTTTGTATTCAGCGAGGTGATGCTGCCAGCCTTTTAGGTACATTGCCCTACAACAGCGGTCTGGATCGGGCTTAGATTATATTGTCGTGTATATATTTGCTTGGTCTTTTTAAAATTTCTATGTATTAGTTTTATTTTAGATAAGTTCTGAATATCCATAATAAAGGCGCGATTTGCTTCATCATAATATGTGAATACAATGTTTGTCATTTTATTGATATACATACAATGTAGTGTGATTAATATGCACAAAGGCAAAGATCATATATTCACCACGTGACCAATGTTACAAAGTCAATAGGTATTTTGGCGGGAGTTCCCTGCGCAGCTAAACATCATCTGTCTCGCTTGAAAGAAATGTTTTGCTGTATAGTGTGTAGTTTGTTTTTTTCATAAAATCGGCAACGTTCTGCAGTTGTCTATTGTAGATATGCCATAAAATTTGAAAAACCTAAAATCATCGTTTTCTGAATCTCTAACAAAGAGGGTTGTAAACTTTCATAGCTGACGATTAATTTTGTACTAGTGATTGCCCGTGGTCGAAATTCGACCATAAGGACTGGTCATCAAAGACTATGTTTCTATAATCACAGATTTCGCTAAGGCAATAATAAACAAAAGCGTATTTAACGTGTGTCGTTAAACACATGATAGCGTGTGTAATGTTTTCATTGATTTAATAGTTTTATTTATTTGTATAGTTGTATTTGGGGTTGTCTGGAAGAGATCGCGTTTTAGCGACAAGACCGCCCTTTGTACATAACTAGTGAGGAGGTGATGTGATGATGGTTGTGGTCGTTGAGCGGTGTACGGGTTAATGAAAGATTAGTTGCGTCGTACACGTTTAATCACACACACACTCTCAATGTTCATTATAAATACAGTTCAGAAGGATTTTTGGAAGGCAAGCAATAAACGCGAAACTAACGTTTGTACACGAGCACGTAAGTCGTGCGTTCGTGTTGAAGGCGAGAATCGGACTGTCCCGAAATGAACTTCGGTTCTCGACTGTTGGGCGCGCGCTTGTTATAAACGGCACGATGTTTTGCTTGCCACAGATAAATATTGGTTCCGCGCTTGCGTGCTTGTTTTTATGTTGGCACTAATGTCGCCACACTAGATATAATTTAGTCTTAAGTTCATGTTTGTATTGGTGTACAATAAATAGTTCTATCTATCTATTAATTGCAGGAGTTCAGCAGACAGGCCTACGGATAGCGGTTACCATCGCCTATGAACATTTATAACACCAAAGATGCTACAAATGCGCTGCTGCTATCTTAAGAGACAGAGAACACAACTCAAGCTTGTTATAGCACCATACTCCAGGGGTGGTAGCCATCCAGACGGGCAAATACCCAAAGAGTATATTGAATATATGGAGACAAATACCCTACCACCTGGTTATGGGTCGTTTTGTAGCCTGTTACGACAGACCGCCCAGCCGCAGGAAATTGTTTTCTTTCTCCGTTCTTGCACAGATAAAATAAAGTACAAGAAACTTAAAAACTCGAATGTAAGTACGTAAAGTTATATTTCAGATTTTCAATTGACCAATAAAACAACTTTTTATAAATGTAACATTTTATTATTAAATTAATGTAATTCTCATAATAGCACGTTTACACGCTACCTCCCGCACATTTTGTTCCATAATTTATTTACTCTCACAACACAACTTAGCAACTAAACACTCAAGTCTGTTTATAAAAAAAGCGCCTAAAGCAAAAACAGGCCCAGATCACCATCATTAAACTTCCAAATATTTTTTAAAAATAATACTAATTTGAATAGGTTAAATTTTCGCAAACAATTTAAATAAATCTATTAACAATATAAAAAATAGTGTATTGCACATAATTCAAAGGGCTTGTGTTCAAGCCATTTAAAAAAAATAATTTAAAGCAGCAGGCAAAGATATCAAATTCATACATCCATAAAACAAGGTTTGGGCCTATTTTCACTTTAGTCGTGTGGCGTGCTTCCACTACTACAGCACTAGTGCGCTCGCAGTACTCCCGAGTAGTGTTCTGTTATTGCATTAGTCGTCACCGGCCGATCTCTTTGCTTTCCTCACGCGGGGCGATTGCTTTGGCGGTTTGGGTGACTTTTCTGTAAAAGAAATATTGAAACTAAACTTTTGATCGATTCCATTGTTTTTCTTATATATTATATATTGAGGGCTTCATAACAAATGTGTATACTAAAACTTGTTGTATTACTAAAATCTATGCATTTTATAATTTAGAAAGTCTTACCAGTATGCAAGTGTACCTAAGTAGAAGGGTATTCTAAACTTTAGTCTTATACAATCAACTAGTTTTGTTTTATTCACAATTTTATCCCTTGTGAAAAACTGCACTTTTGTCTGTACACCCGTTTGTTATGAAGTCCTTGATATATATTTTAATTAATGTAATAGTTCAAGGTTATCCACATACTTGGTGGTCTTAGAACATGAGATTTTGGATGTGATCACTGAAAACCAGTGCTGTGCCAGAACATGTTTCGGCACAGCGAAACACTGAGTGCCAACCTCATTTCATATAATGTGGCTTTTATTTATTGTTCTTTTCTTGTCATTTTGTATTATGTGTGTATTTGGATTATTGGGAAGCCCAAGATAGGAGAGTATGGACATCTTTTGCGAAGGCCTATATCACAAAGAGGTTTCTAAATAGGCGACTAATATACTTTAAGACTAACAAAATATTTTTATTTCTAATATAAATATATAAAAATAAAGGCATATAACAATTTAAACCATGATAAAGATTATCAGTAATCCATACTCACTTAGCTGGTTAACAACCTCTTTTGGCAGCCAATCGTAGTCAACATCATTGGCAGTGCCTGTCTCGAGGGGACGAGGGGCAGCCCTGGGGGACCTCCTCCTGGCCACCGACGACAGGGCCTGCTGTCCAACAACCAGGGCCAGAACAGCCCCCGCACCCAAGAACACATACAAGAAGAATGTCTCTCCATCAAGACCTTCCGACACTTCTACTACGTTTACAGTCTGGTTGTATACCGCTTCCTGTGGGATAAAAAATATTTTTAATAGGTTATTACTCCATTATGTAAAACGTTGCTTATACTGATTCTTTGGTAATAATAAGTTGTATAATTGTTACTTCCTTGTTAGCCAGCAGGGGACAGGTTTCTTTTTTCAAATTTATCCAATATGCACAGGGAGTCCTGTATTATCCGTGGAGGAACGGAGAAAGAGTACAATTTCCTGCGGCCGGGCGGCCTGTCGTAAGAGGCGAGAAAACAAGTCGCAGCCAGGTGGTAGGGCATGTTCCCGACTGGATGGCTACCACCTCTGGTCTAAAGTATGTCGCCATAACAAACTTGAGTTATGTTCCGGCATTAGTGCAGGTTCCAGTCTCCCTCAAGAGAGCATCAGCTCATTTGTAGCACCTTTGGTGTTGCAAATGTCCATAGGCGATGTTATATCCACTACCGCTTTCCAATAAGTGGGCCATCTGCCTATCTGTTATTTTAATCAATAGGAGTAAAGGCGAGAAATGGTTATCATCATTCTAGTATCTGGTTCTCATTTTTATTCTCAGGACTGCACATGTACACATGATGGTCTGCTTTGTGAATCAATATAGAATCTTTTCAGAGTATACTTGATTAATTTGTGGTTGTTTTTGTACTTGGTTTGCAGGTCCTCTGGGAGATCATTTATAATGTTTGGTATCATATATTCCTCGCGCCTTGTCCCATACACATTATTATATTTAGGTATCATAAAGAGCACAGGTGGAATATTAGTCTCCCTAACTTTGTGCCACTTACTTCAATTTGCTCCCACTCAAGCTACAATTGGCTTTATGGTTTGTGCACATGAGTCCTAAACATGAAGAGCGCGGTTTCGAATCCTAGCCGGAGAGCATGCACAGTTTAGACAAGTTTCTGTTCTAATGTGAACATTTTTACAATTGAAGATGTGAGTGGATGAAGGTGATATGTCGCATATTCAGTTTTTTGCTTTTTTTTGCGTAGATGAAGGTTTCAAGTCGATACCAAATTACTACAGACCTTAGACCATAGATATAAGGCATATTAAAAAAATAAAAGTGGAAAAAGATGTTAAGTTGAGTTCAGTTTCAAATAAAAGTAAAACTTTTATCTCGATTTACTCAGAATTGGAATTATGCGACTTATCACCTTCATCCACTCATGTCTTCAATTGCTACATGCTAGAACATTAAAACGAAACCGGAACACTGAGATAACCATTGTGTCAAATCAGCCAATCCAACTTGGGATGTGCCATTTCCCTACAAATGGGGGACGCGAGTCAGGCAATGTGAGGTTTATAGGCTGTTAATACACTTTACAAGATGTGGTGTCACCAAAACCAGAGATGCTACAAATATGTCACTTAAAGGAGAAGAACCTGGTCACTAATACCATAACACAACACAAATTTGTTATGGTGGCATACTCTAGACCAGAGGTGGTATCCATTCAGTCGCGCAAATACCCTACCACCTGGCTGTGGGTTGTTTTGATGCAGGAAATTGTTTTCTTTAATTATGTCCAAGTGTTATGAGGATAAAATTATTGCTGCAAGGTTACAACTTTGAGTAGTCCACATAACTGATACTTCTGTCTTATTTCCAATGTTGTTATATCTGAAATATACCTGGTAATAGTTTCCACTGGCATCTCTGTAGTTCAATTGGATATTCAAGCCAAACGGTCTGCCTGCAAATGCCTCGTTTGGAATAAACGAGTATGCAAAAGTAGCCTCCTGTTTAGGTTTAACCTCTTTATTGTATGGGAGTGCTGTGAAGTTCTGGATGTAGTATGTATAGTCCATCGGGTAACGGAATGATGCTTCCATTGTTTCCACGACATAATCTTCTGAACCTTTATTCACAAAACCAACAAGGAATTCTACGGGATAACCAGCTTGCAGGTCTGTAATAGGGTAAATCACATGCTTTATAAATATCTCACAACTCAATATAAAAAAATCAAACAAAAATATTTTTAGAAATGATTGTTTTATGTATATTTATACTGTAAATATATAAGGTGTGATAATTTCTACTATTATTAACTTTTTACTATAAATTACATAAATCTGAGGTTTTGTCTCTAAAGCCCTAATCACCAAACACTTAAATCTTAAAACCCACTGTCAGCCAATGACAATTCTGTAAAACTATTTCTGTTCTTAGGGTACTCAGTAGCCAATTGAATATTTTATGTAAAAAAAAAATCATTTTTGCAAAAATTTAAAAGAATTAAATATAAAACAAGCAAGTAATAAGTTAATCAAGAATTGCTTGTAATGTTTTCCTTCTTCTAAATGTTTGTTTGAACAACTAGTGACATAAGTATTTATATAATATTTTTTTTAAATTATTATAATATGTTGCTTGTATTAATTAATAAATAAGAACAGCAATTCTTGGCATGCCATTGTTAATTTTTTAAATATTTGTCGGAATAGTATTTGTTATTATAAAGTTACCATATGACGGTAGTATTCAAATGTGGTAATCGGAAGTCGTGTAACCGGATGTCAACGTAGAAACATTTAATAATAGAGTAACCGGAAGTTGGAAGTTATACGGATGGCGGAAGTTAGTGTTATTGAAGTGGCGCCAAAGCATTACCGGATGGTGTCAGTGCGGCGTGCTACGAGGACCTTAAATACGCGGTGTTCGGGCAGAAGAAGGGGGTCTTATTCCGACAGTCTACGAGTCTACAACTGTGATTCTACGTCCATCGGTTTAACAGAGCGGAAGCTCTGTTGGACGAAAGGCCCATAGTATATTGTGGCCGATAGTTATTGTTTGATATTGGCAGTATTATTGAAGGGCAAATTGATGCTCGACACCTGACAAGCGAAGAGACGACTCTTGGAGTTGTCTTAATATTTCTGTGTATTACTGTGCTGTATTTAACATTGTAATTGTAATAATTCTAGTGTAATAAACTTTGATTATCTCATTTCAGATTATTATTGCATTATACTTCGAGTGTGATTCGCTCCCGGCGGGAGTGAAGCCGACATCAGAAGTGGGATCCGCCTGTGCCTATAATGGAAGCAATATCAGTGCAGGACGATCGACATGTCGCGGCCGTCAACGGGATGCGGCCATCAGCGGAACTAGCGGCGGCGTAGTGGTGGTGCCTTGAAGGTGCCTGTGGAGCGGCGGCCTGTCTGCCTGCGTGGTCGGATCATCGTTGAGAACCTTAGCTCACTATGTGTGCGCCAGAAAGGGTTCGTACTCGCGTTGGTACTGTGAGTGCTAAGGTAACATTACGTGTCTATTCTACCATAGCACAGAAGGTATGGTATTTTTTTATTATTTTGGTATGGATTATGCAAAGTAAAGAGTTATTTTACAATATGGTTTATCGGTCGTGGTAGTCAAATTGTACTACCCTCATATTCAAGTAATATTTTTCGTGAATGAAAATACTCTAATATCTTCCCTAGTATGTTGCGAACATCGAAAATTAGGAAGGATCGCGTAGTTAGTAATTTTCTATAATTATTTTGAGTTGCATATCTTGCAAGAAAAGTGTTTGTATAGACGATGTGATTAGATCTCTTGAAAGACAAGTCGGTTTCTTTCATTAGATTTTACATGAAAATCGAGTCTACCTTTCGAGTGATTTTACTTACATTATGTATAGTGTAAGTTGGTTTTGAGACTTTATTCCTATGCGATGTTTTCCATTGGTATCTTTCTTGTAAAAGAAAGCGAGCGAGCGTTATATGAAAGACTCGTTAGATTCGGATGATAATGGTTTTACAGTAAGGATAGCTGTGGGGTTTTACAGTAAGGATAGCTATGGCTATGACATTTGAAAGCTACTATAGAGTGGACAGAGGTATTTAAGACAGAATGTAACAATTATTTTAAATTCCTAAACTAGGGTGAATGCGCTAGTTATTGTCCGTATTGTAAATCGGAAAATTACTTCGTGAGTCTTTGTTCATTGTAGAGTGACAACCTTGGTTGCTCTGATTGTGTGTTATGGTCGAATTGAGTGTCATCCGAGCCACGCCCAGCGGGGGTTGGTTGAGAGGATACACTCGTCTGGTTGAGATGTGCTGGTCGCGGAGAGTGTAATTCGGGCGCTATACCCAATGGGGTTAGTATGATTGGTACACTCGTCCGGTCCAGATGGTTGTGGGGAGTGGCATTCGGGCGCTATACCCAGCACGGATAGTATGATGAATGCACTCCACCAGGTTAAGGAAACTGTGTACTCGTCCAGTTTAGACGTTTGAGGGGAGTTTCATCCAAGACTCTACACCCACAAGGTTAGTTTGAAGGATGAACTCCACCGCATTGGGAGGCAAGTGTCATTCAAGACTCTACACCCGACAAGGTTAGTTTGAAGAATACACCCGCCGTGCTATTCAAGACGCTATACCTAACAAGGTTAGTTTGAAGAATACACCGCGCCGTGCTGTTCAAGACGCTATACCTAACAGGGTTAGTTTGAAGATTGCACTCCGCCAGGTTATAGGGACAGTGACATCCGGGCCATACCCTGCGGGGTTGGTTGAGGGGATTCACTCGTCCGCGGTTCAGAGAGCGTCATCCGGGCCACACCCTGCGGGGTTGGTTGAGGGGATTCGCTCGTCTGGTTCAGATGTGACAGTGACATCCGGGCCACACCCTGCGGGGTTGGTTGAGGGGATTCACTCGTCCGCGGTTCAGAGAGCGTCATCCGGGCCACACCCTGCGGGGTTGGTTGAGGGGATTCGCTCGTCTGATTCAGAGGTGACAGTGACATCCGGGCCAAACCCGTTGCGGGTTGGTTGGGGGGATACACTCGTTTCGTCCAGATGTGTTGGTACAATTGACGGATTGAGAAGTGTCGTTAGCTGGTTCGGTTTTATAACTAATGCATTCACCCGGTTTCTGATTCAAGTAAGAATAACGTACGTGTTACCCGGTTTTTGATTCAAGTCGGACTAACTCAAGTTTCAACTGGTCACCTGGTTTTTGATTCAAGTTAGAATAACGTACGTGTTACCTAGTTTTTTACTAAAGTTAGAATAACGTATGTGTTACCCGGTTTTTGATTCAAGTCAGACTAACTCTAGTTTCAACTGGTTTTTGATTCAAGTTAGAATAACGCAAGTTTCACCCGGTTTTTAGAATAACTCTAGTTTCACCCAGTTTTTATGTTTGATGAGCCCAAGTTCAGTTATTATTACGCCTAGTAATTCTAGGTAACTTTTTAACGCATAGTTTTTAAGTTTAGAGCGCCATGTCGAGTGAGATTTTAGTCCGATAGTTTGCTAAAGGTTTACAATAGTCGTTATTCTGGTCTCTGGATTTTTTTTAACTGTGGTTAATTATTGTTGAAATTTCTGTAGCCCTAAATAATAACTCTAGTATTCTTAGTTATTTTTGTTATTTTTCAAGTTTTTGGTACTTAAATGAGTTGGTACATAGATATCATGAAATTATTCTTGAGATAATAATCGTTAATAGTTCTAGTTGTTACGTAGAGATCATGAAAGTGTTACACTATTCTTGTAATAATAATCATTTGGAAGTTTGTTACTTTGATGGGAAAGTATAATCTTTATTTGTCAGGAGTAGCCGAGTGGTTTTGTGAGCAAGTACTGTGTTTTGGTTTTTGTTCGCAGATTGGCAGACACACGAGGACGTGTGATTATCAGGACGGCCGTGTCGGAATAGTATTTGTTATTATAAAGTTACCATATGACGGTAGTATTCAAATGTGGTAATCGGAAGTCGTGTAACCGGATGTCAACGTAGAAACATTTAATAATAGAGTAACCGGAAGTTGGAAGTTATACGGATGGCGGAAGTTAGTGTTATTGAAGTGGCGCCAAAGCATTACCGGATGGTGTCAGTGCGGCGTGCTACGAGGACCTTAAATACGCGGTGTTCGGGCAGAAGAAGGGGGTCTTATTCCGACAGTCTACGAGTCTACAACTGTGATTCTACGTCCATCGGTTTAACAGAGCGGAAGCTCTGTTGGACGAAAGGCCCATAGTATATTGTGGCCGATAGTTATTGTTTGATATTGGCAGTATTATTGAAGGGCAAATTGATGCTCGACACCTGACAAGCGAAGAGACGACTCTTGGAGTTGTCTTAATATTTCTGTGTATTACTGTGCTGTATTTAACATTGTAATTGTAATAATTCTAGTGTAATAAACTTTGATTATCTCATTTCAGATTATTATTGCATTATACTTCGAGTGTGATTCGCTCCCGGCGGGAGTGAAGCCGACATATTTATAAACTTAATTTATTTCTTTATTATTAAACATGTGGCAGTACTGAATTTTGTATTATAAAGTAGCTTCAATGGACTGAAGTAGGATTTTTTATTAAACTTTATCAATTAAATTAAAACTTTCTTACCAAAAGCAACATCACCATAATTAGGCACAGGCTTGGTGAACAGAATTGTGGTGTCAACATCTTGAGAACTCTTCACTACTGAGTCGTCATCATCACCTAAGGCATCATCACCCACAACCTGGTTGTCTTCACCTTCTATGTCCACTACATCATCTAATTCATCTTCCTCTGCTCTAGCAAGGATTGTGTTCGCTGAAAGTTTAAAAGCATTATTACTTAACATGTTTTAAATGGTAAATAGTAGTAACAAACTAGTGTAATTAATTGTAACAAATTATGTATAAGAATAGAGGAAAATAATATGAGTTAAAAAAATGTGAGATAAAATACAGTAAAAACATTTGAAAATAAATAATTTCAATAAAAGATGTAATATGGACCTTAAATTAGTTGTGATACTGACCCAAATAATTGGGATAATGTGAAGGAAAGAAGAGAGAGAAAAAGAGAGAGAGACAGCCCTTAATATACTTGTGGATTAAAATCACACAAACATGTATTGTTTCTAAACTCACAATTCTTATTGTAGTTTACATCAAACTTAACAAGCTGTTTAGATTATTTGTAGGAGACTAATAGTCTTTTGCCAAGACCTTCACTTGCTGAATGAAGCCAATTATAATTTCTTTTTCCTTCCCATCAAAGTGCTCTTGGAGTTACAGCAGTTAAAAATTAAATGTAGTGGATTCCTAGTGCATACATACATACATAACTTCACGCCAGGTCCCTTGCGGGGTAGGCACGAACAAGTGCAGTTTTTATAAAAGCAAACTAGGGATTCAGCTGATAGAAAGTGGTCACTGTTTATGAATATATTTGAAACAAGAATGAGCTCTATGAAAGTAATAATGTTAAGACCAACAATAATAGTGATAGAAATGATGTGAGTTAGTCTAGTATGGAGATAGCCGTCTCATAAATGTGGCCAGTATTTCATTTGCAGCCTGGCATATACATCATAAAGTTTATGATAATTATTATAGAACCAAGTGTTATTCAGACCTATTAAGATACTAAGCTTTTGTTTTGACAACTTTGGATGTCTTGTGGGTGATTTTAAAACTGCATGTTATTTATTATGTTTTATTTATAAAAAACACTCATATAGACTTTTTATTTATGATCAATAGTTTTCCTATAAACACACACAACCCCAAGCTTAGCAAGTTACACTTGTGTTATGGGTAATATACAACAGACCACACTGGGGCTGATCTCAGACAGCCATATGGTTACTTACTATGCATTATTGATTTCAATTCTAGTTTTATAATGCTTCGCAATGATTTAATGTTTCCCATGATAATACCTTAAGGGTTCAGCAGATCAGCACTGGTTTTGACAAGCATTGTGCCGAGACTGATGCCTTAGGACAAGTTTGTTTATTTTTAATTTAGTTTTTGTGTAACAATTACTTTAATGTAATTTGTCCAAAATAAAATGATTTTCTTCTTCCTCTTCAATATTGGAGATGGTAAATGGTGTTTCATAGAACCATATCTCATGGAAAATTAAAGTTGTCTTGGTTTTTATAAATCAGAAGTAAATGAAAACCCTAGATAAAGGGGAGTATTGCTAGATAATATCTTTCTTTCATCTTACTCCATAAAACATGTTCACTGCTAAATAAAAATGAGTAAGTAGAGGACTCTTAACTATAATTATCTTTTGCCAACTTCCTCCCTTCCTAAGATACTGTACAGTGTCTTCATCTGTTTAGTTTTCAAACAAATAGCAAATGGGCAGATTTATCTTATTTTGTACATTGTGACAGATGGTGTGTAATTTGAGAAAGTTTTGTACTACATAAACTAATTGAAGCATAAGGTTTTCAAATCGTACTGACATTTTAGCTACTAAATCACTCAGAATCCTACTGCAGTTTAGAAGAAAAAAGGAAATGTAATTTATATAAGTAGTACATAAGACATAAATAAAATACAATACATTTAACGGTAATATAAGGAAAGACAGTTTCGTATGCATTATGTTGTAGTAAAGGTTAACTATTTACCAAAATACGAAAGAAGTTATTTTGAACTGTATCTTTAGACTATGATGAAATAACTGGTAAAAAGGTCATGGTAAAAGTGCGTGAAATGTATGCTTTCTTTCAATAAATAGCAATAACGAAAGTTGCTGATGCCACGTACCGATCTAAAGAAAAATAATTCGTTTTATTTATGAATTCACTTACAGTTTTGTAGGCACAGCAACGTCGCCGGTAGCACCAAGAACGCTAATATTAAATTCATTTTTAATAACAATAATTTTATGTAAGAATACCACGCCTTCTAATGAAGATTGTGAGCCATTCACTTTTGCTACACAAACCAACGATGCAAGAAGTCCCAGGCAATATGCCAATTTTCTTTCCAACTCGATTGACGTGGAATATTTTGTCAAGTTTTGTCATGTGTACGAAATAGTGATGTCCTTTTTTTTTGATAGTCTAAAACCGGTAAAACTAAAAACGGATACCATTTGCTCCAACAATATTTTTTATAAAAGACTGTTTTAAGTGCACTGTAGTCTTTGCGATATGTGAAAGTATAATATTATATGTGCAAATTGACGTTATGAACTATAGAATCCATGTGTGGCGGTGATATTTGGCACTACCAACTTTATGTTGGCAACATTTTCCACTGACGACACTAACAAGCATTTAGCATATTATAATAACAAAGCAGTTAGGCAGAACGCATGTACACAAAAATTATTGTCCTTACATGTAATTATATAACGTACAAGTATTACATCAAGATTCACAAAAATAAACGACTTTACATGTTACCTACTTCAAAGTCCGGATATTCCGAACTCAGCCAGATACTAGGATGATGATGTCATCAAGATGTGATCAAGGAGAAAACATTTTTAGTAGTACTGATAGAATCTAAAGTGTAAGTTATATGTTTGTCACAACTATGTTCAGTAATGAAATAATAACCAAAGATTTAAAAATCATATTAAAATAACTACAAAATACATCCGAAGTAATTTTAATGATGGCGTTATATAAAAGAATTCATATTGAATGTACAGTCGTAAACTGTTATATATAATCTTGTCAAATAGTTACTGTCTTACTTTATAAGTAAACATAATGCACACATGTTCATATTATTAATTTAGTATCATATAATACGGCCGGCGTAACTTGGCAAAAGCGAACATAGGCTCTGCGAATTTTAGAGCATGTACACTCGTGTGATGAGTGGGCATATGACTCGTCAGTGAATACAATTGGTCGCCCTTCATCCCTGTATTTTCTAATTGCTTTATTTTCTTCACGAGTTTACATGCGCTAAAGTTCGCAGAGCCTATGTTCACATTCGCCAAGATACGCCGGCCGTATTATACCTATAACTAAACAATTAACTAGAACCAAAGAAAAGAGCAACTGCTCTTTTAGTTCACTCTTTATTCCATTAATGTTTTTATAAATTTGAGTAGTGTTCTGAGATAAAAATTAATATGATTGTAATATAATAACAGCTACGTATTGTTGGTCATGAAACCGGTAATTACCGATATGCAAGTAAATGATTCGAGAATATCATCCTAATATCTAAAGCCGTATCACAAATAGTCGACTAAAACGTTAGTTAATTCAATCAAATGAGCAACACTACTCTAGAAACGTCAATTTCTTTTGAAATCTTGTAAGCTCGTGTGCACGTGTATTTCTCCCGAATTTAGCAATTTTCGGTAAAAATGGATAAACCCAACGTTCTAGCTCGCGTCGTGAAAGTGCTGGGCCGCACCGGATCTCAAGGTCAATGTACTCAGGTTAAGGTAGAGTTCATTGGAGAAACCAGCCGTCAAATCATCAGGAACGTGAAGGGGCCCGTCCGTGACGGCGACATTCTCACACTCCTCGAGTCAGAACGTGAAGCCAGGAGGCTGAGATAAATGGTTAGTATTTATTTTTATACCTTAAATTGCATCTTATTCACTGTTTTGTACCTCGTTTGTATACATTTTGAGGTTATAAAGTCTAAGTAATTTTAAGCACTCACATAAAGAATAATGATAAATTTGGAATAATTGAACTATATCAGTTATGAAATATTCCTGAAATTGTGTCTATTGTATATTACCCATAATACTTAATTTGTTCATGATTGTAGTTTGTTGGTTATTCTAAGGGTTTTCCATATTCTTTAGCAAGAATGTGGAACAGGTTTTCGTTGAAGAATGTGGATTATTATGCTTAAGACTAAAGATATCATTTGAATAAACAAAACCATTTATGATCTGGAATAGTTTATGAAATCTTTGGTAAATCCGTAATCAGGGCAACCTGGCAAATAATACTAAAAACAACTTAATTCTAGCTTGTAAATGTTTGTCAGTGAATGGTAAAAATGGAATCCTTGTCAAATTATAATGATTGTTAGGCCCATATTAAAATACAATGTCTGTGGAGGCTTATTCTTATGTCTTTTCAATTTTTCCCAATCGTTTGGATGTCATAAGATTATCTTCTCTACTCCTCTATCCTCACTTATCTATGTATATTATAATAATTATAGCTATTTTTAACTGCATTAAAAAATATGTGTCGAAATATGTCCTTCTAAATTCATAAATTGTCTACCAGAAGAACATTGATAATTATGGTACTGCTAAAAAAATGTTATCTCCAAAAATTGTTCTGAGTAAGATCTGGTTAAGTAGTTTTTGGTATGAAATATTTCCAATAGAATGCTCTTAAGCAATTCTCTTATAAAATGTCAAAAACAATTAATGTTCATCATGTCTAGAAAACAAATCACTGTGTGTGTACTGATTCTTACAAGATAATATACCTAGGAGCAAGAAAACAATCCAATTTTTTGTACCCATTCTCAAGCATCCTGCATAAAAATGTACATAATACATTAATTTAGTGAGATATGTCGCTTCTTTGCTTCAATAACGTGACATATCCCAATACTCACTTATTTCACTCACTCACTATATTTTGCTAAATTTATCATATTATCACAACTTTCTCATATATTTCAAAAAGCTTAGTAAATTGACACTAAATTTAATTGTAAAAATATTAAAAAATGTATAATATGTTTGGGTAAAATCTTTTTTTGAAACTTTAAAAGTGGCATACTGTAAATTTGGGGTTTTCAAGATACCACATTTTTGAAGCAAAGAAGTGTGTGTTTAGTTTAATTAAACATATATTTAATAAAATAAAATATATAAATTACATTTAATGTGTCATTGATATTTTCATGCAGGCTCGAAATTAGATGCAGAAAATTTAGATGTTTTCATACTTCTGGGCATATGCAGGTTAATTTGTTTTATGTGTAGAATGGTTACCAAATTTCTGTCTAATAATATCTGTTTCGTTTGTTTCAGGTCTCAACTCTTTTATTACTACATTAGGTTAAGGCCCATTATGTACCAACTATCCAAATTATTGTAACTTAAATAAGAAACCGTCAAAGATGACCATCTCATTTTATTCAGCTCATAAAATATAACTCACTTGGTGTAACTAAACTTGTTTTATTTCAATACATAACCTTTACGATTTTTGGCATTATATGCTGTAATGAAATTGTGGGAAAAGAAGAGTGGTTACAGAACCACTCTTCTTAATTTGTTACATTAACATTTGTTATTTGTTGTCATTGGTTACATTAACAGTAATATAATCAAGTTTTTCAGAGTATATAGTCCTGTAGGCATATAAATTAGTCAGATCATGAATAAAACAACTAGTCTTGAAGTGAAAAATTCTGAAAAAATAATATTTAAAAATAGTTATTAATATAGCTATCATTAATGAATTTTGGCACACCATAACTATATGGTAGAAAATACTGTGCTTTAAAATTGAATAACATTTGTTTGAAACTAGATAAAGTTATTGATTGATAAGGTGGTAAAACTTAAGAAAATAACATTTAGTTTTTGTGATGTGGGGTACTTTACATTGAGCCCCCTTAGATAACACGTTTTTTTTTGAGGCGAGGGAAAATGACTAACCGATTTACGCACTCTCTGGGCCGTCACTAGGATTAGATAACACGTTTGTACCAGGCACCGTCGACATGCGTCGCACACAACTGTAATGAGCTGCAAACGCAATGTTACGGCAACCAATTGATCTATTCACGCGTCTATAAAATTGTAGACGTGCTGGCATAGCGTTTCTGTTTGGCTGCAAACAGACGTACAGCGCGTTTTAATCAGGTACCGACAGTATTAAGATTGCATCAATCGAGGCTATGCGCAAGCGCGTTCTAGCGCGATACATGCACATTTGTGTCTCGTTCGCGCGCATGCTAGGCGCATTTTACTTTGCAAGAGGAGTTAAGGAAAAAAATATTCTAATTTACGCTCCAGAATATATCCCGAGGCTTAACTTAGGATACTCAATATAGAGCTAGCTATAAGCTAGTTTTATTTAAATCCGTTCAGTAGTTTTCACGTGATGCTTTTACAGACAGGCAGAAAAATTTAAAAAATTGCATTATCGAAATCTCCTGGTCCGAAATAGCCCCCCTGATGTTTTTCACATTTTTAAACGCAATGTTCAAACTGGAACCGTTTACCGACATATTATAGTATAGATAGATGGATATCGCAGGTTTATTTACAACAATATTCTGATACCGGCTTTATTTATCTAAGTCGACTGGGTGAAGTCGTAACGGTTCTCGAAATAGGGGTGATCAAATCGAGTAGGGGTGAAGACATTTAATACAATTAATTATAATATTTTTACTTATAAAAAATAGGTGTCAAAATACATTTTAAAATATGATACCGACAGCGATACGACGAAAATACTTTTTTTAATCTTACAGAAAGTATTTTATTTTATTTTTGAACGTACTAGCTTTTACCCGCGACTTCGTCCGCGTAGAATAGTTTAAAAAAGACTAAATTTGAAACATTCTTCATTGGTGCTCCGCTCCTATTGTTCTAAGCGTGATGATATATAGCCCATAGCCTTCCTCGATAAATGGGCTATCTGACACTGAATGAATTTTACAAATCAGACCAGGAGGACCTGAGATTAGCGCGTCAAGCAAACAAACTCAAAGCTTTAATATAAGATTGGCTCCCCTCCTTTAATTCCACGACGGGATGAGGATTATTTTTAACCGATTTTATCATGTCTGATGAAAATAGGACACGTAGTTTACGCGGGATAATTATTGATAGTAACGTGTCCGAAACTACATTTATTATGCAGAGGCTTCATCTGAGTTAGTGTTAAAAGGTTTAGGCCATTTCACGCATACGTAGATGAAGCCCCGGTATCAAGAAACTGTGTTTTTTATTGCAGGAGTTCAGCAGACAGGCAGACGGCCCACTTGATGGGAAGCGGTTACCATCGCCTATGGACATTTGCAAAACCAAAGGTGTGTACAAATGCGCTGCTGTTCTCTTAAGGGAGACTGGAATCTGGTAACTAAAGTCGGAACACAACTCAAGGTTGTTGTGGCGACATACTGTAGACCAGGTTCCTGCACGGATAATGTGTATTTAACAAAGAAAAAGATGGTGCTAAATAATAAAATTTAATGGCAAACTTCTTTTAAAATTGTTTTATTAGTATTTGATAAACACTATCAATAACTGTACAATAGAATATCATCACATTATTGATATAATAAACAATTTAACAAATTGAGATACAAATAAGTACATGTCGGCACAATATCTTAGTTTCGTTATTCATCACATTTTACACGTAAATATAGGAAACTGAAACTTTTATTGCACTAAGGACCAAGTGGCAACAACATTGCAAGCGCTATTAACTAGTTTAATACAAAGACAGTTAGTTATTCTGCAGACTGCTATAGTTTATTTGCCAAGTAATAGAGTTTGGTGCCTTCTAATAAAATGCTTAATTTAAGAAATTACTGATTGACTTTAATCATTTTTAATTTTAATTTATAATATTCAATTTAATTGTTCAAATTATTGCTTGGATCTATGTGTCTTAAATAAATAAATATTTTTTTATTAATATAATATGATTTGGATGTATTATTAAATTATAATTTTCATGTCAATGTTGGCTAAGGAATAAGTTTCCGTTGGGCAAAAGAGCATGTATTTTTAAATTTATTCATGGCCATAGATACAAAGTCTTTCAGTCAGATACAATGTTTAAGAAAGAGCATGATAAATGATGATGTTACCAGTATATAAAAATACAATGTTACAATATTTACATATAACTTAGAAGACTTGTGTTCAATTGCATTATCATATATTTTTCGTTGTATTTAGTGATATTCCTAGTGATGTTTCATAGAAATGGACATTGAATATTTACTCGAGTAATTACTTATTTACATATTGCAAGATATAATGCAAGCATTAATATTGACTATTTGTATGTATATATACTATGTACTACACTGGATATTCTACAAATAACAAAATGTTTATTGCATCAAAGACCTAAATAATAATTTCATCTTCAACCTTAAGGGTTAGAAAATGAACAAATCAAACTTTATATATGTGAATGTAAAACAAAATGTTAGTCTCACATTCTGATATATAAGCTTATTTGGATGATATTACATTCGAAAAGGTGTAAAATACAAAGGCTATCTTTAATATAGCAACATTTCACAATCAAACTTATTGTTTCATCAATATATACATTAAAAGTCTTATTCATATTGACTAAATTTGTAGGTTTCTATAAGAACCTTAACAAAGCCTTAATTTTTACTTACTATAATTCAATATGAATAAGAAAATTAAAGTTTATATCAGCAAAGTGAAGTGGAGAACACTAGTTAGTTAACTTTATATTATATATTTTATTAATGTGTTACACCTTTGATTTAATGTGAAAAATATAAGACTAGCTGTCCCGGCAGACGTCGTCCTGTCATGAAAAGCTTCAATCGATACGCCGACAGCAGCGCCACCTACCGGGTCCAATTGTGAACCAACTCAGAAACCTTCTCTGGCTCATGCACAACAACTTTGCTAAAGATCATCACATGATCCAATGTATAGTTTACGATTCTATAAAGGACATACAGACAAACATTCATTTTTATACATAAGAAGAAGAATAAGATTGTGTAGTACATTTTCTTAGTATGTGTGAACAGTCTTATTTTTATTAAAATCAGGTTATTGATCTAAACTAGCTGCTCTATTAGAATGAATACAGACATAAATCATTAAAAAATGTTTAATAAACAAACATATAAGGCAATGTTTGTAGTTACCAATTAATATTAATAAAATTTAATGTGCTTTCTAAATATGTATACACTATTACTTGCTTTCCATTGGGTAAAGTATAGTAAACATGCCTCCAGCAAAATACCACACAACTTAAATTTAATCTTTTTAAGCAGCTTTTTCAAGGTTTATTGTTTTAGTTGAAAGTTACATTTTCAATATTATTTGCCAATTGGCGGCCTCTGTGGTTGACCGGGCTAAGACTGCCGGCCTACCTCACTGCAATGCATAGGCTCCGGGTTCGATTCCCAGTATAGTAAATTTCTGAAACATATTTTCTCCGTTATTTACCATGGTCTGGGTGTCCGGGATCGGCCCGGAGTGGTCCGTTGTATAACTTGCTTAATTTGGGGAAACACAATATGTGTTTGTCTGCCGATTATTATTATTATTGTTTAAAAATATTTCTCTGCACTAACTGTCAACAGGGTATATATAGTTGCCTACCAATTGGAAGCCAGGGCAAACAAGCTTACCTTAAGACCCTAACTTTCTTGTCACCTCTAACAGCCATAAAGATGACCATTATTAAAGACTCATAAATATGGGAAAATAATTTATAACTTTTATATTAAAAAATTAAATGTGTTTTTAGTTTTAACCCTAATTTACAAATGCTAATAATGTACGTAATGATAATTTATACAACAATGAAAAAAAAACATACAACATATATACAAAAATATCATACAAAATCCATTTGTAAAACTTCTCTTACACATCCAAGCTTAAGCATTGCTAAAAAAAAACAACATAAAATAAGATTTCTAAACCAACCAAAAAACCAAAAGAAATGTGAGCTCCTCTAATTTTTGAGTTTACTTGTTTGAAATACATTGGAAGATTTTTCAATACACTTGGTGTTATTTCAGAATTCTAAGCGAAGTTATATATATATATAGTTGTAACATAATTTACTATTAAGTGTAAATTATGTTACAACTTAGCTTTTAATTTTTTACAAATCTGAATGAATATCATGCATAATAATACTATGTTTGAGAATGATACAATTTAATTACTTAATTTAGGTGTGATATTAAACATCTTCTGAAGTGATTTGAGTGAAACAGAGATGCCCCAAAATTTTGGCTTCTTTACAATACTCTGCCACTTTTTTTAACTATGGACATTTGGCATAATACTATATATTCACCATAAGGTGAATACCATTTTATGTGTGCAGGGAAAGAAAAAGAATACAATTTCCTGTGGCCAGGCGGTCTGACTGCCTGTCTGCATGGCTATCACCTGTTGTCTAGAGTATCTCGCCGTAAAAACATTGATGCTCATTAGTGGCCAGGGTCCAGTCCTCTTTTAGAGAGCAGCAGCGCATTTGTAACATCTTTGATGTTGCAAATGTCTACAGGCGAGGGTAACTGCTTTCCATCATGTTGGCTGCCTGCTGAACACATACAATAATTTTTTTTAACAAATATTAAATCATGAAAAGAAACCACACATATTTGGTATTCAACATATTAACAGTTATCATAAATTATTGATAGTTAAAATTTATTTTAACTAGAGATGTCAAGAATATTTAGCTTGCTCAAATACTAAACAGTATTTGGCCGAATACTGGACTAATAAAGTGGCTGAACACTAAAAGAAGGCAAATATTCATAATATCTCTAATTTAAAATCCTTGGAGATAAAACCAATGTTTATTATTTATGAATTTTCAAGTTTTTTAAGGCAATATTTGAGTTAAAAATTTTAAAAACTGTACTCTCTAAGCTGGTAATAGCTATTTTGCTAAGGTATAGGTTATTAACAGCCACTAAAAACATTGTGAACACATGTTAATTTTTAACATTATTTAAATATAACAGAATGGGCATTCTAATGCCATCTTATTACCTTACTTTAAAATATGATAGAAATAATAAAGTAATCTTCAAACAATAATACTTAATGCACTATTTAAATCAGTTTACATGTACAAAATCTATTAGGGTGCAATGGTTTGTAAGTCTCAGTAGTTTTGACAGTGCCTTAGAGTATTAGATAGCTTAGAATTTCTACACAAAAAAAACAATCAATATTCCACCATTATCGTGTATTGATGCAACTCTTCACAAAAATTATGGTATTGTGAAAAAAAACTGCAGAAGAGTAAAAGTTTTTTTAACACAAATAAAACAATTTGAAATCAAATGAACTTTATATTGTGTTATGAACAGATAAAACAAAAACTTCAGACAATTTTAAAATAATGAACATGGCTGATTTTAGTTCTTATAAACATTTTGTATATTATTGTAAAAATAGAATTAGTTTTTTGTAATAGAGTTTAGACAATCTTTTGATATTATAAAACAACTAAATATGGCAAGAAATCATGATAATAGTTTTGAATTTAATTGTTTTATTTTAATGTAATTTTAATATTGATTGATACATAATAAACATTCATAATCATGCAACAGATTGTAATGTTTTAGAAATACATGTAAGGCTATTTATATTGCTATTGACAATAATTAACAACACTATTTATATTATTTTATAAGATATGGACGATAATCACTTTGGATAATTTTTAGGGTGTTTGAGACACATTCCATACGAACATTGGAATATTTAACTTTTTTTCTTCTTTCATGTATTTAAATAGTTGAACCTTACTTTTCATAGATGACGACGACGCTATGACACAGCTACAGTTCCCACCAAAACGGCGAAAGGAGCATCATTTGAGCACTTTAGTATTCTGGAAGATATCGAAGGCTATGTATCATACTTCTCTTCACACTGGCTTGCCCAAAACAAACAATTACCTACTCCACTGTAACATATAAGGATTACTGCCGCAAGAAAGACTACACTGCATACTGTGCACGGCTTCCTTTCTAAGAAAAACCCTATTAAATATAACACCATAAACATAACATGTGTGTTCACTAATGCCGGGTTTACTGGTTTCGGTATCAGTAGAACAGGGATTAGCCATTGTAAGCAATACATCGTTGATTTCACTAGCAATTAGATATTGCACTTAGTAACGAGATGTCCCAATTATCATGGTTCACAATGTAATGTAACTACCTATTTTTGTCGACACGCAACTGTAATGCAAATCAACAACGAAGGATTGTGATTTGTGATGTGTTTGGTTAAGAAATTCTGTCACTGACATAGTAAAGTGACACTATGACACTGATAGCTTTGATAGCGACAAGTATCTACTGTAGCTAACATTTTCAAGTGGGAAAGAAACTTAGTCTGTACAAACTTGTCTGATGTATTCAATTTACGATAAGAGTTTTAGTATCGGCTCAGGCAAATTAAAGGTCTGTGACTGGCGCTAAACGACGTAATTGTACATATTTCCATTTTTATAACACACCTGGCTAAATAATAGCGTTAAAGATATTCACCGTCATTCCTTAGTAGTAACTGTTGTCGTAACAGTACGATAATATATTCGGCCAGAAAACTGCCTGAGGGGTGCATGTTAAGTCTGGATTCGAACCTATGTTTCGAAAGCTTAATCCACTTAGCGACTTAGCTTAGGAACGACGTCATTTATCAGGAGAAAAAGAATCCGAAATATTGATACAGGGACATAAGTTAGTTCTGTGTCGCGTTTTATTTAAAACTGTTAATTAATTTTAACGTATTACTGTAACAGAAGAACAAAAGTTCCAACTTGTATATTCAGTACTGAAACTGCTTTGTCCCTCAAATTATTTCTCTTTTTTACATTTACTGCAGAAACTCAACGGCCTTTATGGATTTATAAATATTTTATAGATCAGAGGCTCCTAACCTTTTTTGGACTGCCCCCTTTACAAGAAAATAAAATTCAATGCCCCCTTTTAGATTAAATTATACCAATTTTATATGTTTGATTGAATTTTATATGTATTAATAATCTAAAATTCTGTTTCTGTCTCCCTCTCTAAATCGTGCTCCTCGTGGTTGTGGTTGACTGTCGCGATTATTAATTGTTTAAAAATACAAAAACATGTTTTAATAAAAAAGAAAATGACGACTGCGTCTCGGGACGCCCGCAAGAAGTGACAACTTGCGTGAGAGAAAGGGAAGCCTGTCAGACTGGAGTCGTATCGCGTTACGTAACGAAGCGGTTTACCCTCCCGTAAGAAGTTGTCACTTAAAAAATGTAGATCAGACTAAAACTATACAAATTACAAAGTGTTATTAACCTAATTATAACTTATCCAAGTAATGCAAGCTGAAGAACTCCACACTGGGACACTGCACAAAGACATAAACAAAACTTTTAATTAAAACGAATAAGAAACAACAAAATTATAATAAGATAAACTTTAAATCTAAATAGCTATTATGAAAGTAATTAATTACATTGAATTTCTAATTAAATACATATGCCGCGACCGCCTCCTAGACTGTTCTAACGACTCCTCTATTTCCTTTGGGCCCGCTACCGCCCCCCCCGAAAGGGTCCAGCGCCCACTAGGGGAGGTACTGCCCCCGTTAGGGACCTATATTATAGATACTTATTCATTATAAATTTTTCATTACTTCATATGACATTTACGACTTAATATTTTGATTAATTACATTTATGTAGTCATAGTCCAGTGCTAAAAAAATGTACTTACTCACTGATGAAAGAATCCAATCAAACCACCAACTGTAGGATTATTTTTCATGTGGGATGGGACAAAATTGTTTGTATAACCCCAATATCTTCGTTATGAGTAACAAATTAATCAATACGATATCCCTTTTATACATAAACATTATTAGTAATACTTCCACAGCGAGTGACTGAGCCTATTTTATTTACTTTCATTAATTTGAGACAATAAATCAATGTCAGTGTCCGTCTCCACCCATCAAATTTCGAAAACCGCCGACTGCTGCGTATTCGTTTAGACTTTAGGTAATCACTTTTCTTAAACATGAATCTTTTCATTTCATTCAATTTTTATACGACTTAATTATGTTGATAAGATATAGTATTTTACGATTGTACTTACTATATTTTGTTTTTATATAAGATAAAGTTTTGGATAAAATTTTAGTTAAATTGTGTCCCTAGATGAATAATGTTACGAGTCGAGCTACAGGACTCGAATTAAAATGCCGTTGGAATTACTATAGAATTAATTAGAACTGTACAAACACGTATAAAACAGATACAAATATAACTGGATACAACCAGTACAAAATGCACGGTTCAATAGCACGCGTAAAGCCCGTAGCTATACCGTTTATCGAATGTACACGTCTTGCTTTGATCGTGGTTCTCGCTAGACTGCCTCACCCCTCTCTTCGGGCATTCCTTTTATTTTGTACAAATACAATATGGCCTAGACGCAAAACAATAACAACAAGGATTATTTCGACACATCTGCCTAATGACGGCCATAAAACAATTACAATAACAATAGAATGTTTTTCTCAATTACAAAATTTAAACACAAAGTAAACAAAATAAGTCTAAATGCGGGAAATGTAATAAGCCAGGTTTATGGCAGGCAGGTGTGAATTAACTTTTCGTCGGCATGTAACAATAATATAAAACCTTTTATACTTTAGTATCTAAATTTAAGATATGGATTAGGTTGGCTAACGCTTTAAACATAATTAAATAGTGTAATTTATTGCACAAATCCTGTTTGTAATGTATGAAAATGATCTTCTAATAATAAACGATTTTTATGTCATCGTCATTGGGGATTGTTCACAAGAAATTACCTTCTGATTAAAATAGGGTATTTTAAGATACTAATTTGAATATTTTTGTATTTTAAGCGTTAGTTTTTTTACAATTAGATTTTAAAATTATTTCTCTGATGACGTCATAAGGGACAAGTTTATATTGATTTCTTTGCCTAGAAAACAAAAATAATAAAACTTACTAATCATAGTAATCTGTGCTACTACTATTTAAATGTCACTGTCTTTACTCATTACGTATCGTGATCATTTAGTGTTTTTGTCGTTAGGCTTATAATTTTCGTGTTCAACCATTATATTTTCTATAGTTATATTTTTAAAGTGATCTTTAGGGAAAAATCCATGTTACAGAACTTAAATCAAATAATGTACAGCTAGATTTTTTTACATTTGAAGTAGGCAAACAGGCAAACGGCCCACCTGATTGGATTTAGTAAGGTCAAATAAAGGTCAAAAACATTTCTTACAAAATACAAGAAGATCGTACGTTTTTTGGAATTTTAACTAGACAGAAATGATAAGGGACACTATTCCTCGAAATGGTTTTTAAAATAGCTAAATTGAAAAAAAGTGAACAATCTCAATTTGTAAATATCGTTAGATTGTAATATATTTTGTGAGATTGTAAACTGTCGAAATATTGTGAACCGTAATATACTTTAACTTAAACCTCATTTTATTGAAGGCCTCTGTGGTTGAGACGCAGGGGCTGCTTACGTAAACAAACTATCCATTATTTACTATGGTGTGGGTGTCTGGAATCGGTTCTAAAGTCGGATATAACCATAACATAAGCGTAACGTACTTAGCTTGGGGATATACAAATTATGTGTGTTGTCTGCCGATTATTAAAAAAAATATTTTATCTTTTTTGCCAAAACCTTCACTATAAGACTATCGGTACGTAGATTGCTTTCATGACGTCAAGCTAGCTTCTGGGCTTCATCCCTTTTGAGCGGAAATCTGTGTTATCTTGAAGATGTACCTACGTACTATGTTTTATGAAGAGTCCCAATCCTTTTCAATGAAATTCTAAATTGGCCTGTATATGTTTTAGGTTCACTACGCATGCGCCAATACAGATCTTATCTCACACCCCTATTTTTCGAGCAGTTTCCCGCCAGACGGACGCGCGGAATCGCGTCGAATTTTTCTTTAGACTTCATTGATATTTATTATCAAATAATTCTTACATCAATTTTATTTCTTATTCGTAATTTACTTTACAAATAATAAATATTTATCCATTAAAATGTTAGTAGAAATGTTGTTGCCATTGAATAAAATCGACCCCTTAAAAGCTCTTGTTCTCGCGTGTTATTTATGGGTTCTGATTATGTGTCATGACAATGAAAACGAGTAATTAACTTTATATATAAATTAAGTGTAATATAATGACAATAAACTGACAATAATTAAATAAACGTGTAATTAAAATGGCGAATACGGCACATTTGATGAGGCGACAGAGCTCGCGGGATCTTTACGCCCAGCGCTCAGTAGACCGTATGGAGATGAAGGAGTTGAGAGGCAGATTGGTGACGATGGAGAATGGGCACTCTTCACACCGTACACACGTCATGTATGGAGCTACCAATGAAGCGTTCGAAGACACGAGCCCAAATAGGCGTTCGTCAGAAACACCTACGAGCAAGGAGAGCTCCGTCGAAGATCGCGGCGGTTTGAAGCCCGAAGGTGTCGAGATAGAGAGAGAATCCTGGGATAGCAAGTTGACATTCCTCCTAGCAACGGTCGGATATGCAGTAGGCCTGGGTAACGTATGGAGATTCCCCTATTTGGCGCAGAAGAACGGCGGTGGTGCGTTTCTGATACCGTACTTCGTTATGCTAGCGATTGAGGGTATACCGATCTTTTATTTGGAGCTGGCTATCGGTCAGAGATTAAGGAAGGGTGCGATTGGTGTATGGCACCAGGTATCTCCGTATCTTGGAGGGATTGGCATCAGCTCTGCAGTGGTATCCTTCAACGTAGCGTTGTATTATAACTCTATTATTGCCTGGTGTTTGTTCTACTTCGCGCAGAGTTTCCAAGCTGAATTGCCATGGGCTGAATGCCCTAAGAAATACTTCAGCAATGGCTCCTATATCACCGAACCAGAGTGCGCAGTAAGTATACATTTTGTTATGTAACCCTTCGCTCAAACACATGTTCACCATTTTCTTGCACACACACAGATCACGTTCATATAGTTTGCTTGCACTTAACTAATGAAACTGTTTTTGTAAGTACGTTATGTGGCCTTAATAATGTACATTTTCTTGTGCTTTTGTGCATGTTATTCCGCAATTACTGAACTAAATCAAATCAGCGTGAACAAACATTAAGCTATTTGTTCCATTTAAATCTTCTATTGACAAATAATTAAGACAGATCTTTAGCTTACACGTGTATGGAAATTGAGTTTCTTTTATTTAAAATATGGATCTGGATGTTTAATGTATTTAGTCAGTGTCAGTCAACATGTGACAACAAAATATTCTATTTTCCATTCATTCATTAGTCATTAAATTACGCTAGTCATTTAACCGCATCTCATTTGACATTGACTGATTTGAATGCTCGGAGTAAAATAACGTGAGTTTCGAATTATAATATATATTATTAATAGAATAAGTTTCATCATATCTATATTGAATAAATTGAGGTGAGGTATAATAATGAATGCATGAAAAATGGAACATTTTGTTCAGAAAGAACCCTTTCCCTTAGTTTGCCGTATGATATTCCTACACAGAAATTGATCTTGAGAAGCTACCTTAAAAATTGGAATAATACAGAATGTGTTAATTTTTTTTAAATCAGGCGTCTCGATTCCTGAAGGTGATAATTGATTTTTCAAAAATTTGACTTGTTTTAACTTTAGTTTTGTCAAAATAGGCCTCGAGATTCCTTTGATTGGTTTTCACTATTTCGTATAGTTTATTTAGGATTTGGCCCTGAAGCCCTTGAAACTTGCACTTGAAAAATGCACCTCTATATTCTGGATTCGCTTTTGTGTCCAGAAAAAGATGTTAGGATTTCTGCATTGGTCTAGGGAAAAGGTACTGAAAGAAAAGGGCCTCACTGATGCGTCTTCGCCCTCGTATATTAGTCCACGCTATGCCACTAGTGTCAAGTATTCATTAAGATTCAAGTTGTCGCAGCAAGAGATAGAGGTTGAATGATACTTCAGATGGAAGATGAGTAGTATTTACTGTCGAGTACTGATGGGCACTGAAGTGAACGCATTTATTTTGTAAACGGTAACCTTAGGTACAAATATTAACAGCGTGATAAGAGACAAAATGCATTTTTAGATCGATTTCTCAACCGTTCTTACAGTTGTTATACACATTTAATTGCGGTGAAAAAAATATATGTCAATCTTGATCATATTTCTGAGGTAACTTCTAAACTCAAAACGCATTTACGATAAATTTTCTCGATAGAAAATAATTGCAAAGTAACCTCTAAACGTGTTATTCAATCTTGGTTATTTTTATTACTGTTAATCGTACATCGCTAAAATAAATAACAGTAACATATCATATTATAACAAATACAATTATAGATCTTTTATTCGGTTACTTAGAGAATTTGGAAGTAATTAATTATTTTATTAAAAATGACTGCAAAAATCACGCCTGCCGGTCCCAATGTATGGAATTTATTAGATCGCTTTAGACAGTCGGCTATTACAGTTACACTATATAGCACAATGTGTGAGAGGGACGGATGATGTCCGATCGAGATAGAACAACTATTAATATGTGCGCTCCGGCGTTGCGCTAGCCAGAGGCTTGTACTTCCACAAGCATACCAGAGCGGTCGGGAACAGAGCATACTGGATCCTCGGCCGACTCTATCCGATGATAGGCAAGAAGAGTAAGATAAGCCTTAGAAATAAGGTGACTCTTTACAAAACTTGCATCCGCCCCATCTTGACCTATGCGAGTGTGGTCTTTGGCCACGCCAGCGACGTTAACATCTGGAGACTGCAAAGAATCCAGAATCACTTTCTACGCGCTGCAGTCGACGGCCCGCGCTATATGCGGCTCGCCGATTTGCATCGCGACCTGGAGTTTCCCTCCATCAAAGACTATATAATCTCATTATCACGCAGATTCTTTGACCTCGCCCCCCATCACCCGAACCCTCTGGTGACGGAAACGGTCAACTACAAACCCACTCCAAACGCTCCCACGAGCAAACGCAGGCCTCGCAATGTACTAATTGACGAGCCTGACGAAATCACACGTCAAATCGCAATCATGAACCCCCCGAGGCTCAGAACATCAGCCTGGCATAACAGACGCAGACACAACAGACGCCGGAGAGCCCCCGGCTCAAATCCTCTTACACAACCGTAAGACCCACCAATCCATACTCATTACAGACACAAGTAGCCATACAAGATTAGCTTAGACGTGTTGCTGGAGAGTTTCTTCCGCCGCTTCTTCTCCTCCAGCTATAACACGTTGCGAAGCGGTAGTAATGATAGACTAGGATCGGCTCCGCCGGCGGAGTCGATGAAGAGTCCCCAAATAATCACTTCAGCCTGTTGGCTTAGTTCATTCAGCCTTTTACGGCTTGTTCTCAATATAGAGTCAATCCCCCGCAGCGGTCGAGCCAAGGTCGAACCTCACAGGAGGTGCCTCCTCGAGCGTGCTGATTCCGGGCTGAACGCCTCCGCTCCCACGGAGGCGGGAAGCCCCCAAAGCCCGGTATCGCTGAAACAGCCATCTGCGGCTATTCAGCTGAATCAGCTCCAAAAAAAAAAAAAAATGCGCTAGCCAGTAGCAGAGTACATTGAATATATTATAAAGAGTCAATAGTTAGTTGTCAGCTGCGATGGCTAGACGTATGCAGCTCCCGTAAAGTTTATATTAACTTTCTTGTCTTGTATCTTTAACTTACACCAAACGAGTGAGTTCATGTGGTATCTTAAATAAATACATTTTAACAAACTGTGTGATTCACATTTAACATAGGCAAAGTTTCTTGTTAAATACAATTAACATACTACAATTATTACATATACAATAATTATTCTCTTTGAATCAATATTATAAATTTTTGAAATGAATTTGCCCAACAAAATGTCAGCGTTTAAACTTCATCCATGAAAGTGGATAAAGCGAAAATTGTTTGTCAGAATCGCGTGCGTCAAGCGTGACAAAATATATATGTACGAGTTTGTAAACTCAATCTGAAAATTCTGATATCGTTCGCTTATATTTAACACTTAACCATAAACATAAAACACACTCAGCTCCGTTAAATCTTATTAAGCTCTGTGGATTAAAACAAACGTAGCCCGTGAATGGGTTTTGTTACGAATAGCTTTATAAATTCAGCTCGCTACTCAGGCTTTTATCGTAACGTTGCCAGATGAAACCGCAGTGATCTGTGAATGGGTACATCCTAAGAGATGGTTTAGAATCGCTCGCCTGCCGAGAGACTTAGCGTCTCTCTGCGTATTCTACCGTTTCTACAATGGGACGGCGGTATGTTCATCTTCATTTCATTGAGCTATTACGCTGAACTACCATGCGGTTCTCTAGATCGTTTCTTCCCAGTTTAATAAGGCGTTGGATGGAACTTCTCGTCGAGGGTTTCCATCTGCGCTATGATAAGGGATTTCTTAAAGAAGAATGTTATGAAATTTCTTCGAGACCGCCAACGCATTGGTAGTGTATTCAAAGTTCATCAGTTCCACCAACCAGTGGACTTCGCGCTTCACTTCCACTTCAGCTGGCTGCTAAAAAGCTGAGTATACTTTCAAAAGTGAGACGGTACTTCACTGCAGAGCAACCTGCTTCTTTACTGTGCTCAAGTAAGATCTTGCATGGAGTACTGTTCTCACCTTTGGGACGGCTGCTAAATACCAGCTTGAAGCCCTGGAGTCAATTGAAAGAAGAGCCAAGAGGTTGATTGGTAGCGATCAGCTTGTAAGGCTAAGGCTAAGGCTTCAAAGCCTAGAGCATCGACGCCGGGTTGCTAGTTTATCGGTTTTTATAGGATTTATATCGGAGAGTGTGCGGTTGAACTGCTCGACCTGATTCCTCCTACACCATTCCGTCTTCAGACCATAAACGCTACCACGTTTCGCCTCCACGTTTCTTCTACGTACCGCAGAATTGTGGAATGCACTACGAGAGTCCGTGTTTCCCGAAAAGTACAATCCGGGTATCTTCAAGTCTCGTATGAATAGGTACTACTATCTAGGTAAGCGTGCTCCATCTTCGACCGCATCATCTTCGGCATTGGACGTGCTCGTGGTCAAACACAAACCTATTTAATATATAATAAAACTTAATATCTGGTAGTCTATGAACCATTAGTGCTAGTTCTATGTTTGAATCACTCCGAGCAGCGGGCTGTCGCGGAGTGCGTCACTCTCTGTTAGTGAGGAGAATAAGTGCTATTCGCTTGTCGGGTGGCTCTAGTGAGCTATGACTCTTACCCACTCGAGATAAAAGAAAAATTTACAAGTGTAAAACCGGGCAAAAAAATGCATATAAGCGAATTGTATTTCTTATCTAGCGCTTACTTTGGATTACTAGGCCACGTGGACTATCACATTTTCAAAATCAGGGTATGTTTGTTTTATTGAAAGTTGCCAGGTGGTAGGGCATTTACCCGACTGGATTGATACCACCCCTGGTCTAAAGTATATCGCCGTAACAACCATGAGTTGTGTTCCGGCATTAGTGAGCAGGTTCCAGTCTCCCTTAAGAGAGCAGCAGCGCATTTGTAGCACCTTTATTGTTGCAAATGTCCATAGGCGATGGTAACCGCTTTCCATCAAGTGGGCTGTCTGCTGAACTCATGCAATAGAAAAAAGTATTGTCATTAGCCAATCGCAGTACGCTGGACGTAGGTCTCCCTAAGTTTGCACCACGTATCCCGGTTACTTTCCTCATCCAGCCTCCACTGGTCATCTTGCCGCAGGTTGTTGGTGCATTGGGCTGGAGGGCTTGTTACAGTCGAGTTCTCCATTTCAGAACTCATCTGCTCCATCGACCATCTGTCCTGACAAACATGAACGGCCCCTGCTACTTTAACTTTCTTTAGCTAATTCTGTTGGTTTCTTTGGCTCACTTACAGATATTTTCGTGGCCCCAGAATTATGACATCAAAATTTACGAATGTTCAAAATTTAATTTTCGATCAGATTTTATTTGACTTGTGTGTGCGAGCGTGTTTGATATTCATTGGATAATCATAACATTACAAAGCAATTCGCACAGAGTACATTCATATAATAGGAGAGAAGCTTAATAGCAATTGGACTACTGACAGGAAATTTATATTAATATATTCTGTGCAGGAAATACATTTTACTTCTGAACATCGACCTGCTTCCTATTATATTAATGTACTCTGTGATATCAACTGACAATATTATTCGACGCATAAGATTTAATTATACAATAATGTAGCTTCAAACAATCGGTGTATATGTAGGTTACAAGGAATATGTATTCATTTTATTAAATAGTTCTTCTTAATAATTATAGCATCCATATTGTTACAACCTAGAACCCCGACAAACACAAATTCCACGTACAGAGATGTAAAAGTATGTATAAGCACATTTTATTACCTGTCGGCATTTGAACTATAAAGTAATCGTCTTCTTTTCTTCACTTATTGATGGGCATACTTTTCTAATTATTGTATAGAATAGCCTCTTGTATTCGCTCATTAGCATCATAAGCCAGGTGTTGCGGATTGTTTTGCATTTGTGGAGTATAAAACGACGGCCTGATGGAGAGAGGGGGCAGTCAAGCGACGATTACGATACGGGCGTGACGCGTGTACATAACGAAAATCGAATAGTGAGTGGGACTGCGCATTTTATTGAATTACGACCTTCTATATTATACGTTTGGATTTGTTGTTTTCGGCTATATTTGTACCTGTGTTATACGTGTTTGTATAATTTTAATAAAGTCTATAGTTATTGTAAGGACATTTTAATTCGAGTTCCGCTAAACTCGTAACAATACTGTTACGATAATGTCTTAGCACTTATTTTTAAGGCATCGTGTAAGCTTTACCAAGATTTGAGGTTTCTCCAATTTATAAGCGTTTGATTGAATGGCATTTGATTATGTCCGAGGAATTTCATAACCTCCGTAGATTAAATTTCAAAATACAAAAGGCGCGTTCCGGTAGTAGCTCATAACGCCAAAAATGCTGTCAGCCGCTCCACATGGCGCCCGTGGTCGCTAAGGTCGAAGTGATTTACATAGAGAAGACGCGATTTTTAAAAGTTTGACAACCTGCACTGTAAGAGGTTTATAAGGTTCAAGCTTTTGAGATCCTGGATATAATGTAGCAGCAGAGTACTAGCCAAGACAAGTAAAACAAGCCCAAACACGACGGGTCTATCTTGTTTAGTACAGGAGTTCCTATGGCCACCTTCCAACTTCATAATCAGATCAGCTCCATGGTAGCATATTATTGCATTGTCACGCAATATACATATGCGTGCAAAATTTCAGCTCATTCAGAAACCGGAAAGTTGGTCAAATTTATACATACTTACATACATACATACATACATACATACATACATACATACATACATAGGTACATACATTGCAAGTGAAATAAACGTTTGTAAAAATGAGGACGTATGTAATATCTCCTTTTATCCCGTAACAAAATTCTGTGGAAAGGTAGGGAAGAGATCTTTATCTAAGTGATACAACAGTTAAGATCACTGTATAAGCGTAATGGTAAGGAGCAAGGTAGTAATTTAATAATGGTGAAACTTCAGTACACATTATGGCTAAAATATAATACAATCAGGGACTCCCAGATCATTTGACCTTAATATTCTGCCGAAATATTACAGCCGTGGCTGCGTAGGTGTTTCCGAGGCGTAGCGCGTAGGCGACCGTAGCGGTGGGCTACGTTATTGAATCGTAGCAGTCAAAATGAGTTTTGTTCACAACTGCAATCAACTTTTATGTTTTTAAGAGTTTTAGAAAGAATTGTTTTCTTTTGTAAAAAGTTAATAAATTTCTTCATGAATATATATATTCTTATTTGTACTTGCTTTAAAAAACTTATCCGGTGAAACCCTAATAAGTAGCTCTATATTACGGGCATATAAACTAAATTAGGTTTTTATATATCGCGAGCAAAGCCACGGGCTAATAAAACTAGTACGTATATAAAACTTCCTTGAAAAATTATCTAATGAAAATCGCTTAAAAATCTATCGAATAGTGTAAAAGGAGTTAGCGGATATACAGACAGACAGGCAGAGAGACGCGAAAAGCTTTGTTTTATGCTATGTAAAGATTCTACATACTATCCCTTAAGACTATAAGTAGAATACCGGGCCTAGGTTACCGAAATCAATCTGTAAGGTACCCAGAAAGCTGGCTATGTTACCTCGCACTGATCCGTTGTATCAAAGTAAGAAGCAGCCCGCTGTCATATGAAGAGTAGATTACGCGTTTTGAGAGCTCTTAGCAGAGGCTTATGGCCACAGGATCCAACGGTAAAAGTGAAAGAAGAAAGAAAGAAAAAACGTTTATTTGGTTTTCACAAAGCGAGACTACATGACGATGAATTATGCATGCATAATGCATATAGTATTTCTTAAGTTTTCGCGACTAGTACACATAATCAAGACTACGTTGTAACCGTTTTCAGCTTAAATAATAACCATAAACCAAAAATAAACTTCAATAATTAAAATAAACAAGGTAGGCTAAATAATAACTTTAACATTTTGAACATTACTGATTAACAGTGAACATATTTGTCTCCGGTGATCACGCTATTGAAAAGTGGCCGAAACGTCGGAATATTACAAATCAAATAAATTACCGCGCTTAAAACCGTTAAAACGTAGGTTTAATTATAATTATGTGCATGTTATTGTGTGACCACAAAATATACAGTGCTAAGATTTCTTAATATCTCGAATAAGTTTATACTATGTTATACATATCGCGGGCTTCAAGCCAGAGGGGCGAATAAGCCAACTTTTCAGGAGATACAAAAGACTTTTTTTTCAATGTATCTCTATAACTGAAAATTTGCATGCGTGCATGTATGAAAGTCCTTCCTTGATTACGTGAAATGCTCTTTTTTTAATTAACCTACTATTAAGAAAAAACAGAGGTGGTGTATTGAGAAAAATATAAATGATAGACAAAATAAAAAAAAACCGCATTTTTTTATACACCCCTCTGGCTTGAAGCCCGCGATATGTTACATAATAACAATACTAATTATGTGTAAGCAATAAAAGCACTGGGAAACTTTTGGGTGTTTTCCCAACTTTTTCATAATGATTTACGGATGAAATTATTACGTGCGTGCGAGTGACAGGCCATCAGGAAGCTTTTGATGAAAAATAACTGCTAATAATCGTATACGATGAGACGTTACCCACATATGATCGGAGTGGGTTTTTGTAACGTGAACGTTTCACGTCACGGATATGAATCAATAATTGCAACTTGCAGACTTGTTGTATACGTAAGGATGATGCCCTTTGGAAGAACGAAAGAACATTGACTAAGGTCGTTCTCTGTCACTGATCCTGAAAGTGACGTCTAGTGCGGGCGCGATGCGATGGCCGGGGAAAGGCAAAGGAGTGTGGAAGAAGAAGCAAGGAATGACTTACCTCGCCACCAGTCCGCCGCCACACTGCACTCGTCCACCGGTGATTCACACACTACTACTACACTTTTTTTTTTTTTTTTTTTTTGGTGGGTAGATGTCAAATAGTTAACACGTAATAAAACGAGCTCTCTAATTTTTCTTAATTTTAATTATTTAAAGTTAAATTATTAAATTATTACATATGTCATTTTAAAATAACTAGCACAAATCACTTGCCTGAGTGTTATCTCCTGTAAATCTACATTATTTCTGTCGCTTTCACGGAAACACTTATAACCCACTGTGTGACATCATGGACGCAAATCAAAAAGCCTTTGCCGAGTTATCCTCTGTTTTCATGCAGCGAATGGAAGCCTTTGAAGGTGAGCTGAGAAATGCAACACCAACTACCAACATATCCACATTGAGTACAGAATTCTTGTCTTTCAAAAACCTTTTTTTGAAGTCCTTAAAGTCTCTCCAGGATCAAATGATGCTAATGTCACATTCTATTGACAATTTGGAGATGCGTACTAGACGCAAAATATTACTTCTGCATGGAGTGCCTGAAGAAAAGCAAGAAGATGCCCCTGCTCTTGTGAAGAACATTATCTGTACTAAATTGAAAATCAGCAATTTTTCATTGGAAAACATCAAACGCTGCCACAGGATAGGCAAGTCTACTTCTTCTAAGCCGCGCCCAATTTTGCTCAAGTTGTCTGACGTCGCTATTCGCAGCAAGATATGGTCCGCAAAAACGCAATTAAAAGGATCGGGCGTAACATTATCGGAGTTCCTGACAAAGTACAGACATGATCTGTTCATGCGCGCGAGGCAAGAGTTCGGCATTTCAAAGTGCTGGTCGCGTGACGGCATAATATTCGTGGTAGGTCAAGATGGATCTCGACATAGTATAAGCCGCATCGAGGACTTAAGTAAGATAAATCTCCCGCAGAGTACTGCTGTGCCCACCTTGCCTTCTAATTCATCCAAGGAGCAGCAACCTACAACTCGTCGTATGGCCGCTAAGAAATAGACGAACTCCAAATGATGTATGCTGGTCACTATCTTTGATATATATGTTGTGTTTTTATATTACTATTATTCCATTTAAGTGTTAAATATGTTGCTTTTTGTTATAGATGTTTGTTTATGCAAAAGTTAAAATATTGTAATCTAATAATGTAGGTGGATATAAATTTACCAGTCGTTTTTGTTGAGGCACGTTCCGAAATCTGTGTGAAGCTATTTAGAATAACAATATATAATGGAACGTTCGGAAACTTATCTGTTGCTCCATATAATTGACATAACTTATTTTTTATTTAATTGTATAATTTACTTTATTTTTTATATTTACTATATTTTTTGTTTCTCTCTTAGTGTATCAAAATTTTGTAATACAATTTTTTATTTTCTGTCTATTAATATCTACTATATTAATGTATAATAGATATTAATAGTTGTATATATTCAAACTATTTTTATCTAGTATACGTATAGATATATACTTTTTTGTATTCAGTACATTATAATGTAACAGCAAAGGCAGTGAAGCTAGTTGAAAATTTATTTTTATTTTACTAGTATTAATTAATAATTTTATTGGTATTTATTGGTTATTAGTTTATATATTTATAAGTTACATATTTTTATCATATATTAGTAATATTCATTGGTAATGCAACAATTAAGCAGTGGTGACAGTGATTCAGACGATTATTTTTCATGCTCTGATAGTCTTGGTTCTAATGATGCTCCCTCACTTCATGCAGTAATAGATTCTCATCTGTCTGACTTTTCCCTAAATTTCAATATCGTTCATATCAATGCGCAGAGCATTCCGGCTCATTTCACTGATATGCAAGCATCGCTTAATAATCAGAATGTACATGCAATCTTGGTGTCTGAAACATGGTTTAAACCTTGTCTCCCTACCTCCTCTTATAATTTGCCGGGGTTTGAACTGGTGCGCCATGATCGCCTTAGTATCACTGGTGGAGGTGTAGCTATTTACATCCGCTCGCATATTCCTTATAGAGTTGTCAAAACATCTCTTCAGCCATCTCCACCTGATACAGGGGAATAATTATTTATTGAAGCAATCTTGGGTCATAAGCGTGTACTTCTCGGTGTATTTTATAGCCCCTCCCTTAGAGTAAATTTCTTCCCCACCTTTGAAGAGCTACTAGCTGATTTTAATGTGACCTATGAACATATAATTATTATGGGCGACTTTAATACATGTCTCATAAAGCGCGACTCTCGCTCAATTAATTTTGAAAATGTCATTAAATCCTGTAATCTTTCTATTCTTCCACTATCTGCTACTCACCATTTTCCAAATTGTACTCCTTCTCTTCTCGACCTAATTTTAGTAAGTTCTCCTTCCTATGTATCTACATATGGTCAGTGCTCAGCAGACGCCTTTTCGTATCATGACATGATCTTTGTTTCTTATAAAATGCGCCCGCCTAAAACTAAACCTAAAATTCGCATGCAGCGTAACTTTGGTGGCATAGTTATGGATAATCTCATTAAGGATGCTCGTGAAATTGATTGGTCCGATGTTTACAATGCAGTTTCTGTTGATGTAAAGGTGCATGTATTTAATGCAGCTTTGTTTAAGCTTTATGATTTACACGCACCCGTAAGGGCTATAAAAATTAAACATCTACCTGCTCCCTGGCTGACAGATGAAATAAAATCCTTACAGCACAAAAAATGCGTAGCTAGGAGCAAATACAAAACTAAGCCTACGGATGCTAACCGCATAAAATTTGTCAAGATTCGTAATCTCTGCAATAGGGTGTGTAGAGACGCTCAACGCCGTTATATTCATAAATCTCTTGAAATTGATGATCCTGCAAAAATTTGGAAATTTCTTAAATCCTTAGGAGTTGGCAAATCTTCGGATTCTCTATCAAAAGATCTAAACTTCGACCTGTTAAATCAGCATTTCTCCTCTAATGCCAAATTTGATAGGCAATCTAAAACTGCAACTATAAATCTACTTTCTAACATGCCAACTCCTACATATCCTTCTTTCAACTTCTGTCAATTTTCTGATTGTGATGTTAAGAAGAGCTTAATGTCTATCAGCTCTAATGCTGTCGGTAGCGACAGTATCAGCCGCAATATGATCATTCCTATATTAGACGATATCATTCATGTGATCACCCACATCCTTAATGCCTCCATATCTTCTGGTACATTTCCTGATTCCTGGAAGCAAGCCCAAGTTATCCCTTTACCTAAAAAACCCAATCCAACTTCCTTTTCCGAATATCGTCCTATTTCCATTCTACCTTTCCTCTCTAAAGTTCTGGAGCGCCTTGTGCACAAGCAACTAAGCGTCTTTCTTAACACCAATTCCCTTATCAATCCTTTCCAATCCGGTTTCCGTCCAGGCTATAGTACCACTACTGCGCTACTTAAAGTTACTGAAGATATCCGTCATGGTATGGGAAATGGTCTGTTGACTATACTGTCGCTGCTTGACTTCAGTAGTGCTTTTAATAATGTTGATTTTGATGTCCTTCTTGGAATATTGAGTTCTCTTAACATATCTCCAACAGCTATTGACTGGTTTCGTACTTACCTGTGTGGGCGCCGGCAACGTATTCGCATTGATGATGTTTATTCGTCATGGTGCGATTTGTCTGCTGGTGTCCCTCAGGGCGGCGTTTTATCACCTCTCTTATTTGCTATCTTCATTAACACGATTTCCAATAACCTTTCTTCGTCTTACCACCTTTATGCAGATGATTTACAAATCTACACTCAATGTAATTTTAACCGTCTCTCAGAAGGAATTCAAACCACAAATATGGATTTTACAAAAATTGTTAACTGGAGCCAAGCCTATGGTCTGAGCGTTAATACGAAAAAAACTAAGGTCATTATTGTCGGCAGCTCTAGGCTTGTCTCCAAAATTGACTGGTCTTCACTTCCCCATGTTGTGTTTGACGGTGTGCACATACAAATCAGTGAAACTGTTAAAAATTTAGGAATAATCATTGACAGAGAACTGTCTTGGCGGCCTCACCTGACTGAAATCAGTCGGAAACTTTTGGCGTCATCTGCTTCACTAAGAAGACTGAAGAATTTCCTACCTACTGCTACTAAGGTTATGCTTGCTCAATCCTTGCTTCTCCCCCTACTTGATTATGCTGATGCTTGCTATCTAGATATCACCCAAGAACAACTAGATAAGCTTGAACGCCTTCAAAATGTTTGTATCCGGTTCATATTTGGGTTGCGTAAATATGACCATATCTCCGAATTTCGTAATAAGCTTAAATGGTTGCCAATTCGCCTTCGCCGGAATGTTCACTTACTCTCACTTCTGCACAATATCCTTTTCAATCCCTGTACTCCCCCATATTTAAAGGAACTTTTTAGTTTCCTCTATCAATCTCATTCCTGTAATTTGCGCTCAAATGAAAATCTTTTGCTAACGATACCTAAACACACTTCGTCCTTTGTAGGAAACTCCTTTGCCGTACAGGCTGTTCGCCTGTGGAACTCCCTCCCCTTGAAAATCAGACAAGCTACATCCATTGGTACATTCAAACACTTGATCACTGACCATTATTTGTCCACTAAATAAAATTTATTGCCGTAAATGGCATTCTATTATTATTCGCATGTAAGTATATGTAATTTATATTATTTTAATATTTTTAATTATGTATTTCTTGATTAGTTTATTATTGTAATAATCTTGTTTTTTTTCTTCAATTACTATTGAATTTAGTTAAACCACCAATTACTTAATTTTCTTGTAATATCTCCTTAGACACCGGGTTGTCTGGAAGAGATCGCTATAAGCGATAAGGCCGCCCATTGTTCTAATTGTAATATGTTTATATTAAATATCTAGGTTTAAGTTATGGTGAACAATAAAGAGTTTTCATTCATTCATTCATTCATACTAGGATCCGGTTGATGAGCATTAGTTCTAAACGTTTATTTTTATTTATTATGTTCCAGCACTGACCGTAACTGAATGTTTTCTTGTTTTTCGCATTCTTCATTTAAAAGTATATTCTATTCTTGATGGTGAGGATGAGGAAGAATTTATAAGTTGTTCGGGGCAACCATCTATCATCGTCGACGTTGGACGACGTTTCCGGGGTCGGAATGACGATTGACGCTCTACCGGTGATCACTCTGGTAACGTCCAAATGCGCAATTTCTTTCCGCGCACTTTCTTTGATTGTATAGATTTATTTGACGAGTTAATTGACTCTAAAATCGCGAATTAAGCTGAATACTCATGAATGACAGTGGAGGCGGCGTATGTACATCGTACGTGCGCTATTACAGGTGTGTGAGCGAGACTGCTGAGTCTTTGATCCCCGGAAATAATAGGTAACAGAAAGCTCGTTTATGAAATTCATCATGCCAGGAATCGAATCGCCTCTGCGGTACAGGGAGCAAGGCCGGCAAGGCTTAGTTCACTCAACTACAAAAACCGTCAATGTTAGTTATCATACATATGTATTATGCCACAAAATTTAATAATGTGTTCTCTGAAAACATGCCAGCTCAGTGAAAAAAATTCTCAGCCGTATGAGAAAGATTCTGTCGTTTGAAGAGGAACTAGGTCACACACATTGTGTTGGAATACCATAAGACTGCTTGCATCGTCTATAATCTCTATAAACAGTTTTTTTTAGAGTTCCGTAAGAGCTTTAAAAGGAACGTATATACGAAACCTGACTTAGCTGATTAACTTTGTATATCATAGTTATTTTAAGATGTTGATAGAATGGATTAGGTCAAAAATGAATATATGTCTTTGAAAGTTGTACCCGTCATTGCAGCAGACATCTTGATTCCTGTTGCAGATAAATATAATTTTTAAGGTAAGTCCACACGCCCGCATCATAAGCTTCGATCGCATCGTATCACACTGGTCGTAGTATTTTGTATATGAAAGTAACAAAAGTACGTCCACCGATTCGCATTGTACGGAGCGCACGATGCTCATCGCCAATGGCGACGCCTGTGCACCGATGGGCATCTTTTGCGATGTGTACCGATGACGTCTTACGGAATTTGTGGCCATTTTTCCTCTTCTGCTAAGAAACAAGCATTTGCGATAAATTGCTCTTTATCGCAAATGCTTGTTTCTTATTCGCAAATGCATTATCTTACAAACACATTCTGCACGTACGTTCACTACGCCAATCAGAATAAAATAGGTATTGGCAATCTGATTGCTGGTGGTTGCGTCGGCAAATACAATCGCTGCCGATATAATGGATGCATTCTGCAAAACTTTTAGTTGGATGCAATGCGTTTGATGTTTATGATCAGTCAGTCATATATACATCTGTAATACGACCGGTTATGTAATAATACGTTGTATATTGGACTACTAAAATGACAGACCAAAAACGTCTCCACTGACCTAAAATTAGAATGTTGAGATGGATATGTGCATGGTATTACTTAAATAGATAAAGTGAAAAATGAAATAAGGGTAAGTCTTTGGAAGTTGTATCCGTGACTGAAAAATTGAGGAGAAGAATACTAAGGTAAGGTAAGGTAAGGTATTTAATGAAAAAGAATGAAAGTCTTGTGACAAAAGGAATGTTAATTTCTTCTAAAAAGATCATTCTTTAATGTTCTCCAATCTGTAGACAAATGATTATTGATTATATACATCGTGAGTGAGTGTGTGAGTGAAAAATAGGTGTATTGGCTTTTTTAAACAAAATGAAAGCCTCTCATCCTTTTTTTGTGTACTTAGGGGGAATGTAGGGAATATATTGTAATGTCTTTTCTTGCGACTCACACACGGGTAGTGGATATGTGGTATGGTCGGGGGCTGCTCTTCGTTGTGGTGGTTGCAGTATTAAAACTACATTGTCCCAATTTGAATGCTATCTTTATTCTCTCTTCGTTTAAGAAAAGTACAGCCTTATATATTACATTTGTGCTACGGGTGCAAATACTTAATTATTTTGCGCTGGCCCTTCTTACAATAAACAATACGAATGCTTACATAATACAAGAAAGACCAAAAGTAACGCCTAACACCGTGTGCTTCGTGTGTATGTGGGACTGTTGTGCCAAACGGCAGACGGTATCACCTCCATAAAAGAAGAAGCTACTCACTAAACCTATGACATCTTAGTGCGCTGATTTGGTACTAAGCCCCGGGAAGCAAGGCCGTACCACTTCGTATAGTAGATGATTCCACTGATAACCCCCCCCCCCCCCTAAAACCACGGATAATGGGACACCGCATACAAAACGTTGCCTGTAAACCTTTGCCCTTTAACAAAATCCGAACAAAAACTTATTTGAATTCCTTATTCATATCGTAATTATTTTTGTATTTTCCTTAAGATGTTTATTATAATAAATTACTTTGGCCACCCGCGTTTAAATCGAAATAAATGAACCAATTATTTACGTCTGACACTAATTGAAATCATTATGTCAATTCAGGAACATTCGTAAACAAGGGAGGAATGATCCTTTTTTTTAGGGATGAGGAAAACATTGTAATAAAGACCATGAAATTATACATTTTTATTTGCCGGGTAACATAAATGCCTTATTCTTATTTAATTAACTTAAAAGAAGAAAGAATTAAACATTTATTTGAAAATAAACATGAATCAATGAATCTAGGTTGTAACTGTTTTCAGCGTAGTATTTGATTTGTATTCCGACGTTTCAGCTACTTTTCAGTAGCCGTGATCACGGAAGACAAAGATGTCAAGCATCAATGAGTATTGTTAAGTTTTATTAAGCCTACAGCCAACTTGTTCATTGTAATTATCTAGTTTTGTGCTTGCTGTTATAAACAAAATTAAAACGGTTGCTAAACCGGTGGCCACGGTGGCCACTAGGCCGAAACGTCGGAATAATACAAATAGTTAAAACTTAGTTTAATTATACGGACATTGTGTAAATTGTTTTGAAGTCAGTATAGGACTAAGTCAGTGCTGACTACAGCATTCTCGATATATTACTTTGAAGTCAGTCCACTCTGTAGGAAACCTACGTAGACACTGGCTATATGGAAGCCTTATTATTTTATAATCAAACCATGAGTCTAATAATATTGTGGCGACCGAGGGTAGAACTTTCCGGCAGCGTAAATTAGTCGCAAGACTTGGAAAAAAGGTAGAAGATTCTGGAAGGAAAAGACAAGGACGGATATATTTTGGAAAGGGATAGACGATGAACGAAAGACAGAGATAGATAGATGTTGGAAAGGGATGGATGTATAAACGAAAGTTCTCGAACAGAAGGTTCGGAAAGGAGGAGACAGAGATAGATAGATGGGTTCTAGAAAATTCTTCCGGGTATATAAACAGCGTAAGGCGCGCCTACCGGGCAGTTTAGAGTTAGTTCACTTCAGGACGGTGAACCGATAAGTGCGATACGAAAGAGTTGGAAGAAGAGACTGACGAGTTTAGAGGTGATTTTAGTGTCAAGTTGAGTGGTCAGTTAAGTGACGGAGGAGTGTAGCGTAGTTCGAGAGACGAACCAGAAGCGAGCTATACGCGGCAATATCGTAGGTGAGCAAGCACTGCAGCAGCAGGAGGTGGCCTACGCAATATCGGCGAAGGTATTGTGAGCGAGACACCTTGTCGGGGCTGTGCATCGTTCGTCGTGCGTATATGGGCAACCCTGCAGAGAGGTATTGCGTGCGGTTGAGTAAGTCAATAAAAGCGTTTATTTAAAACTGGTGTTTTCTTTCAATCCATAAGTGCGTCCCCGCTCGCACTTAACAATATATTCAGTTGCTATTGAACTGTTGATGTGAAATTTTATATGCTATTCAATTAATACAAAATATAGTCCAAGTGAAGTGCAGTTTCCATTTTATATAGATGTACGCGCATTCACCAGCTAAAGTTACAGTCTGCTGAAATATAAGTTTTCAATATGGTCCTTCCAGCCGGATATGAACCAGCGACCTATGGATCTACAGTCCACGATCTACTAAGTCAGTAGTTGAATCACTATAAATCTGCCTTTACGTCCGTCCTGTTCTCGCACTAACGAAGTACGCTGCCCTTTAAGTTAATTGTGTCTTAAGTTTTCAAGTATTGCAAACTGACCGAAAACAAACAGAAGCCCACAACATATACGCAACAAATATAAACACTTTGTTCCGAGAAGGAGTCTAGTTAACCAATCAAAGCTTACCTTAATCCTTCGTACATTTCTCTCATTATGACTTTGGTACATTGATTTAGGGTAACCCCATGAAAAATATATATGTATATTACGTTATAAAGAAAATTTCACTTTAGGCATGTTTACCATTATGTTGATTTATAATAAAAAGCTATGAAAGTCAAAGAAGCAAGTGAGGCGTGTAAGAATAAGCCTGTATGGCGCTCTGTTGTTCGTAACTACTCCGCAACGGACCTGGCGTGAAGTTATGTATGTATGAATGTATAATAAAAAAATCGTTATTTTTTCTATTCCTTTTCTAGATTCGTTATACCACAAAAGAAGAATACTACACTGCAGTCTGGCTTCCGTGGTTATTTTTTATTTATTAGCTACATATCATTTGTACCTCTTCGTCATACACATCTATGAAATCTTGCCCATTTCGTTGATTATAAATATTGAGTATTTCAATTATTGACTGACTGTGAGTTGAATAAACGAATATGGGTTTTTGTCATTAATACATATTTAAAAAAAATGTATAGTGTCATTCTTGTTTATTTTCTTCCATTACTTCATATATAAAATGTGCAAGATACAGACCTATTACCGGATATCTTTAGGAAACTCCATACGCATGGCAACCTTAAGTATACAACTATAATATTATGTTACCTATAACTGAAAAACAATTTGCGGGGAGCGAACCGCTTGTCTTACTGGTGATTGGTAGCCTATTTCCTCGCTTCCTGTCGTGCGATGGTGGTGATTGCTTCGATGGGTACAAACAGTGGGTAGAAAATAATCTCGTGTAAACAGTTCAGAAAGAGTTTCTATCCATCAACGTCTTTCATGTTTAAAACAATATTATTAAAAAACAGACGTATACGTACTAGCTTCTACCTGTGACCTCGTCCGCGTGTATTAGTAAAAGAAAAGTAAATAACTCCCCCCCTGATTTTGAAACATTATTTATTGGTGCTCCGCTCCTATTGCTATTAGCGTGATGATGAGCCTTCCTCGATAAACGGGCTATCTAACACTGAGAGAATTTTTCAAATCTGACAGTAGCTCCCGAGATTAGCGCGATCAACCAAACAAACTCTCAAACAATCAATCATTGATTAGCTCACTCTTTAGCTTTATTGTGCATATATTATTATAAGATATATAATAATATATGCCCATATATATATATATATATATGGGCTGTCTGCCAGTTGGCAGCACGTAGCACAAGCTTATTTGCCCGCGGCTTCGTTCGCATAATGTTATCTCTCGGGAACCATAATTTTTTCTGTATACTATATCTAGGCTATAATTTATCTATGTGTAAAATTTCATCTAGTTCCGTTCAGCCGTTCTGGCGCAATTAGCAACAAACATTCACCCAAAACCACACTAATAGGTAATGAATTAATAAATATAGATTACATACATTATTAAAATAAGACGTGAAGTGTCTGTTTGTAATGTCAAAATAACAGATTTTTACTAAATGCATATGAAAGTATATACGGTATGTATATAAAAAAATTTCTGTGCCTGAAAGAACTGGATGGATTTTGACGTGACTTTCACGTAGATGTTATAAAGAGTAACTTAGGCTATTTTTTAATATTTCTTAGGGTTCTTCGAAAAAATATTCGAATATCCGAAGTCGTCTTGCATCTAGTGTAGAATAACTAAAACGAATATATTGATTTTAGTATATCGGGCGTTTCGTTTGAATATAGGTCACAGAGACACACATTATTGTACCAATAACAGTTCACCGGGAACTACTAAAGCTTAATTTCCCGCAATAGTCTTACTCTATAATACATGTTTCCACATATACCGACATCGTTACAAGCTTGATTTAATATGTTGAAATGAATAATTTACATTTTATATCGATTACATGTTAACATAAAAACTAAAATATCCTATAAATAAACCTAACTTAAAAATATATATACAATAGTAAACGACTAAAATTAAAATAAAAACGTATATTAAAACACGTCCAGCCCCAGCAGACCACTGTCGCTGGGCATTTCACCTAGAAGGCTGGCAGCATTACCTCGCTGAATACAGAGGCTAATCCTTTAAGCGAGGTCAGCTCCAGCCTTCCTAATTTGTGGGCACTTTGCCGCCATGGGCCCAAAGTCTCTAATTAACAAACAGCATTAACAATTAATTCGATTTGTTTATTGACATTGTTTTTTACATGACTTTATACATATACAGCGCATGCCACTGGCAGCTCACAACGACCAAAATGCTCCTTTAGCCGTTCCATAAGGCGACTGCGGACTTAATGACCGTATAACCTTAGCGAAAACGTCACTAATGACGTCATCATTTTCTTTCACACAACGCTCACAACGAGCCATGTCAAGAGGTGGGTCAACTAACCGTTCCACTTGGGTTTACGATTGTAACGCAGGGAAGCAACTGGAACGGGAAAAATCGCGGTCGTGAAAGTCGTTATAAGTCTCTAATGGAACGTAGCCAAGTGTTCTTATGGTGTTGACAAAAATGTGCACTATTTTCGTTATTCCACTAAAAAACATAAAATAACACGTAGTCAAAAGGATCTTGCTAGATATAGGATTGTTTAGATGTCCGGTTAGCGGACGACTAGACACATTTATAGTTGAAAATATCCCAAATGTGAAAAACTGTTCCACGGGCTGTAGTTTCGTTGAAATTATTTGCTTGCTTTGCCATTATTTATTAATGACTAATTTACTTTAAAAAATGCTTTGATCTAAAGATAAAGTAGTGGTTAAAGAATTAAATTAAAGTCTTGATAGCGTGATGGTTAGCACACGCATCCCAAAATCAAAGGGCGCAGGTTCGACCCTGGCCGGGACACATACAACGCTTAGTCAGTTTTCTGATCTAATGTGCATATTGTTACAATTACCACGTGTTAACAACGGTGGAGGAAAACATCGTGATGCAACCTGCACATGGAGGTAACCGATGTGTCAAACCTGCCAAGCTGCTTTGGAGAAGCGTGGCGGGTCAGTATACCCGTCCATTCTCCATCCATTCACCCAATAGCGGGGGGCCCGAGCCCAGCAGTGGGACATTTATGGGCTGATATTATAAAGATAAATGAAGTCATAAATAAGTTAATATATAGATTTCTAGGTTATGTAACAAATCGCTCACAAAGGCAAGCGTACCCAGAAGGCTGACTACATTACCACACTGTTATTCTATGCTGAATGATTGGACGAAAGTTACTTACTTAATTTCTTACTAAGCATGCACTGTTTGCTACAACTCCATTAATTCTTGTAAAAGTAAATCTGTAACATACTTTTGTACAAAACTTACAGAAAAAGAACTCGAGATATAAAGAGAATAAGAAATATAAAGGAAAACAATTTTTAGTTGGCGTGTTGCTGGGGAGTTTCTTGCAGCTTGTTCTCCTTAACAGCAATAACATGTTGCAAATACATAGGATAGGAAGTAAAATTAATGTTCTCCAGTGAAACTTATTTTGAAAACTTTTGAATTTTAATTTAAATAAGTAACATACCGCCCAGCCTCTTGTCATTTTGTTTCAAATTTTTACTTCTTTTTTAAATGAAAGAGGGAGGGTCATAAAAAAGATGACAAAATCTATAATATTGTTACGATTTACGGGATACGAATTAAAATGCCGTTGGAATTATTATAGAATTTATTAGAATTATACAAACACGTATAACCCAGGTACAAACATAAATGGACGCAACCAGTACAAACGTGATCCACGATTCAATAACACGCGCAAAGTCCATCACTATATAGTGTATCGAATGTACACGCGTCTTGCTCGTATTGTAATCGTCACTTGACTGCCTCATCTCTTAGTTGGGGCATTGTTTTATACTGCACCAATACAATATGCCTCGATACAATACTCAACCGCATAACAATTATTTCCAAGAATCACACCTGGTTAATGACTGTTATAAACTTTACAATACAAAAAGGCCTGCTATTCTAATTACAAATTTTAAACACAAAGTAAACCAAAGGGAAATAAACTGCAGGTGTGCATTAACTATTGTCGGCGTGTAACAATATTCATATGAAAAAATATGCATGTATTCATTACAAGAACGAATTCAATATTTATCTATATTTCTGTAACCGTTGAAATTAAGTGAACCGTGGCAAACACGAATCGGTCCATCATGTACGACGCTTAAGAGCACTATCCGTAAATTTCATTCAAAGGATCTCGAACAAATTGAGCGTTACAAAGATTGAGTGGCGTCCCGTATATAGGTACACTTACCTCCGAAAATTGTGAACGAAGTTGGGTTAAACCATAAGATAAATGGTGTATTTCTCATATGTTTTATATAATAGTGGCCGCCATGGTGGTTTCGACTATAATTAATTTAAATCAAAAGTGATCTAATTAGTATTACACTGAAATATAAACTAACTGAAATAAAACTAATTAGAAATAAATATTAACTAAAATATTAAAAAAAAAAATACGAACTATAAGTAAAAAATAGACTCCAGGTCGCTCTCGGCGGGGAGAGTGCCCAAAATGCTGGCCGCATTTCCGCGTTGGATGGCAACGCTGATGCGATGCCCTAAGTGCAAGCCAGCCTTTTGGTCACGCGAGACCTCAATTAGCCGCTTTGAGAGGTCTCGATAGAGGTAATGAGCTCCAGGCCCCCACGGCCCCAGGCAACCCCGAAAGCCACAAAAATGTATGTGTTAAGTTATCATATGTTTTATGTTTTATTATCAGATAATAATTAGATTTGACGGCCTCTGTAGTTGAGTGGGCTAAGCCTTTGCAGACTTACCTCACTGCAACGCAGAGGTTCCGAGTTCGATTCATGATATTGTTACAAGTTACGGGACTCGAATTAAAAATGCCGTTGGAATTACTATATAATTAATTAGAACTATACAAATACGTATAAAACAGGTACAAATGTAACTGGACGCAACCAGTAGGTACAAACGTAATGCACGATTCAATAACACGCGCAATGTCCGTCACTATACAGCTTATCGAATGTACACCATGCCTTGTTTGCCATTATCGCTTGACCGCCTCATCTCTCAGTTGTGGCATCCCTTCATACTGTACCGATGCGATATATCTACTCGGCCGTGTGGAGAATTTCTTAGAACCAGCTTGTATTTTAAATACGAGACACCTGGCAGTGATAACAATACAACAATAGGCCCTAAGATTACAATACACAATGGGCTATTTTTCCAATCACAAGTTTTATACACAAAGTAAACAAAAGAAGACGGTCATAAAAGCGCTTTAATGCTATTATCTCGAACACCGACAGCGGGTAATTAATGTGCTTTGTTTACAAAGATGCAGATGGCCCAGTTGTAACAATATAGTAAATTTCCGAAATGATTTTTCTCCGTTATTTACTGTGGTCTGGGTGTCTGAGACCGGCCTCAGTGTAGTTCTAGACCCATAACACAAGCGTGAATTGCTTAATTTGGGGATATACAATATGTGTGTTTATCGTCCGATTATTATTATATGAATAGACGGGCGACCTGGTGTATATAAGTCACCGTCAGCAGCTTTACTTACCTGAGATGAGAATGTTGAGATGAAGAATGTTGACTGAACAAGTCAGAGGAAGAAGATTGAGGTGGTATGCCCATACCATATGCCCATGTGATGAGGAGAGATGAAAAACACACGACAAATAGAAGCTTAAATAATTGAGAAAAAGAAAAAAGTTTTAATTTTTAGAAATCAATTTATTTGTTATTCATTCATTCCTTATGTGGATGTGATTATGGTTTATTTCTATATTTTCATAGTTTGTAATTATTAATACAAAATGACGGCTTATTTTTTTTGGATATTAGTGTAATTTATCATATTTCGACTATTGCGTTGAGTCAGCGTTCGGAAAAGTTTGATGCTCAAAGAAATTCCATTGAATTGAAAATATTTCAGAGTTTTCAGAAGTTTGTGCTCGAGCGAAAAGGTTCGATTTATCTTATCCGGTTTATCGCTAGGTATATCATGGAAATAAAATATGAGAAGTGATTATCGTTCAGAAAAAACGTAACTAAAAGCTTTAAAGTTATTTGACAAAATTGATCGAAAATTGAAAGGTGTTGTAATATTTGAACTGAATTTTTCAGTTCAAAATATGTTTCAAATAATAAGTAAACACAAGTATCTCCCATAATTTGTCCCCCTCGCCTAAATACAGAATAAACATACCTGTACAGTCATCTTGATTTCACAATATCTCTTTACCGTCCAGGGTCCAGAGACACACAGCTCTAGGATGAGCTACTAAGTCGAGCCAATGCTTAGTGTTAAAAATCAAGTTCAAAAGCATTAGGTAATTTTCTATTGTGAATAGTAATTCCTAATACTGGTATATACTATATATGTATGTCGTGTATTTATATTGTCTTATGTATATATGTGTGTGCATACAATTGTACATGTGTATATGTATATTTATGTTGTTTTTGTACTAATAAATACTGAGTATACTTATCATTATCATCTACTTATTATTATCATTATTTCGCTTCTTTGCTTCAATAACGTGACATATCCCAATACTCACTTATTTCACTCACTCACTATATTTTGCTAAATTTATCATATTATCACAACTTTCTCATATATTTCAAAAAGCTTAGTAAATTGACACTAAATTTAATTGTAAAAAATATACAAAAAAAGTGTAAAATATGTTTGAGTAAAATCTTTATTTAAATTTTAAAAGTGGCGTACTGTAAATTTGGGTTTTTCAAGATACCACGTTATTAAAGCAAATAAGCGATTTATAGAGTGCACCACTCTCAGTATAAATAATCTATAAATTTCTACCTAGCTTTACTTAGAAGAGATCCCTTTGTAGCGTTAAGGCCGCATGGTATATATATTGTCTATGACGTTATCATTTTCGATCACACAACTCTCATAACGACCCATGTTAAGAGGTGGGTCGATTAGCCGTTCCACTTGTGTTTATGACTATAACGCCGGCAAGCTAGTGGAAAGGGAAAAATCGCGTTCGTGAGCGAGGTTGTTGTGAGTTCCTAGTAAAACGTAGCCATAGTGAATTGGAAGAACTGCAATTGTTTATTTCAATGAGCAATCATGTATTAATTGTCTATTTTAGAAGATCTAAATAAAAGTGAATTTCATTTGTTCCAGGTAAGCAGCCCTACCCAATATTTTTGGTATCGGACAACGCTCCAAATATCCGAAGATATAAACCAACCCGAGACGTTCAACTACAAGATAGCTTTAGCTCTAGTCGTCGCTTGGATCCTAGTATATTTATGCATGATAAAAGGCATCGCTTCTTCAGGAAAAGTCGTATATGTGACTGCTACTTTCCCATACATAGTCTTGGTGATATTTTTCTTCCGCGGAATAACACTGAAAGGAATGGGCGATGGTCTAATACATCTCTTTACCCCTAAATGGCATACGATTCTCGACCCTGTGGTATGGCTGGAAGCTGGGACACAGATATTCTTTTCCCTTGGCCTGGCTTTCGGGGGTTTAATTGCTTTCTCCTCGTACAATCCGGTCGATAATAACTGCTATAGAGACGCAATAATGGTCTCTATGACAAACTGCCTTACATCCATGTTCGCTGGGATCGTAGTGTTTTCAATTATTGGCTTCAAGGCTACGATGATTTATGAGAAGTGTCTGGAAGTACGTAATGAAACTTTGTTGGAGATGTTTGGGCCAGCGTTCAAGTCAATGGTGTTCCCTGAAGCAGGGCAGATCATAACTAGCAACTTGACGAAGCTTGTGATGCCGCATTTGCCGGAGTGCGATTTGCAGAAGGAGTTGGACAATGTGAGTACCTAAAACTGTTTGTTAATTAGCACCAAAACTAAGTAGCTTTATGTGTTGTATTAACATGAACTATATAATTTTGAAGCGAATTTGTTGGTGAGTCAGGCCTCGCAGACCACTGAATCATTTCCAACTTTCGGTATATATAAGTGACTAGCGGTTTCGGCAGACGTAGTCCTGCCCTGAAAAAATAAAAACCTAGAATCGGATTCCAGAACCTACTACCGGATCTAATTGTGAATCTAAACCACCCCGAGACCCACTCAAACACATACAATTTCATCAAAATCGTAGAACCCGATTCCAGCACCAAGTATTTTATTTATATTGAATATTAATCAGAGATTACGTGGCACGCGCATGGTGAAAGATTTTTTAAAATTGGTCTAGTAGTTTTTGAGTTTATTTGTCTATACTTGTAAGTATGCAAAAAATACAAAATTGTCTCTATATAATATTATTATAGTTAAAAATAGTTTTTCTCTGCTACTTTTCCACGTATAGCATCAAATCCTGGTGAATAAACTTTGTTTTAAAGCAAGCATTCACACAGGGTACATTGCATTATATTTTTATCAAGGCGCTATTCGCCTACGGATAATTTTGACTATCCCAATAGACTATCCCATTTTCCGGGAAAAAGTATGTTGTGTCCATTCTCGATATTAAGACTATAAAATTACATACCAAATTTCAGCTTACCATATTTTTTCTGTGAAAGCGTAATAAACAGACCTATGTTCTTAATAAATAATTATTATAATAATAAAAAAAAACTTAAGATCTAACAAGGACAACTGTTGTTGTGAAGGCCTACGAATCAAATGGAAATTTGAATATCTCTATCCTGACAGAACTCATCAACTAGTATGGAGACAAAAGTGGTCGGACGTCTCTACGAAGGAAGGCGGTTGCTGCACGAGCCGGTCTAAGTCAGCCACAAATTTAGATGACTGCATATTGTGACAGTAAATAAGCAAGTTGAAAACTTGAAGCCCATTCAAACAAATAATTGCGTTACACGAAATGTTGTTCATAAACAGTTATTAGTTTTTGAAAACAGTTAATTTTGGCATGACGCTAACGACAATTTTCAGGCACCTGAGCGCTAAGCATAATAATATTTTAGACTGCAGACACTTACCGAATAAATAACTGTAGTTTAATGTAGATTTATTTCAATGATCCAATTTGCATTTTGAAACTGTTCAAGTGGTAAACTTTTGTGTCTCCATTAGTTCTCCTACGCTCGATAGACTTTCAAACTTCGTGTTAAAGGATTATTTGATGAGCATTTAGATAGTTGCATTCCGTTCGAGCTGAAACGTTGCGCGGCTCTCAGAAACTTTGAGCTCAAAGATGCTATTTAATTTGGACTGACTGTTCTATCAAACAGTTTATGTAATGCGTATGCAGCTCTATCCTTAGAACGCCACCGGTCACCAGACTACAACTAGATAATAACTGACAGTGTGCCGACTTCACCTGCACCTTATTATAGGACGAACGAAATACGAAAATTATATACATCTACCCGCATATACACTACAAATAGCTATTTTCGCAATAATTAAATCGTCACGTCCGTTTTCTTAGCTGCTTTACAGTCATTTTGTGCAGAAATGACTCGACTCATGTGAATAAACAATCATCTAGTAAAAGTACGCAAAATTCATAACTAAGATATACTCACCTTTCTCTCTCGTTCTCGGTCGTCTCGTTAACCTTCCCCCAATCATTTGGGTCTCAAGACCCAAACCCAGCAGAAACCAACTGCCAGACTTCAAGACACTGTGAGCACTTTCTGCGTGCAACGGAACAAAAACTAACTTGATTGATATTTTCTTTGTTGTTACTTTCGCTCATTTTAATACTATATAAAATTATTAGAGTAAGACATGTTTGCTGAAGAGTTTCTTACGCCGCTTCTTCGTTTCAAGCTACAACTCCCATACAGATAATACGTATTGACACTTGACATCTTTGTCTTCCGTAAGTAGCCGAATCGGAATTACGGAAGACTTGGTAGACAGTTGGAATAATAAAAAACGAATAAATTAAAGCGCTTAAAACCGTTAGAACGAAGTTTTATTATGCAACATACTTATTCGATTTTATAATGTAAGCCTGTAAACCTAAGCGAAAATCTTCAAAAGCTATTTTCCTAGGCATCTTTCCTTTAACGAATAGCGTCTATAAAGCTACATAACAGTGTAATCGAGGCTGAACATTATTTATTTATCTGCTCCTCGGAGCGCTCGATAAACAGGTTTTAAATTTCAAATTGCTTAAGCATAGCTCAATCTTGTTTTACGAGAAGAGTGTTTCGTGAACATTCGACAGTTTTCTTTTAAACATCGTTTATTTTTATAAAGTCTTAAGGTTCCTGTTGTCGCGAAAGGACGAAAGTGGTTTGCAAACGAAACAACTTTTCTTTAGTAATTACTCTCTCTCTTTTTTCTTTCACCATATCCCAATTAATTGTCGTCGGCACAATATGTCTTTTCCTTCCACACTCCTCTTTTCTGACATACATCTTCTGTTACACCACAAATAGTCATATCATCCTTCACACAATTCATCCATCTTTTTTGGTCTACCTTTACATGTATACCCATTCATCTTGTAATATAACGCTCTTTTTGTCATGTGACTTTCACCCCTCCTCATTATATGCCCATACCAACTTGGTCTGCTTCCTCTCAATTTTTCAGTCACAGGCTGTGGCACGTGGTTTATCACTTTAGTGGCCGAACATTCGGACCCGTATAGCTGTCGTTAGTAATTACTGATTAACTAAATAATTAATTGATTAAATATATTTATTAAAATGAATAGTAAAATGTCAATTAGTGTATCATGTCAGTAATGTGGGCACAGAGTGTGGTGATTCTCGGTAATCACTTTCATCGCTATCTGACGATTCGATACAAGTTATTACACTTATTTTAATTTTAAAGTAACAATGTATATTATTTTTGGTTTTATGTAAATTTATTTATTTGGTTTACTAATTAAATATTACATAAATAGAATTATTTTAACAAAACTGGATCGTTTTAGTCCAACGCCAAAAGGGTTTGTGCTGAAAATCAGCGTTGTGTCGGATATAATTCCGGCACAGCAATAATAATATGCTGAGTGCAAACCTTGTTTGCTGAAAATGCGGTGTATCAATTCTCAAAATATGCTCTGTGTATAAGGAATGTAATTACGTCGGAAAGATGTTGTCAAAAAACTGCTATGTCATCTTTACAATATGTCGGCGCGAGCGACAAAGGTCGCGTTCCTCTGTAGCTCACAACGCCCAAAATGCTCCGTCAGCTGTTCCACATGGTGACCACGGTCGTTATGGTCGTGGTGAAAACGTCACTAATGACGTCACTATTTTCGATCACACAGCACTCACAACGAACCATGTCAAGAGGAAGGTTGAAGTGGGCGTTGACCAAAGAGTATTAATTCTCTCTATCGATTGACATTGAAGAAGGCGCGATTTTCAAATCATACAATATTTGTGTGTTTCATCATCATTATTGCTTCATAATTCCTTCCACTAGAGTTTATGAGTGTAACGCCCGCAAGCAAGTGGAACGGGAAAAATCGCGGTCGTGAACGTGGTCATTGTGAATCTCATGTGGAACGTAAAAATATACGAGGTGGGAAAGTTGATATTCGGAAAAAAGCAAATCGAAATCTAGAAAATTTGCTATTATCAAAACTCCCAGAAATCTGTTCAGGTAACTCCTATTTTCACACCTAGGTAATGACTGTACTATGAATCGAAATTTGTAGTATATAAGTTCCGTAATTATGTTTTCATAAGAGATGCGAGAGAGATGCGTGAGCAAAATAATTCATTTAGGTGAATCCTTAATTATTTATTTTATTTTATTCTATGAGTTCAGTAAACAGATAGACGGCCCTCCTGATGGAAAGCGATTACCGTCATGTAGCAGTAAAGGTGCTACTAATGTGCTGCTACTCTCTCGATGAGACTGGAATCTGGCCACTAATACCAGAACACAAATCAAGATTGTTATGGCGACATAATCTAGACCAGAGGTATGTAGTAGCGATACAGACAATCAATAACCCTACCTCTTACAACAGGCCGCCGCAGAAAACTGAATACTTTTGTAATCTGCATAATAATAATTATATATAATATCACCCTATAAATGTAAACCCGTCACGCTTGTCCAATTTGACACATCGGTTATCTCGATGTGCAGGTTGCATCACAAGTTTTCCTTCACCGTTGTTAGCACGTGGTAATTCTAACAATACGCACATTAGATCCGAAACTGACTAAATGGTGCATGGGTTCCGGCCAGGATCGAATCCGCGCCCTTTGAGTTTTGGACGTGTGCGCTAGTTATTACGCTATCACGGCTTCATAATAACCTATAATTATATTTATTTCGTTCACAGACAGCCTCTGGCACCGGCCTGGCGTTCATAATCTTCACAGAAGCGATCAACCAGTTCCCGGGAGCTCAGTTCTGGTCGGTGCTCTTCTTTCTTATGTTATTCACGCTCGGCATCGACTCGCAGTTTGGAACCTTGGAGGGAGTCGTCACTTCTATAGTTGACATGAAACTCTTTCCTAATTTACGGAAGGAGTATTTGACAGGTAAGTGCGTATCAAAATATCACTAGGTACTAACGCAATATAAGACACACCGCACGCACACTTCACAAACAAAGCGCCTAAAAATTAATAACCCAGACACAGGAAGGAAAAAAAACACACTTAGCACTAGATTTAAATCTAGAAATTATGTTTAAAAAAAGTACGGTACTCTAGTCCGTAGAGTCGTTAAAAAAAACTCAATATGAGAAGAATCTGACATACCTGGGGTCCGATTCTGCTATTATAATACCCTGTCGTTGCGTAGATATTCAAAGTACGATTCCATTAGCAGAACGCTACCAAAAATTAAACATTTATTTTGCAAGTTTTCGCCTATAAATCTTTATATTAATACGTGAAGCAAAAACTTTGTACCCCTTTTTTGCGCAAAATTGCGCGGACGGAAGAGTATGAAATTTCGCACACTGAGACCATAGTGTCCGGCTATTACGACGATATAGTAATAGTAGAATTGAGTCCCATAGTGACGAAGTGAATATGTAAATTTAACTTTCGTCTGAATAAATTATGACTACTATCAAGGAGGGACTTTCAGGCCAAAGAAATGTAACAAGTTAAAATATGGCTTTAAAAAGCGTTATATTTTTCCATAGAAAATGGATTACATAAGCATTAAATTCTGGAAGGCAGTAAATCTTCTTACCTTTTTACAATCTGGGCTCAAAAATGTATGAAAGGAATTCATCTCCTTTGAATAATTAATAAAATATTCACAAGAAATTATTTGAATTACAATAAAAAAAACAAATAGAAATTATCATATATAACATATACAATTACATAATAAAAAAATGGGTATAATAATAAAGTTATACTTTTTTTAAACTTTTTATAATTTTTTGATTTTTCTTTTTGAAATCAGGTGGAATCTGTCTTCTTTGCTGTCTGCTATCGATGGGATTCGCGCATGGTTCTGGCAGTTACATCTTTTTGCTCTTCGACATGTACAGTGGTAACTTTCCACTGCTCATCATAGCTTTCTTTGAATGCATTGGGATATCTTACGTTTACGGTGTTAAAAGGTATGTCTTATTTATAATAACATATTTTCTAAGTAATATCACCTATTATTCCACATTATAGTATTTGCGGGTAGTCGTGTTTCTAATCGGATATAAAAGCGAGCGGGCGTAGTGACGAAACATCATTGTCACGTCGAATTTAGTCGGAAGCTGCAATCTAGGACAGCTAATTATTGTGAGAGACTCATAACTTGTACATAATTGCACTTTATATCGGTATTATTAATTAAGAATTCAAATAAAACAATTCTCAAAGGTCTACCTATTGCGTTATATAAATGCCGCACTAACTGAAGAAGAACGTAGCTTGGAGAATCAAGTTTAAAATGATTTATTTTACAAGCAACTGTGTTATAATTTATTTAAGAAAAAAAATACAATTCAATACATATCGCGAGAACTTAATAATAACTATTTGTTTCTTTGGACGTCACTATTCTGGCCACCCTGTACGAAAATCGATTCGAAATTATCTTCAGCTTTAGTCCAGACAGAAAAAGACCTCCAAACCACCTTGTAATTAAATTCAATCTCATTTACTCTTGTAATTAAAAGTTATTCCAATTTAGAGAGTAGTGTATCGTGGTTCTGTTACAACTGTCGAAGTTGGCTGAAAAGCCCCAAATTATTTGTACTAAAATGTTAATAAGGGTTGAAGTTATGCAATAAGTACACTTAAATACAGAACTGAAGTTAGCATAATTAGCATTGTAGCTGTTTCAAGCGATTCTAAAAGGGTCAGGTTAGGGTTGTCGCAAGATATAGAAATACCGAAGTCCACCCGGCCATCACTTATCTTTTTTTCGACGTGACAGGAGGGTAGTCTCGGACATGCCGGCTGTACCGCAATTCACATTAGACTTGTCGATGTTCCTCCTGTCGTTATATACTAGACCCACGGAACAAGCTCATCTCCGTCAGCGGCTGAGCCTTTCTTTGGGCCAAGGGATGATTAGTCCCCCTCCCCGGCATATACAGTGGTGGTCATCTAATTAGAAACACTTCTTATGAATAAAGATAGTATAACTTCAACGTACAAATTTTCGTAAAAATATACACATTCAATAATTAATAATCATGCAATAATATAGCCACTCAAATAAAAAACTCATTAAATGCATAAAATATATAACATATCTTACTTTTAATTACAAAATGAGTTTTACAAATGTAAGAGTTTATTTTCTGTTAGTGGCCGCTTGGACGCCTAATTAGAAACATTTTAAAAAAGCATCCATAGCTCGTTTCTTTTTTTGAAATTGGAGAATAACATTTCTTTCTTGGCTTTTTCTATTATTTTGGCGGCAATAAAAGAATTAATCTGAATTTTATTTTGTTCAAAATGGGCAAAAATAAAAGTTGTGACGCGTCAACTAGGAAAATAATTGTTAATTTACATATGGATCATAAGTGGGCGTACAGAAGAATAGCCGAGCATTTAAATAGTTCTGTTAAGAAAGTTTTTAATGCAATTGATCATTATAAAACACATGGAACTGTTGAAAATGTTCTTAGAAAGGCTCGGCCAAGAAAAAGTTCTCCCAGAGAAGATACGCTAATCGTTCGTGTTGCTAAAAAAGACCCAAGTAAAGGCTCCAACCAGATTAAAAATGAAGTTTTTTCGTCTGATGACCCGAGAAACATCTCGTCAAGACTGATACGCCGAAGATTAGTGGAAGCTAAATTGTTTGGAAGAATCTCTCGAAAGGTACCGCTTCTTACTAAGCAACACCGAAAGAAGCGATTATTATTCGCTAAAAAATATGTTAATTGGACGGTACAAGAATGGAAAAAAGTGTTATTTTCAGATGAAACAAAAATAAATATGGTAAATCCTAATGGAAAGCGCTATGTTAGACGTCCTGTAAACAGTGCTTTTAATTATAAATACAGTAGGAGTATAGTCAAGCACGGTGGCGGTAACATTAAAGTTTGGGGGTGTTTTTCCGGATGTGGAGTTGGACCCGTTCGGAAGATTGAAGGTACAATGGATCAATGGCAATACAAAAATATCTTAGAGCACACAATGATTCCCTGCTCGGAAGATCATTTGCCTGTAACCTGGATCTTTCAGCATGACAATGATCCTAAACACATGGCCAATAGCGTCAAATATTTCCTTAGCGAGCAGCGTGTATCCGTTTTAGACTGGCCAGCAAATAGTCCGGATTTAAACCCGATAGAAAATCTCTGGTGTATTGTTAAAAAGAAAGTCTCAAACAAACGTAACACCAGTCATAACGAACTATATGAAGCATGGGATTCAATCCCCCTAGAAAAATGTATGAAATTGATTGAATCAATGCCACGTCGTTGCAGTGCTGTTATTCAAAATAAGGGGTAAGCCACTAAATATTAATTACAACTATTGGTAGGCTGTGGATAGTAGCTATTTCGTAAATAACAATACTAATCACTAATACTTAAAAAAATATTGCATTTTATACTTTTTTGTTGTTGTTTCTAATTAGTTGACCATTATTGTTCATACCTTAAAACTGATTTAAATGTTTTTCCGTAATGTAATATTAAAACTGCACATGTGTAATGGGATTCATAATGTTTTTCTAATAAATGATAAACCTTTGAACATATTGTTGTCCTATTTATTGTTTAGTTTGAAAATAAAAACGATTGCGGTGAAGTATCTTACATAATGTCAAGGACCGTTGATAGTGTTTCTAATTAGATGACCACCACTGTATATATAACGTATATGAAAATGAAAATATTTATTTCGTAGAAAACATATGCACAAGTTGTAGGCAATTGCTGGGATCTTCTCTTCTCTCGTATATACATGCCTATATACTTCGCCGCAGGGTACCGGGCACCGTACCGGCTATTGGAACATATTAATAAAATGAAAAAACACACTCGAGCCAGAACTTAAACGATCGAAGCACTGTTCCATTTTAGATTTTATATTGTTGTGAATAAGGATACTATTCTTCAATGGTAATACCCAAACTTACGCGATAAGTGGGTCTGAGCGCTAACCGCTTATATGTGCTATGCTATACCTAATAGTGAAGGGGAGTAAGTAATAATAAAGCGATTTGACCGGATATGAAGATTGCGTAACTCACAATTCACGCAAGTCGGCGTAACGTAATATATTAAGGCGTCTGCCTATTACACCGGATCATATCACAATCGTACTATAAACGTATTAGGCACGTACTGTATCCAATAGAACGTATCAATATATTTTCGGCGACAATTGTTGATGGTCCGTGCTAGCACGTGACGCTGTTGGTCGGTGACGGTACGGTCCCTGAGCATAGTATAATTGTATTCCTATTGTATTTGCTCATTACCAGCATTAGCCAGGTGTTGCGGATTATTTTGAATTTGCGGAGTATAAAAATGACGGCCTGATGGAGAGAGGGGTGCAGTCAAGCGACGATTACGATACGGGCGTGACGTGGGTACATAAAGAGAATCTAATAGTGACGCACTTTGCGCGTTTTATTGAATTACGACTTCTACATTACGTTTGGATTTGTTTTGTTCGGTTATATTTGTACCTGTGTTGAAGTGTTTGTATAGTTCTAATAGACTCTAATAATTCTAACGGCATTTTAATTCGAGTTTCTTTAAGCTCTATAGTGTATAACATTCTAGTGTTTTCCCTATTAAAAGTGTCTTTTTAACACGACTTACATTCCTCCAGACTAGTTGAAATTTTGGCCGCAGAATACATATAATGACAACCCTATTTCGGTGCCTTGTCTCACAATCAGTAAACGTCCCGTGAAATTGGGATTGTCTTGGAAATCTGACCCTTTCGGGACTTTGAGACAAATGACGACCTGTCAATGGGTTATCGAATTTATGTATACTTTTTTTGTAAATATGTTCTCGACCGAGAATATTTTTAGAGTTCCGTTGCCATGTCGGAAAAACAAATATCTTAATTGTATCTCTTATAAAATAATACGTCAGTCTGTCAGTCTCTGTAACTTTTGAATTAAGAAAATCGAAAATTTTGGAAAATTCAAGGTGAAACTGTGATTGCAAAATTTTTGAACGATATTTTTATTGTCCATTAATTTCTATTTAATACAACTTTGTTTTTTTTACTGAATATATAATAATTTGTTCTTTATTTCTAAAAATGTGCTAGAATTTACCGGGGAGTAGAAAAAAACGACGACGAAAGGTATTTGAGAGTAAAGCCTAATCTGAAACTGCCTCAGACGTAGACTATCCAAAATACTCGTTCGATTTACGACACGATCGCAGTAAGTGATTTCAAAAGAGGGATTTGAGCGGCGCCCAGGCCCAGCCCAATCAGGTGGAAGCCATTATAAGCCTTTTTGAAGGCGTAGTGTAATCGTGCTGAGGTTTTATTGATATTCATTTATAAAGGGGGACAAAGAGGAAATTACTTAACGAAATTGCTGAAAATGAGATTTGCATTTCAGTCTTTATACAGCTATATAAAGGTCACGACTGTACGTGTTGTGTGTAATTGTGTCACTGGACTGCTCCTAAACCGTAGGATTGATTTTGATGACATTTTTGTGTGTAATTGAGTTGATGCTTGGATGGTTTTAAAATGTTTTAAATACGAAATTGGATCCGGCAGCGCTGGAATTTAGTTTGTTACATCACTTCCAACTAAAACCAAACATTCCCAACCCTAACTCCGTTAAAACTCATTTTATCGTATCTTATTTCATCGTATTTTATGTATAATTCAAATCTGTATATTCTCTTCCCTTATCTCTATACTAAATAAGCAAAAGTTGTTTATAAGATAAATGTATATTAAGAAATAAGATTTTTTTATATAAACTGCTAAAACATGTACTGTGGTCGCGACCACCACTTTTGTTCGCACGCTTTGTGGCTGTGGTCGGTGGCCCATTCGCGGGAAGCCTGTCTTGATTAAATTTGTTATTTCTGAATTTTGTTTCAAAAATCTGAATTACCGAGACATATTTATACTTCTAAATACTCCAGAATAAGAAAACATAAATTACGCGCTTTAGAAAAGGGTTGGTGGTAGGTACTCATAACTTAAGCAAATACGAAAATAAAATTTCTTTTGAGGATTTCTGTAACTCCAAGATTAGATTACTCAACTGGAAGTAATTGAAGCAGTTTTAGAACAAAATAAAGTTTTAAATTGGACTTATGCGAACCGGTGTTCTCGGGTAATGAATTGCGGAGTTGGTCCAGCTTCCGTTTTTCCCGTAGCCCTGGCATAAGGCGAAAGAAAGAATACTGAAGTGTTTTAGTCGGTATCTCTAACTCGGGGAGCAATAGTACTTCTTCAGCAGTGCTGGTACCACCGCAACGTGGCGAAGGCCACACACTCCCGCCGCGCTTTCTCGATCAGATTTCTCCTCGTTAAAAAAGTTTCTAACCTACCTGTTCAGTATGTTCAGAACAAGAGCTTTAGTTACAATTCTCTAGCGTCTTTTATAGAACTTACATCAATTTTATTTCTAAATGTAGTCATGGAGTCAGAAAAAAATTCAAGAAAATCAATGTTCCATATTTAAAAATTGTTTATTGTGGCCAGTATCAAGCCACAATCAAAACTTTTTGGTGGAGATTCCAACAATATACATGAAGGACGCATTTGCATTGTAATGTCCATTTTGTCTTTGTTTCTCGCACACGGAACAGCATAGGTCGATATTTGTTTAAATTGTTGTTTTATGTCTTATGTCGCCTCTACACGTTAAAGCTTTTATTTAGATTGTTTTGAAGTCAAATAGATATTTTGTTTTCATTTGAGTTACATACTATACTTTGTAATATTTTATTGTTGCAGAAATGTACATATTAGTAGTTTTTATGTTTTACTTGGAACTGTCTTTAAGATTTTGTAGAAAATATTTATTTCTCTCTTTTTTACTCATGTAGTCGGGTTTTGTCTGGGATCGGCCTCAGACTCGTCCGTTGTATATCACCCATAACAAAAGCGTAACTTGCTTAATTTGAGGATATACAATATGTATGTTTGTCTGCCGAATATTTATTTAATAATACAAGATTATTTATTATTTGAGGTCGGTTAAAAATACCGCGGTAATTTAAGCGTAGGCACCAAAATAACCATAACAGAGTTTACGTAACTACCTATTTCAGTGTCTAAATTAGAATAATTGCGGCCCAGGCATTTTACGACAGTTTTCAGCGCTTAAAATGGGCTATAAAGTTTTATTTACAATATTACAATACTTTATCGACATACAACAATGTTTTTATCTCATTTTTATACATGTTATAAAATTGTTTAGGTTTTTTTTTCTATTGCGGTAAAGGTTTATGTTTGATCATGTTTTCGCAAAATATGAAACCTATATTATATATACTTGTTTATATTATTACATACCGACAAAGAAATGCGCACCTGGTATATTACCCTTCCCGCATTCGGAGTTATTTTGTTTACTTCGTGTTCAAAACTTGCAATTGGACAATAGCCTATTGTTATTGTTTTCGACTTTGTTGGCCGTTCGCAGAAATAATTAACCAGGTGTGCAGATTCCGGTTTCCCGGAAATCTCAGTTTACGCGGTCCTTTTTTGTATTGTATAATTCGTATAAAATAATGTCCGAACGAAGGGGTAAGGCGATTACGATACTAGCAAGACGTGTACATTGATAAGCGATATAGTGACGGACTTTGCGCGTGTTATTGAATCCTGCAGTTTGTACTAGTAGTGTCTAGTTATATTTTTATTTATGTTAAGTATACGTGTTTGTATAGTTCTAATAAATTCTATAGTAATTCCAACGGCATTTTAATTCGATACCTGCGTAACTCGTAACAATATCAAATCGTATATAATTTATTTGTAGAATATCATAAATATATTTAGTGTATAGTTTCTAAGTTGCTCGGGCAAACAATAGACCTACCACCTGGCTGTGGGTAGTTCTGTCGCCTCTTACGACAGGCCACCCGGCCGCAGGAAATTTTATTCTTTCTCCGTTCCTGCACGGATAAAAAAAAGTTTTATTAATAATAATAATTGTATCTTTCAGATTTGCTGACGACATAGAACTGATGACGGGGCAACGTCCAGGCATATACTGGTTGATTTGCTGGAAATACCTCTCCCCCCTCGCGATGCTGTCCATCCTGATATCCTCGTTCGCTGAACTGGCGATGGAAGGATCTGGTTACGAAGCGTGGATCAAGTCCGAGGGCGATACCGAGAAGAAACCTTGGCCGTTATGGGCTGTGATGTTAGTGATTGTACTCGTGTTGGCTTCTGTTTTGTGGATACCAGTATTGGCTATCTGCAGGTGAGCATTTTTTTTCATCCAATCTATATCTTATGCTGTACTGCTTCTCCAAGCCTGCGTCACATATACCTTCCACAACCACCCTCTGGCGGTGACAGTTCTTTGATACACTGCGTAACAAAAATCTTGTTGTTTCTGTTAGCTGCGTTTAGGTTTTATTACACATTTTTTTTATTGCAGGAGTTCAGCAGCCAGTCAGACGGCCCATTTGATAGAAAGCGGTTATCATCGCCTATGGACATTTGTAGCACCAAAAGTGCTACAAATGCGCTGTTGCTCTCTTAAGGGAGGCTAAAACCTGGTCGCAAATGTCGGTACACAACGTAAGGTTGTTATATCGACAAAGTCGTCTCTTACGACAGGCTGCTAGGCCACAGGAAATTGTATTCTTTCTCCATTCCTGTACGGATAAATTTTATGAGAAATATCTTCAATGAAAATAACTAAATTAAATAATACTAGTATAAAATGTAGGAATCTTCACTTCGATATCCTTCACGTGTTGCTCGAAAATGAAATTGTGTGTGAATTGAGCATCCACTCATTGTATTTCATACAAAGAGCTGATTAAGAAAAAAAAAGTTAGCTGATGTTATAGCAATCTTTCAATTTGTTTGTGTCTTGTTATTGCCTGTATTATATAATTTACATATAATTAGTTCCTAACAAAGCACAACACAATTGTTACGCACTGTATAAAACTTTCTGTAAAATACTGAAATCTTGTCGTATGAATTAATTAAATATTGATAAATATTTATTTCAGATACTTCGGAGTACCAATTATAGATGACGAAGAAAGGGCTTGGTTCCCGGCTGAAGATTTGCGCGATTTCCACGGCATCGAGCCCAGGCCGGTCTCAGCTGCTGAAACCCTGCTATTCTGCACTAGGAGTGATGGTTCCGAGAGGTGTTGTTGGCCGGGATGCTGTGAAACTGATGACGAAGAATAGGCCATAAAATTGTATTCCAAATTTGTTTTTGAAAAATTTAACAATGTCATTAAGGTTAGTTGCTGATTATATATACTATATTAATTACGTTCTTCACGATAACTATAACTCGGAATCTAAAAAAAAAATCAATCCTGTATCTATTAAGATAAAATATCTTTATTTATTTTTTCACACAACATTTTGCAAACAATAAAACAATTGTTGTGTGAGCCTGTTGCCTTCTGTAGATCTGTATACTTACTATAAGAAGCCCTATTTTATTTATTTATTTAAAACAATTAATTAACCTAAAAACCTAAAAAAAGCTTGATTGTGGTGATTAAATTTTTATAAGAATGTCATGTTAAAAAGTTTAAAACCAGTTAATATATTTTATAAGCATGGGGTCATATTATTATGCTTCAAACTTTACGTATTAATGTCATCATGTCGGTCTACGAAGGCCTCTGTTGGTGAAAAGTTGTAGGTATGCCGTGAAATGCATTTCTAGTACGAGTAAAACTTAAATGCGTTCTTGAAATTCGTACACTCTGCAGTGTATACGAAGCTGGGGCGGTAGGGTTGCTTTCTCGGTCTGCCGCTTAACGAACTCGCAAGCCGTCACTTTTGCACTCCATTAACATTTGCATGGACCTGCGTAAGCTCACGGAGCTAACTTCTTTTCAAACGCATTTAAGTTTTGCGCATACTATATTGTTATGTAGTAACATTTTATATAATAATTAAGTTAAAAAAGTACAGAATATCCATCCCATATCTGGACATTAAAACATATCTACTAACATATAACTTTGGAAGCTTTATGTGTAAAAGCGAATTGAAGCGAATTTTAAAATACGTTTTAGAAATATATTGTTTCGAATCTCATTGTAAATTTTATAAATTGTATACAAATGTTATTCATAGTCTTTCTTTAGAAAAAAACAATGACAATAAATGTAAAATTAAATATTAATTTATTGTAAAAAAAACACAATGACGAATCTTTCTAGACAATAAATATAAACAAAATGTTTATTATGAAATATTATGCTATATTATTTTTAATTCTGTGACAATAATTGTAGTTGTTGTTAAATCTATAATATACTTATACATACAAATATCTCCATGCCATAATGTATGACAATAATATACATTGAACTCTCATGTTCATTATAGTTAATATTTGTAAACTTTATATATAACACATTCGTACATGTTAGCTTATAGATAATTAAGTATAGGTTCCAGTTCTTGAGATAATAATCTTGTTACCTACGTAGCCACAGATGGAAATGCCCTGTTTACTATTTTTTTCATTTTCATAATCTATATTATTTTTCTTACTAATGAAATTCGTAATGAATTAACATAAAGAAACTAGTTTCAAGAGAAAATCATGGAAGAAGAATTGCAAAAATAATAATCGCCATTAAAAAAATCTAAAAAAGTTCACTCGCTTTTTGACGTATATTTAAATATCAGTCCAAAATTAACAAGATATTTATGAATAGTTGTGAATATTTTTTTAACGAAATAATAATTAATACTGTGTATTTTATCCAATAAAAAAAAAGTAATGTAATGTACAAACTCAAATTAAAAAAACTAAAAATGTACGAAAAAGCTCCAAAAATAAAGTAGGTAAAACATCTAGTAGGGTGTTAACATTTAAATGATTTGATCAATAGAAATATATCACTATCATCACTATCACTACATAGTATAAAACAAAGTCGCCTTTTCTGTCCCTATATCCCTATGTGCGCTTAAATCTTTAAAACTACCCAACGAATTTTGATGTGGTTTTTTCCAATAGATAGAGTGATTCAAGAGGAAGGTTTATATGTATAATACATGCATCATATACTAAGGCAACATTGCTAATTTTAGAGGTTTGCACCCGTGCGAAGCCGGGGCGGGTCGCTAGTTTCAAATAAAACGTAAAAAATTGAGAGAAGAATGATCTGTGGTTCTACTGACTTATTAAATGAATATGCTTTGTTAAGTGTTAAAAAAATCAGTTAACATAAATGACAATAATTTACGATACAATTAATAGGCAGTCTTAGCGCGCTATTAGATTTTTTTACCAGACCTTGGATGGACCAGAAGTTTAGTAAGAACAGTAGTACCTTACTGTCATATTTTTATTATTTTTCCTATTCTTCTTTTATGATATACTATATAAACGTTCATATTGTATAATACTCTTGGGGTAGTCACATGAGTAGATCATTTCATAGTATAATCACAAGTAAATAATACATTGTGTAATGGCCCTAAACGACTGCTAATGGGCCATAATGTGGCCTAAGTAATTCTGAAATATAGTGTTTTACTTGTTACCTTTTATATTATAAAATCATGTTTCCTATAGCTCTGAATGTAATATAGAGTTAATGTAGTAAATATTATTAAGATTCGATGTGATAATGATTTATTGTTGTTTGTTATTTATATAATATTGCTAGAATATCTGCGAGTTGTAAGTATTTATTAATAACAAAATACTTTTTATAACCGATGACATAAAGTATAAATGTCGTATCTCAAATAACTTTTTAGAAAGATAAGACGTTTATAGTGTAGACAGCACCGCTAACATCACGCCGTCACGTCCCGTCAACACCATGATGTTTTCTGTACGTGTCAGTGAAAGTGTGGAACAGGCGCGGCGGCGGCGCGGTGGCGGTGTCGCGTAAGTCGTCGTATTTATATATATATTATGTACACTTTTATTATTTTATATTTTTATCGCGTAAGTCGTCGTATTTATATATATATTATGTACACTTTTATTATTTTATATTTTTATCGCGTAAGTCGTCGTATTTATATATATATTATGTACACTTTTATTATTTTATATTTTTATGTGCCTGTTAACAGAATTAGTACAGTCGAAAATTCGGAGACCTGCCGGGTTTCCAATATCTTGCTATACATTCATTTACTGGTAATAATTTGTTATAAACCATGAAAATTATTTTTTACGAAATCACTTGTATTGATGAGCATACGTGTAATGTAAAATTTCTATCATTGCATTGGTAAGATAATAGGATAGTGACATGTAATATAGAATCGTCCAGTAAAAAAACGAATGTAACACGTAACCCCACACCTTGTAAGCACAGTTGGTGCCACCAATCCGTTCTTCTTTTCTTTTTCTCTTATGCAGTCTCTTGAAAATCTTAACGTTTTTTCATCTATTACAGACTGTTGTATTTTATAAATGTAAGAAATTGTTAATCATTAGAACTTATAATCATAATATTATACCTAATAGCTTTAAGAAATATCAGATGCAGCCAGTAGTTTGAAGTCCATGACAACAAAATACCTACTCTTTTATTCTTACCACTGCAACATTAGAGTAAACGGGTTGATGGCCAACCTGATGAAATGAGTTTATCGTTGCCTATAGACATTTGCAACAAAGGCGCTACCAATTTGCTGCTAGCCTTAAAGAGGCCATCCATAAATTATGTGACACGAATTTCATAATTTTTTTGACACCTCCCCCGTCCTTGTCACAGCTGGTCATATTCTAGAGACACCGCCTTACCTAATGTGACAATACATATTTTACAATTTCACATAAGAAATTATTGAATTAAAATAGTAGGTCCGTGATTAATTTTATTTCCAACCAATGTATTTTTTAATAATTTAAAAACTGCTCATAGAGTTGGAAATATTTTGAAGTTTAAATATATTTGATTTTGAAATGTGACGTCACGAATTTTAAAACCCTTTCACACAATGTCACACTTCGTCGACCCCCGCCCGCCTTAACGTGACATAATTTATGGATGAACCAAAGAAGGCACTGGATCCTGGCTATTAATGCCGGAACACAACTCATAGTTGTTATGGGGGCATACTCTAAATCAGGTGTGGTAACAATGCAGATGGGCAAATGCCCTACTTGGCGAAACCACTATACAGCATTTTCATAGTACACATTCGTCGGTCGCGTACAGCATCACGCCGGACGCAGCCTTCGGCGTTTGTAACGGGCCATCATTATTGCCGTGGTAGAGCCATGCTGAAATCACTATCTCGATTACAGTCTTACTACGGCTTGCCCCTCCCTGGATCCGGGGCTGCGAACGCTTCACATAGCTTGTATGATCCTCCGTCAAGGACGATACATCATTACCCCATCCAAGGGGTTTTCACATCTCAGTCATATAGTCATCTGAATGTATTATAATTTTCTATTAGGCGGGCAGTCTGTCTGTTTACCAGCTTCACAGTTCAAATACCATGCTACTGCAGCACTTATAGATATGCGTTCACACATAATACTCTCTCTGCATGCTACTGGTTGCACTTAGATAATACATACCTATAAAATATCAAATGTTATTCCTCTGTTTATAAGATTTAAAAGTCAATTATTATCTAATTCGTACTCAGTTGCTATTGACTTTTAAAATAATTAATCACGTACGTGGACAAAGAATCGTAGTATCTTCTATGTCACGTATAAAAAAATTTAAGCTGTCCAAAAATAGAATTATTTAAAAAAAGTTCAGGTGAATAATTCGTTTATTTATTGAACTGAACTATTCAACTCGGATTTGGTTTGCTGTTATATAATATAATCAAACTCATATCAGTCCAATGCAATCAATTAAAAAATACATAGAATTATAGTTTTAAAATTAAATGACATTGCTAATAATATTTTTACGAGTTGCAGGACTCGAATTAAAATGCCGTTGGGATTACTATAGAATAAATTTGAATCAATTTAGTGTATCTATGTAATTTTTTGCTGAAATTAGGTACTGTATTGCGTAAGAAATGATCTAAATCCACATATTTGTACTTACGTGAAACAAAACTAAAGCTAGTGTTATTTCCTTTTAATTAAAATTTTCATTTCAAAACGATTAATTACAATTAAATTAAATATGATAACGGTAGTTATAGTTTATGCATTAGATGACTTACAGACGGCATACTACATCGCCTGGAACAATAACGTTTGACAAATCAATGCATAAACGGCATTGCAGCCATCAGTAAAAAAAAAGTTTGACAATTGTAACATAAAAAAATATGATATTTACCTACTGTCAAAACAAATCGTTGGACAGCGTATAGGTGTTTGTGGGATCGCATCGCCTCGAGCGCGGGGCGAAGAAAACAAAGACATAAATTTTAATAATTGACTTATATTTCCTTTTAAATGAATAAAAACAATGTTAGTATGTTTGTCCTTCGTTCCATTGAACAGCTTGTGATTAAACTTTGGTAGGGTGTTCTGAGGACGTCCACGAGGGTTTCTGACCCAAAAAACAGAATATACAACCAATTTTTTACTTTACGAGACATTGCCACGCATACCGGATACAGCCAGTATTTACTCTACATTAGCGACCCGAGCTTTAAACAAATCCAAGACCCGATTGTAGTGCCTCCTATCGGTTGCAATAATAATTGTGAATCTAAACCAACCGGGGACCCACTCAAACGCATACAAAAAAAAACATCAAAATCGTTCCCAAGTTATACATACCCGAACATACATTTCTACGATTAATTTTAACTTGTATAGGTCTATTATTTTTTGTACTATATTTTTATGTTTTTAACTAAAGAATATTTAAGTTGTTGTTTTAACCTCTCTGAGTATGGCCATAAGATACCATATTATTTAAATTTGTAATTAATTAACACAACAGTAACGAAATACGATTTAATTCTAAGAAGAATTGCATTATAGATGTAGAGACTACTATGTACTAAAGATAGTCGCTGTCATTTCGTACAAAATGAATTATAATATCGAAACACTTATAATATATAGGCTGTATAAAATTATATTTTACAGAGAGAGTACAGATAATACATTTCTTACAATACCGGGCCCTTTGTGGGAGTTAGATCTTACGTGACGAGATTAAGCACCGCACGGCTCACGTTCTCAATCACACCACTAAACCTGAACGTGCCTCCCATGTGCCCGTTATTGAGGTGGAAGAAAATGAGGTTTAGAACGTAGTTACACCCATGTTCATCGGCGGATAAAAGCCCGAGTCACCCCGGGAAGTAGAGTGACCCACTTCATCAACAGATGTTTACTTTCACCGCATCCCCAAACGCTGGTGGACTCCTGTGATAAAGGACCTTATCTCAAGTGCCTTTCGTCGAATCCTTCCGACAAAATTCGACGAAAGGAGTTTGAGAGTAAAGTGTGGTTGACATGTGAGCTAAAAGTACAACGAACATGTGAAAGACACGGGCGAAAATGGTCGTCAAGTCGTAAGTGTTGCTCTACTTTCAGCCTTCAGAGAGGAGACTTCGACAGGCAATAATTCTTCAATATCTCCATACAAAGCTGTTGGTCGTGTATAGCGGTCTTGTCTCTGTTAACGTACATCAAAAGTTAAGACTCATGCGCCGAATACAGAGTTCGTGCTTCGCATTGGCCCTTGTTAAGGCTTCGTTCACATTTGTATTATTTTGGTCTTTTGCAAATGATAAGGTAAATTTCTCGTCCGAACTAAAGACTTGCAATCGGTGTAACGTATTTACTGGATCGATCAAAATAAGACAGATGTGGTTGCTCCGTAAATATACACATTCTTGTAAAGAAGTCGGGTTTTGTAATATACAAAATGGAACCGCAAATTTTAAATAATTATGCTATATTATTAAATTAGATAAATAAGTATGAATAGTACTGCGAGTTGTCAAAACCATATCGCATCTTGTTGTTTCTGTGTATACTGTAATTAAATGGAGTTTTTATAAAATATAAACAATCTTTTTAAATTGGAATGTTGGTTATCTATTACGCTTTAACAATTTCATTCTTTCATGTCATAGCGGAATGTTTTAAAAGCCTATACACATATTTCAATTTTATTTTAAAAAAGACCAGTAATTTTCACTGGATTTCCTGCATTAATCTTTACCGCCTTTTTTAAAGCAGTATTAAATTTTTAGTAATGAAAACTTGGAACGATGTTTAATGTTTACTTTAAATATATCTATATAAAGTCAATTTTAAGACAGCTTTCAAACAATACGACAAAGTAAGAATTGTTTATTTTTTAAAATCCATTTAATTCGTGTATACATATAAGTATTATACGCCTCATTATAAAAGTGTTGATGGTAAATAAACGTCCTATAAAATGAAAAGCATTTTCAATTTTGTAGTATTTATTAATTTTATTTATTGCAGCTGGCATTGAATCACACATGTTGACAAAAGTTTTACGTATGGTGTTCTAATCTTTATCGCCTTTGATTTTTATTCCGTAAATTTATGGTTATGGGCAATTAAATAATTTATTATCTTCAATCAAACGGACACAAAGCAAACGTACGGTGAATATTTGTAAATAAAAATTATAATACTACACTTTCGTTATGCCAGCGGTTTTGCTTAGGGTAAGGCACAATGCATTTTGCTCTTTTCCAAATTAACCTTCGTATTAATCCTGACAATGAAGAAAGACTAAGCAAACCATGGACATTGAGATAAAGAAATAAAAGATTTTCAAAACCACCAATCAACTTTGTACAAGCATTGGCGCCGTTAGGATCACCTTCAAGGAGGTGCATTTGCATCTATCTACTACACATTATTCATATATGTATATTCTTGCTTTCCTTTCACCTTTTTCAATTATTTGGGGTTGGCACAATATGTTTTTTCCTTCCAGACTTATTCTTTACTTATTCTGAAATACATCTTCTGTCACACCACAAGTCATCATATCCTTCTCACAATACATCAATCTCTTATTTGGTCTAACCTTTACATGTGTACCCATCAATCTTGCAGCTTAACATTTTTTTTGTCACGTGACTCTCATCCCACCTTAATACAACACTGGAAAGAAGAATACTGAAGTGGTATGGGCCACTTCAGTCTTCTTCTTTCGAGTGTTGCAGTCATGGATGCAACTTTCAAAGATCCCTTGTACACTTATTTCTCACCTTATACATAGTTGTAACACCAATATACATGTATATCATGTAGATAAATGTAATGTCAAATTCAACTGGGATGGCAGACTCGACACTGTGCAAGCTGTGTTCATACGAAGAGAGTAGTGGAAGATACTGAACCTATTGACAAGGTGATGACAAAATTGGACAGCAACCTTCAATTCTTATTAAAACAGTAACAAAACAAAATAAAATGAAAATTTTCTAAGTATATATTTTCTTTACTGATTGGGTGATGCAAGTACACCCCCTTACACTTTGCTGCCGGCGCCCATGTGTAATAAGTATGGTATACATCATTTTTCCTTAGAAGATAATTTTGGTAGGTCACATAGACAACTTTTGTAATATCTAGAGTACATTACGAAAATTTTAAATGAGATATTAAACTAGAAAACTTTTTTAATTAACTATCTAAACATACAATTTATACTAAAGTTTTATTTAAATTTTTTACCTGTAATAAAAAAACAAGGCAGATATACATTCCACTAAATATGAGAAGGTACCAACCCAGCAATAACATATTTACGGGCTGATATTAATTTCATATTAAAAATAAATATTGCTTAATACAATAATTCAAAGTTGCAACGGGCTAACAGTCTTATTGATTTACTAATTGAATAACAATCTCTGACTATAAATCTATGAGTCTGAATAATCACACTGCTTATATTAATTTAATCAGTAACAGGTACATTTTGTTGAAAACTAATTTAAATACAGATGTAATACTGGCACCCAAAGAAAATATAAGAAGTTATGTTGTGGGGTATCTAAATGGAGTTCTAAATCTCGCTCGCGCGTTACCACATATTCAAAGATATAAATTGAGAACCAAACAACGCCGACCCGCCTACACAACCCGACGGCCTACATGAAAAAAGAATGTAGGCAACATGCGCCCGCGCGTGCGTGCTCGCCGACATGTTGACGTCATGTCGGTGGCTTGCGTACGCAAGCGCTCAGTCCCGGCGACACTTAAGCTGTAGTGATGTGCTGTGTTTTTCGTTCCTCATTTCGAGCCGCTGACAAAGTTTTCCGTTTAGCAACGAGTGAAGCCGGCGACTAGCCCGCGGACAAAAAATTGCCGACATAGGACGGCGAGTCGGCGACTTTGGTGTGTATTGCGCTTAATTTTAACAAGAATATTACAAACGTTTTACATAAATTTGATTTTGATTTCATATAATTCTATTATGTAAAACTCAATTCTTGTGAATAGTTACTATATGAAAACTTACCTGGATCAAAATGATTTTATTTGTGAAACCTTCATATCATAATATTACTGTTAAAATTGATATAGTACAGATTTCTCATCAGTAAATTCTGTCAATTTATATCATAGAGCAAGATAGTAAACTCCATTTACTTACCTTAAAGGGCCATTATGGTGAGCAGAGCATATTAAATATTGGCCACTTTTGGGTACTAATAGGCCAAAGGTCAAAGCGATATAACTGTGTCTGTACATATTGGCTACATTCCACTAGTGGCTCACAACAACCACATTCAAGACCGCGATTTTCCCATGGCACTTGCTTAGGGGCGTTACAATCATAAAGTCAAGTAGAACGGTTATTCAACCCACTCTTGAAATGGGTTGTTGTGAGCATTGCGTGATAAAAATTTAAGACTTATTAGTGACGTTTGCACCACGACTATAACAACTGCAGTCATCTGGTGGAATGGCTGATGGAGCACTTTGAGTGTTGTGGGCTACTAAAGAAACGCACTGAAAATATGTACATAAGTAGAAACATAATACATTCTTTACTAGGTTATTGACATTTCTCGACAATGGCACAATAAAGAATGTATTTTTTAGACAAAATTACTCAAAAATTGATAGCCTTAATAAATTTCACTCAATTACTTACGTAATTTAAAAAGTATGTTTTAAATAACCAAACATCAAATAGAGAAGAGTATAAAGCTTTGTATCCATTAAAGGCAGCCTCGGGTCGAGCAACTGCCTGGAGCAGAGGTAGTGCAAAAGGAGACACTGCCTCAACCAGAAGCATGTCGCCCCATGACACTTTCGTCGCCACGGTCCCAGTCATATTTTGTTGGTTTTTGTGTGCGCTCAAATGAACCTCAGTCTGAGCCGTGTGTCTCGTGGAGACTGGTGTGTCGCCTCAGTTTGAGTTAAATTAATAAAATTATACCCAAATCATAGTGTTCTTTGGGATCCATTTTAGCTATTGCCACCTTCAAAAGTAATATCTAAAAGGCATGAAATTGAGCACTTCATTGAATTCTATGTGTATTGGGTGCCATTGCAGTTTTGCTCTAAACTGGATCAGGTAGCCTCTGTTAGGTCGACAATGTGCCTCAACCCTCTGCCTCAAAGTGAGCAGCCTCAGTCTGCCTCAAATAAAGGCTGCTCGACCCAAAGCTGCTTTTAGTGGATTTAAAGTTTAAAACAAGAATGGCCTGTCATACCATCTACCTGAACTCACTCATTAAATACACAGTTGAGGTACAATTTTGAAAAGTTAACCTACAATCAAATTAAATACTAAGTTGGTATCTCATCATTACCTGCATTCTCTGCTTTTTTCATCTTCTTTGCTCTAATATCTGCCATTGTCTGCTCAATAGACCTTTGATCTTTTTTATTTTCACTTGGCACTTCACCGTAACTTTTATTAACATTTGTCTTCTGAGCTGCATCTATGGCAGCCTCTTGTCCTATCAAGTGTGCATACTTCTGCTTATAGAAAGTACCACTAAGCTCCTCTTTACCCTTCTTACGTTTCCTGTTTTTATCTTCTTCAGTCTCTAATGCAGCTTGTTTTACCATTTCAAATCGTTTCTTTGCCATTTCACTAGCTTTTTCATCATCCCACATTCCACCTGCCCTGCGTACTGCTATTTCATCCTCAGACGGACCTTTCTCTTTCAGATAAACAACAGAGTAACGATCGACACCTTCTTGACCAAATGAAATTACTTGAACACCAGCTGTTTCAGCTATATCACGTATTATGGATCTATACATCTGTTCCATCGGCTCAAACTGTAAATGTGGTTTCGTGCCATCTTTAACAAAGTTAATGATCTTATCTTCAACCCTTTTACGGAACTTATTGATAATGTTTTTCTCTTCTCTGTGTTTACGTTCCAAAGCCTCCTTTTGCTTTTTCATAGCATTTTTTTGAGCCTCACTGGCCGTCGGTGGTTTTTGCATAGAACTAAGAATAGAATCTAGGAGATCCATATTTATATTTGATTTTCAGATATAAATGATGTATATGCAATTATTTCTGGTATCCGTCTTTTCCAGTTAGCAGAAATTTCAAAATTATCAACAAAAGATTCAGTCTGCAGCCCTTTAATTGTCAAAGCTTGTATTGCAGTTTGAATTTGCCCTATAATTTGGCTGCCAAATGTGACTGAATCTTCAGCAAACTCTAATATCTGTTTTAAAGCTGGTTGTAGTGGAGTACCCTTCACAAGAGCTGATTTCTCATCCCAATTGAGTTCTTTACAATTTTCTCTTAGGATATTGTTTTTATGGCACAACTTTTCAAATAATTCTTCTAAAGTTGACCTGGAATCAATTTTTAAGAATTATCATAATTAATATAGTACAGCTTACTTTTCCAAATAACAAAAAAAATGTATTTTTGACCTTTTATAATTGCATTAAAAAAACATCTCTTATAGCTGCAGCATAGCGACCAGGTTGATTCCCACCTGATCGAAAGGGGCTACCAAAATCATATATAGAAGTAGAAATTAAAAAAGCTAACAATAAAATATATTTGTGAAGTGCTAACTATTTTATCATGTATGTGGTATGTTTGAAAGTTTGGCATACACCTGCGGCTGGCAGCTTTTAGTACGCGAGTGACGCTTCATAATAATACGAGCATTATTATGCCTCTGTTGTTATTTATCTTACTAGTCTAACATTTGCTTGGATATAGTACGATAACGTTTTTGGATAAATATACCTATTTTACTTACAATTTGGTTTTAATGTCTTGAACCTCCTCAGAAATGAGGTTAAGTATGATAGCGCACAATTTGCTTTGTAGATCTGTGAATTCTTCCAATGGCGAGCCAATAATTTCTGCTCTAGAATGTAAAAATTTGTTTTTACAATCGTAAAACACAAATTATAACACACATAATGATGTATAAAACTCACTGTTTTATGTTTGAACAACGTTTTATCAACTTATTTATAGCCGCTGCGTAATTCTGACAGTCCTTCAAACTGGTTCTCGTGGTGTTAAAGAATTCTTCAAAGTGTGAGAAGTAATCAATGATTTGCTTCTGAATTTTTACTTCCATTATAAAATGTATTGAAATCCATTACAAGACTTTATTATTTTCAGTAACAGCAAAAAACAAACCAAATGATTCAGATTTAACCACAGACTAATTAAACTTTTGTTTTTTTTAATTTAGGTTTATGGCTTGGCAGCTAGGCTTTTAAGCCAGATCTCAGTCTACAATATAGTTTCTTCATTTTCTTAAACAGTGGTTACATCATGCGATACTAAAGCGCACGCTACATTACTCAAAAAGTAGCACAACAAAGTTCGATAGTTCAATCTATGTGACCAACTGACAACAAACCCGTGTAATTTCGTGAGTATCTCAATTGGTGAAATAGGAATATTTTGAGTCCTATAATACGGGCAACAATAGCGACAATGATCGGAAGCCAACCGAGGCAAAACGAGTTGCGCGAAATAAAATGTTGTAATATATTTGAATTGAATTCGCGAGTAATGAAGGAATACAGCTAATTTTCTTTTACTTCTTGATGAGATCTTAAACGGGTCCTCGTTTTGTTCTGAATATTTTGTTATATAGTCTGTTTGCCCTAATAAATATTTTGAATTATAAGATTCTCTAATATTTTCTCTAATTCTAAGTTTAAGGTAATTTGTTCAGTGTTAGTCTTTACTATTATGTTGAGACTGATATTTGAGAGCTAAAGCTACTGTCCCCTGTCAGCTGATACTCTTTCACCTGGAAAATGTTTCTATAAACATCTTATTATAGACGTTTGTTTCAGATATTAGAAACTATATTAAAGAACATTTGCAAGTGTGGTGTTGACGCTAAACGGATACTAATCCTTATAACATTCTATGCTTTCCTGCGTGAATGTGGAAAGCTCTTAAGCCTGCACTACACTCGCATAGAGTTCTCGTGAACGCTTCTCGTGTTTTTAGGTCCATTATTCTGGCAGACATCATCGCGACAATACGAGAACAGGGTTCACATTTTCGATCCTCTGTTCTCGCCTAGTTTCGCGAGAATGTGGAGAAGCCTTATGACAAGCAGAGAATCGATTGCAATTTGCAACGAATTACCGTATAGAATATCTGAAGTTGAACGCGTCTGTTCAACATTGCGGTATTTTATTTTTTGGTTCCATTCCAAATATCCAAATTTAGTTTCATTTCTGCTTTGCTTGTGAGTGTATGTCGGATCGCGTCGCGATTTTTGGATATAAACACGCCACGAAATAAATTATAACAAAAGTGTTGTCCTAAAATCAACTTTGACGAACGTGCAAAATGTGGATTACTTGTGTAATTTATTAATTAAATGCGATAGAAATTTACACAGTGCTATTTGTGTTTTTGAAAATGAATGGCAAACTACATAGTGAAACCGGCGCTTTCTCGGTGGACAACATGCGCGCCGAAATATTGAACCCTTTCGTTCATAAATTAGAATTGGACAACACTTTCGACAAGATAAAGGTAATGCATACTAAGGAAATTGCTTTTCATTGCATAACAAGATGAAGTGAAAGCTGAGCGATGTTTAAAGATAGGTATGAACTGCTTACTGCGCAGGCTTGGGAAATTGGGAATCATTTCCAAGATCATGACTCTGGATTTAAAAAAATAGAAAATAAAACAATTGGAATTTGTTCGAATACCATTAATTATATTCTGCTTTTTAGGGTTTTGTAAAAAATTTTGGTAAAAACGGAACCCTAATGATATTTTCATGTTCGTCTGTTTTTGTGTGTCCGAAACTACTGGGTTTACATGGATGAAAATTAGGGGAATATAATATTATTAATGTTGTTACACAAAGCTGCAGTAAATATGCGAAAAGCAAAAGCTTAGGGGCGGCTGTCACACAAGTAATCTTTTATTTCAACGATCGTGTGGTATTTATTTCCTTAGATAAAAAACCATACCGACGTAAAAACTTTACAACTTTCGGAAATAATATTTCGCCAACTATTGAAAAAATAAATAAATAGCTCCCAAAGTCATAAAAATAATGTCTCGAACTTTTAAACTATACATTGGGAAATATTGGAAGAGCTTAAAAGCATTTAACTACTAAAAATAAAACTGACTTAAAAATATGCATATACAATAGTAAAAAATAAAAACCTATTCTAAACCCCTCCAGCCCCACCAGACCACTGTCGCTGGCCGTTGTAACTAGAAGTTTGGCAGCATTACCCCGCTGGATATAGAGGCTTATACTGTAAGCGTAAGGTAAACTTCAGATCTCCTGTTGTATCGACCAGACGTTTTTTAGTATTTTGAAATAATTTGTGGGCACTTGACCCGGCCCAATTCCCCCCCCCCCCCCCCAAACGGCTTAAATACATAATTATTTAACCTGTTCCAAGGGTTGCATATTTGCGCCGTTTGAAATTTGCGGCGTAAGTGGCAGTGTGACCGGTCCCTACTTCGGACGCCTGGAGATGAGAAGGCGCCAGTGTGATGTCCCACACAAGCGGCCTTCTTAAACTCTAGGGAAATAAAGTCATACCGTCGGGCCTCTTGCCATCGTCGCGGACCAGTCCGTTCGCTTCGAGAATGGCTGGCACGCCAGCGCTGACAAGAGCCCGACGTATTATATCGTCGAGGCCGGCATGTCGCGGAATTCTGCCTGCGCTTCTGCCACACGATAGGCCATGGTGGCCAAGCCGGTAGCGACAGTTGTGTGGCTCGCAGCAATTTGCCCGAAGACGAAGGCAGATTGCGGACCTGCATGTGGCTGCATCCATAATGTTCCTATAGACGGTAACGGTAGACCCTGCAACCAAAGTCCTGATTCCCATACAGAGTTAGCTAAAAGACGGGTTCGATGTGCAGAACTAATACGGGTTTCCAATAGTTTTTTACGTGACAGTTCGCAGATCTGCCCGTCCCAGGAATCCTGCATAGAGGGATAATGGGCAGATAATTGAATGAATTTATTATGCCTGTTTGTTTATTTATTTATGGATAACCTACAGCTAAAACATTTGGTTAGACAACTACAATTTACAAAAGAAAGCTAATGACAGGTTTTCACGAATAAGCTATTGGTTAAAAATATCACGTTGACGTCAAAAATGTCATAAGTGAATTTGTTTGTAGGAAGTAACGGGTTTTGAAAATTCTTTCACCTGTAGAAAGCTGCTTTATTCCTAAGTGACAGGCTATATTTGATTGCTATTAATATTATTTTTTAATCTTCTTCACAATGTCCAGCGAAGTGGGCGGGGGCATTTAGTGAAATATATTTCAGTGCTTATTTCGAATGTTTGCATTCTCCACAAATAAAAAAAAATGGGTAAAAGTAGCCGCTGCAAACCTGTGAGTTACTAACATCGAGAATTCGAAGCCAGTTTCACCTCGTCTACAAAACATGTTCGTTTGTAAAAGTTCATAACGGTTTATTATACGCGAATGAGCGTAAATGTGGAGTATATACGTAATTACACCGTTATAGCCTCTTTGTATTTTAGTTTGAGAACCTTTGATCCAGGGACTCAATTATTTAATGGACGAAAGTATGTGTATAAAAAATGTTACAAATTCTTAATGAATTAATATTAGGGATAGAGTATAGCAATTATTATTAGTGTTGTGCGAATCGGATCCATCTAGTACGTTTATGTTATCTGTAAAAAAATCGGGCGTTTGTCCGTAAAAAAAAATCGTACTATACACGTTATGTCAACTGCTAAAAAGAACGCTGGATTGGGATGTTATTCGAAAAAAAGCCGCTAAAAATATGTTTAAAAAAAATAATTACATTATTATAAATACATCTTTTGAAGAAAGTGTTCTGATACACGTCAATCTCTTTTCTTTCACCATATCCTCATAGTAGAATTGAAACTTCAGAGAATATATTATACTAGCTTCTGCCCGCGGCTTGTCGCAAGAGGCGACAAAACAACCCACAGCCAGGTAGTAGGGCATTTGCCCGACTGGATAGCGACCACCCCTGCTCTAGAGTATGTCGCTATAACAACATTGACTTGTGTTCGTTCCATTAGTGAGCAGGTTCCAGTCTCGCCAGAGCAGCTGCGCATAGTACCTTGCTGTTGCAATGGTAACCGCTTCTCATCAAGAGGGCCGTCTGCCTGTCTGCTGAACTTCAGCAATAAAAAAAGTAATAGCAGAATTGGCTCCCAAGCATTTGTAGTCAGCAGTGTTCGGTGACGTACCACCATGGCGCCTTACGTAACGTGCAACTGGCATTATCGCAAGTAAACTGCACGACAATTAACACACTTTCATCGGATAATTGTTGCATGATCACACTACTTCATTGTAAGATATTGATTTTTATCATAACTTGTTTCATCGAGATAAACAATGAAACAAAGTTGCAAAGCTTATTACAATGGATAATATAATTTGTGGAGCATCCTAGCGTTAAATCACGCTTATGTTTAGTATCTTCGTCGGGATCTGGAGTCCGCTGCCATATTTGAATGCTTCTGTGATCTATTATCACTGTTGCCAACTAACGTTTTTGGCACTAGAATCTAATCCTTTAAGTTTTTTAACCGACTTCCAAAAGGAGGAGGTTCTCAACATGGTCGGTATTTTTTTAAATGTCTGTACACCGATTACTCTGAGATTTATGATCCGATTTACGTGATTCTGTTTTAGTTCGATGCGGGTTCGTTGTCATTTGGCCCTAAAAAATGAATATACTTTGGCTACTGGGCCATTTTGGTTTTCATTTTATGAACATTTTTTATGAAAAAAAAAATCCATTCCGTTCTATACGTAAACCGATTACTCTGAGATTTATGATCCGAATTACGTGATTCCACTTTAGTGTGATGCGGAATAGTTGCCATTTGGTCCCCTAAATATTTGACATAGTTTGGCCCAGTAGTGTTCATTTTATTAATTTTTTTTCCGTTCACGTTTCTTCGGACCTATACTTTATAAGGCGCGTGGCACCTTTCGTATGCTTACCCATAAGTAGACACTAAAAAGTTACAAATAAATAAAAACTAAAAAGTATAAAATAACTTAGTTTTTGAAGTCGGTTTTTTAAACGAAAGTTTTTTTAATGTTCAAAAATTATGTAGTACTTAGCGCCAATGGGGATTGTTCACAAAAAATTACCCTCTGATTTTATATTTTTATTACGTAAAATAGGGTATTTTAAGATACTAATTTGAATATTTTTGTATTTTAAGCGTTAGTTTTTTTATAATTCGATTTTAAGGTTATTTCTCCGATGACGTCATAAGGCACAAGTTTACATTGATTTCTTTGCCTATAAAATAAAAATAATAAAACCAAGTTTTATCTATATCTAATCATAGTAATCTGTGCTACTTATTTAAATATCACTGTCATTACTCATTACGTATCGTGCTCATTTTAGTGTATTTAAACTACACTACGCTAGCCTTATAATTTTTCGTGTTCATCCATTATTATTTTCTATAGTTATCGTTGAATTTTTTTAAAGTGGTCTTTAGGGAAAATCCTTGTTACATAACTTAAATCAAATAATGTACAGCTAGATATTTTTTACACCTGAAGCAGGCAAACAGGCAGACGGCCCACCTCATTGGATTTAGTAAGGTCAAATAAAGGTCAAACACATTTCTTACAAAATACAAGAAGATCGTATGTTTTTTGGAATTTTAACTAGACAGAAATGATTAGGGGCACTATTCCTCGAAATGATTTTTCAAATAGCCAGATTGAAAAAAAGTGAACAATCCCCATTATTCAGCTCTTTTAAAAATGTAACTTCTTTAGAATCGTTGTGATTTTAAACTCGATGATACGAAAAAGCGACACTAAAAAGAGTGTGTATGTGTGTATAACTTCACGGCAGGTCCGTTACGGGGTAGGTACGAGCAACAGAGCGCCATTCAGGCTTATTCTTACACACCTTACTTGCTTCTTTGACATTCATAGCTCTTGTCATCCACGCACGTCTGTTCTTAAGGCTCCTGACATCACCTTCTACTAGTACACTAAGCCTGAATGGGGTGCCTACCCTGCAAGGGACCTGGCGTGAAATTACGTATGTATGTACAAATATAAAAAGCTGAATAGTTTGTTTGCTTGAACACGCTAATCTCAGGAACTACTTGCCTGATTTGAAAATTCTTTCAGTGTTAGATAGCCCATTTATAGAGGAAGGTTATATTAGCTATATATCATCACGCTGAGACCAATAGGAGCGGAGTACCAAAGAAGAATGTTTCAAAATCGGGGGATATTTTAACCTACTTTTTTGTATAAACTATTGCACGCGGACGAAGACGCGGACAGAAGCTAGTTATCATATATATGAGCTATGATTGTGGTCAAAACCTAACCTATTTATTATAAACTGCGGAATTGAACAATATAAGAGTCTTATTTGTGATTGCAGGGAATCTCAAAGCACGAATCCAAATCGCGCACGGTTATTACCAACAAACGCGAGTAAAAAGTGAAAATAATGACCCACTGAGCAATTAGACTGTATATAGGTATCATAAATAAGTGCTTTCTCATCATAACTTTTATTAATTGTTTGTTAAGAAATGATATTTTATTGGTACAATGTTCTAGAATTTAACTATGTACGTACATATGCCCACTAAACTACAATTACTGTACCAATTAGGGTGTAGTTTTCACTATTTAATATTGTTGTATGTATCTCACTATACTTTGTTTGAAAGGTTCTGTAGCCATTTTGCATCTCAAAGGGAGCACTTATGAAATGTGTAAAGCTCCCTTATTTGTTTGACTCTTTATAATTTTTCTTATAAATGACTGGGTGTTTATGAAAGAAGATACTCTTTAAATTTCACGTCTTCACCGCTTCAAATACATATTTTATATTACAATACTATAACGCTATCTCGCAACACCATGCGAATCTGAGTACGTTTTTTGGATAAATTTGTTTCCCTTCCATAGTCCTCTATTCTGACATACATCTTCTGTCACACCACAAATCATCATATCATCCCTCACACAATCCATCCAATAAAATAATAAAACTACGTTTTAACGGCTTTAAGCGCGGTAATTTATTTGATATTGGTTATTCTAACTTTTCGGCCACTTTTCAGTCGAAAACATTACGTATTAGTACTACAACTTTTGACGTAGGACCAAGATGACATACCACGCAATTTGTAGGACAATTTTGGGTAGTAAACTATGCAAATGTTATCTAAACATGTGACGCCGTATTTACGTAGTCATAGTTCCTTAGCCTATTGGTTGTGATATCATGAATTTTAAAGCGATTGAATTTGGCGCGGTAAGTGATATCATCATTTGGGGACCCTGTGGCGACGTCCCGTTGGGTGCGCTCGATTGCTTTCGGGATTCCTCGCGTGGCGTGGTTCGCGGAGGCCGCCCGTCATTTCTAAATGCGCGTCGTCGCAGTTTACATGGCTTAAAAGCCCGTTTTTTAAAGTGTGTCAGCACAAGTTTATCCTGTAAGTATTATTCTATATTTTAAAGAAACCCATCGTCGGTGTTCGCCCTTTTTATATTTTGATTCGTCTTCTGTATATTTGCAGAAATCACGAAGTGTAGTTGGCTAAAGATTCTTCACAGTACCTACCGACGCGTTATATTACAAAGGCATTTTTACCCAAAGGCTCGTCGATTAAAACTTATTAAAGCCATAATATTGGAATAATAAACCCACCTATCAGGTATACGATTTAAATACCTTTTTTTTCCTAGAGATATATATTCTTACGGCCGCTGTCTCTTAGGTGATTAGCACGTGGTCGAATCTCGACCGCGTGACCTCTAATTATTACATGTCATTTTTAAAGAAAACGCTATTGGTTTCACACTCTTTCCTTTCCATCTTGTGGATTTGCTTAAAGCCAGATCCCCTTTCTAATTACTTATTTCATTTTAATAACTTATCGATTACAACTAGAATCTTTCACTCTAGAACTTCAAAGTAGTGTTTAGTAAAGACAAGATAATAACGTATTTCTTTTTCCACTCCTTTCAGTGGGTTTTATTATGTATTCGTATAATTACGAATAAACTGTTGTCTACGACCGAGGCATGTGGAGCTAGGTAGTACAGCGTGGTTAGCAGAGCAACGCTTCCCGGAATTGGTACCTACGCCCCCTACCTTTCGACTCCGGACACGGGATCGGATTGGAACCCTTAGGGAGTTTTATTTTTAATTATCCCCTTGGGATTAGACTCTTCTGTTTGCCAGGGTAGCCTCCCTACCCTGAAATACTATTTAATTCTAAAATAAGGTGACCCCTCTTCTTGTTTATTGGTATAGCCTCTCCAACCCACGATACCCTAAATTTTGAGTGATTATTCAGAGTATAGAGCCCAGCTCAGACTGCTAGACCGAGGTAATAAAGTTAACTATATATAATAAATTAATAACTGTGTTAAGCTGTACTTTATGTCCTCTTGGAGGAACCTAATATGCTAGGGAGGTGATTCAGTGTATACATCTTTGTTAAAAAATTATAATAAATGACCTAATCGTTTTGATGTAAACTTGTATGATTTCACCTTTCCCAATAGGATAGAATAATCTGGTTTACCAGTCTTCCCCCATCTCTAATAAGTAACAATTAAATTATTCTTGTTTATTAGTATAGCCCTTCCTTTCAATTGGTAACAATAGTTCCACCACCCAAAAAGGGTAACAAACAATAAAAAAAATCAGCTGGTTAGTAATTATTTTTCATGACCTTGTTTATGATATATGATGGAGAAGGGGGACTCCCTAACAAAAACTTATATCTTGTAGGACAATTTTTTTTTCACGTTATTTAGATAATTATCTCGATAATTAACAAAAAAAATCGGTTAGTAATAAATTTTTAAAATTCGTCAAATCAACATATTTTATCCTTGCTACCCCTATTAAGCTACCATTTATCAACGTTACTGTAAGGAAAAAAGTTGGGCGTCTAGTCAAACGGAAGCTGCTCACGAAAAATCAACTTGTTAGTAATAAATGATGAAAAGTGTACCAGCGAACCTATACTATATGGGTTAGCTTAGATTTAATATTCATATTTACTACAGTACCAGAAGCAAATAACAAGTGGTAATTGTAACTCTATGCAGTATTCAGTCAGAAAAACTGCCCAAAAGGTAAATGCTTTAAATGAATTAATGAATAATATGCTTTATTGTGTTTTAGAAGATACAGTTAACAGAAATAAAGTTTTACAATATTTATATACATACATATTTCAAGAAAAAAATTCAAAAGTAAAATAAAGTTTTGTTAAAAAAAATATAATAAAAAAAAATATAATAAAAAGTATTTCAATAAAATTACATTAACAGGAAGATATTAAAAAAAAATAACATTTTGTTTAAAAAATATTTCTATTAAAATATAATACCCCTGTCTATATAGAAGTTTTACTTAGAATATATAGAATTTTTATGACCGGAGCGAATCCTACTGTGGCCCGTCACACAGGCTCTAAAGAGACCTAGCGCGGGAAACAGTGTTTCCTTTGGGACGCCATCTGTACTGTTCTCTGTATTTTAGTAATTTTTATGTACCATGTACTACTTATTTACTAGCTATTAAATTTCATTTCATTAAATTTCATTTCATTTCACTTCAAAAAAGGAGGAATGAGATAGAGGAGATGGAATAGGGTAGGAGGGAATGGTCACTGGGAACTTTCACGTAGTTGATGATTAACGGCCTTATTTTTAAAGCAAAAAATCAGTAAATGTAATGTTGTGTCAGTCTCTAACACTACCATTATCCCAGGTGTAGCAGGAGCATCCACAAATCTTTTTTCTATAAAGCTTAAGTCAATATTGGATGAATGACGTGACATGTTATCGCAAGTGTATATAAAAAGCCATTAAAAGAGGTGAGTCGATTTGTTTATCAGCGTATACGCGTTCTTGGAATTCACCTTTCACTTTTCACATTTTACGGTACCACTGTTTATCAATTCACATGTTTAAAAAAGCACGAGAAGTGCCCAGCGAGTTTTACTCTCTTGATATTTAGCTTAAGGGCCATTTACACGGAGAGAGTTTATCGCTCGTTTTGGGGTGAAAATCGTATACTATTTTCATAGGCTCTTTAGACAATTCTCTGTTCTCTTTTTTTATAGTAAAAAAAATTATGTACCATTTACTACTTAAGTACTTACATGCTAATAAATTTCATTTCAATTAGACCCGCACCTACGCCTACGCGCGAACACACACGCACAGGCACACACACAGGCACACACACTCATACATTCATCTTTCATTCTAACATGTTATTTCTGTGTCTTAACTGTGTAAGCTTAAACTTAAATTTATGTTAATCTTTTATTTTTGGTATTTTTTTTCAAGTTTTCAAGTTCAGCAGACACGCAGACGGCCCACTTGATGGTAAGCGGTTACCATCGCCTATAGACATTTTCAACATCAAAGGTGCTACAAATGCGCTGCTGCTTTCTTAAGAGAGACTGGAACCTGGTCACTAATGCCGGAACACAACTCAAGGTTGTTATGGCGATATACTTTAGACCAGGGGTGGTAGCCATCCAGTTGGGCAAATACCCTACCACCTGGCTGGTAGCCACGGAGTGGAGCACTCCTGGCTATCATACAGATTTCTTATAAATCTATTTCAGGTACCAGTCTCACACTCCAGGTTTCTTAGTGAATCTATTGTATTGAGAAATAAATAAAGTGTTTATTATTAAAATAATCGCATTGATATTTTTTCATTCAACCAAAAAACAAAAATTCACCGACGATTATGTCATACGATAATCTTCAGGTATTTATCACCAAGCGATAGATTGCACTACGATACAAATTGCATTGATTTATTTGCTTACTCGAGTTGTCTAAAGTAAAACTCGTGTGATATTTTTTCAAGTTCATGCGAGTATCGTACAAATCAGTTTGAATGGATTTAAATACGAGACCTAATTTTCGAACTCGTGATGAGCAGGATATTGTTTTTTTGTATACACAGAGACATCAATGTCCAATGATCATGCGATTATCGCCCTTCCACGTACGATATCGTGTTTAGTTTACATGATACTATTTTTTCTCTTGCTTTCGAAAATTCGAGGCAAGATACTCTCTTCATGTAAATGGCCCTTTATACTTTACACGCAAAAGTGTGCCGCACACAGATGTAAGATATATAGAGACAAAATTGTCGTAGTCTTGTTGTCTATCATTGTTCTCATATCGAGTACTTTTATAGTAACTCTTATATACATGAGCCGTTAACGTTCGTGGTTACTGCTCTACTCCTTTGTAGAGGTGGTAAACCATCCGACATCCCAGAAACAGCCATCCGGTTAATTGTAGTTGATTAGCCGGATAACGCGCTAATAGCTATTTTTGGCTAATGGCGAATGACTCGTCAACCAGTAGCTGACGGCTAATAGCTGGTTCCTAATTTTACTATTCTTTCACTTGCTTACATCGCTTGTATTTTAACATTATTTGTATGCAGCTTATGTGAAATTTTAACCTATAGTAAGGCAAATGAATCTGTTTGTCTGTCTTCAAACCTTTTGGGCAGTTTTTCTGACTTAATGGTGCATAGAGTTACAATTACCACGCGCTGACGGTGAAACCTACGAGATAAATGATCTGTTAAGCCCACCAATCTGCCTTAGACAAGGGTGGCGGGTATACTATCCGTTCCGTTCGTACTTTTATGTACAATTACTATGTCTTATAGAAAAAATATGCCAGTAAAGACAAAAGGGAAAATCAATACGGTTAATACATGTTAATTTATTCTAGTTTGAAACATCTGTGGGTTGGATCCAGAAAATTTGGTCACCATTGATGATTTTACAATTTTTCGCGAAACCCTAATTTTAATTAGCCTAAGTTTTTCCTCATAACATAAGGTATCTGCCAGTGAAAGGCTCGTCAGAATTTTTACGATATTTCATATATTTCAGAAATTGGCCGGAACAGACAGACAAAACTTAGCTCTTATTTTTGCATTACAAACACACGCTTCAATTGTGTTTATTTGCATAGATTACTTAATAACTAAATATCCTTAACAACCCACAGCCAGGTGGTAGGGCATTTGCCCGACTGGATGGCTACCACCCCTGGTCTAAAGTATGTCGCCATAACAACCTTGAGTTGTGTTCCGGCATTAGTGGACCAGGTTCCAGTCTCCTTTAAGAGGGCAGCAGCGCATTTGTAGCATCTTTGGTGTTGCAAATGTCCATAGGCGATGGTAACCGCTCTTCATCAAGTGGGCCGTCTGCCTGTCTGCTGACATCATGCAATAAAAAAAATAAAAAAAAATCCTTGATCGATAATGAAATTTGAAACAAGGAACTAGAAACACAATCATCTGTGCTTCCGATTCATAAAAAACACCGGAATCTGCCTTTTAAAATCTATTTCAAGCATTTCATATAGTGCTTAGGCCTTGAATACATTGTCAATATAGCACTCTGTCAAAACAAACTGACCTCTAACTGAGATCTAATGAAAATTGTTACTTATTTCCTGTTTTTTTATCTGTGGCGGTAATGTTGTATTAGACATTAGATCATGCGAATTGAATCGATTGGGTTGAAAGGCCATGACGGTAATCAATGACACATTCATCTTGTTACTACTGCTGTAGCAGTCACTGCCCAGCGTGCTTTCAGCATTGGCAATTATTGCGCGGAAGTGAAACATCAGGCAGCGCGAGCGCGATTACGTGTTTATATACTGCTCTCATCTTCACTTGTCGCGAAGCAGAGATTAAACTGCTACGTACAACGTTCTGTTACGATAAATAAATATCATCCATAACTTTCTATAACGATGATTATTCTTTTATATTTGGATGTATCTATTCAAAACACTCACACAATAAATAGAGAAACTTTAATTATTTTGACATCAATATGTCATTGCACATAGTAAAGTGCGCAGTGAGTTTAGGAGCAGCATGCAAACACACACCGTCTACGATACTGCCACAAAAGTATTTATTAAATAAAAAGAAGCGTACAGTTCGAGGATTCGAACCCTGTACCTGAGCTATTATTGCGCTTACTATTGCGCTTGGTAAACCATTGCGTTAAATTCGCTTAGGTACAGATTTCAAAATTTCAGTACCAATTAAGCATATGAACGATCTATCTCACTTTAGGATATTGGGTAAATGTTTCGTTTTATTCATTGTTTGAAAATCTTTCACAAAAATCGATTATAATAATCGATAACTTATTTTATTTGTACCTTATTTTTATTTTTTCTCGTCTTTGAAATAGAGTTTAGGGTTCATATTTTTCATTTTGTATTAGAAAAATATAAGCCTTTTTTAATCCATATCTTTTTCTCATTAACATTACATTTCTTTGGCCCAAAATCTCATTTCGTACTGGTCTTCACCGATCTTAAAACTCTTGAATTTTATAATATATACGGCGCGTTTCATTAGTAGTTCCACAAGGCGACCACGGTAGTGGTGCTCGTGACGTCTCTAATGATGTCGTCATTTTCGATCACACAACGCTCACAATGACCTATGTCAAGAGGGTCGAATAACCGTTCCACTTGAGTTTACGATTGTAACGCCGGCAAGCAAGCAGAACGGGAAAAGTCGCGGTCGTTAACGTAACCATTGTGTATTGCTCATCTCTTGAGTTTGAACTCGGGGTACCACGACCCAAACGAAACAGTGGTTACCTCTCAATCTGTATTATAAAAATAAGCAGGATCAATATGACTGTCGTAGTTAAACCTTACCGCGAGTTATATCGCCGCTAACGCCATCTAGGGCACGACTAAATAACCATTCATGATTTATGGTTTAAGACATTTATTTCTCAAAAGAATTTACAATTCACTTACAGAGAAATAACTAGTTACATTTAATTCACATTTACCCCTATTAGCGCATTTGTCTATTTATTATTGTAATATTTAAAATATTTTGTTTTCGAGAGAGTTTAGTTAACTATTTATGATATGTGAGGGTAGTCTTGAGACAAAAGTCGTAGCAATGCAAACTGTTTATTAAGGCAACTGACTTATTAAAACGCATAAAGCGATTTGAAAGTAAAGTTACCTGTTTTTGTCAGTCAGTCTGTCTGTTAGTTACTAAGTAGCTTCACAATAACAAATTGTGTATGCAAACAGATGGATAGATTTATTTTAGGTTGGATAAATAACTTCCAAATTTAAATAATATTAATTTTGTCAAGGAGTATAAATATGTAATACATGGCCTCTGGTATTCCATAGACACATACTCGACTCACACCGAGAAAACACGCTCAAAAACATTGGGAAATTGTTGAGCGACTATTATGATTACAATTTACAAAGCGGAACCGGGAACTTGCGTGCTTAATATCGATTGAAAATATTGTTACGTCACTATTTCAAATGTATAAAAATGGCCTCAGAAATGTATTAGCTAAACTGCGTGCGTACACGCATAAAGTTAGTAGGTGTCGGAGATTTGCGAAATGTGTGAAATGCCAATCCGATTGCCCCCACTTTTTAAAAAACTATTTTAACAAGCACCGTACCGACTTTTACGGTCTTATTCATAGAGAGTGAACGTAAGTTTGAACAATTGTTTATGGTTTTTAAAGAAGAGTTCAAAGTTTCGCTATTAATAATACCGCTAGTACAGCAAACGCCGATAATTTTATTAGTTATGATAAACAAGCTGATATTAAGAAATGTTAGTTGTTGTTCCATTCACTACAATACTAGACAAAGGAACGAGTCAGCATATATTATATCCTAGGTAATTAGATTAATTATTGTTACGTGCGAGCGGGGGTACACACTTAGGATTGGAAGAAAACACCAGTTTTTATTTCAAAGCTTTTATTGACTTATACAGCCGCGCGTAATACCTCTCCGCAGGGTTGCCCGTATACCTAGTCGTTTGACTACCGATGCACTATCTAGACGATAAGATGTCTCACTGAAAATACCGTCGCCGATATTGCGTAGACCACTTCCTGCTACTGCAGTGCTTATCTTCGATATTACCGCGTATAACTCGCTTCTGGTTCATCTCTCGAACTACGCTACCCTCCTCCTTCACTTAACTGTCTACTAAACTTGTCACTAAATTCACGACTTAACTCGTCACTTTCTTCTATTAAACTTCTCTTCCAACTCTTCCGTATCGCACTTGTCGCTTTACTGTCTTGAACTGAACTCGACTCTAAACTGCCCGGTAGGCGCGCCTTGAGGTGCTTATATACCTGGAAGAATCTTCGGGAAACCATAATTTCGATCTTTTCGTTATTCTTTTATTTACTATCTGTTCCTTTCTGAAAATCCCTCTATTTCTGTCTTTTCCTTCCCGACTTTATATTCCAGAACTTTCGTTTATCATCTATCCCTTTCTAACATCTATCTATATCTGTCTTTTCCTTCCCGAACTTTCTATTCTAGAACTTTCGTTCATCGTCTATCCCTTTCTAAAATGTATCCGTCCATGTCTTTTCCTTCCAGAACTTTCTAGCTTTTTCTAAGAGTTCTTAAACTAACTAGAAAGTTCCACCATCATTCGCCACATTATTATAAGTAACAAGTCAATCAAATGGTGTTTATTTTTTTTAAGTGTTCCCGTCCATCCATTTATCTTCTTCTGGTACACAAAAAAAATGATGGAAGTTTATAAGAGAGAACCTTTGCTCAAAATCAGGTGTGTCGTGCCCAAATGGTGTCGGAAAAATGCCTGGGAAAAGATTGAAGACAGAGACAGATAGAAAAAGAAGAATAAGTGTGTTGGTTAGGTACCAATAAAATTATAGAATGGTGTGAACTTTTGAACAATGACAAAACTGTATGAATTTTTAATTCGTTAAACAATAATTACTTTAATAGTTAATGTAATAATTAAGGTCAAACACAAATAGATAAGAACATTATTCATATAATTTGTGGTAATTTTTTTCATAATTACTAATTACACAACATTCAGTCCGGAACGTCAGTTGTTTTAACGGAATATTGTAGCTTGTTTTATTTGGCGAATATACCTCAAAACTCTTCTCTCGATCGACTTTGCTAATAAGCTAACGGCCTGCCCACGCACTGAGGCTTAGCGAAGAGCGACACGAATACTTCTGTTTTTGTCGACCATTGCGTCTTATGAAGCTGTCGCTCATAGCGACTGGTTCATGGCCGATTTGTACTGAGATTACTGAATTTCTTGTACGTAGTTATTGTTAAAATTTTCATATTTTATTGTGTTTTTGACGTTTTGGGTTTTGTAATTCACAGTCATTTTTCTTAAAAGCGGGGTATTTATTTCGTGTTTTTTTTAGTTCCGTAAATGACGAAACCAGCCGACGTTTACCACGTTGCCTATAACATGTTATCTTTGTTGCAGACTGCGATATTCACGGTAATATTGCTGCCCTTCCGAGTGGTTGTCATCTGTCATTTAATCGTGGCAGCCTGGGTCCTTGCCTGCATCGGTCTTTATGGACTCAGTGAAGATGACTTGCGGCGGAAGCCTATGACGGGATGGCGAAGGTATATATATGATGCTCACAATCTTAAATTCTATTAAATTTCTTAGGGTATATGCCGCCGCACTCATTGTTCAGATAATTGTCCTTATATACTAAGTGTTGAATTGCTTTATTATTCTGTATTTTCGACTTTATTTTACGGTCGGTAGTAACGTAATGATTACGTAGTGCATATCTTTTAAAATTACTTAAATTTGCGAATTCCAATGTCAGTCCACGAACCATGAAGATGTCTGTAAAGTTGCCTAACATCTATTGTTTCCGCCCTTTTTTACACAATGTAATAGAACTTTTAATGGAAAATATTCCTGTATCTTAACAATTACTGACAGATAATGAATTAACCCAATTTCCGTGGAAAATATTATTTCAGAATTTTCCACCGCATGGTTCACAAGTTAATGGCGATATAAGGGAATAATAGATACTGTCCCTGGGCCAGAGTAGGAATTCGATGAAGGGTTATCGAGCATCTTTGCTTCCCGAGGCCGTAATGTTAGGGTTACATCGATGCGATGAAATATTGGCGTGTTTTGAATTACACTTCACAAAAATATGGTATAATCTATATGACTACACTTTGAGAATGGATATCTCCCCACCAATAGATGGTCGACTGCACATTTACGAGAATATTATCAATGAGGGTAAATATCGAAAATATCCCGGAGATGGCGAGTAATAATAAAAGCAATGCCTCATAGACCTCGTGTCTACCGATTTGGCCACAATGTTCGGATTAGCGATGTGGAACGCGACAAAGTATGACGCGAAAACCAACGACTCGTGGCTGTATTAAGCACAGAGTATCCCAGAGCACAGAAAATCGCAGCGCCTTTATTTATTATCTCCCATGCTGTATGATGCATCTGAACACTTCTGTATACCGCTCGTCGCGTCGCGCATAGTTATTGCTCACAAAGACAAGGTCATGGCCGGGTTTTTATAAACTTTCCTAAGTTGAATTTATGTAAATGTATTTAATCTCTTAACCATCAATGTAACGTTTCATTGTCGATGACCCTATTTAATGTCGTCTGTACATAGATTCAATTAATAATGCATTCACGATAGACCAGCATACAGATGTAAATGGGTCAAGGCGAGTATACAATGCTCTGAGCCGCCGTGAAGGTCCCCCGATTGTTCGAGCCGTTACTGTGTTAAATCCATTTTCAACGATTTCTTAGTACCATTGCTCCGTGATGAAAATTTTAAATGAATCCAATCGTCTCGGATAAGTTTGTTTTGGCATATTAATGAAGACGAGGATTTTGGGCCAAAGAAATGTAATGAGTTAAGGTATGGCTTAAAAAGCGTTTTTCTAATACAATAGGGATAAAATCTGCCCTAAATTCTTTCTGGAAGACGAAAAATGTTGGAAATAAGGTAATAAATAAAATGATTTATCTATTACCATAATCGATTTATATAAATGGGTTTCAGCGATTAATAGAATGACAATATTTACACCACACGATTCATTCAATCACTACAATTATAAAACAAAATCTATATAAGAAATTTTAAAATCACTCTCTTCTGTTTACAATCTGTTTCTTTTGTTTGGATCATTTATTTACGAATTTACGAATAAGTATCTATCTAATATATAAAATTCTCGTGTCACAGTTTTCGTTGCCATACTCCTCCGAAACGACTTGACCGATTCTCATGAAATTTTGTATGCATATTGGGTAGGCCTGAGAATTGGCCAACATCTATTTTTCATCCCCCTAAATGTTAGGGGTAGTCCACCCCAATTTTTTTTTTACCGGGCAGGACGTCGTCTGCCGTGACAGCTAGTAATATTATAAAATTCTAAACATGTCGTGTTTGTAAATTGACGCTATTTAAAAAAAAAACAAATGGAATAAGACTATATAAACGACAGAGATGCGGATGAATTTTTAGATTTCTCGTCTGTTTGTTAATTAATTAACAGGGCGAGGAAAGTTATTAGGTAAAATGCTGTAAAGGGGGTCTAATCATTTTGGGACATTAAAAAAAATATGGTGAACTGAACCTTCAGCTAAGCTTTTAATGTCCTGTTACATATTAAGATGACATTATTAAGTATTATGTATGATAAAATATGACATTAGTATAGGAATAAATATGGACAAGTAAAAATAAGTTCAGCGCTATCTGCAACGGTGCATGTACGCATGCGCTGCATATCTTTGAATTTCTAAATTTCGGTAATTGAAGAACCGGTATTTGGAGTAATTGCGGTAAAGTACCGGTTTTTAATTGTTATAAATTTTAATGATCTACTTGGGAGCTATCATTAGCCGGTTTTGCACATAACGAAGATTATTTGAATTTAGAAGACATTTTTTTTGTGTTACTAGTTTTAAATATTAGTTCTCTTTTATTATCTCTATAGTACCTATTTGATTATCCGTGCAGGAACGGAGAAAGAATACACTTTCCTGCGGCCGGGCGGTCTGTCGTAAGAGGCGACAAAACAACCCACACCCAGGTGGTAGGGTATTTGCCCCACTGGATGGCTACCACCCCCGGTGTATTGCTATAACAACCTTGTATTTTATTTCGGTATTAGTGACCAGGTTCCAGTCTCCCTTAAGAGAGCAGCAGCGCATTTGTAGCACCTTTGGTGTTGCAAATATCCATAGGCGATGCTTACCGCTTTCCATCAAGTGGGCCGTCTGCCTGTTTGCTGAACTCCTGCAATAAAAAAAAATATATTAAAATTACAAAAATAAAATGAAATAAATAACAACAGTGAGGAAGTTAATTTTGCCCATTCAACGAGGAAAAGTGTTGTGAAATTTGGAGACGTTTTGAAGTAGAACAATGCGAAATGGAATTTCTAACTAATCTTTATTTAGTATAATACAAAGCAGCTTTCCGTGTCTGTCTGTCTGTATGTCCACTAATTCCTTAACCACGTAACGCAAGGCACCGTGCATGCACAGATTTTTAAGTGGTTTTCAACATCATTATCATGTAAAAAGCCTAATTAAGTATTTATGTTGTTGTCCCCCTCTCACTTGGTACTAGAAATGGAGACACGGTAGATGTAATAACTCAAACTACCTCATATTTATTAATTGTACTTAAAGCGCCGACTTAGCATCTTCGTTAAACCCTTTCGGGTTTTAAGATGTAGATATATAAAAATTATTTATGTTTTCTTTGAATAAATAAATGAACAAAAATGTATGAGTAGCCCATTGAAATTTTACATGAGCTTTGCATTTCTTAGAGGACGCAATTTTATTTTTGGGCCTTGTGTGGGAGGTCAATAGAAGCTTAACCTCAAGTTCGTGGGGTCGCCACCCTTGTCCCCCGGCCGCCATCTTGGAAAAAGGGGTGAAAACACCTTTTTCGCGATATCTTGGAAACTATTCGTCTAACAAAAAATTTGTAAAGTCATAATTTGTAGCAAATTGTTTTGCCTACAAATATGTTGTTGTTGTACGGGGGACAAGGGTGGCGACCCCACAAACTTGAGGTTAAGCTTCTATTGAACACCCACACATCTAAGAAATGCAATATTCGGTCCTTAAATTGTAAGATTTCAATGGATTAGAAAGTAAAATAGAGCTACTTACTAAGGTTTGACCCGCGACCTATCCACAGGGAAACCTAGTTAGACTATATATATCATATATCATTCAGAGACCCCATATTTCAGTATATTTTTTTTAAATTGTATTTTAGTTTTTGAGTAATACCTTGGAAAAAGATAGTACTGTTCTTCCATGGTAATCACTATCATCACTACATAGTATAAAACAAAGTCGCCTTTTCTGTCCCTATGTGCGCTTAAATCTTTAAAACTACCCAACGAATTTTGATGTGGTTTTTTCCAATAGATAGAGTGATTCAAGAGGAAGGTTTATATGTATAATACATAATATAATATAACCGTAATTAATTTTGTATCAGCATTGCACCCGTGCGAAGCCGGGGCGGGTCGCTAGTATCATGATAATACCAGCAATTTGTTAAGGTTAAAGTAGTGCAAATTTAAAAAAGTATCTTTAGTGCTAAACGAATTGAAAATATATGGGAGTGACATATCGTTACGCTAATCTGTCATTCCCATACATTTTCTTTCTATTCGTTTAGCGATAATGGCAGTACGTTTCGTTCTCTTGCAAAAAAAAAAGTTAGCTCCCAAAAATGCTAGCTTTGATATCTCTATGATATAAAATAATTACGTCGATACGAAACTGTATTTTTTTTACACAATTACAATTTCACAATATCATAGAACAATCTGTATATAATTAATATAATAATAAGAAGTAGTAAGTTCGTGATGAAGTTGGCTAGAGGTGAGATTGATTGTCCAGATATGATCTCAAAAGTATCATTACGCACTAATCAACTTAGCCTTAGGCAGAGAGGATTACTCCACACACCTGTCGTAAATAGCAACTACAGACAAAATTCGTTTATCATACGAAGCTCAAATTCCTTCAATGAAATAGTAGTAGACTCAAAACTCGACTTGTATTGCACGCCCATAAATTCTGTTAAGCGCAATTTGGCAAAAAATTTCTTCGATGCAATAAACAGTTAAAAATTTGTTACAATAATATCCCTTAATATTGTGTATGCACATGTCTTTTGTTTTTATGTCTTTTTTATATGTTCTTTTTTTTCTACCAATAGGCGGAGGCTTATTATCAGCATTTTTTTTAAATACTAAATTTCTATATTTTGTATTTATTAGACTGTAAGCCTTCCTAAAATAAAATAAGATAATATATTTATTGACGCCGAAATTACATATTAAACTCAAAAATACAAAATATAGATCTGTCTTTAATAATTAACTTATATTGTTAACTAACACCTAAACTAGGCCGAGCCTGATTTTACTTAATTACTAAGAAAATTAGAACAGAGAATATTGTTTTTAAATATGCTTTTCGTTTTCGAACAATAGAAAGCTCTCGGGAAAGTCCTTCAGGTGTTGATCAACTTGTTGTTGTACATCAACTTTGGAACAGCATTTGTTGATGTACGGGTATTTGATTTATTGCACTTTACATGTTAGCAATGAGCTTCGCAGAAATTATGACGTTTGTATATTAGATGTGCTTTTAACAATTTACCACGGACATTTGTTGAACATCATCTGTTTGACAGTTTGTAGTTTCGTAAGCGACTTTCGACTGAGCTGTTTTAGTTTTCTTTAAATTTATAGATAGTGTTATACTTGCAAAACCTCAGAAGAGCTTATGGTAAGAAAATAACAGAAACTGGTCACTATATTTATAATCAGAGTACCTTACGGTTTTTTTTAATCACGTATAGGTTCGCGTTTGACCATTATCTCGCACGATTTGAGCGGAGATATGGCCTAAGATCGAGCACGCTTACCTAGAAGGTACCTATTCACACGAGACTTGAAGACACCCAGGTTGTAGGTTTCGGGAAAAACAGACTCCGGCAGTGTATTCCACTCCTTTGCGGTGCGTATAATGAAGGTGGACTCAAAGCGCTTAGTCCGAATAGGAGGTATGTCCACCATATAGCGGTGCCGCATGCCAGTGCGTCTGGTTGTCCGATGATGGAAGGGAGACGGCGGGATAAGATTGAAGCTCCGATGCACACTCTCCAAAATGTATCCGATAGAAAACCGACAAGCTGGCAACCCTGCGTCGATGTTCAAGACTTTGTAATTTGTCTGTAAACAGCTGGTCGTTGCCTATCAGCTTCCTGGCTCTCCGCTCAATTGATTCTAGTGCCTCGAGTTGGTATTTAGCTGAGCCATCCCAAAGATGAGAACAGTACTCCATACATGCCCGTATTTGTGCTTTATACAGCATCAGCAACTGTTCTGGAGTGAAGTACCGCCTCACCTTCGATAGTATGCCCAGCTTTTTGGCTGCAGTTTGGGCTATAGATTCGATGTATGAGCCGAAATTGAGACTAGATGTTAGAGAGATACCAAGAAGCTGAAGCCCGTCGGTCACTGGCACAGACACTCCCCGGAAAGTAGGAGTCAGATCAAAGGAACTCTTCTTTGCGGTGAAAAGACACGCCTGAGTTTTGGAAGCATTGAACGAGACTAGATTGGCGTTGCTCCAGTCAGAGACTACCCTTAAAGTCTCGTTCAACCGCTCCACCATAGTTCCTCTGAGAGCGTGGGTCTCGGATCTAACAGCCTTCGCGCTGGATGTGTATCTCTCAACAACGGTGCTGTCGTCTGCATACCCAAAAATACCGGGCTTGAGCAGGTCGTTGATATGAAGCACAAAGAGAGTTGCAGAGAGAACTGACCCCTGAGGAACGCCGGCATTGATTGCCATAGGTTCAGAGGAGTGCCCATCTACGACCACTTGTATCGATCGGTTCCTCAGGAAGTCTGATATCCAGGCGCAAAGACCATCTGGAAGACCATACGCTGGGAGCTTGCCTATAAGGCTGTCGTGCCAAACTCTGTCGAAGGCTTTCGAGATATCAAGAGATACCGCACGGGCTTCCCCATACTTCTCGATTGCCTCACTACAGATGTGTGAGACGTACGCTAGAAGGTCACCTGTCGATCGGTTTCGGCGAAATCCGTATTGTCGATCACTCAGAATGTCGTTCCCTTCTAGGTACGTCAATAGCCTGACGTTCAGTATACGCTCCATACTTTTACAAAGAGTGGATGTAACTGAGATGGGCCTGTAGTTGGTAGGTTCAGCACGACTACCTTTTTTCGGTACAGGTTGTACATTTGCAAGCTTCCAGGAATTTGGTACTTTCCCAGAACTCAAAGAGAGGCGGAATAGGCGGGTCAATATAGGTGTAAGCTCAGGCGCACAATTTTTTAGCACTATTGCTGGAATTCCGTCCGGGCCACTGGCTTTATTCACGTCTAGACCACGCAATGTTTTACGGACCTTAATCTGGCGTATGCGTATTTCAGCCATAGATGTTTCGCATTGAGGTATACGTGGAGGTACTGCATTTTGGAGTCAAGGCGTGAATTCTCCGCGAAGAGGGTCGCAAATAAGTTTGCCTTATCCTCAGCGGAGTGGGCCAGTGATCCATCTGCTCTCAGCAGTGGGGGTAGCGAGGGGCGACAGAAGTTTGATTCAACCGCCTTTGCTAGGGACCAAAAAGCTTTACTACCAGTCGGGTATGACGCTAGTTTGTTCCCTATTTTGCCTATGTGATTGAATCTAGCTCTCTGTAGTACTTTTTTGCACGATTTGGCAGCCCTGTTATAGGCTCTCTTTTTTTCTTTTAAATCTCCAGCTTTACATCTGCGAGCATCAACCCAGGCTAAGTAGGCTTGGTGCTTAAATAACTCTGCATTTTTACATTCAGTACTGAACCAGGGTTGAGCTTTGACTGACATACTCAAGTCAGAGAATGGAATATAATATTCCATTCCCTGTCGTATCACGTCAGCCACTGCTTCCGCACAAGCTGAAGAGTCGTGAGAAGAGAAGCAAATAGACTGCCAAGGATAAGATGCATAGAATGACCGCATCTCGTCCCAATCTGCAACCTTGTAATGCCATATTCCACGCGAGCTATTACAGCTGGGTTCCGGCGGCGAATATACCGTTACAGCTTTTATCAGACAGTGGTCAGAAGTGCCTAACGGCGATGAAATTGAGACCGAGTATCTATCTGGATCGTTGGTTAGCAGAAGATCCAAGCAATTGGCAGTATGACCTTGAACGTCAGGGATCCTAGTTGCCCCTTGGACCAGCTGGGTGAGATTAGACGCTATCGCAAATTTTCGCATCTCACGGCCAGCGTGATCGGTGAGCTGGTATGGGAATAGCCACTCTTGACGGTGGGCGTTAAAGTCCCCCAGAATCACTAATTTGGCTGTAGGATACTTTCGTTGACCGGTCTCGGCCGCCTCGCTAAGATGATCAATGAGCCTGGTCGTCTCCCGATCTCCACTGTGTGTCCGGTAAACATAAGCATATAGAATTTTCTCGAAGCCTGTGTCCACTAGAACCCATATAGTTGAGAAGCTGGGGTCTTCAAGGAGTCGAAGACGCTGATAGCAGATGTTGTCGCGAGCATACATGCATACACCTGCTCGTGGCTTGAAATTGTGCTCCAGAGTAAACCCTGGGTATGAAAGATACGCCACGTCTGAGGGCGGACTTATCTGCGTCTCCGAGAGGAATAGGAGATCCGGTTTTTCTGCCTCAAGGTGATGGTGGACAGAGGCGAGATTTGAGTGCAGACCTCGAATGTTTGAGAGGTGCACTTTCATCGAGAGGGAGTGCAGCCGCTGTTTAACGTGTCTCTTATTTCTCTTTTTCATATTTGGTTGTGGGTAAAGGTAGAGAGATGGCAGTGAAATGAGGCATCTAATTTCAACCCTCAGATTTACAGCAAAGTACCACATCTGAAGTTGTAGACTAGTCTGGAGACTGCGGGGACGCCCGAGCCCCCCCGAGACGTTCATAGGGCCCTCTCATCCGGTCGCCAACCGGCACCATGACGCATCCCGGGATTTTTCGCGAGTTGGCGGGGCAGCCGTTCACGAGTGGCTATAACGTTACTGGGGCCCCCTACTGACTGCGGTCGGCCAGCGGTTAACCGTGCCTCGGATCCCGCTACCCTCCTCGACTAGCCTTAAAATGTGGCGGTGTTACTGTTTTTTCTGGTCGGTAATCAAATCAGATTGCTGGCATTTCGACCCGTCGCTCATTTTAACATATTTCATACACTGACTCTATAGAACCATTTTAAGAACACCTCGCCATACCTCCAACAGTTTTACAGTACAAGAAATTTGGTAAATTGGCACAACCAATAGCGGATTGAAGTCATTGATAAACCATTTTGATTAAATAGGTTATGAATGACAAGAATTTATTACATTATTTTTTGGATATTTTAGATGATATTTTATATAAGATATTATATTTAAAGTTTACATGTAATAAAATAAATTGGACACAATCAAAAGAATTGCGTCTGCCAACACGAGAATAAATGTAGTGAATATCGTCTATATACAATTGGGAGATTTTGAATTATAGAGAAATATTGTTACATAAAATTATGGTAAGTTATAGAGAACTACTCTACAAAAAACAGGCGCTAATCACTGAATTAATAAAAAAATAACATTATTATTCAATTAAGGAAATGGCCGATTGTATCGTATAGAAATAAGAGGGTATATAACATAATTAAATATTAACTTTAAAAAGGAACATAAAAAGAACAACTATGCAACTAGATAAATGTAACAAAGGATAGATAACGCTTTATTGTACACCACAACATAGATAAGTAGAAGTAGAAAACATAAAAACTAGTGACAATTTATTTTATTAAGCTGTCGAAATATAGGATAAACATACAATGGGAGTATAAACTACACTTTTCCACCTCCGTCATTGATTGACAGCTCATTCGTTTATTCAAAACATCTTGAAACGGTATGTTTCATTATATTTTGTACCCAGGCTACAAATTGAAAAGTATTTCCTAATATTTTGAATAAATTGACAGAGTGCCTTTGCTTACATAATACAAGTACAATAATAATGTTATGAAGTCCATCGTGGCCGACACCTGCACCAGGCTGTCATCGTGGCGAATTATTTTAAGATGACCTTCTGTACAATAACAGATTTTTTGCTACTGATAGAAAAAATATCAATGCAGTTTTGTTACAAAATTTGTGTGGTAATTCGCGTAGTAACTCGTGATAGATAAAATGGTGCATGAAAACATTATGTAACAATAGTATGAGGTTATCTCGTTTAATTTATAATTTGTTCTAACAGCAAGCTACGTATATCCATCCTCTCGCTGATGCGGCTCGTTGTGATCGCCGCTGGCTTTCACCGCGTGCGTGTCATAGGGCGCCAACACGTGCCGTCGAACTCACGTGAAGCGCCAGTCATCGTCATTGCCCCACATTCTACCTTCTTCGACGCCATCGCCATCGTGTGCCTTGGCGCCCCAAGCGTCGTCGCCAAAGCGGACACCGCCCGCCTTCCATTCATCGGACGTATGTCTTTGTGTTTGGAATGTTTTGTTTTAGGAACGTGTTTTGTTTTTGGAACACGTTTTGTTTTTTGTTTTGTTTGTAGGCTTGTGATGTTTTTGTTTATATTGTTTTCTAGGCTCGTGTTCGCTTTCAAAAGTAGACACTATTGTTATGATTCAAGCACGCTTGTTTACTATTGTTTTAGATATTGTTATTGTAGTTGTTAGTTTTGGACGGATGTTTTAAAAATTGTTTTGAATTATTGCATGCGTATATATTTGATGTTTGGTTGACATACTATTTCAGAGTGCATATTTGTTGTAGGTAACTGCGTCATTTTTGTTATTTAAATGTTTGTTATTTTAAACAAACATCCAGTAACATAGTTTTATAATACAATTATTTCAGCAGGTGGCATTTTAAAATAATTTATTGAAATATATCTACCTTCTATTTATCTGTACTATAATAAATCTGTAAATGGATCGGGTTTATATAATGCTATTAAGAATGTGAAAAAGTCAGGGGAGCTAATTCGGACTAGCAGAGTCCGAAAATACATTTTGTGATTTTGATCACTTGAAAACTACTGAACAGATTTAAATGAAATTCGACACAGATCAAACTCATATCCCTGGGTGTAACTTAGGATACTTTATATCCCGATAGATGACGTCGTTTCCTCGGGATAAACAAAAACACCGAAAAAGATGGCGCTGTGATCGCATCCTTTTTGACACTACTGAACGTAGTAGTAGTATGAAATTCGATACAGAGCTGGCCTATATCCCGAAACAACCCTTAGGATACTTTTTATCCCAATAAATTATGTCGTTTCCATAGAGTAGACTGATTGGCTAAATAGCTGGAGCTGCAATCGTGTTTTTTCAATTCACTAACAAATACCTACATTGTCATAAACAGTATGTCATTCGCTGTATTACTTCAAATCAGGTTGGCTTCGTCTCACCTCTACGTTTTGGGCAGTTGTCTAGGCTGTGTGGACTTAGTTTCTTTGTTATTATTATATGTAAAAAACCGAATTAAGTTTTTGTATAAGTAGAACAAAGCCTGCGGGGCAAACTGTAATTAAGATATAAGAATACAAAATCCTTTGAAGTGAAACTTTTTTCAGTTATTTTTTTAAGAAAAATACAGTAACTCTCAAATAGTTCACTGGATAGTTAAGGAATAATTACTCTAGCGACAATATCTATATATTAATACGTGAAGCAAAAACCTTGAAGCGACGAATGCTAATATCTTTTTAAAATTATGCATAAAAAATAAATTAAACCAATAAAAAAACATTACACACACTACCATATATTTGACACATACACGCATATATACTCTCTTGTTTATTGTAAAGTCAAATTAACAGTGTAGCCTTGGCGGAATCTGTGATTATAGAAGTTAATATAGTCTTTGACAATAAATTATTATGGTCGAATTTGGACCACGGGCTTAAAGGGTAATTATTATTATTACCTATTAAGAATGAAAATTCGTAAATTTTAGTAAAGTTTCAATTATTAATATGAAAGTGCGTTTGTTTTGATGTTCGTTGATTCTTCTAAGTACATTATTTTGAGATTGGAGTGATTATAATAGATACGTGTGTACTAAGCGTTTATTTATCCCAAAAATTTCTATATTTTTTCTTAAATCACAGTTTAACGATTTACTCAAGCTAAATCGCGTGAAACGCTTTAGTAATTATTATTTTTATTTATTATTACTTTATATAATAAGATTTTTTAAAAGGTTTTCAAATACAAGCTTTTGAGATCCTGAATATCATGTAGTAGCAAAGTGCTAGCCACGACAAGTAAAACGAGCCCAAACACGATGGGTCTATCTTGTTTAGTACAGGAGTTCCTATGTGGCCACTTTCCGACTCCATCATCAGATCAACTCCATGGTACCATTTTATTGCATTGTCACGCGATATAAATATATGTGATGCGTACATTTCAGCTCAAGTGGAAACCGGGAAGTTGGTCAAATTTAAGTTGCAAGCATCCATTGCAAGTTAAATAAAAGCTTGTAAGTTTAAAAATCGATTTTTTGTAATAAAAATCGAATATCGATTGAATAATATTTTTTTCATTACGAAAATCATTTACTTGGACCATTGACATTATTAATGTAATTGAATGAAAGTCGTTAATAGGTTAACATTCAGTTTATTGCGCATTGAATATTGTATTAACATAAAAGCGGCTTTGCAATAGGTTGTTTTTCAATTGGGTAACATCGTGGGAATAAAATAGTAAATGTCTTTCAAGACCACGGGCCGTAAAAATGACCCGGACACTTGGAGGGCTTGCGTGGGGCCATGGGAAGCCCAACACGTAGAGGCCCCTTGACAAATTTAATGTAAATGTGGCGTGGCACTGACCGACGATTATCCCTGTTTACACCATATAATAATGCAACCGAAGACAAGCGTCGGCCAGTGTAGGTCTATTGTGGGAAATGAGGACAAAAAGGACCGGGCTATTGGGGTGAACTGCTAGTGGTGAAAAATTGGCAAACAATGACTCGCAACTCCCTGCATGAGCCCCAAAAAATGCCATAGAAGACAGGGGCATAGTAAATGTTATTTGGTTGTTGTATAGTACTGCTCAAGCTGCTTCAGAGAGCTATGATCAAGATATTTAATTCTAGAATTGCAATACCACATCAGCGTTCATGAGCATATAATTCATTTTCTCACAATTTCTCTCAAAAATTGATATTGAGCTTATAATAATGCCACCAGTGTGGTTGTGGCTTAATGTTAAGTACAATTGAGAATTGGCCTTGCAAACCCGTGCTGGAACACGTGAATTCACGACTTGAGTTATTAGATTCATGACAAAACAAGACTTTTTTGTTAAAAATTATTAATGTTTCATGTAGTATAATTAGATTAGATAACACTTTATTTGCTCACAAAAATTAAAAGACATACAAACACAAAATATATGGTTACGATACTTCTTGGTAACAGGACAGGTGGCCTTATCGCTAAAAGCGATATCTTCCAGGCTACCTAGCTTAAAAGAAATTCACAGCTAGCCTGGCGATGTAGGTAGAGCAGAAAAAAATACGAATGTACAATATAAATATATATAAATATTTTTAACTGATAATAATTTTTTTTAAGTAAGTTATACTTTCCTACTACTGCTATTTACATACTTATAGTAGGAACACTTGGAATTATGTATAAACCAATGGTTATAGGGAAAATTGTATTTATAAAAACGGATGTTTTGTGTGTCAAAAACTAGCTGTTACTACTGGAATTTAATTTAATTTGCCTTCCGGTGCGGCAACGGCGGCAGCGTGCGAATGGGTCTTTAATTTTTTTTTCTAAAATAAAAGTTACGTTATTCATTATAAACCTTAGCTCTGTCAGTGAAAGTCCCGCCAAAATCAGTCCCGCCATTTCAGGAATTAGCCGGAATAATCAGACAGACAAACAGACAAGAATTTTAAAAATTGATTTTTGATTAAGTACCGTAATATACTTTTATATGCATTTAGTGAAAACTTTTTATTTTGACATTACAATCAGACAATTCAATTTTATTTATTTGAATATATATATTTAATTTTTAGGTGCAAAGATTGTATATGCAGGTTTATAGGTACTAGTTGATTCACTGGTCATCATGAATAGCCCCTTTCACTAGAAATGGGTAACATAGCTTATGTTAACTCAGTAACTCGAGCGCAGTCCTGTGTGCCAGCGCTTTAATTCAAAATTACGCAACGGTGTTATGAAATATTACGCGCTATGGCAGTCTGAGTCACAAAATGCATGCCACCTTAAGCTGATTCTTTTTTGACCATTTTTTTCCAAAATTCTTGAAAGTTATAGCCCTTTTATTTTAATTTTAAGTTCTTTTCGTGAGCGTGAAAAGATTGTTTATTTAATATAATACGTAATAATAGCACGTAAATCGTGTTTTTTGTTAATTTCTATAACTCAGCCGCATTTTATGCTTTCACTTCGAGCTTGGTCGCCATTTATTTAAAATTAAACAATCTACAATAGTGTCCTATTGTAGATTGTCTGCGGCGAGAGTGTAACTTATACTGGTGAGTTGGTATACGTCATAGAAGTATATTTAACCTAAAATTATTGTTTTTTCCTGTTATCTCTGGAGCAATGGAGTTTACAAAAAAATGTAAATAACAAGTTTCTTGGGAATTTAATTTCCTACAAAAAAGTCTCATAGATTTAAATGTTTTGATCAATATTTTCTGAGATATTAACTTATTTATCCTACACAGTGTACTTTTTCTTCAATTTTAACCTTTAATACCTGACCTAAAAAGAAACCATTCGATAAACCATAAAAAAATTATACCACTGAGTTCAATATCTCAGAAAATATTGATCTAAGCATAATCGTTTAGATCCTTAGACCTAATGGTCTATCAGACTTTTCTTGTAGAAAGTTTAATTTCCTACAAAAAAGTCCATTGATTCGAAGATAACAGCAAAATTACTAGAATTTTAGGTGAAAATCAACTTCAGTGACGGGTACCACCACTCACCTGTATACAAATGTAGATTATTTAATTCTGAGTAAATCACGATCAAGTCCGATGTGATAGCATAAAATGCGGCTATGTTATAGAAATAAATAAAAAATCTTGATTTATGTGTATTTTATATGGAAAATCTTTTCACGCTTTGGGAAAAGTATTTATATTTAATATTAAGCACTGTAACTTTCAGGGATTTTTTCCGACATATACAAAATTTCGGTTGGGAACCGAGAAAAAGATAGTGAAAAAAAACACCCTAATGCCACCCGTACAATAAGGTGCACGCACGTTAAGTCGTATCATATTATAAGCAATTACAAATAAAAGAGTGCTTTCATTATAATTAGCTAGCTAATTTTTCATTACTTTTTGTCTGTAAAATGATAAATTAATCTTAACCAAGCAACGGTAACAAGATTAGAAGGCTTCCAACATTAAATACGCCACCAGGCGGCGCTCACACACTTATCTTGCGAGCAGACTACCCTTTGATTTTTATCGCAGCAGGGAGCGCTGTAGCGGAGCTAGCGCTACATAAGGACAGGAAGCGCTGCCCAGAAACGCAGGCATCGTAGTGCCTGGCTCAGGGCGTAAAAGTTAATACAACATAATCAAACTTCACAACGTTTATGTTTGAGATACGCTGAAAAGTGAGTTACGCGCATTTAGAATAAGTGTGTTAACACACCGGTGTAGTGAACTGGGTTAGCGCAATATTACTTATGTTCATCTTTCACCACACTAGTCAGTGATACGCGACGCCATGTCATATGAGTACAAGTAATGCCGTTATGATTGCGGCGTCGTTTGTCTAGTAGCCTTGCTTGATGGGCAAACTACATCTATAAGTCATTGTAGGGCTATAACACGAGCGGGTGTGAATTAAATGACATTTAAATTAAAACAATACAAGTAAGATAATGGAATTTCGATAATAAGTTTCCCACAGATAAACGTGCCCTATAAAAGCTGCAGTCGTTTATCTAAATAGTTAACAATGAAATTAGCTGTGATTCCGTTCTTGGTTTACAACAGAAACTGTATTAACTTTTAAATAAATAACAAATATTTTACAGACTAGAATTGAAAATATCTTTAAGTAAAACTAAGTATCGGAAAGCACTGTACACCTTAGTCTTATAACAAACAAGGACTTAGTACATACATTTTAAATATCAGATAATGTATTTCATGTTTTATTCTTATTTATATATCTACACAGTTTATATTTTACGTAACTGGATACCTTAATGAATAACTTGTGAACATAATAAATATGAGTGTCCCTTGGCAATACATATATATACGGCTTTCAGCGTTGAGGCTCTTGGGCCATGGAGGCTTGAGGTTCATCAAGTCTATCGACACCACTCAACGCGTCTGATTGAGGTATAACGTGACCAAAAGGCTGGCCTGAGTTTGGGCCATAGATTATTTTGGGCCAATGAATGTCATTAAACGAGGTATGCCAGCTTTTTGAGAAAGCACAAGCCGACAGCGATTTTGAGCCATTTGTTTTACTTATAGATTTATGATATTTTGTAGCTATAATTTTATTTATGTATGAATTAATGAAACCTATTTATTGTGCATCATAACTTAAAACTAGACATTTAATATACTTAAATACATTTCCATTAGAACAATGAATAGAACAGTTTATAGTATAGCTTAATTAAAACGTATAATTTCCTCTATTATAAATTGATTAAATCCAAATCGAATACTTTTTAATATTTATTTGATTAAATTCTCTGAGTGCGGTAGTTGGGCAATGACTTTTCTATTAGCTGTAAGAATGAAATTCCCACTTCAGATATACTCCTAAACAGTGGTTCAAAAGTGATTATTTTCCATAGATCCCTAAAACCGCTGATATGCTTCATTGGGAAGATGTCTTACCTCGCCGGTGGTATGGCCATAACGGTGCGAGGTAGGCAGGCGAGTAAGAAGGAGGCGCCTATCCTCGTGGTAGCTCCTCATTCCTCGTTCCTCGACAGCTGCATCGTGTATGCAACACGGATGTCCTCCGTCATCGTCAGGAAAGAGAGTATGGATAATTATGTTGGAAGTAGGTCCCTTTGTTGTTATTTGTGATTTGTTGGTGGCGGTCCTTTGGTGATGGGATTATGTGTTGGATCTCCTGGATTCTATTTTGTTAATAGTTATTCTCTTTCTCACATCTTTTAATCTTCTCCAAATCATGCACAATTGTCTTTTCCTTCTATACTGTTCTGTCATGGATTCTATGTAATATCATGAAACAAAACATCATCAAGACAGGTAATAGTTGCTGTATCTGGATAAGGTGGTTTTTGAGTTCTACAATTGAATTCTGTTTCTTGCCGCTTCTTCTCCTTTAAACAGCATAACACTTTGCGAGGCGGTATACACAGAATAGGAAGTAAATTTAAATTTTGACTTATATGTATGACCTTCAAGAAGTGTTCTTTAGTGGAACTTATTTTCTATAAACAAAATTTTAAAATCAGTTCCACTGGTGAGAAAATTTAACTACAGATATCCTTATTCTTTGCATATTATTAAACAAAGTTTTTTTCTTTGTCTGTCTGTCACTGTCCCATTGATGGGAAGGTTGGTTTCAGTTTAGCTTTGAAATCAAGATTGCATTTGGTATTTTTTAAATTTTATTTATTATTTTTCTTTTGACCTTTCGGGTCAGATCAAGTGCTAGTCAGTACTAGCTGGGCAGGGCTTCTACAATACCGAGATGACAATGCTAAGGTGAATTTGAGGCAGTTTCAATCTTCACGGTGACGTATGGTGCCGACGCCTCACTTTTACAATATTCAACAAATCTTTTACAATATTTAGTCTGCGTACAATAATGATCTGGAGGGAACTGCAACCGTGGGTTTCCCTTTGCCATGGGGCTTTTTAAGAAGGGCTTTATAAAATTTCTTAGAGCTCGGAAGTGCTTTAGCCACCCCTCTGGTGTTTGTAGTGTAGGCAGCGGTAACCGCTTTCCGATCAGATGTGCCGTCTGCTTGTTTGCCTGCTTCGGGCAGTAAAAAATATGTACAATTAAAAATCATAATATAGGTATAGAGAAATATTACATTATTTTACATAATTTGCCTATTGTAATCATATATATGCAACTTAGTTTATAAAAGATAAAAACTACAAATAGTTAATAGGGTCCAAATCACCGTCAGTTGGGAACGTTCCCAAAACGCTGGCTGCATTACCGCGTTGTATGGTTACGCGTTGCCCAAAATACAGGCCAGCGTTTTGGTTTCGTGAGACATCTATCAACCGTTTTAATAGGTCTCGATAAAGGCGATGGGCTTCTGAACCCCCATGGCCCTAGAGTTTGGACATCAAAAGCCCCAAATATGTATCCACTACCAATGGATGCATATTTGCGGCGTTTTAGGAACACGTAGTAGGAACATAGACATACATCAGCCGGGATTAATGACGTTCATCCTATTATGGTAATTCTTTTACGGTGCAGGCTGTCAAACTTTGGAATATGCTGCCTCTTACTGTCAGAGAGGCCAAATCTTTACCAATATTTAGAAATTTGCTCAGAAAGCACTATTTGTCCACAAATAGCTATGTCTGATTAACAGAATATAACCATGCTAATACTTTTATTATAATAACTTGTGTATTATTGTATACATAATCGTGTATATATGTATGTATTTGTGTATATATATTTATATATATATAATATTAGTTATGAATATTTATGTTTCTATTGCCATTCTTCTGCACCACCTATTTCGCCTGATTCAAATTTTTCTCATTTAGGTTGCCTGGAAGAGATCGCTTTGAGCGATAAGGCCGCCTATTGTATTGCCTAGAAAATATTGTAAATGTTATGGTCTGTTTCTGTAATTATATATTTTGGTGTGCAATAAAGTGTTATCTATCTATCTAATTGCCGAGCAGAAAGAAAAAGTCACGTCTTTATTATGAGAACATATTGAAAGAGCCATTCAAAGCAAAATAAACTAGGCCGAAGTTTTAAAGCCTATTCATTACTTTAATCTCATTTCAATGACTTGTGAACAAAAACGAACATAAGGCCTTAACAAATGGTGCCTAAAAAAGTATTCATGTTTTGTATACAATTTTAAAGCCGTCACGAATGTTTTGTATGTTATATCTTTTGTATGGAAATTATGTTCTTAACAACGTTCATATTGTTGACATTATACTTGTCATGATGCAGGATGAATTAAAAGTAGATGTAGTAGCGTGCTAATAATTCTAAAATAAGGTTAGGTTGTGGGTATTTGTATCTATAAGGGGCGAGCCACAAATTACGTCGCACGAATTTCATAAATAGTAAATATATAATAATAAAGAACAAACGAATAAAGTTTCTTCTCCTTAGTAGAGAATGAATGAATGAATGAATGCTCTTTATTGCATATATATAAGTTACATACATACAATAGAAGGTCTTATCGCCGCCGGAGATATCTTCTAGACCATCTTTACAATGGTTGAAAGTAGTATACTTATCATAGATGAAAAACGAAGAAAAAAAATTGAATTAAATGTCAAAAAAATACATTAAATGTCAAAAAAAAGATTAAATTAAATGTAAAAAAAACTAATATAATAATAATAATAATATAGAATAAGAAAAGTCTTATTGGACACATTCTTAGTATAAATAATTAAATCTACTATTTTAGGTCAGATTTCAATTATTTATTAATCTTGATTCTTAGATTAGATTGTAATTTATCCTTAAGACACAGCGTTTAGTAAAAAATCTAAATGTGTGCTGGGACACATATTAGAAGTGAAACTTCAACGGACAAGTGGAAAAGCGAATCGCAACGTACAAGTGGAAAAACTTCAACTGACAAGTGACAAAATGAATCGCAATAAAATTACAACTGAAGTTTTACGGGCAGGTTTTCAAATTGGACAAGTACACTAACAATCTACCCGTAAAACTTCAACTTAAAATTTTGTTGCCATTCACTTTGTCACTTGTCAGTTGAAGTTTTTCCACTTGTACGTTGCGATTCGTTTTTCCACTTGTCCGTTGCGATTCGTTTTTCCACTTGTCCGTTGAAGTTTCCCTTCTAATATGTGTCCCAGCACACATTTAGTTTTCTCGCAGGTTTACTGCAAATTATGATTTGGTTAGTTTAGGTACATTATAATGAATGCAGTTTTAATTTAAACATATTTTATTTTATCAAACCAAAAACTGAATTCGATCCGGAACCAAAAAAACATTCAGACTACTTTTAAATTATACACATACAACGAAACATTAACAAATACGCATCTATCGTCATCAACTTCATTCGGACATCAAATTATGTTAACAGAAAAATATTTCCAAAAAAATAACTCAATAAAATTTCGTTTGCTCATGTTTTGATGAAGAGACTCTGAAACTACTGAATCGATTTGAAAAATGTTTTCACTGTTGGCAAGCTACACTATTCCCGGGTGACATAGAGTATATTATATTTACAAACAAATTAGGGGTCCTTATTAAAACTCTAATAATGTAATCCAAGGTGTAAAAAAATACCTAAAATCGCGTGCGCTGCGAAAACTATTGATGATAGATAAAATAATGTACTACGACTTTGCAGAACACTTATTATTTACAAAAAGTGTCGCGACAATAAGTGTTCTTTTATTTTAAAATTTTAATTAAAATGCCGCCGCTAGAAAATGCTCTTCATTTGTATCTTGGTATTAATCATTATCAAAATAAATTACTTCATATTCAAGACTGCTTCAATACCTTTATATAACTTTTTGAATTATTCAATTTGGACATTCCATTCGAAAGATATCACGAGTTTAAAAATGTAAGAATTAGTGACGGTGACCACGTGACTGTGACACCTTTTCGTGAGCGAAAAATCGTAAGACCCCCTCTATATAGAAGTTTCACTTCAAAAAACACGAATGTTAGTTTTCGACCCCTCCTCTGTCCTTGTCACAGCTGGTCACATTCCTAAGACTCCTGCCTCTCTAGTGTGACATCACAATTTTGCAATTTTACATCAATAAATTATTAAATTAAAACATCAGTTCGGTAATTAGTTTTATTTCAATTCAAATTACTTTTTTATTATATAAAACCTTCATTGTTTGAATTTTGAAATGTGACCGCAGGACAATTTAAGATCCTCTCACCCCTTGGCACACAATACTTCGTCTCCTTCTGCGTCTCTCTTTTCTTTCACCTTCTCCCAATTATTTAGGATCGGCATAATATGTTTTTTCTTTCCATATTCCTCTGTACTTGCATACGTCATCTGTCACACCAAAAATCATCATGTCATCCTTCATTCGAGCTACGTTTGTGTTATGGTTAATATAGAACGGACCGATGTGGGGCCGTTCCTAGACACCCAGACCATAAACAGTGGAAAAATCGTTTTAGGAAATTTACCACGCTAGGAATCGAACCCAGAACATCTGCGTTCCAGTGAGTTTGGCCCGCAAAGACTTAGCTCACTCCACAGACGCGGTAAAGATATTGATCATTGATCAGAGATATTGTATCAAAAAAAGAAAAATCTAGAACGATGTAAAAAATATTTTTGTGGACAACGTTGCAATTAGAACATTCACCCTCTTATGGGAAACAGGCGTGATAAAGTTTCTATGGGGAAGGGATCTTTTGTTGTCTATTGTTGTGTTGTTTTGTTGTAACTATTGGCTTCATCGAATAACTATATTCTAGGTATATTGTTAAATTTATTCCATTCCAAGACAGATGATACTAGGTTACCAGTTATTCTCGGCGTAGAATCGACCTTCATTATATTTCCTACAAATAATGAGTAAAATATATAAATTGTAATATATTAATGAATAACATACACAACAAAATACTTTAATATAATGGTAATTTATTATTAGATTTAAGTTTATTTTTTTGTAATATAAATAATGTCCTTGTGGATTATAATATATCCGTATTGTCAGCAAGATTTTTAAAATATTTATTTAATTATACTCTTCCGGGTGGTTGTTTTATTACATATTTTCAGGTGCATATGAAAATATGTGATATTTAGTCGGCCAAAGTTTTTTGATTTAGTTATTGAAAATGTCCAGTAGCCTGTAGTCTTAGTATTTATGTCTAGTAGTAGTCTGCGATACTTGACAGTCGTGGTCTTTTATCTGTGGATAATATAGTCTTCGCTTCCTACAATTGTAGTTAACATTAAGAAAGTAGGGTACTTTTTTCACGTTAACAGTAAACAGATGAAAAATTTGATTCAGTACCCGGCGCGATTCTTGAGGGTTGAATTTAGCCTACACACTGTCAAAATTCTGTTATTTTTCCAAGTATGAGGTATTGTCATTTTCGAGTAAACGGACAAGAATATAATTTTATCGATATGTCAACAAATCGCAACACATTGGCTACTAGTCAATACGCAAAGCAACTCCTATGTACTATTTCGCCAACCGTTAAAAATACGTACTAGGAATTATAAGACAAAATAGATTTCACAGATACAGAATCGATGCGAGTTCTGCGTCGAAAACAAAAGTCTTCCAGAGTTGGTGCATTTGATCAGCGTAGGCGTAACTACGTTCTAAGTCTCACGCTTTTCCTGACATAAGCGCGGGGCACATGGGAGGATGGTGGGTGGTTTTACTAGAGTATTGCGTTTTCGAGGCTCCACACAAGCCGGCGATTTGACTCTGGTGCCCATTTGTGGTGTCACCTCTCGTCTCTTTGGTCTAATCCATAGTAAAGCAGTTTCCCTGACTCAAAAAAAAAGTATTTGAGGGATTTGGTCCGACGGACTATTGTAGTATGAAACTTGTATTCTATTAGTTTGGAATATGTTAAATATGATGCTTCCAAGGTGTAGCCTTGTTAAGTTTGTTTTTTGTGGTGCCTGATTGGTTGCTGTAGCAACTGAGCTCACCGTGAAATCTATATAGTATCACTTCTCATTAGAGGATTTAAACAATCTACCTACTGAATCGTATAGTGAATCTGACGTATATCTTGCGTCTATTAGTATAAACGGTCGAGTCTTGGGTGGCTCACCTGAGCCGTACAGCCGAATCGCCTCGCTCACTAGCTGTCCAGGCGTGGACGGTGAGTGAATCATTCGGCGACAACCTGCTGCGCCAAAAGCTATAGGTCTAATACAAGTCGCTGAGAGATTACTCGACAATCCGTGGATCACGCGACATTAATTGACCACGCAAGTCTACCCATAGAAGGCGGTGTTTGTCGACTACTGGATGAGCCGTGACTCTACATTGGTACACGTTTTAACGTAGTAGAAGGTATGTCTACAAAAATGCTTGGTGATCAACATCTTACTTTGTTTTCACAGATAGAATTTATTATTCAGTATTTTACTTATTACACGTGCTTGCACGCCTATGGCTTCTTCACGCCTTGCAGTAACTTTATTATGTTAAGTCTAGCTTAATACGCCAGTAGCACCAAGGTTGTCTAGACGATATAAATATGGAAATCTTTGTGTCTTTTTTATTGTAGGAGTTCAGCAGACAGCCAGACGGCCCATTGGATGGAAAGCGGTTACCATCGCCTATGGACATTTGCAACACCAAAGGTGCTACAAATGAGCTGCTGATCTCTAAAGGGAGACCGGTACCTACTCACTAATGCCGAAACCAACCAGGGGTGGTAGCCATCCAGTCGGGCAAATGCCCTACCATCTGGCTGTGGATTGTTTTGTCGCCTCTTACAACAGGCCACCCGGCCGCAGGAAATTGTATTCTTTCTCCGTTCCTGCAGGGATATTTTATATCAAATATTTTAAGCCTGTTACAGAGACTTAGTAATTTGTATCTATTCAAAGTTGCGTCATAGAACTTACTATCAATTTATTCCACTGATACTTGTTATCTGATGATTGCAAATCGGCCTCAAAGAAATTGGTGGGTCATCGAACCTTATAATCATTATGATTTATGGGATACAATGAACTCTACGCTAGATATTATTTTAGTGAGATTGCGTGATAAGTTCACTCCCTGGTGTGAGGTGGTATGACTAATACTTAGGTATTAGAATTAATAACTAAGGGTTTCGTGTTGATGAACTTGAAATATGCTTTCGTGTTGTAAATTTTTCACCCACCCACGCCTACATCCCAACACATACACACACACATACATCTTTCATTCTAACATTTATTTCTGTGTCTTAACTGTGTGAGCTTAAATTTAAGTTAATCTTAAGAATTTTTTATTTTTGGTTGCCTTGGAGTGGAGCACTACCTGGTGCTCCTGCCACCTGGTGATCTGTCCAATGACAAATAATTTTAAATTTTCCTATAAAATTATTTGTCATTGGACTTCAGATTCCAAAGATATAGCAGCGAATTTATCAAGAACAAATAGATTGTGGGGCAGTAATATGTGCCGCCAATGTGTCAATTATGATTGTCTATATATTAACATACCCTATGGTTCTCATAACTACTGTGGTGGCCATCGTGTAACACATTTTTTGCTCTTGTAATCATATCGTTGTGAACTAATGGTATTTCACTGCTGAACCTAAGCCACCCCAAGCTTGCATCATATATGCTTATTATTGAAACGTAAGTAATCGTATAATAATTATGTATACCACCATCGCCGCTCCGAATCAGCAATATTCCTTTCAATTCCTTTCGATAACCCGTATCGACTCACTCATTCACTATTGATTAGTGAGTGAGTCGACGCACCCATTATTATTTAGTGTAACGACGTCTATCACTATGAGTGAGTTAATGAGTTGTCGGCACTATTAGTGAGATAGTAAGTCGATTATTATATTTCTTTATTTATCTTGTAGCAGGGAGAGGTAGGGATTAAATGATATTTCAGATGGCAGAGAGTAGTATTCACTATTAATATGTGCACTCCCGCGTTACACTATCTAGTAGTTCATTGTCCGCTGCGATGACTATACATATGCGATCCCATAATTTATTTCCCTCTCCCCTTCCTACAGCTAACGACAATCCTAATGTCTGTGTATCTGTGTAAATTTCAGAATTAATCAACTACACCCAGCCTGTTTACGTATGGCGGGATGACCCGAACTCCAGACAGAACACCATTAAGGAGATCATCGAAAGGGCCACCTCGAAAGAAGACTGGCCACAGGTAAAATTTATTTTAATGTCTTATTCACAGTTGCATCAATTAATTAGTTAGTGAGTTGCACTCCCAGAAGCTCTATTAAATCGTAGCCGACCTAAAAGAAATTTTATAAGTCCTAAATGACCCCATGTTACGGTGCAAAGAGAAAGCCTCAGCGGAAAATTCCCTCCAAATAATTACTGTACGCAAAGTAAAAGCTGTTTTGCGTACTGAGCGTGATAAGTCAAGGTAATGAGGGAGAACATCCCGCCGATGGTGGGCGGTACGGCGGTGAAGATGTAACGATTCACTCAGTAAGAGATCAGCTCTGTTCTTCAGCGTTTTAGAACTATGCAAAAGATCATTATTGAAATACTCGTACGATTATATTGCGATCTATAAATGCATAATTGGCTGTAGATATGAAATTTTTTGGCCCAAAACATGCATAGACAATCACGTGTTAATCTATTTTCAAACATTTTAATACGAATTGCATTGCATTGTGGGAAGTAATTTAATGGTGAATATTGATTGAATTGATAATAATCATAATTTACTCTTTATCGCTAACCTAACTCTTTTCGCTCAAATAGCGGAACTCTTTAAGAGTCTGGGAAGATATTTGGCCCGTCAGATTTGTCTGGCTCATTGGAAAATATTTTACCATATTATACTTGATAACATATATAAAATTCAGTTTTCCTAAAATGACGTAAGTTCTCATATTTTTATTAAACTGTCTTAGTCCGGCAACTGTCTTTGTTTATAACAATATCATATATGACATATGTAAAATCTAGCCTTGCTACTTTGACGTAAGTTAGCATGATTTTTGCCACTTTTGATACTTGCTTCCTGAAAAACGGCCCCGCTTTTAGCTAAGCGAGTATCCATTCCTTTCCAAGATTATGTTTAACTACCCATCCTAAAATTTCATCTTCCCTAAAATCACGTAAGTCTGGGGTGACTGGGATCTCACTCTAATACTGAAAACGTTAAATAATAACTAAGCATTATATAATTTAACGGCGTTTATTTTTAAATCACAAACAAGCACGTCCATTTTGTTTATAGGCATAGATGTAGAATCATGAAAGAAATGATTTACATGAATTCGAGACCGTGGCCTGAATGATGATGTTGCCATATCCTCAGATTGTTTTATCTTTGAACAGTGAGAGGGTTTTTACCTTGTAAAGCCGACGATGTCAAGGATTTCTATATTTTGTTTTTATACTCTGGAAAATCGTTTTTGTTTATAAAAGTAGATTAACCTTGAACGCCTGAAGTATCTCCTTAGTCATCGTAATGAAAAGTGGATCTATTTTCATATTTATTTAAATGTATCTACGTTTGTACATTTTGGGATGTCCCGATTAAGATGGGATGGAGGCGCGAGATGGAATGCTCTTCCGTCTCAAAAGAAGATTTTTCAGCGAAGCTATTGCTACGCCTCGCATACCTTGGCCTATCCGTTATTGTTGGAAATTTGAAAAAAAAAAGAACTTGAGATATAAATAGAATAAGAAATATAAAGAAAAACAATTTTAGCTAGACGTATTGCTGGGGTGTTTGCCGCTTGCCGCTTCTTCTCCTTAACATTAACAGCAATAACACGTTGTGAAGCGGAGAACATGGACTAGGAAGTATAATTGAATTTTAAATTATATGTATGACCTTCAAAAAGTGTTCTCCAGTGCCAGCGGAACTTATTTTGAATAAAAAAAATAATAATTTCTATATATTCTTTGTACTCGTCGGGAATCTTTTGCGACTTCAATTATTGGACAGCGCCATCTATTGGCTTGTAAGTGTTCCACTAAATACATTTCTATCAGTAATTGTTGGTTGGTGGTGGATGCTAGCAGTAGTTGTTGGTGCTTTCTCGTAGTCGGGAGACAAAGAAATGCACCCTAAAGTTTCAGTGGTATATTATTCCAGTCATAGTGCTTGGATGATGGTCCCTGAAGATGCCGATTCAAGTTATTGGTAGTTGAAATCGTATATTATGACGTTATCAGAAAGTAATTAGCGACTCTTTTTTTGTACAGGGGACCGTAGATCGCGCGACGGTGAAGGTCGCGGCTCTTGTGTCCGTTTAACTAGGTCGGGGTGGCACTAGCATCTCACGTATGAAGTGTTATTGCCACTTTGCAGTTAGGGATACCCACTAAAACAATCCGATCCTCGAACGTCCCTTTTTTGGGCTATGGGCTCGCTCGCGCATTTACCTCCAGCCCAGACTGATGACGGCCGGCCCCTTTACGAGCTGTGCCCCCATCATTTGTTAGCCGGAGATACGCCGGAGAGCTGGGTTTCTCCGGCTATCTCGGAGTTCACTTCGAGATGAGAGAGGGCACGCGTCTCTCCTCTCCGGCCTGCATGTGCGGGTGGATCTGATTTCCCCGCCGGTCGCCCGCACGGCCGTAGCCTACGGCGTCAGGAGGTCAACACCCCCGTGTAATTTTGGAACTACCTGTTGACAATATCGCCGTTTTTTACTTTAATATTATAAAGTTTAATTTATTTATAATTTAGTTTATTTTTAATTAGGTGTTTAATGTATGTACACACTATTTATTTCTATTTTTCTATATTGCAAAATGTCTTGCGAAATCCTTGGCGGGTTTTGATTTTTCTTAGTTGAATATACCCGGTAAGTTGATATATAATCGCTCAAATCACGATCGAATCAAAGCTTCTATAACTTATGTTGCAATAATATGTTTCCAGGTTCTCATATTCCCTGAAGGCACTTGCACGAACAGGTCGTGCCTAATAACCTTTAAACCAGGCGGATTCTACCCCGGGGTGCCAGTGCAACCGGTTATCATCAGGTACCCTAATGCAAGGGACACCGTCACGTGGACTTGGGAAGGGCCTGGCGCGTAAGTACATCGTCAGTCTTACCAAAAAGCTACAGTACACGCCTTTTATTACTAAAACAGATATTGTCCTGCAGAAATTTTTACCAGTTGGATGTACGATACAAGCACTGTCTTGCATCTTGAAACACCTCTGTAGATTAGGGAGTTGATCCTTGAAACCTATGACAGTTTCATCCTCCCTAACAACAATAACGGGAATTAATGGTGTAGGAAACGCAAACGCATAACGCAAACGGCCCAGAGATGGCGTTGCGTAGTATTTATCCCCATACACGCGTCTGATATTAGAGCGAGTTGGATAGAGGGGTATTAGAGACAGTTAGAGGGAGGTATTAGAAGGAGTTAAAGAGAGCCGTTGGATCTTTGGATGCATCTTTAGTTTCTGGGACCGTGATCTGATGAGATGGGACATCAGATTGGTTTAAATGGTAGGTCGAATAATGCCACCGAGAGTCCACCCCTATTCTACTGTGTTATTCCCAAGCGGTAAGGTGTCCAAATGGATTATATTTTGAAATAAAAGTGGATAGGACTGCCAACTGCGACTTTTTTTAATCATGATAAATCTGATTAAGGACTAACCGCCGCCAGAGAAACCCGGTTTTTGGCGTGTGGGATTCACCACGTTGGGGATATTCCTCGATGTCACTTTTTTACTTAATGCCAGGCCTACGAGAAAAGCGGAAGCTTGACCAACTCCGCCTCAAGGGCCACATCCACCCCCAACCGCATCTTTTTTTAACGATGTGTAATCCATCATGAGCACCCTGCTGTGGTGGATGCTTTCCGGCTAGGATAAAATCTAATCTAATCTAATTCATCGGAGTAAGAAGTGGATATCATAAATAAGCAAATAATCTTGTCTATTTCGCCAGATTGAAGCTGCTTTGGCTGACCCTAACTCAGGTTCACAGCTCCTGTGAGATCGAGTTCCTACCTGTTTATTATCCCAGCGAAGATGAAAAACGTGATCCAAAACTTTACGCGAGAAACGTCCGAGATGTTATGGCTAAGTGAGTATTGCTTCTATCCTCAATTACATACATGTACGGCAGCTACAGGTGCCAAGTCGCTACGTTATAGGGTATTTGCCCTCCTAGATGGCAATCATCCCTGGTCTAGAGTATGCCGCCATAACAACATCTGAACAATTACAAATCCTGCCGGGAAAATTCCCGCGGGATTTCCAGGGTAAAATGTAACGTAGATTTTAAATCTAAAAAAATGTATCATGTTCTCCATCAATTATATAGTGTTTCCACTTGTTTTTTTAAATAGCTTCAATGTAGAAACACGGCATTTTTAGTGTTATAATATTATGGATATGCACCTATAATTATTCTTAGCACTGTGACATTGCCAGAAACAACACTGAGAATGTTGAAGCCATAACCGCAAACAAAGAAGAAATATATGTGTACAAGTTATAACAATTTCTTCGAGATTCAACTTATATGAAAGTCAACAAAAGGCTAGTCGTTATTTCGGCCATAGAATTCAAATAGCTTTTGTAACATTTTGCGTGAGTTCCGAACAACTGTTATGGGACTAATTTTTAGCTATAGTGTTGTTGTTAGCGTTATTTATTTTTTAAGATTGTTTATGCTTGGACCTGAGGCCATGAGCCTCTATAGAGATCTTTGAAAGCGGCTATTTGACTCTTCGGGGTAATCAGAGGGCTGTTACCTATCTCAGTATCGCAATTCAGCGAGGTGACGTAGCCAGCCTACTGGGAATCTTACTCATGACTTCGATGACCTTGGCTCAGTATTTTTAAGTTGTATGTGTGTATAAGTATGGTTACCAGATAGATGTGTTCGAAAAAAAAACAGATATTATTTTAATATTTTTTTTAACTGAAAAATAACTTTTATACTTACTAATTTCGCATCGAATGCTGAATTCGGAGGAGCCAATGTTGTAATTTTGTATGTTTAATACTCGATGTTTTTGATCACCAGACACTTTTTGTCCGGTTCACCAAGAATTTTTTGACCGTAAACATAAAGAAAATCGCACTGTCCGGACCGCACAGTATGCTTAGAGTATGTATGTATGTAGAGTATGACTCATAAAAAAGATTCTTCAGTGAAACTTACTTTAAATGAATTTAAGTTTTTTAAATTTCTATTCATATCTAATTATATTGTGGCGACCGAGGGTGGAACTGCCCAGCAGCGTAAATCAGTTTTAGAACTTTTAGAAAGAACTAGAAATTTCTGGAAGGAAAAGACAAGGACGGACATATTTAGAAAAGGATAGACGACAAACGAAAGAAAGAGATAAATAGGTGTTAGAAAGAGATAGACGACGAAAGAAAGAAAGAGATAGAGAGATGTTAAAAAGAGACAGATGTATAAACAAAAGTTCCCGAACAGAAGGTTCGGGAAAGAAAAGACATAGATAGATAGATGGATTCTAGAAAATTCTTCCGGGTATATAAACAGCGTAAGGCGCGCCTGCCCGGTAGTTTAGAGTTGAGTTTTAAAGTTGAGTTCAGTCCAAGACGGTAAAACGACAAGTGCGATACTAAAGAGTTATCAGAGAAGGTTAATAGAGTACAGAGACGGATTAGTTAGTGAATTTAGTGACAAGTTTGGTGGACAGTAACGCGAAGGAGGTGTGTAGCGTAGTTCGAAAGAGGAACCAGAAGCGAGCTACCCGCGATAATATTGGAGGTGGTCCGCGCAATATCGGCGACGGTATTGAGGGTGTGACAACTTATCGTCGGGACTGTGCATCGTTGGTCGTGCGTATAGGGCTAACCCTGCAGAGAAGCACTACGTGCGTACGACTTACACAGAAGTCAATAAAAGCTTTTAAATTAAAAACTGGTGTTTTCTTTCTTCCAATCCATAAAAGCGTACCCCCGCTCGTACGTAACAATATATATACAACTTAATTTATAATAGATAGAAACTACAAATAGTAAATAGGTCCCAAATCACCATCAGTTAGGAACGTTCCCAAAACGCATTACCACGTTGTATGGCAACGCTCATGCGTTGCCCAAAATACAGGCCAGCGTTTTGGTTTCGTGAGACATCTATCAACCGTTTTGATAGGTCTCGATAAAGGCGATGGGCTTCTGGACCCCATGGCCCGAGAGTTTCGACACCAAAAGCCGCAAATATGTATCCACTACCAATGGATGCATATTTGCGGCGTTTTAGGTCCTCATTATAATAGTTTATATTAGTAGATATTATTTGTGTTGTTAGGTAAGTTCTGTTAACCAATAAATTTTAATTTCAAAAACTCATATCAATAGGCTTTGTATGTGTCTGTATAATCCAGGGCTCTCGGTGTGCCAGTATTGGATTACACATATGACGACTGTCGTCTTATCGCTAAGGCGAAGCACCTCGGCATCCCGGGGGCAGCGAACGTAAGGGAGGTCCAAGAGTTGAGAGCACAGCTTGGGTAAGTTGCTATAATTTTTAATCCGCCAGTTCCGTGATCACGGTTTAAAGTGTCCGTAACATCGAGATAATAAGAAACAAATATATTACCGCGCTTATAACCGTTCAAACGCAGTTTTATTACCCATACTAGAGTTTGCCCCGCGGCTATGCCTTTTGTGAAACTCTGTGTAATAAGTAGCTCTACTTTACTACAACATAAAAACTTAACCAATCAATCAATAACTCATATTGTACACCAATACAAGAATGAACTTACAGACTAAAACTATGTATAAGTTTTGTTTTATTGCCTGAAGCAAGCAGATAGGCAGACAGCCCATCTGATGGAAAGCGGTCACCATCGCCTATGGACACTTGCAAGTCTCTCTAAAGAGAGACTGCAACCGAACCCCTAATGCTGAAATATAAGGTTGTTATATATATACACTAGACAGCAGGGGTGGCAGCTATCCAGACGGGCAAATACCCTGCCACCTGGTTGTGGGTTTGGTCGCCTACTACGACAAGCTGCCCCAATGCAGTAAATTGTTATTCTTGTAACTGCCTTTATTCGGCCGCACGTGCACCTGTTTTTTTAATGAGTAAGGCGTTAACTCCGGTCGTGTGTCGGAGTTGACATTTACAAGATTTTTTTCAGTTTGGAGCGATCTCAGCTCGAGTTGCATTTAGCCGGTCAGAAGGTGGGAGACCGGTCGCGTTGGTTGTCGCCTCAGGAGTTCGCGCAACGGGTCGGGGTGCCGCTCGACCACCGCTCGCAGAGGCTCTTCGATATATTCGTGCAGGTTCGTGCTTTAAAGCTGGTTTACATTGATCCAGTTAATGACATAACAACAGCCCATAACTGTCCCACTGCTAGGCTTGGGCCTCCCACTGTAGGGGAATGGACAGTTTACCCGCCACGATGTGCAGGTTGCATCACGATGTTTTCCTTCACCGTTGTTAGCACGTGGTAATTGAAACAATATTCACATTAGGTCAGAAAACTGATCTAAATGATGCATGCGTTCCGGCCAGGATCGAACCCGCGACCTTTGAGTTTAGGACGCGTGCGCTGGCCATTACGCTACCACGACTTGATCCGGTTGCTGACTTCAAATTCTAAGGAAGACAGTGCTGACTTCACACTGGCATCATGTAAATTGAAATGAGAATATGGTCGCGATTTTGTTCACGTTTGACTTGAAATTCCCGCGGGATTCCCGGATCACGAAGCAGCTATCATTTTAGTTTTTTTTCTATAAATAAGGTATTTAATAAGAAATACCTTATTAATATTACCATTTAACCTAAGGAGATTAGAATAGAATAGAATAGAAATAGAATAGAAAACACTTTATTGTTCACCAAAATAAACAATTACAGAACAAATAATTATAATAATTAAACGGCAAAACAAAAGGCGGCCTTATCGCTTAAAGCGATCTCTTCCAGGCAACCTGACCGAGAGGACACTTATTAACTACTTACGTCTAGGTAAAATTAAATTAAAAACAAGTAAAATAAAAAGAAGGAACAGTACATGTGGACAGTAAACAGCTAAGTTAAGAAAGAAGAATAGAAAAATATATATCTTGTTATAAACTAAGGTAATGGTTTTTGACAGATTTTTTAAATATGGCAAGTGATTTAGCTTTTCTGACATCTACGGGTAAGGAGTTCCAAAGATAGACAGCCTGCACAGCAAAGGATTTGGAGTAAAATGTTGAAGAATGTGCAGGTGCCTTTAACAGGAGGTTATTAGAGGAGCGCAAATCGAAGGTGTGTGATGTATGAAGGAAGTTGAAAGATTCCTTAAGGTAAGGAGGAGTATAGGGTATAAATAGAGTACGATATAATAAATGTAGAAGATGAGCATTCCGGCGAAGTGAGATTGGCAGCCACTTGAGTTTTTTTCGATATTCAGAAATGTGATCTTATTTTTTTAATTCAAATATGAATCTAATACAAACATTTTGGAGACGCTCAAGTTTGATGAGCTGCTCTTGGGTGATATTAAGATAACAGGCATCCGCATAGTCAAGGATAGGTAGTAAAATTGCTTGAACAAGCGAAATCTTAGTGGCGGTTGGAAGGATTTTTTTTAGTCTTCTGAGTGAGGCATAGGATGCAAAGATCTTGCGACTTAACTCGGTAATGTGGGGTCGCCAACACAGTTCCTTGTCGATGATTACGCCGAGATTCTTGACTTGATCACTAATAGGAATATGCGAATTATGAAACATCACATTAGGGAGTAATTCAAAATCAATTTGGGACATTGTTCGAGAGCTACCTATAATAATAGCCTGAGTCTTACCAGGATTAACGGTAAGTCCGTGAGAAATACTCCAGTTGTGTATACGACTCAAGTCATTATTAATAACCTTAATAGCATCATGTAAGGCTTCCTTTGGAGCCTGGGTATAAATCTGCAAATCGTCTGCATAGAGATGATAGGAAGAAGATAGATTTTCGGAGATGGTATTTATAAAAATAGAAAATAAAAGAGGAGATAAAACGCCGCCCTGAGGAACGCCAGCAGATAGATCTTGCCATGTCGAAAACATGTCATCGATACGTACACGCTGCTGGCGTTCAACCAGGTAACTGTGAAACCAATCAATTGCAGATGGAGATATGTTGAGAGAGCGGAGAATTTCGATAAGTATATCAAAATCCACATTGTTAAATGCACTGCTAAAGTCGAGCAGTAACAGAACAGTCACTAAACCTTTGTCCATACCACAGCGGATGTCATCAGTAATTTTGACTTGTGCAGTTGTTGTGCTGTGGCCTGGTCGAAATCCAGATTGAAAAGGATTCATGAGGGATTGTGTGTTGAGGAATATACTTAGTTGATCATGAACCAAACGCTCCAGGATTTTAGAGAGAAAAGGTAGGATAGATATAGGACGAAACTCTGAGAAGGATAAGGGATTAGGTTTCTTGGGTAAGGGAATAACTTGGGCTTCTTTCCATAGAGCAGGAAATGTACCAGTGGATATGGAGTCATTAAGGATCTGGGAAATTGTAGGACTGATGATGTCAAGAATGGGGAGTATCATGTTTCGACTAATTCCGTCACTGCCAACTGCGTTAGAAGTGATTGATTTAATAGCTTTCACAACATCACATACAGAAAATTGATTGAGACAAAAGGGAGAGCACTGAGGAGTAGGAAGAGAAGAAATTAATTTAAGCGTTTCAGACTTAACAGTCTGATTAAAAGTTGAAGTGGTAGCAAAATGCTGATTTAGAAGATCTATGTTTAATTTATTAGAATTAGATATGGGTGTAGTTTTACCAACTCCCAGTGATTTAAGAAATTTCCACACTTTTCTAGGATTATTGATATCTATTGACTCGTGAATATACCGGCGTTGTGCATCCCTACATGCTCTATTGCAGCGATTGCGTGCTTGTATAAAAGCTTGTTTGTTAATTTCAGTAGGACGACGTCTATACTTAGATTTTGCTTTACACTTTTGTTTCATGAGGCCCTTTATCTCGTCAGTAAGCCAAGGTGCTGGAAGATGTTTAAGTTTTATTTGACGCATAGGTGTATGTAAATCATACAACCGTAGAAGGGTAGCATTAAATGCATGCACCTTTTCATCTACAGAAACTGCATTGACGACTCCAGACCAGTCCAAATCCTTTGCATCATTTCGTAACTTTTCCAGGTTCATACCACTGAAGTTACGCTGTAATATCAGCTTCGATTTAGCTTTCGGAGGGCGCACATTATACGTTAAATAAATCATGTCATGGTATGAGAAAGCGTCCGCCGAATGTTGACCATGATTAATGACATAAGAGGGGGAGGACGCTAAGATTAAATCTAAGAGAGAGGCTGTTGCATTAGGCAGCTTGTGAGTTGCACTAAGAGGAAGAATTGATAAGTTAAGTGATTTAATTAAGGTCTCAAAAGATGAACATCTATAGTCACGTTTAAGCAGACATGTATTAAAATCCCCCATAATAATGGAGTGATCATATAAAGGGATGAATTTTTCCATCACTGTTTCAAAAGATGAAAAATAATTAATTCGTAGAGACGGACTGTAAAATATGTTAGATTTGTCTATGAATATTGTCTATTATTGTTCTTGTCAATTGTGATTGATTATTGAATAGTAACGGCCATAGAAATGTACCCCACTTAAATAAGTAAATATATATATAATTCAATCGTTGCTGTTGTTTGCTTCCGCTGCGTGCCCATAACTTTATCAGGTTATGGGCCCAGTGAAAAGTAAAGTGTAAAAAGTAAAATTTAATAATAACCACAAAAATAAAAAACAAAAGAAGATTAGTAAAAATGACGACTGATGTAAAATTCCCAATTTTAAGCGAAAAAACGAATTATAATCATTGGATATATAGAGTAAAACTGATATTGGAAGAAAAAGGTATTGATATAGAAAATATAGAAGAGAAAGATAAAAAGATACAAGCAAAAGCTAAATCACTTATTGTGCAATGCGTAAGTGATAAATACATAGAAATAATATCAAAATGTACAACAGCACAAGAAATGCTAGAGGCGCTACAGGCCAATTTTCAAAGGAAAACCGTTTTCAATAAGCTCCACTTAAAAAGAAAATTATTATCAATGAAATATACGACTAATGAAAGTTTACAAGATTATTTTATCAAATTTGATACTGTTATGAATGAGTTACTTGCAATTGGTTGCAAACTCGATGAAGAGGACCAGGTATGTCATTTACTAATTACACTCCCAAAATAATATGAAAGTATCATTACAGCACTGGAAACCATGAACATTAAAGACCTATCAATGAATTTTGTGAAGTCAAGGTTACTTGATGGAGAACTTAAAATAAAATCCACACAAATTGAAGAGGAAGTCGTACTATCGAGTACACACAACATTTTGTGTTATCGATGCCATAAAAATGGTCACATCGCCAGCCAATGTGTGTACAGAACTAGAGGATATAGAGGTAGAGGTAACTTTAGAGGTCGAACTAGAAGAGGAAGAACAGGAAATCAACAAGGTCATTTGACAGAGACTGAAAATGAAAGTAATTTTCAGTTAGTAGCTATTGATGAAAATGCTATGTATATTAATGAGGAAAGATATATAAAGTTTATAATAGATTCTGGAGCAACTGATCATTTAATCAGTGAATTTTTTGAGAAGTTTATGTTTAATATAATAAAACTAGATAATGTTATAAACATAAAAATTGCCAATGGTGAAATTATTAAAGCCGAAAGGAGAGGCTTTATAAATATTGCTATTAAAGGAAAAACTATGACTATTGAATGTTTGATTGTACAGAAGGTATGTCAAAATTTACTATCTGTAAGTAAAATGTGTAAAAAAGGGTTTAAAGTAGTCTTTGATAAAGATGAAGTAAAATTAATTCATAATAATGAAATACTGAAATTAGAAAGACAAGGCCAACTGTTCATATTAGATGGAGAAATACAAAATAACAAAATTGAAGACACATTGGCAGCTAACATTGAGGATGACGCTGATATTTGGCATAAAAGACTGGGACACATGAACAGAAGATGTTTAAAATTATTGAATTTACCGGTTTCAGATAAAATATGTGATGCATGTTTGAGAGGAAAAGCCACAAGATTGCCTTTCAGACATGTCATTCGAGCAAAATCGTATCGGATAGGTGATCTTATCCATACGGATATCGCTGGACCTTTGAATATTGTTACTTCGGAAGGGTACAAATATTTTATTTCCTTTATAGACGATTATTCCCACTATACAACTGTTTTTCTTTTGAAAAACAAGTCGGATGCCACTCAAAAAATAATAGACTATATAAGAATTTTTGAGAATCAGAAAGGAACATCAGTAAGAAGAATTAGATGTGACAACGGTGGTGAGTATACATCAAATTTATTTAAGAAATTTTGTAGCAATAAAGGCATAAAAATTGAATACACTCTGCCACATTCTCCACAACAAAATGGAACAGCAGAAAGAATGAATAGAACCATATTTAATAAAGTGAGATCAATGTTATGTGAAACGAACCTGCCCAAGGAGTTGTGGGGAGAAACGGTCTTGTGTGCAGTATATTTAATAAACAGAAGTCCATCTAAAGCTATCAACTATAGATTACCAGCTGAAATTTTCAAAACAGATTTAAAAATGGATAAGTTACGTGTTTTTGGAGCCAAAGGATGGATGACGATCATACCTAAAACGAACAAATTACAAGAAAGAGCAATACCGGTAAGAATGGTTGGATATTTAGAAAATGGGTACAAAGTATGGGACCCAAAAACAAATAAAATTTTAAAACAAGAGACGTAAGATTTGATGAAACTGATTTAAGATATGAATGTGTTGAAAACAACATACCTGATTTACCCGAATATACAATTGTTGAAGAAAAAGGAGACGAAAACCAAGATGCAACTGGTGAGTGCTCTCAGCATCCTCAAAGATTAAGAAGACCACCAGTAAGATATGATGATTACGAAACATATTTAGCACATACAATGATGACAGAAATAGATCCAATGACTTATGAAGAAGCAATAGAACGAGACGATGAGTGGAAACATGCAGTAGATAAAGAAATAAAGTCTTTAGAAAGATTGAATACATGGGTTGAATCTTCTTTACCAAAGGGAGCTAAAGCTATAGATACAAAATGGATTTTTAGGACAAAATCGGATGGAACCAAAAAAGCGAGATTAGTAGCCCGTGGGTTTCAACAACAAGTTGAAGAACAAGTTTATGCACCTGTAGCCAAAATCTCGACTGTAAGAATGGCACTATCACAGTTAATTAATGGTGATTGGGAGTGCAGACAATTAGATATTCCAACAGCTTTTTTGAACGGTCATTTAGAAAGTGAAGTTTATATAAAGATACCAAAAGGTGTGCAAGTAAGTAAAGAAACACAAGTATTAAAACTTACGAAAGCTCTCTATGGACTCAAAGAATCACCCAGATGTTGGAATGAAACAATCAACAACTTCTGTATTTCCTTAAAAATGAATAGATCTTCTCATGATGTCTGTTTATATGTTGGTAATAATATATGGCTCGTGTTGTTTGTGGACGACATATTGTTATTTGGTGAGAAAAATAATATTGAGGAAACTGTACACCAATTAAAGCAAAAATTTAATGCTAAAGATTTGGGTGTTCTGTCACAATATTTAGGCATTGAAATTAAAAGGAAAGTTAATAAAATAGAATTGTCACAAGAAAAATTTATTGATAATATTATACAAAAATTTAAAATGAATGATTGCAAGCCAACTTCTACTCCCATGGTAGCCGGATTCACCTGTGAACAAAAAGAAGAGTTAGAAAAAGTACCATATAGAGAGTTACTGGGATGTCTTACTTACCTAGCGATGATAACGCGGCCTGATATTAATTATGCAACTTCGTTTCTTAGCAGATATTTAGATCAACCAACTGAACAACTTTGGAAAGCTGCTAAAAGAGTTATTAGATACCTGAAAGCAACAAAGTCATTAAAATTAACTTACATAAAGAGTGAAGAAACAAGTCCACCCATTTTAGCCTATACAGATGCAGATTGGGCTGGTGATCAAAGAGATCGCAAAAGCACAAGTGGCATGGCTATTTTTCATGGTCATAACCTCATTTCCTGGGGATCGAAAAAGCAGCATGTTGTTGCGTTATCTACAGCCGAAGCAGAGTACGTAGCTGCAACCGTATGTGCCACTGAAACATTATATTTAAAAGGAATAGGGACTGAGTTTCAGAAAAAATGTAATGCACTTATATTAATGGACAACCAGAGTGCCATTAAAATGATAAAAAACTATGATAACACTAAACATTCCAAGCATATCGATATTAAACTACATTTCATAAAGGACATAGTTTATAAAGGTTTAATAACGGTTGACTATGTTCCAAGTGATGAAAACTTAGCTGATATTTTTACGAAGCCATTATCTCGTGAAAAGTTTGATAATATTGTGCCAAAACTGTTTAATTGTTAGTGTCTGTCAGTGTCATAACAGTCAGTACAATTATTTTTTCTTAGACATTTTTTGCGTTCTATTAGTAGGTACGTATTGCAGTAGATGTCACTGTTTTCAAATTGAACACCAAATGAAAGAAAATAATATGTTTCGTTATACGCAGTTGTTTTAATACTTGTTTAAGAAATATTTGATATGTTTTTGCAACCCATGTCAACTAATAAATATATTTTAAAGTGTGTAAATTCTATTCCTCACCTTTTTCAAATTATAAAGCTCTTTTAAACTTTAATTACTGGATTTTTGATGAATTGTCGATTTACCAAAAACTTATTTCAGAGATGTCAATTATGTCAAAGCCAAAAAGACATTCCGATCGATACGAGTTACACTCGTGAATGTATGTAATTTGTTTGGGTTTTCATTATTTTTCGATAATTTTGTTTGATTCCTGGACTCCGAAGACTTCGCTTATCACGTTTACTAGTGTGATTACGTTGGACTTACGCATGTACCCTGATCACCAATTTGCCTAACGATTTGTTCTCTGATGACTTGGATTATGGCTTTTTCTGAAAGAGGTTGTTGTGTGCCCAGATGCGGTAAACTTGTAAATAAATCATCCTGATGGCACCAGATTAGATGTGTTTACAAATGATGTTATGAAATGATTATGAAAATGTATGCCTTTGAATATTTTAATAAAAGGAAACATAATAAATCACGCTACCGCTAAATTGTTGTTTTATTTACTAACAAATAAACATTTTTTGGAAAGGTTTTTGGGAATTGCAGGAGTTAAATTATTGACTCCCGCAATTTCCAAAAGTCTAATATAAAAATCAAAATAATACTAGATCCCCTGGACGGTTTTTGCCGTTGAATAGTGTCGTATACCGATAGAGTGCGTTAGTATATACATTATGACTGTTGACTCTATACCAGTATATGTAAAGTACTCTGTGGTGTCTGTCGATATAGGATATTAGGATGTTTTTATTTATAAGACATTACACTGACATATGAGTAACTTTTTCAGAACTATAAATGTCACTTTTTTAGAATCTTTTAAATTAACGAAAGAGTTATTGTTTGAGTAATTAATTTAGTTATTTTTGTCAGTGTTGCCACTTCATAGTTGGAAGTTATAATTGTAGGCTTTCTCTTATGCAATTTTAAGTTTATTTGGCAAGACACTTAAAATTGAGGGCGGGTGTTAGATTTGTCTATGAATATTGTCTATTATTGTTCTTGTCAATTGTGATTGATTATTGAATAGTAACGGCCATAGAAATGTACCCCACTTAAATAAGTAAATATATATATAATTCAATCGTTGCTGTTGTTTGCTTCCGCTGCGTGCCCATAACTTTATCAAAATACACCAAGTAACAATTTTGAGTGCCCCAGAAAGATTTCTATCAGTAGCTGTTCACATGCGTCGGGCTCTGGTGGTTGACGGGACATGCTTATAACGGAGAAAGGAATATGTGATCTAAGATAAATATCCACACCCCCACCAGTAGCACCGATTCGGTCGTTACGAATAAGTGTGAAACCTGGTAGTGTATAAGATACAGATGGGAGACATGGCTTCAACCAGGTCTCAGAAACTAACAGGGCATGAATATTTCCTTGACTAAACGTTGCCAGCATATCTGAGAAATGGGCTGGAATGCTCTGCGCATTAATATGTAAAACATTGAAATTTGAACAAAGATTGGGAAACTCAGAATTAATAAAATCAGTTAGGTTATAACTGTTATTTTTAGAATCGTGACTATCAGAAGAGCATGAAAAATAGTCCACATCACTATCGCTGTCTACATCATATGCCATATAAACAAAAATTAAAAAAAAATATATATATAACCTAAAAATGCAAAATATAATATCTTTTATAATTAATTTAACAAAAAAAAATATTTACAGTCACCTGCCACTACATGACAAAGTTACAGTACTAAAGAATAGTTACGAAGATAAATCATATTTCAAAACAAACTAAATGTAATTCTAAAATATTCAACTAACTATTGAAGTTATTCTAATTTAATAAAGAAGATGAAAGTGATAAAATAGTTTTAAAAAAGAGCAGTTACACAAAACAAAGTATTATTTTTCACAAATCCTCTTTATACATGCACGAAAAGCATAGAAAAACATGTAATTGATTTCAAAAAGAGTAGTTTGTTATAATAATATGATAATATTGAAAATTATTTTCTAAATGGATGTAATGAGCATTAGCTAACATAATTAATAAGCAACAATTACGCCTTAAAAATAAAAATGAAAAAAAGAAGGTGGCTTGAAATACGAACAAGGTTATTGACTGATAATCACGTCGCATTCCAATGTGTTTATATGATTGAATGAGACTATAGCACTTATTATTTTTTCGGTGCCATACGACGTGTTTTTGTTATTGCGGTCGCTTGTTCTTTTTCAGCAGTTGACACACTTGCTTGATGATGTACAGGAGCTTGTACAATGATACGGGCTAGATCCTCTTGACAGTCGAGACGTTGCCTGGAGCCATCGTAAGATATTGCGTAAATAGTGCCATCACGCGTCCAGCATTTTGACACTCCTAGCTTTTTCCTGGCTTGAATGAAAAGCTAATGTCTAGTTTTAGTCATAAACTCTGATAGTGTGATTCCAGTAGCCTTGAGATGTGTCTTAGCAAACCATATGTTGTTTCGCACGTCCATGTCGCGGAGTTTTACAAGTATAGGCCTGGGCTTCCCACCAGAAGATGGAGGTTTCCCCATTCTGTGACAGTGGTGTATATTAGAGGATTGAAAATTGTCCTGCTTTAACTGTTTAACAATGGTTTTCACTACAAGGGCACAGGTGTCTTCCTGCTTTCCCTCAGGAACACCGTGAAAAAGGAGAATTTTTCTTCTGCTACGCATTTCGAGCTGGTCTACAGTGAGCGTTAAAAGTGAAGTTTGTTCTTGAAAAGTCCGTAATGTATTCATAACGAAGGTCTTGAAGGATGCAAAATCGGCTGCCAGAGTAGTAATATTAGGAGATGAAGGGTTACCTTTCTTTAGTTCACTTTCGAAGGCATCCATTCTCTGGACAAACGTAGTTTTTAGCTGTGTCAGTGTATCCATTGTGACCTGGTTATAATTAGTTTATCCTTTAATTTATGAATATAGTATTGAAGAAAGGAGAACACTGGCAGGTGAAGGTTAAGTTTTTAGCACTTAATCATAACACTAACTATGATAATTTATTTAAAATGCAGAGAGTTAATTTCAAATGCGTCTTAACTTTTTCGCAGTCTACCGTCGATTTCGTCGAGATTAATAAGTAATTTAAATAGAACCTAAATTAACTAAAAGTATTATCATTTATATTATCATTTTAGTGAAAACTTTGTGTTATTATTATCTATCCCAGGGGTCGGCAACCTGCGGCTCGTGAGCCACACGTGGTTCTTTGGATGTAGCTGCGGCTCTTTAGTTATATACGCAAAAAAAACAAGGCTTTCTTTGAAATTCTTTGCCCAATTGTTTGCTATTGAAACACAAGTTAGTTAATGTTTGTTTACTTTTTTTAATTGAATGATAAGTAATTATCTAATAATATCACATAAATGTTATCTTTTTATTGTGAAAAACACTATTTATATATGAATAAATACATTTGTTTGTTTTTATCAAAACAATTAATTCAAATAATATTTATTGTTAGCAAGAAAAAAATTGTGGCTCTTTAAAAACTTTGAAATTCCGTAAATTGTATATTTTTGACTCTTTTCACTTGAAAGGTTGCCGACCCCTGATCTATCCCATTTTTATTATTATTACAAACTTTTATTTAACTTGCAACGGATGTACATACCTATGTATGTGAGTTCGGGTGGAATCTTGCAAGTTAAATTTGACCAACTTCCCGATTTCCGATTGAGCTGAAATTTTGCACGAATATGTATATCGCGTGACAATGCAATAATATGGTGCCATGGAGCTGATCTGATGATGGAGTCGGAAGGTGGCCATAGGAATTCCTGGACTAAACAAGATAGACTCGCCGTGTTTGGGCTCGTTTTACTTGTCTTTGCTAGCAGTCTGCTGCTTCATGATATCCAGGATCTTAAAAGCTTGTATTTAAAAACCTTTTTCTTCTAGTTTTATTTTTTAATTGTCTTGAATAAATAATGTAATCGAGTGATATTGTAATGTTTCAGAGATCGAGTGGATTAATGTATTTTCCTGATTATCTCTTGTGCGCTGTTTTTCTTTGCCTACAACACGCGCCGCTGTCGCAACTAGTGTCGTATGCGTTCAAAGTAAGTTTATGAATTTTCTTTTAGACTTAACTGTACTGGCTTATACCGTTGTTGACATCTCACCCAATAATTGCTACCCAGTCAAGTTATTTTTTTAATATTTTCTATTTTTTTGCCTTGCAATAATGGGCCATTCTTGATGTCATACGAATTTCATGATTTTTTTGACCCCTCCTCCGTCCTTGTTCACGTTTGTGACACTCCTCCAGTCCTCCACTCTAGTGTGATATCACATATTTTGCGATTTTACATCAAGAAATTATTAAATTAAAATAGCAATTTCGTAATTAGTTTTATTTCCATTACGGTTATTTTTTTAATAATTTCAACACTGCGTAAACAGATAAGAGTTGAAAATATTTTGAACGATTTGTTAATAGTCCAAATTTTGTGTTTTAAAGCTTTAATATATTAGACTAGGATATGTCTGGGACTTGCGACACAAAGTATCATAGCATTTAAAAAAGTATAAATAAATATGGAGTATCACACAAGTATCACACATTTTATTAGATAAAATTGACTGTAGATCGATGGTAAATCGATTGTATTGACATTGACAATTGAAAATTTTAGAACTACCTCCAATTTTTTGTTGCAATTTTTATTTGTAATGTAGAACATTTAATTTGTTATTTAAATTAAGTTATTACGTCACTGGAAGCTACTAACACCTAGGATACAGGCTTGGCCTAGTCTAGGTGTTAGTACTCAGTCTTAATTTTGAGGCAAAATTTGTTATATTTTTGGTGTCAATAAAATATATTTTATTGTTTTTATTATTCTTATATTGGATTTCCAATTGTTCTTTCAACCTGGTCACTTTAATTTATTTCCAGAAAAATGATTCTAAGAATTTGCTATCGATCTGGGAAAACTGCATCGAAATCGGTTCAGTAGTTTTTACGTGAATCTTGACCAAACAGATAAACAGTAAAGAAATATTTAAAAAATGTATCGTGTTCTTCATCGTTTATACAGTCTATTTCAGATGTTTTTTTAAATCGCTTCAACGTACAAACATGACATTTTTAGAATTTTATATTATAAATTAAATGACTTTGTTTGTATATTTCTTGCGTCCCCTTCATCACCTAAGGAAATACTTCAAATTTGAATGAATCAATCAAGTATAAAACTATAGTAAATCGCTATAGTATATACTTAGTGTTGCTTATATATTACCTTTGCGCCAGCTTACAACTTATTTTATTTGATTATTAACTTAATATTTCAGTTGTATGACAGCAGTAGATCGGGTCGTCTGAATATAGGCAACTTCGAGGAGGTGGCGTCGAAATGCCTGGGGCTGTGCCAGGAGGACGCCCACAACACCTTCCGGCAGGCCGACCTCCACGAAAGGGGATACTTGACATATGGTGAGGGATTTATATGAGTTATTCTTAAGGTACACAACACAACATAAAAACCACAAAATTAATGTCACACACAATAACAAAAATTAACAATAAGTGTGTATGAACTCAAAAAACTATATCAGTAATCGAGTTGTAAAAAGGGTATGGACCTCGAGTCCGTAGTATTGTTGTTTAAAAAATAAATATGGTGAGCTTGTTGGTGGCTTTCTAAAATATTTACAGTTTTAGACAATAACTCCGATGGGCAGTTTTAGTTTCCGCAGTAAAGTGCAGACCGGTTTCCGACATCTAAATAATCTATTTGTGCAGTTTGTACATTTGTTCTTGGTTGTGGTGGTGGATGCTGGCAGTTGTTGGTGGAGTGCTGGTGCTTTCTTGTGGTAGGGTGAAGAAAATACACCTTGTCGCTTTCAGGGATTTATTCTTGTAGTAGTTTGGATGCTGATCCCTGGTCGCAGCTCAATAGCGACTCGGTAGCGACTTAGTAGCGACTTGCTAGCAACTCACCCACAATGTGTTTGTGAGTGTTATTTATACTAATGTTATTAATATTAAAGTAGTCTAAAGTAGGCCGCAGCGTCAGCAAAACGCTGTACGTTGAACCGTACACTATTGTTACGACGGACACGAATTAAAATGCCATTGGAATTACTATAGAATTTATTATAACTATACAAACAGGTACAAATATAACTGGATACAACCAGCACAAACTGGACGATTCAATAAGACGCGCAAAGTCCGTGTCTATACCGCTTATCGAATGTACTCGTCTTGCTTTGATCGTGGTTCTCGCTAGACTGCCCCACCCCTCCGTTCGGGTATTATTTTATTGTAAACTGTACAATACAACAATCGACTACGTGTATTGAGTTTTTCCAAGAAAACATAATCTGCACACCTGATTAATTATTCCTGCGAACGGCCATAATCGAAAGCAATGACAATAGGCTATTGTCTAATTACAAATTTTAATTACCAAGCAAACAAAAGAAGTCCAAATACGGGAAAGGTAATAAACCAGGTGTGCATTTCTTTGTCGGTACCTATGTAACATTATATTGAATTTATTCGCAAGTGGAAATGGCAGAGTACTGCTCCGCTTACTAAAGTTGGACTACGCAGGTATATCGACAATTATTAATTGTGTAAAACTGTACGAACCTGGTGGACGATAATTTTTTTGAAAAATAAGTATCTACTTATTTTTTTTTTAAATCGATAAAATAATGTTCACTGTTCAGTGACATTCTTCATTATATTTCACATGACACGTGACCAAATGGCTTGACAGTGGAGCGACATTTTAGTTATTGGTAAAATCTGCGTTTGAGTTATGTCAAAGCAATTTTATTGGTATGTGCTTTCGAAAAGTAATAAATATTGTATTGATTTTTCAGTGGGGTAGTAAGGGGAAGTACGTTAACCATTGCAGCAGCACGAAAATAGTATTAGGAAATTGTCCATAATTTATTTGTGAAATATTAATCGCTATTCACATTTTTTTAAATGTACAGTTAGCAAAAAATGACTATTTTACACAAAAATCAAGGAAAATTTATGACAATAAATGCTGTTTCTAATACTGAAATAAATATGTCGCATTTATAAACGTAAAAACGTAGTTTTAATTATGTGTAGTAGCAAAAACTGATTTTTAGTGGATTCTTGTTTCTATCTATTTTTAAATAAGGTGATAACAAATTAAACACTTCTATTACAGATGAGTTCATTTCGTATGCCCAAAAACGAACGGAGTTCACACAGTTATTCGCATCCGACACTTCGCATCATAAGCCAAAAGCGCAGTGAGAAATACCCACTGTCTGCAGCCAAGTGCCGTGATTTACATAGGCACAATATGGCCTGATGCCAGAAAGTACAATTAAAACATCGGGAAACGAAATAAGTCGGAAAATGAAACGTAAATGTCGGGACTGGAACAAGAATGTCGGAACTAAAAGATATTGCCGACACTGAAAAATAAATGTCTAAGTAAAACATATCGGCATTGACACATAAATGTCGGCACTAATATAAAGGTCTGAAGTGAAACATAAGTGATAAATTGACAGGCATTTTGCAAGGATTTATTATCACGTGTAGTTAAAAACACGCTGAAGCTATGAAGCTTATATTATTATTCACTATTGAGATTACTAGGGTGTCTATGTGACATTTCTAATTAAGATAATTAAATAAATGGTTGGTTTACGAAAATAAACATCAATAATAAACAAAAGTTGGAAATTTAGGTGGCGTTAAGTAGGATAGTATCATGCTGTAAATAGTTTCTATTCATAGACAAAAAATACTTCCATTCTGTATTTATTGTTACTGCTTCCAATACCTTTCGTATGAGATTAAAAAATAATTGACATTGACAATGACAGCTGACAACTGACATTGAAGAAGAAAATTATTTTATCTAATGCTGATATTAGATGGATTCTCTAAATTAACTGTCTAATATGAGCATTACGCTATTTTACTGAGCAATTGTAAATTTTAACACATATTCATCGTATTATGTAAGTCAGTGATATTTATAAATACGTAGTCTAATTAGAGCTGAGATTTGGTCAATTTTAAGACTGAAACATGTCAGTATGTAAATGCTTTGTGAATATAGTATGTAGTTTTTAATATATAAATGTTTTTATGGCATTAAATAAAAATCAACAACGCATCTGCAACATTATTAGGGGAAACTATACCATTGTTAGCACGTCCATTTGATTTACAAGCTGTCAAATTAAAAAAAAAAATATATTTAGCCGCGTTCCACATAAGGCTCAAAACGGCCTTTTTCCCCCGTTCCATTTGCTCGCGAGCGTATAAATCATAAACTCAAGTGGAAAAATTATGGAGCGTTGATGCCATTAACGAAATACACAAATGTGATTGGAATGTGAATTTTAGTTTGAAAATCGAGCTTTTGTCAACATATCGATTACAGCCCACCTTTTTATATTGGTCGTTGTGAGCGCTGTCAAGAGTGATATAGTTATTGTCAATGTCACTCTAGCGGACCGTCGTGTCTATGGTAGTGGGGCGGCCATCTTTTAAAGGAAATCATCACCGAGATTGATTTAACGGGGCATAAGTTAGGAGGATTCTAGAACCCGATGTCAGCGCCACCCACCGGCTCCACCGGTATAAAAAGTATCCTATCTTTCAAGTTGGATCAAACTGCACACCGTGAGCAAATTTTATTAAAATCGGTTAAGTAGTTTAGGGAGTCCATCGCGGACAAACAACGTGACACGTAATTTATATATATTAAGATTAGTGTTGATTTCAAGAGTATTAATTGTTTTTAACCAATGGGAATAGTATTTTCTTGCATTAGAAGGGTAAAATTATTTCAGTTTAGAAAAAGAGGTTTATTTAATTTCATCAAAAATCTTCGTATGACGTATATTGATGGAGTTCCTTCTGAGCTTTAATATTTTTTAATTATTTTGTAGCAATAAATATTATCATTGAACAAACTAAAATAGTCCAATAGTGGTATAGTTCACCTATATAATACAAATAGTACGTAAGAAGATTTTAGAAGTAGTTATTTATGTGCACATGTCAGAATGTGAATGTATTATATTATAAGTTATATTAATCGATTGTCTTCTTAGAAGGGTTAAGTTCAATGTAATTAAAATTTAATTTCACGTTATTATTTATTAAATGTTCATTATTAGTTTTAATTAGATTGAATTTGGCCCAAATACGAATATTTATATAAATGGTTTAAAATGAGATTAATCTGCTTTATAGATAAGTTGTACAAATAGTGTGTAGCAGTTTTTAGTACTGTATAATTGATTCCAATGGTTTCTTTCTGAGAAGTAAACAATATTATTGTCTCTATACCCATGTTAAAGTTAAAGAGGGAATTTCTTCTACGTTACTACAGATTCACATATTCTATTTACGACATAGTGGTGTAATCAATACATTTTCATTCACATTTCTATTGATTGAGGATTAAAACATATTGAAGTCTTATTTTGCCTTAATCTTATTGACATGTATCTATTACATACTGTAAAAAAATACAGCCTTAATTTAACCCTAAATCTTGTACAGAGTTTATGGTGATAATGTCTTACCATTAACCTTTGTATATATAACAGAAAACCATGTACAAAAAGTGGTAAACATATAAATGTAAATTTATCGTTTGAAGTAGAAAGTCTATCGAATTATCTCAACGAACTGACTTGTAACTACATTCACATTTTATAGTTGTCACGAAGATTGTAATTCCAAAAAGAAATTTTAATAGGGCGAGTAAGTATTGTTTGAATTTCAGAAATAATATAATAGTATGTATATTAACAACATTAGATTAGGGTCTTTTTACGCTATAGTTATAGCTTGAAAACAATTGTCGCAGTTCCATCGATGTAGTATTATGATAACATTCCGAAAGCAAATAGCGACAATTTACTGATATCGGTGATAGTTGACAGTAGCTAGAGATAGACAAAAGAGATAGGCAACAGATGTTGGTAAGAGTAGATAAGAGACAGTTGACAGAGACAAATGACAATTAAAAAAAAAGATGAAAGCCGTAAGAGACGGGTGACAGTTATAAGAGACAGTAGGGAATACGCATGTAATTCAAATACGAATCAACTTTTAATGATATTTTTATTGCTCTAGATTTAATAACATATCTAACGTTTTTTTTTAAATTAGATTTCTTTAATTTATAGATTTTAATGAATAAAGTGTTAAAATTGCGAGGCATATTTAAAATCGCAAAACGCAAGGCTGTGGATGAAATGGAAATGTGACGTCATTTTTCGTTTCGATATTTTCAGATTGTCAACAAGGGCGCGTTCCTCTTGTAGCATACAATGCTCAAAAACTCAAGTGGAACGGATTATAAATGACAAATATTCGGCAGAGAGCATACATATTGTGTTTCCCTAAATTAAGCAAATTACGATTGTATTATGAATAATATACAACGGACTACTCTGGGGCCTATCCCAGACACCCAGACCAAAGTAAATAACGAACAAAATCCGTTTCCTAAATTTACTATACCAGGAATTGAACCCGGAGCCTCTGCGTTGCAGTGAGGTAATCCGTTAAAGGCTTAGCTTGCTCAAACACAGAGGCCGTCGATTACGGAGCGTTAATGTCATTAACAATTTGGTTGATTTGAAAATTGCGTTTATGTCAATGTATCGGTGGAGATAAGGAATGCTCTGTATTCAACGCCCATTTTGACGCACCTTTTGACATGGGTCTTTGTGAGCACTGCATGATCGAAAATAATGACGTCATTAGTGAGGTTTTTGCGGCGACCGTAACGACTGTGACCGGTAGGTGGAACAACTGCAGGAGCATTTTGAGCGTTATGAATCAACAGAGAGAAGCGCTCTGGAGATCAACTACAATGTTTTCAAAAGCCCGCGAAAATAATGGAGTTTAAATTTATTCAAGGCTCTGAATACATTTTTAATAATTAATTTGGACATTTCCAGTAGTATTTCTGTTTATTACTATGATAAACGATGTAAATAATGATTTAAAAAATATAATTTAAAAACATGCATATTTCCCTATTGACAACAACAGTTGTCAGAGACATATGACAATCAAAAGAGATTAGTGACGCAATCTCACGCGGCCGCCCTAGGTGGTCTATAAAACGGTATAAAGTGAAATTATCTCTTGGTGCCTGATGTTACAATTTGGGAGAGGCTTAAGCTGTCCATGAAAAATACCAAAATTCTGAGTTTATTTGTTTAAGGGATGGTATATTTTTTTTGGACCATTAATTAAAGAATGAGGCAAGGACGATCTCTGTTAGCAAAATATTTCAAGTGTTAGATGTTATGGCCGATTAATAAAATTGTTTTATCAATATTGCGTCTTATTTGCTATCAATATGATTTTAGTTAATACCGTCCACTGTGTGGCTAGTTTAATAAATACCACCAGGAGTTACCAGATTCAAAAACTACTTAATGAATTGTGTCCCAAACAATTTTTGTTGAAAGTATATCTTATTGTTTCAAGTTTTTGACGTGACAACGTCTTATGATTCGATGGAGCCAGCTGCACGCACGAAAAAATATGGCTCGTGCGGCGTTACCTCGCTCTGAGGCGTTCCATTTAAGGCTTGAAGTGCAAGCGAGAGCGCGGTACGAGCGACAAAGAGGCACAATCGGCAATCGGTAATTGACATAATTGTATTTATGCGTACCATACAAATGTAACTTGATCAATTCAATTGTGATTTCCATTTACCTCCTTCTCTATATCCATACAAAATATCTATCAAAAAGATAAAATTAAAATTTTCTTTTGAAAAATGAAACAATTCCATCAGTATTTTCTTAAGACGTTCTCACGGTTTAACTATCGTCAGTAAACCGACTTTACAGACAACCGATTTTTCAGATAAAATACAATTCGATGACTGTAACTATCGATAAAGAAATCTAAGGAATCACAAAAGAAAAACGTAACTCGTAATGCTGGGGCTTCATCTGCTTTAGTGTTAAAGATTCATGGTCCTAATCATATTGAGTTAGTTTTGTAGGCTTCTTTGAGAATATTAAAAAAACCTACAAATAGTTACATTAATTCGATATTATTAAGACCATTAGGATATGGCAGAATGCGCGTTATTTAAATCATAAAAAAAAAAATATCATTTACGCATCGCCAATTTAGTGTATAGATGCGTACGTCTGTCAATGTTTGACCTCATTTACAATGTCGTATCCCAAATAATGCAGATGAAGCTCCACCATAACACACTCTGCAATCACAGTTGGCATCAATTAAGTTTGAAGTCTCAACTTCTTTTCAATATCGTAAATTTCATTTATAGCTTTTTTTAATAATGACTTTTAAGGCGCTTCGGTTTCTTCGCTATTTTCTGGCTTCTTACTGACAGCTTCATACTCGACTTGATACTGGAATATACGTTCAACAGCTGTAGTTAGATCAACGTGAGCTGCCAGACACTTTTCATACAATATTAAGAACCACAAAAAATGCACACGACCAGTAATATTGAGAAACCTATTTAGTTGAGCGAACATATGCTCAATCTTACCAGCCAGCTCTAAAACGTTGCCGTATAAATAACCTATTTTATACAGCGGGTCATTTTGGTATTTCTGTCTGTAAAAATCTGATTCTCTTAATCTATATCTGGTGGCGTAAATTGATTGTTCCATCAAGTCGAAAGCTATGTTGACATAGAAAGTGATGTTTTCTTTGTTGCCAACATGCCGTCTACGTGATGGTATTTCATAGCCTGGGTTTCTATCATTAGCATTATCTCTTAAATTTTCTTCATTGGCATGGTCTCTTAAATTTGCTTCATTAGCATTATCTCTTAAATTTGCTTCATTGGAATTTTGTCTTAAATTTGCTACATGGGCATTGCCTCTTAAATTTGCTTCATTGGCGTTTTCTCTTAAATTTGCTTCATTGGCATTTTCTCTTAAATTTTCTTTATTGGCTTTGTCTCTTAAATTTGCTAAAGGATAACCGTTGTTGTCTGGAAAATAAAAATAAAAAGTAAATACGAATCTTGGATCCGGTTCACAAATTTGGATTTCTTTTTATATATTTTTATTATTGTTATACGCGGTACTGAAGGCGTACCGAATACATATATTTCTATCAGAATGCAATAAAATTGGCCAAGTGCATTTTTCCATCCACAGTGTTTAGTTTTTACAGAGACGACGAGTTGAGGACTTCAAGCTGAAAAGCAGAAATAAATATTTTCTACAACATCTTGAAGTCGCTATTTAGTAAAACATAAAGAAAACAACAAATTTTCAAAATATAGTGCTAATAAATTTTCTATCTATCTAACTATATAAATATCATTTTCTATCCTTTCTTTTGCTCTCTCGTCCATATCTTATCTCCATATATTCAATATACTCTTTGATATCTTATACCACCGAAAATGGAATTGTATGCATAAAAACGCGACGACAAATACCGCAAGCCCCAGCCTGTCATCAATATATCAAGAAGTATCGTATATAATCATGAAGTATTTGCGCTACTAAGGCTGCGTTCCATTTGGAACTCACAACGACCATTTTCACCATCGCGATTTCACCCGTTCCAATTGCTTGCTGGCGTTACAATTGTAAATCCAAGTGGAACGGTTATTCGACTCACCTAATGACATGGGTCGTTGTGAGCGTTGTGTGATCGAAAACGATGACGTCATTAGTTACGCCAAGTGGAACAGCTAACGGAGCATTTTGGGCGTTCTGAACAACTGGTGGAACGCCCTGTAAAAAGTATTTTTTTTAACATAACCATAAACAAAACTAACTTCACACTAAAAATCAAAAATTAAATATTTACCCAACTTCTTTCTACAACATTTTGAATTCGGTGTCAAGTAAAACATAAAATAACAACAACTTTACAAAACATAGTAATTTTTGTTAAAAAAATATTTATGTAATACGTGTAGTCACCTGAGATGTAGTCCAAAACGTATGCATCTTGAATATTGTTCCAGTTTTTCTTGAGGTAAGTGTGTATCATTTTATCTATTTTGGCAGCATGAGGACCAGAACTTCTTCGCTGGTGATTAGAGCATTGCATAGGATAGAAACCTGACAACAGTCAATTCTTCTTATTATTATATACGACTCCGTTAAGGATGAGGCCTCATTAGTGCGTTGTGTTGCGTTGCGTCGTCGCAGTGTTAACAGTGCGCATGCATGCATTATGCCAGTGTTTTTCAACCTGTGGGTTTCGACCCCCCTAGGGGTAGTAGGGGGTAGGGGACGGCATGAGAGAAAAGGCAATTTAAGTTTATACTTCATACTTAGGTACTTTCTAAGCTTAGGAGCTTTTCGCAGAGTATAGGCCGTAATAATGAATACTAACTTTTGACTGTCTATGGCCCAAGCGGGTCGCCAAAATTTTTCAACGTGTAAAGGGGTCGCATATTCAAAAAGATTGAAAAGCACTACATTATGCGTTGCATCGTCGCATGCAACGTTTCAACGGATCGACGAATGAGAGACGAAGCAGAGAAGGGTGAAGCCTGCTGCGCTATTGGAGCTTCTCGGCAGTGTGACAATGCTATCAAGGGAGATATCCAGAAACTTTTATTGTTTGTTTCGGCAGTAGCCTAAAAAAGCATAGTTCTGCTGTCTTATACTTATGCTTCTATAATTAAAGATTTTGTCAATGCTGTTAATTTGACTTTAACAATAAACAAAAGAGTATATATGCGCGTGTGTGTCAAATACATGGTAGGGTGTGTAATGTTCTTTTTATTGATTTAATCTATTTTTATACATAATTAAAAAAAATGCATTCTGCACTCGTTCTCTATATAAATTATAAGTGTGCGAAATTTCATACTCCTCCGACCGCGCAATTTTCGTAAAAAGGTGTACAAAGTTTTTGTTTCACGTGTTAATATAATGATATTTTGCTCCTTTTTCTTGTATCTGGGTACGCCCAAAGAAAATTTAGAAGGCTACGACGTCCTGTCATTTTGTAAAAAGTACCTATCTCAAATGATTTAACAGGCCTTCGTGTATTACAAGATCTATATACATAAATATTGTATCAAAAGAAAAAAATACTCACATATTAATAAAGAAAATGCAGTAATTATCATGAATATACACATTGGTAATGCTATTAATAAAAAATACTTGATTTTCGTAAAGGCATGATACGGGTAACGTGTTAATCTTGAAAGTAAATAATAGCCATTTGATTGAAATTTGAATTAATTAAATTTTATTAGCGAGAATGAATTTGAAAGGTATATTAAAATTCTAAAACGCTTAAAAATAGTTATGGGTTCGTTGTTACATTTTATGTGTTTATGAAGGATGTTGTGATGGACCCGAACGAGGCAAAACTATGTATATTTAAATTAAAATGGGACCATGTAAAGTAAAAAGCAAGTTTTTCCTTACGTTCGAATCGCAACCAACTCGATTTTATTTTTATATAAACACGTCAAAAATCGAGCTGCCAGTATTATAATATTTATTACAAAAAGTATTTATTCTACAAAATATGTGTTGATGTATTATTTCAATGTCTTTTTAAAGTAATATAATAAAAGAAAACTTAGTTATATGATATTCTACCCATAGGCCTCAAGACTAAGTGGAATACTGAGCCTAGGTCACCGTCTTTTATGGTAAAGGTGCCCCAAAAGCTATGTTTCCTCGCTGGATCGCCATAATGATCCGTTTTTCGAGGTAGGCATAGCACTTCGATCACCTGAAGCATAAAATGATATTTTTGTCTATTGTTCTACTACTACTCATCGGGTTCATATCGATAAAATTCGGCAGGAAGGCGTAATCGGCGTAAAAATAGGGTGGTGCACAATAGTGTAGTATGAATGCGAAACAACTTTAAATTAGAGGTGGCCGTCGTTCAAATAATTGGATTTTAAATTGTTATTAAATGTGCATAGTCGTACGAAGTAAGCTAATCAGTTCTTGAGAAACCAGGGTAATATTTTTAAAAAGCTGGAATGTCGGCGACACAATCGTTTGTATCGTGAACCTTTTAGCTACCCTCGTCATATGTTTACCCCATCTGTCATTTAAACTATATATGTAGGTTGAAAGATTTGAAATAAGATAGCAGGGATTCGAAAATTGATTAAGTTTTTAAGATATTATAGTCAAATAACAAAAACAGTGAACATTTTTCACGTCTACTTTTTCTTTGTCCTGTCTACGGAATCTCTAATAGTTCTTGGACTGCCATACACTTGACATTTATTTAGAACTGTAGTTATACGACGTATTTTATGTAAATAAAAGGCTTTATTATTATTAATAATTTTAGTTAAACAAATATTAAAATGCAAGTCTGTATATAACACTTATAATGAATATAGTGTAAATAGCATTCCACATTTCCGTTTCCCAACTTCTCACGAGAATGTAGAGCGCACCTTACGTAATAATTCCTTTAGCCGACAGTGTAAGGATAATACATCCATTCCGGTATAGTGTTTCCTCCGCCAACCCGAGTTCTATATTTCCCATCGACCCTCACCAATATCCACCACAGATACAAAAAGTCTACATGTATCTTTGTAGCTTTCAAATGCAACTGCAAATGTATATCAACCTGTTTGAAATTAGTTTTGTTAACGTCCATCATATGATAAATGTCCCTTATTCTCCTGTACATTCGGTTCAGTTTCCTATAGCCATAGCCAATTCTATAACCGGTGTCAGTTGTACTGAAGTATCTGTTCCCTTGCAGTATCTTCAATTTGTGTTTCGCCATGTAAATATATTGGAGTATTAAATCATATGCTTTCTGCATCGCCATATAATTAGCAGCGTTCTTAAAATCTAGCTGATCAATCCACGTGATCCATTTTAGTTCTTTCTGTCTTCTAGATGGTATGAGCTTCGTCTTGCTCTTATAAATCATTTTTTCTGAAGAGCTCTCCTTTATTCTCGATTTTAGCTCCTTCAATTTCGTTCTTAGTTTTTTAATGTCTAACTTTTCTAAGTCGATGGATATGTTTTTGATTATTACATGTTTGTATACGGGTGGTAGCGGGCTGGTTGATTTACCCTCCATGTCGAATAGATGTTCAATGTCTGGGTATTTATCATCGATGCTTAGGTCATCATCACATACGTAGAGTATTAAATGAATATCTGAAACAGTAGTGGCGTTAGACCGCGGTTAGATGATCAAAGGGCGCCAGTCATGAATGGGCGCTTTCGGGGGTCAGTCATATCTTTTGAATATAAGATATGTTGCGCGTAATGCAGAATTATCATCTGAAGGCTGATGTGAAAGGACCATGTTATGGTTTTGTATATGTAGATGTCATTGTCTTTTTTTTCAAGACCACGGGCCATAAAAATGGCCCGGACATTTGGAGGGCTTGCGTGGGGCCATGGGAAGGCCAACACGTAGAGGTCCCTTTACAAATGTAATGTAAATATGGCGTGACATTGACCGGCGATTATCTCCGTCTACACCACATAATAATGCACCCAAGGACAAGCCCCGGCCAGTGTAGGACTATTGTGGAAAATGAGGACATAAAGTACCGGGCTATTGGGGTGAACTGCTAGTGGTACTAGGGGTTTGGGCATGGGGACTATGGCGTCTGCCCGTCGCAATGTTCAGGGAACATGGAAAAAAGGGCAGACGGTGACTTTATTGACTTTTATTATTACTTTACATTAATTCATATAATTTCACGTTTTGAATAATTGTGAGGCACAGCTTTCATCACCTTTGCCTCAACTTTAATATTACTACACCCCAATAGGGTACAACAGGCGGTATTTTGTCCTTCGCAATGCTATCTACACTGTTCCCGTGTGTTATACAAATCCACTGAAAAACGCCCACCCCTCTAATGTCTAAAGTTACGTAACGTTTTGATTTCTTTACATAAATTCAGTAGAAACTGTATTACATAGCTACAGTAAGTAAAGTACTCTAGTAAAGTGCAATTTGCAAACACAGGAAATTTTGTTTCTAGTTTTCATTTATAGATATAACTATAGTCCAACAACCTAATCCTTCAGATTTTATTCAAAGAGACTCTTGGAAAGAGTGACATAAAGAATGATAAAAAAATGTATGTATACATAATACAATACAATACTCCTTATTGTACACCAACATTAGATGGAAAAAATACAAATACACAAAAACTTCTTACTAAAAGGTAGTACAATGGGCGGCCTTACTGCTAAAAGCAAACCCTTCCGAGCAACCTTTGGGTGGACAAAATCTTATTACACAGATAGCGTTGGCGTGCAGTTGAAATAGATATTAATAAATAAATAATAAAATAATTCAGTAGTTGACAGTATGAAAAATATAGGCTGATTTTAATATATATCGTAGATTACGATATAAATATGACAAAAATAAATTGTTTTAAGTAAAATATTAAATATTAATTGATATTTTTGAGAAATAAAATTGTTATATTGCAGCCATTAGCCACGTGACAATGAACGCCGATCAGAGTGCGTGACGTCATAGTGTGCAAAACACAAGAAGTTATCAATGACTTCTTGGATAACACTTCAATGAAACATATGTTTGTTTTGCACACTCTGACGTCATGCGAGACGCCATGACAGCTTGACGCGTTTTTTTGCTGAAATATTCATATTTTGGCTAAAATAGACCATAAGGCTCAAAATAAACCTGTTTCTCAAAAATTTTCAACTACCGAATTATAATACATATATTATACAGTACTTAATTTCCTTCATTTATATTCTAGGTTTTAAATAGCTTAAAAAACTTACATAAAAGAAAAAAAATTGTTATCATGATTAAACGTACATGTTTATGTGTGTCTACGTTATTACAATTTTACGATTATGCGTATAATATCACGACTAAATGGGAATTATACTTATCGAATAAATATAAATTATGGACGACATGTTAATTTAAACAAAACTTTATTTCTATATACCTACTCTTAAAGGATAATTGCGGAAGAAAAAAACGCGGAAAATTCCGCGCGGAAACTTCAACGATGAAAGGATCGACACTGATGGAAATTACGTTGTGTGTCATAGATTGCTTTAAAAAAACATTAGAGGGTATTTAGCCGAATTTGCCGCCGACGACCGTTTGGCTGTAGCAGCGACAGCGTTTAAGTAAATCCTAGAGGCCTAAAGCAGCCGATTTCGCAAATTCTAACTATAAATATGACTCTCACTGGAATCATTTTCGTTAACAGCGCAATGACACGGGCATACGTAAAACAACAGTTTTAAGGGGCGGTGTTTTATTGCTACCTGTTTTGGGTTTTACAAGGAGGCAATAAAATAGAAGTCCGTAATAGCCGGAGCAGAATACTAAAGAAACAGGGCGTCGTCAATCGGCAAAGTACACCTAAACACAAGTAATTGTTTCCTTTACTTTAAACTTATGAAATTTGCCAGTGAGTGCCTGGATGTCGATTTATAAGCCTTTCAAAGCAAAATGTTAGAGAAATGATCAAGGAGGAATTTAGCCGACACTACATCAGACAGGATACTCGGTCCCCTGGTGGAAAGCGCTTACAGCCTCCTATGGACATATGTGATACCATGGGTTTCTATCAACCCTCTGCGAGGCTTGATGAAATTACACTAGTCAACCGTGTTTTTTTACCCTGGATATTATAATGGCTTCGAATAATTTTATCTCAACAATTAATGAAATTGTGAATTATTTTGGAATATTGGCTATATATTTTCTTTAATTTCCATTTTTACACAACACTAAAAACAGTAAGTATGAAATAAAACATTACAATTATATCCATTTATATCTAATATTTATTGACTAATAATATGAATCTTGTTTTATATTTAATTAATGTATATAGACGTAAAAAGACAGGCACCTTCTATAAGATTTTCTTCTATATTATTTTTGGGGAAAATTGTCGTTGTAAAGACCAACAGTAATCTGTCGTGACGTAACGGTCCCGGCTACCCTGGTGTTCCACCGACACTATTAGGTGTTGGTAGAACTGCTCACCCTGTTCCACATTCAAATTCTCAAGAATTATCAGGAAATCGATGCCATGGAACTGTGGAGAAAGTGTAACTCTATGCTCATATTCATTCTAAAAATCTTAAGAATCAAAGCCTTCCATGAATATAGTCTCAAATTGTGTACTGGAAATTATAAAAAGCTGTAGACATATAATCTAAGCTAACAATTGAAGACGTGAGTGGATGAAGGTGATATATCGCATATTCGGTTTTTTGCTTTTTTTTGCGTAGATAAGGTTATCAGTCGATACCAAATGACTTAGACCATAGATATAAGGCATATTTAAAAAATAAAAAATTTAAAAAGATGTTAAGTTCAGTTCAGTTTAAAATAAAAGTAAAACTTTTATCTCGACTTACTCAGAATTGGAATTATGCGACTTATCCTTCATCCACTCATGTCTTCAATTATTAAAAAAAAATTGATCTGTGTTGTCGACGAAAAGAAATGAATCCTTAAATAAAACAGTGACATTACAGTTTGTTGACAGAGAGTCTTTTTATTTCTATTTAAATTAAATACAGTTCTTTCTTTCCCGTCTGACTATTAGTGGATGACAGGATTTTAAGGCGTGCTTTCAGTGTTAGATCTCTTAGTTACAAAGTCGCAAGGCTGTTCTTGGCTGTACACTTCTCTTATCTGAGCCTGTATGTCGCGGATGTCGACGTCAATTCTCACGACATGTTGGTAGTGTCTCAGCAAAAGTCTACAAATTAAATAAATAATATATTTTAGTTCTTTTAGCATGATATATTAGGGCAGCAGAGTGCGAACACTTTAATGCAGTGGAAAATAATTTTTGAATTTCATTATTTATTCATCATTAGTGTTTTTTTATTGCAGGAGTTTAGCAAACAGGCAGACGACCCACTTGATAGAAAGCGGTTAGCATCGCCTATGGACATTTGCAACACCAAAGGTGGTACAAATGTGCTGCTGCTCTCTTAAGGGAGACTGGATCCTGGTCACAAAACTGAACACAACTCAAGGTTGTTATGGCTACATACTCTAAACCAGGAGGGGTAGCCTGTTAAGTGCTAGCTACATTACATCCACGTCATGCGATGCAAACACACGTATATACGCGAAGCTGATCTAGCGTGATCGCAGGATTTCGGCGGGTGACTGAGGTGTATTATGGCGTGTACATACATAATGTAGCTCTGTCTCAGATGTTGGATGTGTCGTTATCTGAGCGCCAACTGTCAAATTTAGTCAGAATTTCCAACGAGAAATATACGACACACGTCTTAAACGCGCGTGGATTTGGTGTGCATACCAATCTTCCACTAGTTAGAGGTCTCAGACGTGTGCGTCGATGTAATGTAATTTTCGCTTAAAGCTTCTTATGATATTGTAAGATTTACTTGTGGTTCATATAAAGGTTGTGTTCGTCTTGAGTCGCAGCTGCGCTGGCCATTAAAGTGTGTTCCGTATGCAGCCTACGCAGGCGGTTGAACAGGTAACCGAGTTTGTATCTTTTGTCGTTTCTAATTGGTTCCCTTTGCTTCAAGGCTTCGTGCACTTTGTATCTTAAGAAATAAAAATCTTATTTAATATGTATTATTAGTCTGTTCTAAAAATTCTTAATATTCATCAACGAAGTGTACCCTCACGCGTTTGCCCGCTTTGGAACTGTTATATCGGAAAAAACATTTACGAATAAACACTGTTTAATTATAATAAATTTAAAATATATGTTTTTTAACAGAATTGGCAATTAAGTTTAAATACGGAATAGAAATTAAACAGAAATCGGAATAGAGATTGAGTCCAAGAAACATAGGTCCGATCAGGACGGAGGATGGAGATTAACTAACTGTCGGTTGAAACCATTGGTGAAATCTGAGTAAAACAAGGTGGGAACATGATTCTTGGATCATGTTTCTTTATATTTTTGTCATTTCCTTTCAATGGACAGTTATAACAGAACGTACACACCGCGACGATGACACCAAAGCTTATAAATATGGCATTTTTATTTTATAGGAGCTGCATACGTCTGGTTATCGCAGTGGACAACTAACTACTGGCTAGCGCAACGCGGGAGCGCACATATTAATAGTTGCTCTCGCACATTATCTGTCGCGCTCACACATTGCGCTGTATATTGTACTAGCTGTAGGACTTGTTAATATTTGTTCTTAAGGTTACCGTTCCCAAAATAAATTAGTTCAATTCAGTTCACATCAGCACTCGACAGTGAATTCTCTGCCATCTGCGGTATCATTTAACTTCTACCTCTCGCTGCTACAATTTGAAACTCACCGTTATATTTTAGCCAATTTATACGTAACAAAATGCTAGTTAAGCTAAAGGGACAGGTCTATAAATATGTCATTAGACCTCAGGCGGAAGGACCACGTTAGATACTCTCATATCCGCGACAGCCTCTGTATCTGTGACATAACACAGTGTTCCGCAAAGTATGTACCTCGGCACACTGGTGTACCGTGGTTATTAATTGGTGTGCCTCGGAAAAATAATCTTATGCTGCAGTTTAACCTTTAGGTTTGTTGATTAATAATAAATATGTTTCGAAGATTATTAAATAATTTTTTTTTTATTGCAGGAGATCAGCAGACAGGCAGACGGCCCACTTGATGGACAGCGGTTACCATCGCCTATGGACATTTGCAACACCAAAGGTGCTACGAATGCGCTGCTGCTCTCTTTAGGGAGCCTGGAACCTGGTCACTAATGCCGGAACACAACACAAGGCCGTTATGGCGGCATACTCTAGACCAGGGGTGGTAGCCATCCAGTCGGGCAAATGCCCTACCACCTGGCTGTGGGTTGTTTTGTCGCCTCTTACGACAGGCCGCCGGGCCGCAGGAAATTGTATTCTTTCTCCGTTCCTGCAATGTTGATTTATATTACTTTAAAAAATATTTGTGGTCTACCTCCAAAAAATTTATTTTTCCTAGATGTACCTCGAACACAAAAAGTTTCCGGAACATTGACATAGCGGATAAACTACAAGAGTGTCGCCTACGTTGATACGGCCGTGGTTTACAGAAACTGGATACTTACATGGGGAACGCATGTTTTACTATGGCACCTCCGCCAGGTCCCGGTTGAAGCTAGGCAAAGGTAGGCCCAAGAAATGCTGGCTTGACTTCGTGTCTCACAAGTAGGGATACCCAAAACCGCACATAGTGGAGATGAAGGAGGAAAGCGGACCCAAGGTTTGGAGGCAGACGCCCCGAATGCAACAGGGATTTAACGCTAGGATGATGATGATAAGTGTCGTACCTGATATGTATAAGAAATTGTATGGAGAGGTCGATGAGTTTTTGCTTTTTTACCACCTCATGGTTTACCCAGAAGGGTCTATACATGGCGTCAGACAGGTCCCTCCAACTCCACGCGCCGCCATACCAGCCATAATTTTCGATCAGATGCCGGCTGTGAAATGGGTTTTAAAACGATTTTATTAGACCTGACCTGTCTTACCGAGATTTTTCTGATAGTAACAGTCCATAAAGGTTCCAATGCTGGGCTCGGACCACCTATTTTAGGATTAACGGACAATATACCCGCCACGCTTGACCAATGAGAATTGTCAAATTTGACATATCAGTTATCTTGATATGCCGGTTTTTATTAAATTTTCATCCTCATTTTCACTTCTTAGGTGTTGAATTGTCAAAAATCCTTTCTTAGTACGCATCTGATGTATAGTAGGAATCCGTATGCAACTTGTCATGCTCTCAACTCCAATAGTTTGTGCTGTGTGTTGATATGGCAGTCAATCAGCCATCCAGACAGACTATTAGTAAGTAAGTCATTTAGTAAGTCAATCAGCCAGCTATCCAGCCAATCAGTCAGTCAATCGAACAGTCAGTCAGTCCGACAGTTAGTAAATCAGTTCGACAGTTAGTAAGTCGATCAACCAGCCAGCCAGCAGCCAGTCAGTCAGTCACCCAGCCATTCAGTCAGTCAGACAGTTAGTAAGTCGGTCAGCCAGCCAGCCAGTCAGTCAGCCAGGCCAAGTAATTATATATGTATAACTGCATTACTTAGGAATTCCTCTTCGGCTTATGTTGACAACTTTTTTGGTTAGTAAATTATATTCTTGTAAGTCGCAGTCCTCTGGGTTTGCATCGAATAGGTATTTTTCATTTTCGCTGTCCAAATGTCGTTGAGGAGGAGCGCTGTCTGTTTCATTCTCATCATCCGAATCGTCATTTGATAAATACATGTAGGACAGGTCAGTCAAGTTCCCGTTGAGAAGATCCTGGTATCCATCTTCTACGTAGAGCGCTTGAGTATCTTTTTCTGGAGCATGACCTTTCTTTGTTAGTGTTTCTAGTATGTGTAATTCTACTGCTTTATCTGGGATAGTGTTGTAGTTCTTGAACGTTTCACGCAGATGTAGCGATAGGTGTCATGCATTATTTCTGATACAATTATTATTAATTGTGAATGGTGTTAAACATTGACAGATAGCGTATGTATATAAACTAATATAACTAGTCGTTAACAGCGTTATTTTTAATGCTATTAATAAGGCGCATTTGGCCACAGTTTTTGACTAGGGGGAAGAGGTGGCATGAAAGGGATGTTTATGTTATGGAGGCTCTTGTAATAAAATAAAAAAAAAATTAACAAGTCTGTAGCAATTTTTTTATGGACTTGATGGAAAGCGGTTTCTGTCGCTTATGGACATTTGCAACACCAAAGGTGCCACCAATGTGCTGCATTAAGGGAGAACCTGGCCACTTATGCTGAAACACAGCTCAAGGCTGTTATAGCGGCATACTTTAAATCAGGGGTGGTAGTCATCCAGTCGGGGAAATACCCTACCACCTCGCTCTGGGTTGTTTTTGTCGCCTCTTACGAGAGGCCGCCCGGTCGAGAATTGTATTCTTTCTCCATTCCTGCATGGATATAATAGTTACTTACCACCTAATAGATTTAACAGAAGTATAATTAACATTTTAATTTAGTTTTTGCCATAAATTATACTAGTAAGAGTTATTACGATCAGAAAAGGTTTAAAATGAAGCATTAAAACAAATTGAAAAAATATTTCATTTTTCACTTTTACACAAAATTTATTACGTAGATAAATTAATAACGGTTTGTGTAAGTAATTAATCTTTAATTATTAAACTGTTAAAAACCTATTATAATGCACTTATAGTTGCTTCATTAATGTTTAATGGTGTTGAATATTACATTTCTTTTATAAAGGTGTTTAGTTTTTATGGAAATTTGCATAATGTATCACTTGTAGCAAAAAATATTTAACAATAGAAATTGATTACAGTTTTAGTGAATTCTTACACTTTACCTACAATAATATAAATAAGTAAATTTCCTGATAACGATTTGGGAATCCTGTATTATTGTCAGGCTTTGAACTTAGTTTAGTTAACTTTAAAGTATGGCAATAATATTCAATGAACGGTTTTGCAGGCAATCCTTCCTATACGGTTATTATTGTAATTAAATTATCTTTTTTATGATACCAATTTTTATTGGTAAATCAGAATGGTGTAGTTACCTGTATTGACTTACCTGTTCATAACTGTTTGCCAGGTAGCCATGAACAGAAATAAGTACATACACACACATGTATACATACCTAATGTGTATAATAATTTTATTTGTTTGATATGATTTGATAATATGAATAAATATTGGTAGAAATAAATATTTAAGTCTACGTTTATTTTATGTAATATTTTCTCCTAAGAATTTAATTAAGTTTTTATGAGTCTATTTTTACGAATCTAATCCAAAAATTCCCATCCCCCGGTCACGTTTCTCGTTGGATCGTTGATAAGTTGACGCGCTCTTTCGTCGTTGGCCTCAATCACTTGGATTAAAAGGTCTATGGTCATCCAATGGCCCAAAACACGCTCCTGTGAGGATAGGATGTGGAATATCCTGTGTATGTCGATATCACCGTGACGACCTTCTTGGCATCCTCTGAATGCCCTGAAAAAATGGACAATAGACTCTAAACCAAATCGAGATGAAAAAACAAAACATAAACAGCTCGCCATTCATTACTAATACCTCCCACGGTATTGGCAAAAAATATGGCTTAATTTTAAACAAAACCAACTTCAAACTGGAAAATTAAAAGATAAATGTTTTCTATAATAATAATAGACGAAAATTTGCATTGGTCTCCTACTTATTGAAATAGTTAAGAGTTAAATGATTTAACTCAGGTGTATTAGCTGAAATCAAACTGAACGTTCCGGCGAATTTTGTGATTCTGTGGGTTAAACTAATTTATCGTTCCTCAAAGTCTATTTGATATTTTACTCTGTGTTATTTGATATTTTGACGAGGTTTTTTTTTATCGCTAGAGTACAGCAGACAGGCAGACGGCCCACCTGTTGGAAAGCGGTTACCGTCGCCTATGGACGTTTGCAACACCAGAGGTGTCACCAACGCGCTGCCGGCCTCGAAGAAATCTTATGACACCCTTACCCCACCCACCCTGAGGTTGTGAATTTTGAAAATGTTATGTACTAAACGTTAATTATGTGATCTATGTCATAATGTTTTGTAATCTAAATGTGAGCTTTAGTTGTTTGTAAAGTATGGATAAGAATCTTTTTGGCTTTATTATTTTTTCAAATAAATATTTTTAATCGAATTAACTTTTTCAGCTGCCTGTACTTAGTTCACTGGGTAGAAACCGGAATTGAATTTTGTGATGGGTAGAAAACGGAAACACCTTAGAATTTTGTCAAACGCGAACCTATACTACAATAAAAAAAAACTAGAAGAAAAAATAAAATAAATGGTCTTTACATAAAATTTGAGAAAACAAAAACGTTACAGGGGTAGTGAAAAATTCTATAAGGCTATATACCTACGTTGATACGCACTTGCGCTTTTTACTGACCTTGTACTGAATTTCGCATACGTTTTGCACATACTGTCTGTCTTTCCAATCAAAAATCCCATTTTGAACAACGAGTTCTTTTTATATACTTCCCTCTTCTTTTGCATGATTCTCATCTTGTCTCTTGCTTGGTAGATGGCTTGTTTCATCAACTCGAATAACCTTTTGCGCATGCTGAAATGATCAGCCTCAATCGTCGTCACAGCTGTTAGTGTTGAAAAGTTTTGTATCACTTTTAGCCTTAGAGCTATGTAAAAGTAATGTGTATGTAAATTTATATTGGTAAAATTGGAACCGAGATGAAGTTTTCGTGTCATTTTGTTTTTGGTATACTCGGCAAGCACTCTAGTTGTTACAGGAGTATTTTAATTTTAAAGTAATGTATTTATAGCTATTTTTATTCAAATTTATTTATTTATTTTACATATTAAAGTAGTATTATTTATTAACCAAATTGGGTCGTTGTCGTCTTACGTCAAAGTGAGGGTTTGCACTGAAATTCAGCGTTGTGTCGGATATAGTTCCGGCACAGCAATATGCTGAGTGCAAACCTTGTTTGCTGAAGATGCGGCGTACAGATTTGCAAACTGTGTATAAAATATATAAGAAATCTAATTGCGTCGCTATTTTTGCAAATAAAGTTTCTTTCTTTCTTTTGTACAGAAAAAAGAAGAAAATAATAGCGCCACTTTCACAAATTTCTCTAAACCCTAGCAACTCCAATTTTAGTTGAGTCCAGAGTAATTTCGATACTTACTAATCTTTTTTGGTACGACATCAAACAGAGTTCAAGTATCAAGTTGCTTTAGTTAAGACGTACGCATTTGGTCAACATAACCCATGATCTTTACTTTAATAATAAATTACTATTATTTTCTAAGCAAGAACACCTTGTGATATTTTTTTTTATTAATTAATTAATCTACGGACTCTAGTTCCGTACCCTTTTGTTGTGTTGTGTACCTTAAGAATAACTTATATAATTTTTTTTTCTAATTTTAATACTTAATTTATACTAATGTAGAGTGTATCTGTTACATGCTAGTGTTGTGAGAAAGTGCATGTGTAGTGTGTGTCTTATGTCTATACCTATATATTATCTTAACTAGTGCCATGTATGCTGTTTTTTCTTTCTGTGCCTAGGTTATTACTTTTTAGGCTCTTTGTGTGTCTTGGTTTGTTTGTGACTTGTGCGTGTAATGCAATGCAGTGGTATTGCGCGTTGGTGTGAGTAAGTGTATAAGTTTTGTTGTTTTTGATTGTGTGTTTGTGACTTTGTGTGGTGTTATAATTTATTATTTAATTGTCGTGACATGAAACATGTTTCAAATGTTTCACCTTGTGATATTTAAGACAACAATTATTTGTAAGAGTCGTAGGGTGCTTACCGTTGCCTGTAAACAGCCAGATATTTACAATACCGAGATACTATCAAACGGCTGCCGGCCTCGAACGCCTTTTATTAAGTGGGTATTTTAGGGGGTACAAGCTCGAGCGTCTCCAACATGTTTGCATAAGGTTCATGGTTTAAAAAATATGACCACGTTTCTGAATACCACAAAAGCCTCGAGTGGTTTGCCTATCTCGCTTCGCCGGGATGCTCATCTTCTCAATTTACTACATCATATACTGTTTAAACCTTATCTTGAGGAATGTTTCAACTCCATTTATACGTCACATACTCTCAATTTGCGCTCCATGATGTTGGTCTTCGCAATAATGTATGTGCTAGTTTACAAGACTGTAATCTGTTCACGTATGTCATTTTTATTTTTTATTAGATAGATAGATTACTTTATTGTTCATCATTACAGAAAACTTACGTACTAGTATTAGTAATCAAATTGGGTACAAAGGGCGGTCTTATCGCTAAAAAGCGGTCTCTTCCAAACAACCCGTGGCAAGAATATTCTGATTAGGAGTGGCGATGGTGGTATACATAATTATTTTACGGTAAGTAACTTACATATGTATTTACAATTTTGAAGTGAAACTTCTTTATCAGCGTTGGAAAAAAATACCGTCACATTTTTCGATTACGCGTCACGTCACATTTTTCGGTTACGCGTCACATTATTTTGCAGGATTGTAGTTGCGTAGCAACGAGTTGTTGAAAGACCGTGGTATACGGTCAATTCGACCGTGGTAAGGGCTTTATCTATTTAACCCAATATCTGTAAAGTTGCATATAGTAGATAATTTTTCGAAAATAAGCTCATAAAGCAGTTTCACTTCTTACGTGTGTACACTAGTACACCCACACATTTTTATTATTATTTTTCCCTTTTTCTTTGTTGCATAATAATTATACATAACTTAAGAATTTCCTTTGAATTAGGTTGCCTGGAAGAGATCGATTTTGTTTGAACAAGTAACTATTGTTTTGTTGTGCATTTTTGTAATTTTTGTTTTGGTGATCAATAAAGTTTTCTCGATGTATTTATTTATATGTCTACTTGTTTGATTGAATTGAATCGAAATAAGTATTATTATTATGTACTCACTTGGTGGTGGTTTCCATCTTCTTCTACCGTCTTTTTGAACTACCATCTCTGCATTGCCATTCTGAACTTTCAAACGCAGCAAATCGTCCGTCATGTCAATCCTCTCCAGGAACTGTTCTATTGCCATTTTGTTTGTTAGTTTCGCATTTTGCTTCCTTTTCATTTCAATTCGCTTCCAAACAACCAACGGATCGTATTTTTTTAAATAATCCTTAAACGTCCAATTTGCGTATGCTTTTTTGTCAACGTGTTTTTTGGTTATTTTATTAAAATCTAACATTCGAAGATTGAACATAGGTTTATAAATGTTTCCTTTGTAGTTTTCTTCGATACATAGCGAAGTTTTTATGGACAAATCTGGAAGGATTATTTTGGTATAATTATGTAGGTATGTACAAAAACATAATTATGTCTTAAGGTACGTGTTTATGTAAAGAAAGTGATTTATGGGTTGTGTGGAGGAAGATGTCCTCTATATTTTTATATATATATATATATATATATATGTATATCAAGACCAGTGTTGTTACTTGCCAACTCATTATAACATCTTGGTATACAGTCCAGAAGAATGGTACAATATCTGTTTTTCTAGACGAATAAAATCTGTAGTCACGAGTCAATAGGTTTCTTATAGGTAGTTTGTTCTATGCTACTCTGCGCCATCAGTTCATCACTTAAGATCAGGTGAGTTATATTACAGGTCAGGTTGATGTAATAATAAAAAATGTGAAACATTACTTACAAAATGAAAATAATCTGAATAACATTTTTAATAAGTCTTTAAGTACGGCAGTTTCGTAGGAAATATGCTGTTTTGCTAGGTATATAAAATTTAATTATGATTGAAAACAATCAAATTTAATCAACTTTGTTAGATTTTGTAAGTAATTCACACATCTTGGAAATTGGAAGTAGACCGCAAGACAGGCGATGACAAATTTTAATTATTTAAAAATTTCATAAAACTTTAAATGCGGTTACTACTCCCTTTTAAATTTATTTGTTCACATGATATGATACATATATAGTTTTATTTGTACACTTGTTCCTTTCTCTATGGTCTTAATTATAAAACAATTTTAGAGTGACAAAATATTTATATTAAACAAATTTATAAAAAATTTAGCTTCCATATGTTTGTCTCCGCGTAAATGAAAGGGTAGTTCAATGATCGCCAAGATCTTTTTTCATAACAGTGCATTTTAATAAAATAGAATTTGACTCTAAACAAGCGCTATATTTGAATACAACTGGAAAAAGCGCTAGATTTCGCTAGAGAATATTGACTATGTGACGAAACCCCAAGGCCATGTTACCAAGCATGGTATTTTGAAGACCTCCCTTCCCCTGAACGGGTCACGTAATATGGGTACGTTCCATTAGTTTATTGGTTGAGTTGGTATTAAACTCGAGGAGTCTTAGTATATCAGTAATATTGTTCATTTCATTGCTAGAATACCGCAGACAAGCTGAGGGTCCAACTGATGGAAAGTGGTGACCGTCATTTATGGACATATACAATATCAAAGGTTCTAGCAATGCGCTCTTGGCCTCGAAAGGGGGACTGGATCTGGCTACTAATGCTGGAATATATCTCAAGACTGTTAAGGCGGTATACTCTAGACTAGGTGGCCATCCAAATGGCATTTCCATTTTTTTTAAACATAAACATATAGAAGATTCTCAAGAACTGGTGTTGAAGATGGATTTTTTTAATGACTTTCATGCTGACTAAGCTGTTGGGAAACCCTGATCGATATCAGACCCAAATTTAATAATTCCTCACAACACAGCCGCCGACTTACTGCAGGGATCTCTCTCTCATATTTTATTCGAACGGAAAGAAAAGTTGGTCAAACACAGCCTGTACTCGTCAATACTGCTGTCCTTATTCCACTAGTAAACTTTTGTGGATATTGCTGTCTTACTCTGTCCTGCCCCGGCATGGATCAAAGATTATACTGGAGGAAAGTTCACAGAATGGTCTCATTTATAATATGCGTTTGTTATTTGTATTAAACCTATTAAAATCAGGTATCCAAAAATATTTTACAATAGTTCTGAAGTGTTAAATCCATAAGGTTTAAAAATAAAGAAATAAAACTTAAAGATATATAATTTAGTTAAATGCAAGTTATAATATTGAAATGGAATATACGAACTTAAAAAACATATAATTAATTATTAAAAATGAACGAACTTATTAAAATAGTGAAAATTGTTAACAATATAATGGTTCCCAAGGCAGCCATGAGATTGTTTCTAAAATGCTGGCCGTATTTCCTTGTTGTATGGAAATGCTAATTCGCTGCTCCCATCTTTCTCCTCCCAAAAATGCCCTGCGCAAAACTCCCCCCTCCCTCAAATTTAATTGAATTCCCAAAATATGTATTAATTTAAGTAATGTGTAGTAATTATAACATTTTGTAAAAATATTGTATAAAGTCAGTGAAGTGTAATGCCACTGACTTAGACCGTACCATTGTTAGAGACAACAGTGCTGACAAGCATAAAAAAATAAAGGCTAGCCATTCGGTTACGAGTGTGTACGATGCGTTAGTAAAAATTATGCACAGCTTCGAAAAGAACAATATAGAATATTTCTATATACAGTTCAGAAGAAGAAGTCGTGGTAGTGTAATGGCTAGCGCACACGCCCTAAACTTAGAGGTCGCGGGTTCGATCCTGGCCGGAACACATGCACCACTTAGGCTGTTTTCTGACCTAATGAGCATATTGTTACAATTACCATGTGCTAATAACGGTGAAGGAAAACATCGTGATGCTACCTGCACATCGAGATAACCGATGTGTCTAACCTGCCAAGCCGCCTTGGACAAGCGTGGCGGGTATACTGTCCATTCCCCCTAAAATGGGACGCCCTAGCCACCAGTGGGACAGTAATGGGCTGTTGTTATTTATATATTTTTATTATATATTCAGTTAATTTAGGTGAAATTCCAACGTTATGGCAGAGCACGCGGAGTTGGTATTTCTTCACAACATCATAAGCATTTATTAGACATGTCATGTTAATTAATAACCTATTAATGTAAAGTTTAACGACCCCTATGGTTGAGGGGGCTTAAGTCCTGACCTGTGTAACTAATTGGAATGCAGACTCCTAAGTCTGAGATGGAGCATCTTACTTAGAAGATGTTCACGCGGCTCTCGAGGAAAACTAGATTATATGTATCAGCAAAAACAGACGACGGTAAAGAGTTCCACTCTTCAGCGGTATGATATGATAAAAGTGGAAGCATAGCGTTTCGTCCACTTTATTTCCGCCATATATGTTCTTTTTTTTAAATGTATGATCTTTAAAAATATTTTCCAAAACTTTTTTGTTCGCAAACAGGCCAACACAGCTTACGTACTTTTAAATAAAACAAGAACACAGAGAATATGGTTGCTAAATGGCCTTCTTGATGCGAACACAGCATGCATTATATATAGACTTTTTTAATTTAGAATATTTATGTTAAATTACTTTTAAGTTTGTAATTAAATTAGAATGTACTGTGCATTTACAATTCTAAAACACCTATATAAACTACATTCTTGCAAATAAAGATATTGATTGATTGATAGACATCGAGTACATAATAATGTAGAAAAAAACAGAAATAAATAAATAATGAAGTAGAATCAATAATTTACAAAAAGTGTGTATTGATGTGCTTAGCGTTCTATCTATTGAAAATATCGAATTTAGTTTGAGCAAAAACTTTGAATTTAAATATAAACAAAAAATATGTAAACTTCTTTGGTCTATTCCACCACTTCATTAATCTATGCCCCGTAGTATTGGAGTAAGGGGTTTCCTCCCTCCAACTCAGTCTACTGTGGCGCGTTTCTGACACATGTCGTATGCTTCGGGATACGATAAAAAATGTATTCAAATATATCGTCACGCGATATGAAAGCTATTAAAATATACGTTTAAATGTGACATAGAAAACAATTCATACACATAATACGTACATTCGATAATTCGTTTAATTCTTGTGATGTGACCCGTGTGAGTTTAAAGATTTTTACTGGCGAGTTTTGTGACGCTCTTAACTGTAATTACAGGTGAGTTCGTTCTTTTTTTTGCATAATGGCAAGGAGAATACGTAATGCTGGCTTCAGTAAAAATTTGCTACATTTTTGACTCGGATTTTATACTTTTGAAGGAGAGAATAGAACATTTCTGTTTTAGTATTTTTTATAAATTTTGAGACTGATATATGTGTATGTATACATAACATTGTTTTCATGTTTTGCGTATATATATATATTAATATTCTTAATTACATGGCATATACTTTATATTATTATTAATGTAAAATTATGTATTATTTATTAAGTTTAAGATTTTAAAGTATCTTGCTCTCTTTTACATGTATAAAATAAAATAAATGTTTATTTATTATTTTCTCAATCAAATAATGAAGTAACACAATTTTTGCGTAATTATAAAAATTCTATAAATAATTGTATGATTTAAATTTAAAGTTCCTAAAAAATAAGAAGAATATAACAAAGGTAAGTAGCGTCAGCAGAAGCCCAAACAGAGAAAAAACCAAATAAAAATATATAAATAGTATATGTATTTATATATTACTAGTGGTCGCCCAGTGGTCGAAATTAAACCATAATTAATTTAAATTATAGGTTTGAACATTATTGTGGTTCTGTTGTCATAGACTATATACTTAACGTGACCATTTATTTTTTGACTCAAAACGGGACATTGGTTTATTTAGGTTAATTAACTAATTAAATTACGTAGTCAATAAAGAAAACACTCTTAAAGTTTTTTATTCAGAAAAAGTCAGCTTAAAAGTTACGAATTAAAATATATATATACCGAAACTTTTAGTTATATTTATCAAAGGAACAAATTTGCTTTAATATAGCTGGTGATGATTTTAAGTAAGAATGAAATTCTTGGCACGTTTTTTTTATATTCACATTAATTATCAACATCGCCTTTAAAGCTGAAATTTGTAACTGGGTCTTCTCAGATGGCCACTTTGAAAATACTCTTTCTACTGGAGCATTTTTAGCATATTCAATTAAAATATAGTTTTCATGCTGAAGATTGATGGCTTGAAAATATTTCTATACTTCCACCCAACGATTTTCTGTGGAAACATTTAAATTATTCCGTCTGTACGGCTCGACTACTCAAATTTTCGCGCGGTTTCAGAAAACGGGACATTTTGCGTCCCAGAGTTCATTTCGGGGACGCCGGGACTCGTAGCTCTAAAAAGGGACAGTCCCGTTCAAAACGGGACGTTTGGTCACGTTAACTATACTTCTATAATCACAGATTTCGCCAAGGCTACACTGTTAATTTGACTTTAACAGTAAACAAAAGAGTATACATGTGTGTGTCAAATACATAGTGTGTGTAATGTTTGTTTATTGATTTACTGTATTTTTTATGCATAATTTTATTAAAATATTAGCATTCTGCACTCCTTCACTATACAAACAATAATGGTCTTACTTATAATAGTTTGTTAAATTTTAAGAAACTGCTCAGCAATTGATTAACAAAAATCTCACCTATAAACTCCTCATTAGTCAAATATTTTGCGGACAACCTATGTTTTAATCATCCAAATTTCATTTATCTCTGTTTCTCATTGGTACACAACAAGTAATACACATTTATAAGTGGTAAAAAGAAATATTCATTGATTAGGGACCGATTCTGAGCCTCTTACTTAAGAGATGACTAATCTTTTCTTAACAAGATTATTATAAGTAAGGCCATAAGTGTGCGAAATTACATAATCCTCCGTCCGCGCAATTTTTGTAAAAAGGGTACAAAGTTTTTGATTCACGCATTGATGTAATAATTAATTAATTATGTATGATAATTATATTAATGTACTCATATATTTTATATTGTGGTATTGTTTAGATGGATTTATAATATAATATGAACTTTATAAATACTGCTGTTTACTTAAGAAATAACTTTTGTACGAAGGTTGGTTGAGCATGTATTGTGTTATTGGCTCGATTTAAAGGTTGTTTGGAAAGTATTACTACGAACAATAAGGTCACAAATTGGTACTTGAATATTTATCTATATGAATTAAGGTTGCATTTTGTTACAATTCTATTACTTATATGTCAAATTGATTTATTATAAGATCCAATTACTAACAGTTTTTAACTTTTTTACCTAAAACGTCCACACCATCACCGTAGAACAAAATATATACTACTTAATATTAATATTATAAAGAGGTAAAGTTGGTGAGTTTGTAACATTGTAGGGGGTAATCTCTGAATCTACTGAACCGATTTTGAATATTCTTTCAGCAGTGGAAAGCTACATTATTCCTGAGTGACATAGGGTATATTTGATTGTGATATTTTTGCTGATATCCTACGAAGTAGGCACGGGTCGTTTTGTTAGTATATTATATGTTCGCACAGAGCTGCGCACAGTTATTTTCCCTCCATAACACGAAAAAATAAATTGGAGCTCTGTATCTGGAACATAACAATATTTGATTTTACAACCTCTGTAAACATAAAAATCTTAACCTCTACAAGTCGAATGTTTCCTTACAAAATTCGCTTAAGTCGAAAACCTCCATAACTTCAAAACTTTCCAACTCGATATTTTTGGTGTCTCCCTTCAAGTTCGACTTGCGAGGTTTTACTGTACTTAATATTTTCTTAAGTTTTCGCGACTTGTACACATAATAAAACTACGTTTTAACGGTTTTAAGCGCGGTAATTTATTTTATTTAGGTTTATCCGACGTTTCGGCCGCTTTTCAGTTGCCGTGGTCACGGAAGACAAAGATGACAATTGTCGAACGTGTATTGTCAAAGTTTTTATTCAGCCTACCGCCAACTTGTTCATTTTAATTATTTAGTTTTAATTTTGTTTATGGATATTATTTACTCTATGGGAGCCTAATCTAATTTACCACCGCTTCACAACATGTTGTGGCTTGAAGAGAAGAAGCGGCGCAAGAAACTCTTCAGCAAACATGCCTAGTTCTAAAAATTTTTATATAATAATAAAATGAGTGGAAGGAAAAAATAAAAGAAATTATCAGTCAAGTTGGTTTGTTTCGTTGCACGCAGAAAGAGCTCACAGTGTCTTGAGGTCTGGCAGTTAGTTTTTGCTGGGTTTGGGTCTTAATAGTTTTGATGATTGGAGTACCACCTGTTTGGGATCCAATTACCGCGCTTAAAACCGTTAAAACGTAGTTTTACTGTACTTATCTAAATGTGATAGACGAATCAAAGAAATTGAAGAAGAATCAAGAAGTTGAATAAATTTTGTTGAAAGGCACAGAAATTCAAATTCAAAGTTAGGTTTATGCAGATTATTTTGTTTGATTCATTCAAATTTAAAGTATCGGCTTAGGCAATGATCTGGAAGCAACAAATATATAAACAAACCCACGCTGAATTTCAAATTCCCTCAGGATTCCCGGGACACAATGTACTTGCATCATTTAAAAAATATGCAAGCTACAGTTTTAGTGAAAACTCTGTCGAAATAAGCTAATTTTTATGCACCCGAATAACTACAAACCGCCCGGGAAAATTCCCGTAGGATTCCCGGGAATCACACATTTAATTACATAAAATTTTCTATCAATCAATGAATATATCTGGCCATTTTAAATTATTTCCAGAATAGTTTTCCGCGGGATACCTAAGATAAAAATTAGGGCAGATTTTAGGTGTAATAATTTGCTATCGATCAGCAAAAACCCCATCGAAATCGGCCCAGTCGTTTTTACATGAATCCGGAAAAAATAGACAAGCTCTAAAAAGCAATGCATAGTGTTCTCCAGCGTTTATATAGTGCATTCGAATTGTTCTTTTTATATAAAAATCTTCAATTTATAGATACGGCATGTTCAGAATTTTATAATATTATAAATATTAATATGGATAATAAATTTCTGAAATAAATACAAAGGAGTTTTTAAATGTCCATTTTAAAACACAAAAGCTTTGATCTTTCTCATAATGCCAGTATTATTGTGGAGAGGGATTCTAAGCATTTTAAAATGTACGGCATCCAACAGGGACTCATTACTTTTTACGATGATATAATTTTGAATGTATATTTAAGAATTTGGTATAATGATCCATATCGCATTCAATAATGTTTTTAAAACGTAATAATGGCGTCTATGTATACCTATATGCGCATTAAGATCATGCTGGAATCTTTATCTTGTTTATAGCTTTTAGGGCCGGATTGATCAGTGTGATATGTTCTTATAGAACATCGGTGTGATAGGTTCTTATAGAACATCGGTGTGCTACTTTGTTATAGAATATCGGGGTGCTACGTTGTTGTAGAACATCAGGGTACTACGTTATCATAGAACATCGGTTTACTATGTTCTAAAAGAATATCGATGTGATACGTTCTTAGAGGACATCGTTGTGATACGTTCTTATAGCACATCGGTATGCTACGTTGCTATAGAACATCTATGTACTATGTTATTATAGAACATTGGTGTGCTACGTTGTTATAGAACATCGGGGTGCTACGTTGTCATAGAACATCGTTTCACTATGTTCTAAAAGAATATCGATGTGATACGTTCTTAGAGGACATCGTTGTGATACGTTCTTATAGCACATCGGTGTGCTACGTTGTTATAGAACATCGATGTACTATGCTATTATAGAACATCGGTGTGCTACGTTGTTATAGAACATCGGGGTGATAAGTTCTCAGAGGACATCGGTTTGCTATGTTCTAAAAGGATATCGATGTGATACGTTCTTAGAGGACATCGTTGTGATACGTTCTTATAGCACATCGGTGTGCTACGTTGTTATAGAACATAGATGTACTATGTTATTATAGAACATCTGTGTGCTACGTTGTTATAGAACATCGGGGTGATACCTTCTCAAAGGACATCGGTTTACTATGTTCTCCTTACCCATCTATTTACTTCATCGCTTTTATCCCATACTTCCTAATACTATACCCTCTATCATCCAAAAGGCTGGCAACGCGTTGTTTTCGCCGCTGGCGTTGCTAACGGCTATAGGCGGCGGTAATCCCTTTTCATTAGATGCGCCGTCTGCCTGTTTGCTAGCTTCATAATTCTCCGGACCTGGGACGAGGTTATCGGAAGGTAAGTGGGATTCCCAAGGGGCGGTCCTCCGTTCTGTATACAAAACTGAAATTAATGCGTGTGAAGCCGCTAGCAAATGTTAGATAGATTGATTGATTTTATGTTGCATTTCTATACTTCTATACTAATATTATAAAAGGGAAAGATTTGTATTTGTGTATATTTGTAACAAATAAACTCAAAAACTACTGGACTGATTTCACAAATTATTTCACCATTAGAATGCTACATTATCTTTGGGTAGCTATATTTAATTTAAATAATCAGGTCCTAAATTTTTTCAAGGCAGCACAACCTCTGCCAGGATCGCTAGTGTACAATAAACTATATTCTATTGTGTTCTGGAAGTAAGAAAGTAGAAACAGAGCGTGGATCGTTATGATTCCAGGCAAATATGGCAGCCCGCAAATTCGCTTGATACACGGATTCAGTGAAGTTATATTATTTAAAGCCTACTTTACGTCCGTGCATTCAGCGAGTTTGTGGTTTATGTTTTCGCAATGGGGTCACAGCGCTCCATAGAGGCCTACAGTAATAAGCGGGCGTGCAAATCGTGCAACGTGCCCGACTGAATGGCTACCACCCCTGGTCTAAAGTATGCCGCCATGACAGGCTGTTGCAAATGTCCATAGGTGATGGTAACCGCTTTCCATCAAGTAGGCCGTCGGTCTGTCTGCTGAACTCCCGCAATGGAAATAAAGTTAATATAAACTATGTAACAAACTATCCGAAATGAAATAAATATGACGTAGAAATAAAAAAACTTTAAAAAACTATTTTTTTAATTTACTAATATGTAAATTAGGCTACAGAATTATTTAATAGTGTAAAACGAGATAAATAAAGCAGCTAAACTCAGATAATTTTATCATGAAATATTGATAACTGAAATACTCTTTTATGTCCATCAATTTCAGTCTGTATAAAATAAATAAAAACTTGTTTTTTTAAAAAGGTAAAACAAACTTTTGAGATCCTGGATATCGTGTAGTAGCAGAGTGCTAGCCATGACAAGTAAAACGAGCCCAAACACGACGGGTCTATAATAAAACTACGTTCTAACGGTTTTAAGCGCGGCAATTTATTTCATTTTGGATTATCCGACGTTTCGGCCGCTTTTCAGTGGCCACGGACGACAAAGATGACATTTGTCCAACGAGTATTGTTAACTTTTTATTTAGCCTACCGTCAACTTGTTCATTTTAATTATTTAGTTTTAATTTTGTTTATGGTTATTATTTACTCTATGGGAGCCTAATCTAATTTACCACCGCTTCACAACATGTTGTGGGTCGAAGAGTCGTCGAGCGAAACGTCGGATAAACCAAATACGGCGGGTCTATCTAGTTGAGTACAGGAGTTCCTATGGCCACCTTCTGACTCCATCATCAGACCATCTCCATGGTATTATTGCATTGTCACGCGATATACATAGGTGTGCAAAATTTCAGCTCAATCGGAAACCGGGAAGTTGGTCAAATTTAACTTGCAAGATTTCACCCGAACTTACATACATAGGTACATTCATTGCAAGTTAAATAAAGTCTTGTAAAAATACCCAATTACATTCAATATGCATGATATCATACTTTCTTGGTAAAATAATAAGTGAACTAGTTTTCCTCGCCGCTACGCGAGTGAAGCCTCGGGCAAAACCTAGTATTTATATATACAATCTTTCCTTAAAAAATGATGTAACTGATGGTGAAAACCGCAAAAAAAACTCTTGCGTGTTTTAAGAGGGGTTAGCGTATATACAAACAAACAGAAAGGTAGCATTTCTTTTATACTGTATAACATGACAAAATTTAATTATACTTTAAGTTAAACTTCATTTTAACTCTGAGTAGGACTGTTAGTTATTAAATAAGCTTACAAAGAAACCCAAAGAGAAACAAGGTGAACATTCTTCTTATAATTATATAAGTGGCTACGCTACTAGTGGTTTAGCGTAGCACTAAAGTTTCCGACTACGGCGTAGTACGTATCTCGTAGCCTGAGCCCGTAAAGCTGCTACGAGAGTACAATTAAATTATATTAAGAGGCTATGTACGCCTAATTCAAATCGGCATTTCATAAAATCAACCCCGCACGTCCGATATTTACTTCGATGGAACAGCGCCAAATAAAACTTCGACCGTGGCGAAATATTGCAATTGACCATACCGACGCGCACCGCGCGCCTTGCCGACTTGATTCAATTTATTTGATTCTAAAGCCCACGAGAGCGAGACAAACTGTCCTAAAGTGAGATAGACCGTTTGTATGCGTAATTCCTATTGAAATTTTGACACAACTTCCTAAGCGTCTTTAGCCCAACGGCTTACCATGCTCAACGGTAACTAGGAGGTACAGGGTTCAAATCCTCCTCTCAGACTTTACGTTTTTTTTTCCCAAGAACTTTTTAGATAGGTAAATTTTATTAAAATTATTTCATTTTACTATGGAACACCAATGAGTTCATATTATTCCTTCCCTAGAGCCGAACTTTGCATCTGTGCAAATGTCCATGGGCGGTAGCCATCTCTTAAGAAATTAAGAGGAACTTACTATCAAATTTTTGACTGGGTAAACGGTCGTGTCACACGATCTGGATCCTTATTAAACTACATTTATTACTAAGTTTTGGTAGAGATAGATATAGCGTAATAACAGGTCACTTTAAATATCGTTAGTCCGATTATCTGCAATTACATTTACATAACATAATATTGTTATTTAGTTTTTATTCGAATGAAGTTCCTTTGCGCGGCTTGCGGTGTTGCCAAATTAGCGCTTTCAGTGTTAATTTTTTTTTCTTTACGTAAATTATTTTTCAGCGCTTAACACCTTATTTAGCGCTTTTTTAATTCTGTAACTCTTCACTGAATTATCGTCGTGTATTGCAATATTATACTTACAATATAATAATACTTCAATCTTCCAAACCAGTCATAACTAATAGGTTATTATTCAAAATTATCGTAGCACTGTCTTAGGTGAACACCCTAATTCAAATCGGTGTTTCACATCCTAAAGTGAGAGGAGTTCACATGGATAATACTTATTGAAAATTCGACATGTAACACTAAGAATGTTTAGCCTAATGGTATTCTAATACTCTGGTGGTGAGGAGGTATAAGATTCGATCCCCATAAAATTTGTTCTTTTTTTCACTTTTTCTAACTAAATTTGATACAGTAAAAATATTTTAATGATATTAGTTTTTAGATAGGTAAATTTTATTAAAATTATTTCATTGTATTATGGAATAACAATTAATTCATATTAGCCCTTCCCTATTAATATTATAAATACGAAAGAAACTGTCTGTCTGTTTATTCCGTTTTCAGGGAACAACTACTGGAACGATTTGCTGAAATTTGGGCTATTTCAGTCATTTTAGCCATTTCAGCCATTTGGACCATTAAAGCCATTTCAGTCATTTGGGCCATTTCGGCCATTAGGGCCATTTGGGCTATATCAGTCATTTCAGAAATTTCAACCATTTCAGTCATTTCAACCATTTTAGTGTTTTTGGCCATTTCGGCCATTTGGGCCATTTCAATCATTTCAGCCATTTGGGCCATATCAGTCATTTTAGTCATTTATACCATTACAGCCATTTTGCCATTACAGCCATTTCGGCCATTTGGGCCATTTCAGTCATTGCAGCCATTTCGGTCATTTGGGCCATTGCAGCCATTTCAGTCATTTCAGCCATTTAATCCTTTTCGTTCATTTAGGGCATTTGGGCCATTTCGGCCATTTGGGCCATTTCAGCCATTTTAATCATTTCAGCCATTTCAGCCATTTTGGCCATTTCGGTCATTTGGGCCATTTGGCCATTTTGGTCATTTCAGCCATTTCGACCATTTCAGGCGACCAAAAAATACAGGTAGGCAGACACAACTTCGAGGGGGAAGCCAATAGGAGGATTCAGTTGGGCTGGGCGGCATTCGGCAAGCTTCGTCAAGTGTTCTCGTCGACCATTCCGCAATGCTTCAAGACAAAAGTCTTCGAGCAGTGCGTCCTCCCCGTCCTGACCTACGGGGCCGAGACGTGGACACTGACGGCAGGATTGGTCCACAAGTTCCAAGTCACTCAACGGGCTATGGAGCGAGCTATGTTGGGTGTTTCTCTTATGGATAAAATTAGAAATGAGGATATCCGTAAGAGAACCAAAGTAACCGACATAGCTCGCAAAATTAGCAAGTTGAAGTGGCAGTGGGCCGGTCACGTCTGTCGCAGGACCGATGGCCGTTGGAGCAGACGAGTCCTGGAGTGGAGACCGCGTCTCGGTAAACGTAGTGTCGGACGCCCTCCAGCCCGATGGACCGACGACCTGCGCAAGGTCGCCGGTAGGCGCTGGATGAGAAAGGCAGCAGATAGGTATGAGTGGCGCCGTCTTGGGGAGGCCTACGTCCAGCAGTGGACTGTGAATGGCTGACGACGACGACGACGACGACCATTTCAGCTATTCCGACCATTTCGGCCATTTCAATCATTTCAGCCATTTCGGTCAATTCGACCATTTGGTCCATTCAACCGTTTGATCATTTAGACCCGTTCGGCCATTTCAGTCATTTCAGACATTTCGGCCCCGTGGGCCATTTCAACCATTTTAGTCATTGCAGCCATTTCTGCCATTTGGGCCATTTCAGCCATTTGGGCTATATCAGCCATTACAGTCATTTCAGAAATTTGGGTCTTTTTAGTGATTTCGGTCAATTCAACCATTTGGGCCATTCGGCCGTTTGATCATTTAGACCCATTCGGCCATTTCAGTAGTCATTTCAGCCATTTTGGTCATTTGGGCCATTCCAGCCATTTCAGCGATTTCGGCAATTTCGGCCATTTGGGACATTTGGGCCATATCAGCCATTTCATTCATTTCAGCCATTTCGGCCATTTTAGCCATTTCAGTCATTGCAGCCATTTCAGCCATTTTAGCCATTTCGGTCATTTCAGCCATTTAAGCCTTTTCGTTCATTTCGGCCATTTGGGCCATTTTAGCCATTTGAGCCATTTTAGCCATTTGGGCCATTTCAGCCATTTGGACTATTTCAGCCATTTTAATCATTTCAGCCATTTCGGCCATTTGGGACATTTGGACGATTACAGCCATTCCAGTCATTTCGGCCATTTCAGTTATTTCAACCATTTTAGTGTTTTTGGCCATGTCGGTCATTTCGGTCATTTCGGCCATTTGGGCCATTTCAATCATTTCAGCCATTTGGGCCATATCAGTCATTTTAGTCATTTATACCATTACAGCCATTTATGCCATTACAGCCATTTCGGCCATTTGGGCCATTTCAGCCATTTGGGCTATTTCAGCCATTTTAATCATTTCAGCCATTTCGGCCATTTGGGACATTTGGACCATTTCAGCCATTCCAGTCATTTCGGCCATTTCAGTTATTTCAACCATTTTAGTGTTTTTGGCCATGTCGGCCATTTCGGTCATTTCGGCCATTTCAATCATTTCAGCCATTTGGGCCATATCAGTCATTTTAGTAATTTATACCATTACAGCCATTTATGCCATTACAGCCATTTCGGCCATTTGGGCCATTTCAGCCATTTCGGTCAGGCTATTCGGGCCATTTCAGCCATTTGGGCCATTTCAGTCATTTGGGCCAATTCACTCAATTAAGCTATTTCGGCTATTTGGGCCATTTCAGCCATTTCGGCCATTTGGGACATTTGGGCCATTTCGGCCATATCAGCCATTTCAGCCATTTCGGCCATTTCAGCCATTTCGGTCATTTGGGCCATTGCAGCCATTTCAGCCATTTTAGCCATTTCGGTCATTTCAGCCATTTAAGCCTTTTCGTTCATTTAAGGCATTTGGGCAATTTTAGCCATTTGGGCCATTTTAGCCATTTGGGCCATTTCAGCCATTTTAATCATTTCATCCATTTCGGCCATTTGGGACATTTGAGTCATTTCAGCTATTTCAGCCATTTGGGCCATTTCAGTCATTTGGGCCAATTCACTCAATTAAGCTATTTCGGCTATTTGGGCCATTTCAGCCATTTCGGTCATTTGGGACATTTGGGCCATTTCGGCCATATCAGCCATTTCAGCCATTTCGGCCATTTCAGCCATTTCAGTCATTGCAGCCATTTCGGTCATTTGGGCCATTGCAGCCATTTCAGCCATTTCGGCCATTTGGGACATTTGGGCCATTTGAGTCATTTCAGCTATTTCCGCCATTTGGGCCATTTCAGCTATTCCGGCCATTTCAGTCAATTCAGCTATATCGGCGATTTGGGCAATTTCAGCTATTTCGGTCATTAGGGCCATTTCAGCCTTTGCAGTCATTTCAGCCGTTTCAGCCATTTCGGTCATTTGAGCGATTTGGGCCATTTCAGTCATTTTGGCCATTTAGGCCGTTACGGTTATTTCGGCCATTTCGGTCAGTTCAGCAATTTGGGCCATTTCGGCCATTTCGGCTATTTCAGCCATTTGAGCCATTTCAGTCATTTAGGCCATTTTGGTCATTTCGGGCATTTCAGCCATTTCGGTCATTTCAGCCATTTGAGCCATTTCGGCCAGTTCAGCCATTTGGGTCATTTTGGCAATTTAGGCCATTTCGGTCATTTCGGCCATTTGGGCCTTTTAGGCCATTTTGGCCATTTCAGTCATTTCAACCATTTCAGCCCTTTGGGCCATTTCGGCCATTTCAGCCATTTGGGCCATTTCAGCCATCTTGGCCATTTAGGCAACTTCGGACATTTCAGTCATTTCAACCATTTGGGCCATTTTGGTAATTTCGGACATTTCGGCAGTTTCAGTAATTTGAAACATTAGGGCCATTTCAGCCATTTCAGCCACTTCAGTGAATTCAGCCATTTCGGCCATTTGGGCCATTTCAGCCATTTCGGTCATTTGGGCCATTTTGGTCATTTCGGTCATTTGGGCCATTTCAGCCATTTCACACATTTCGGCCTTTTCAGTCAATTCAGCTGTTTCGGCCATTTGAGTCATTTTAGTCATTTCGGCCATTTGGGCCATTTCGGTCATTTGGGCCACTTCATCCATTTCGGCCATTTCAGATATTTCGGCCATTTTAGCGATTGCGGTCATTTGGGCCATTCCAGCCATTTCAGTAATTTCGGTCAGTTCGACCATTTGGGCCATTCAGCCGTTTGATCATTTAGACCCGTTCGGCTAAATATATTTTCATCTCGGAAATCTCATTTTTCGGGATAAAAAGTAGTTCTTGGCCACCCTCGGTATTAACATAACATATGTACTCAGTTTCAGCCAAATCGGCTCAATAGTCTTTCCATAAAAGGATAACAAACAGTGAGACAAATATACTTGTGGATTTTTTTACGTGGAACCCTAAAAACGTAGCCTAAGTTACTTCTTATAACATCAGCTATCTGCCAATGAAAATTACGTCAAAATCGATCCAGCTGTGTCAGAGATTAGCCGGAACATCCAGACACACAGACAGACAGCCAAAATTTCTATAAATAGCATTTTCGGAAACTCCTGGTCCGATTATATTAGACTTTATTTTGAGATTTCAAACAGGCACTTCACTTTTATTTATCTGTATAGATAAGAACTATAAAATAAATAATAATAGATATATATAATAGTTTAAAGAAAAACACTCTTTCATAAAAAATCCAACTAAAAAACAGAAAATAAAATTTAATAAATTTGGTTTCTGATTAATGGGGTCTTAAAAAAAAGCGTGGGGTGTATTCAATGCGCTTTTTCTTCTTTTTTAAAATCTTAAAGAGCGCCTTTTTTACACTATTATTTATTTTTTATTTTTAGTTGTTATTTTTTAAATGTTAATGTTTTTTTTAATAAAATTTTAAATATAAGCTTTTGAGATTCTGCATATCATGTAGCAGCAGAGTGCTAACTAAGACAAGTAAAACAAGCCCAAACACGACGCGTTTATCTTGTTTAGTAAAGGAGTTCCTATAGCCACCTTCCGACTCCATCATCAGATCAGCTCCATGATACCATATTATTGCATTGTCACGCGATATAAACATACGAGCCCAAACACGACGGGTCTATCTTGTTTAGTACAGGAGTTCCTATGGCCACCTTCCGACTCCATCATCAGATCAGCTCCATGGTACCATATTATTGCATTGTCACGCGATATAAACATACGAGCCCAAACACGACGGGTCTATCTTGTTTAGTACAGGAGTTCCTATGGCCACCTTCCGACTCCATCATCAGATCAGCTCCATGGTACCATATTATTGCATTGGCACGCGATATAAACATACGAGCCTAAACACGACGCGTTTATCTTGTTTAGTACAGGAGTTCTTATGGCCACCTTCCGACTCCATCATCAGATCAGCTCCATGGTACCATATTATTGCATTGTCATCGACCTTTGACAGGTGTTCAAACTTTGAATTAAATCTGATCGTTAAAAGTAGGACAAAATCGAGCTCAAAGGGGAAGGTTACAAACATACATACATACATACAGGTGAAGCTAATAAAAGCGTGTTAAAAACATAATAGGGCTAAATAAAAAAAATTGTTAGAAAAGGAAAATGGAGCGAGCACTCAACTTGAACAACGAAACTTCATATTTCTAACTATCCATGTGTCTACGTCATTTCTATTGAGAAACATAGATGGCGCTTTAGAATTTTAATGTTACCGGTAAGGTAAAATTTTTATTGTCAATAGCATAAAAGTCCAAATGAAATGAAATATAAAAATTTTGAAAAGTATTTTTATGGCATTTTATAAAATTATTTAGGAAGAGAAAAAGAGCATTTTATCAACTTTCTTATAAAAAAAAAATCTTCTGGATCAAGTGAAACTAGTAGGGTTCGAACCCACACAGCTAGTGATTTAGACCAGACCTCTACCGTATAAGCCAAATAAGTATAGCGCGACCGTTTCAAAATTCTTGTTATTATTGCTCCTTCGTTTATTTAAAATTATTTTTCAATGGCGGTCGTGGAGAAGAGCAGCGCGTCCGTATTAGCCGACGCTCTAAAGCGATCTAACAAATTCCATACATTGGGACCGGCAGGCGGGATTTTTGCAGTCATTTTGAATAAAATAATTAATTACTTCCAAATTAAGTTAAGTAACCGAATAAAACTCTATAATTGTATTTGTTATAATATGATATGTTACTGTTATTTATTTTATCGATGTACGATTAACAGTAATAACAAAAACGAAGATTGAATAACTCGTTTAGAGGTTACTTTGCAATTATTTTCTATCGAGAAAATTTATCGCAAATGCGTTCCGAGTACAAAGTTTACGTCAGAAATATGATCAAGATTGACATATATTTTTTTCACCGCAATAAAGTGTGTATAACTACTGTAAAAATAATTGAGAAATCGATCTAAAAACGCATTCTGTCTCTTATAACGCTGTTAATTGGTTCTCACTATATAAGTGTAACCTTACGTTTATTTCTTATTCGAACAATTGAAACGCATTTATTTACTGTTGATATTTTCTTGTATATATTGTTGCGAGTTACGGGACTCGAATTAAAATGCCGTTGGAATTATTATAGAGTTTATTTAGAACTATAAAATCACGTATATATAACATAGCTACAAATATAACTACACAACCAGTTCAAACGTAATGCACGATTCAATCAACGCGCAAAGTCCGTCACTAACGTCTTGATTTGCTTGTGGTTATCGCTAGACTGCATCCCCCCCTCCATCAGGTAATGACCTGAAATAAAATTATAAAACAATGGTTTTATACTGCACAAATGCAATATGTCCGCCGTACCTAAGTCGGCTTAATTCGCCACAACTGGCTTATGACTCGGCCGCTAGCTGCCATAAAATAGTACAATAACAATGGGCTGTTTTCGAATCAAAAATTTTAAACACGAAGTAAACAAAAGAAGACGGCCTTAAAAGAGTTTTAATATTATTAGCTAAAACGCCGACGGGTAATAAATGTGTTTTGTGTGTGTTTGTTTGTAATAGGTGGACGGATTAAGTCGACTTAGATACGGGGACATTGCATTTGTTTAGTATAAAACGATGACCTGATGGAGGGGAGAGGAGTCGAGCGAGAACCACGAGCAAAGCGGGACGTGTGTACTAAAATTGGGAATCTAATGAGTGTCAGACTTTACGCGTTTTACTGAATTACGCCCTTCTGCATTCGGTTTGTTGTTGTTGTGTTCGGTTATATTTGTACCTGTGTTATACTTGATTGTACACGTCTTATAAACTCTATAGTAATCTAACGGCATTTTAATTCGAGTCTCGCGACTCGTAACAATATGTTAGTTTAATACGCTTGTGTCAACTGAATGATGTAGCGCGCCATTTATGTGTATTGTTGTTGCCTAAAATTAACATTTGATACTCCTTTAAAATCGACAATGTCGAAAGTTTTGACATTGAATTCTCTTGAGATCAAAGACCTGACTTTTTTATGTGCATAAAAATTGTAGACGAACATTAAGTGTTCAAAGTTTAATTGTACTTTTCAAAGTAACTCAATAACTTAGATGTCTCTTTTATTTTTTATTGTAGACAAAAATTTACATACAAAATTATAGAATAGTGGTAATGTACAAAGGCGAGATTAACCCTAAAAGAGTTTTCTTTCAGCAAACTTATGAGTCTAGCGAGTAGGGAAGAAGAAAAAGGCAGGGTTGTGTACACTAATATTGTTACGACTTTAGCGGACTCGAATTAAAAGCTATTAGAATTATTATAGAGTTATTAGAACTATACAAACACGTATAACACAGGTACAAATATAACTGAACAGAACAAATCCAAACGTAATACAGAAGGTCGTAATTCAATAAAACGCAAAGTCCGTCACTATTAGATTCCCGAATGTACACACGTCACGCCCGTATCGTAGTCGAAGCCCAACTGCCCCCCTCTGTTCATCAGGCCGTCGTTTTATACTTCAGAATTGCAAAAGAATCCGCAACACCTGGCTAATGATGCTAATGAGCGAGTACAATAGGACAATAGACTATTCTCCACAATAATTAAAAACGCATACCAATAAATAAGTGGACAAAACAAGACGATCATAAAAGGATTACAATTAGTTCAAATGCCGACAGGTAATAAAATGTGCTTCTACAGATCTGTACGTCTAATTTGTCTTTGTCAGCGCCTAGGTTTTAAAAATGTTTTATGATTTAACTATAATGAAAGACATTTAAGAGCAAGCACTTTGCTCCTAGAGAAATAAACACGTGCATCGTTTCTTTTGGAAATTCAATGTTAAAAAGATGGAGAAAGTTTGCTTGTTTACACAAGCGAAGCCACGAGCAACAGTTTAAAATAAAGTGCCTTTTACACCTAGATATGTACTTGCAGGTATGAATAATAATTGTTTCCAGTCACGTCGCCCCCTAACTTATTGGTATCGAATGTCAAGCCTCGGAGGTCGCGCCACGCCTTTTGTACACAAAATAACACTATGTATCAGAAGGTTTAAACTATACAAAAAAGTCACACAGAATTGAATAATATTTGTTTGCATAAAACACGATTTACATCACACACGATGGATACATAATACTTTTTGTTGTATGAGTTCAGTAGATAGATAGATTACTTACAGCATATCAGCTATATGCTAGTAAGTCCCGTCAAAATCGGTCCAGCCGTTTCAGAGATTAGCCGGGATATTCAAACAACCAGACGGGTAGAAATTCTAAAAATTGTATTTTCGGAATCTCCTGGGCCGATATTCGCCGTGATTTTTTTTCACATTTTTAATTTGGTAATACACACATACACTTCAATTTTATTTAGCCGTATGCATTTAATTATGGCATTATTATACGAGGAATTACTACAACTATAGTTTCATTACATCTATAAATGATTATTAGCTACTATATATTTTAGTATGGCAACACTAGTAAGTACCCTTATAAAAGAATATGCAAAAACATACTATGGAACTCCAAAAAAAATATACAAAAATAGATTATCCAAAGAAAAGGAAATGTCAAAAAGATTAGCCATTACCTGGCAACATTTATTCTTATACCGGGTGTCCGGAAAACATTCGGCCCGCTCTTAATGACAAGCAAAAAGTTAATGGGAGAATTCGAAGCTCCTCGTATTCGTTGTTGGATGATTTGGCGTAATTTCGGACGGAATATTCATTTCTACTCTATGCTGGTTTTAAAGAGTGATCACACTTTTTATAAAAAAAGATACTTTTTTTTTTAAATCAAATGTTAAATATCGTTCAAATGTGTAAGAGGCTTTTCTAATAAAAATGTTATTATATATTATATATGTATGCTAAATTTATTGTTTAATTGACATTATAGATGATAATTATTAGCCTGGCGAGCAAAAAGCATGTGAAACTCAAAACAAATTATGTATGTATATACACCATAAATTATTTATCATATTTATTTAATATTTGCTATGTTTTCCACCAAATGAATTATTTGATTAATTGATTGAAAAATATTGTAAATAAGGAACTGTTTGAATGTTAGATAGATTTTTCAAGAAGTTGACCACTGGTGACAATTGTAAAATAATTCAGTATGATAAGAAATTGTATTAGTAGTTGTTAGTAAATAGCTTTATAGCATTATGGGTGCGGGTGGGAATGCGGGGATACGTTAGAAGGAAAGTGGTTGCGCCAAGGAACACCTCCTTGTAAATTCTTCCTCCCCATCCTCGCCATCAAGAATATAATAAAACTTTAAATGAAGAATGCGCTAAATAAGAGGCAGAACTGTCACTGCTGTCACCGCAATAAATTACGTACCAAGATATTGTTGGAATACAAATAAATATAAATAAACTGTTATAACCACATTTAATTATTAAATCCACAATCCTACTGAGAGTATGAACCCCCGGGGTACGAGCGCAGTGTAGCGGCAGACTGGTGGCGAGGTGAGTTTTCCTTGCGTTTTCTTCCCGTCCCTTTGTCTTCTCCCGGCCATCGCATCGCGCCGGGAGAAAGGACGTAAAGGATAGGTCGCCGCATCATACGCTACGAATGATGCGGGCTTCGCAGCGACAGGCATATTCCTCGAGATTCTTTCTTCATCTCTTGCGGGTCCTTTGACGAGTGGACCAGCTGAGTACGGCTCAGCGGGTATCCCCTAGCACGCGAGTTATTATGAGCGGGTATAGAATGCGGCACGATACACAAAACGCGGCAAACTTTTCACCGAAGCATCGAAACGATCAGCGGTTGAACGTAGACTATGTCTAAAGAGGCGGTGAAAAATAGGTCGGAGTTAGCAAAATTATTGATTTGCGTTGTGTAAATAAGATATCATTATCATCAATGTGTAAACGTGAAACACTATCTTGTATCTTTAGTATGTGTAAGATTCTTCCTAAAAGTAGTGGACGGTAAAATATTAGATGTCGTACGCACTAACGACACAGTGATGGAGCCGTGCAGGCTGCTCGCTCTCAACTTTTGGATCCCTTTCAGAGGAAACAATAATATTCACTTCGATCCACCAGCAATATGGATAGCGCCTGTCCTCTGTAGTAAAATACAGACGGGCCGTCACTTGCCAGGGCCGTGTCTTGCCTAAACGGGAAAGGTATTACCATAGTGTATTGAACGCTTCTAGTGAAATGAACTTTTGGCTGCAGTTGGCCATGCCTCGCCTCCTTTGGTGTTGTGTTTGTCCATGGGCAAAATTTATCATTACGATTGTATGTATATATTTTTTTAACATTATGTGCAATAAAGAGTATTCTATTCAATTGACAAACAGGTCAGATTTAGTGTGAACAGTCCTTAAGGCCAGAATGTTTTAGTGCACACCTATATATCAAGTTTGCTGAACAATAGTGCTTTTTGACACGTCGTATATTTTTGTTTGTTTCCATATAATTCTAATAGATGTTTTTTCACGGTAACTTTAGTGTCAAAAGAAACATAAAATGTTGATAATGGCTCTATGATACGCTAGCTGAAATACGATTTTACATGAAAAGTTTTTACAGACATAATTTTCTATTATTTTATGGCTTAGCGTAGCAGTACTATAGTACTACAGTTACAGTACTATAGTTCTAGGGGTAAGTATATTTCGCACGCGGCTTTACTTGTGAAATTATCAAATGTGTATCCTAGGGAATAGGTATTTTTTCATAGTGAAAACGACGCGTTGCTAGCTTACAATCGTTTTGATTTGAAATTCGATGAAACGAAAACTAAAAAAAACTTCGTTTAAAAAAACTGACTTCAAAAATTAAAAAATAAAAAGTATAAAATAACTTATTTCTAAAGCTATTATTTTTAATATATATATTGTCTAAAACATCTTGAAGTTGGTACAAAGTAAAACATAAACATTACTATATTTTGAAAATTACTAACCACCGACTTTAAGATATTTAAGATAATATATATATTAATTTAATAATAATAGCTTTAGAAATAAGTTATTTTACACTTTTTAGTTTTTGAAGTCGGTTTTTTTAAACGAAGTTTTTTTATTTGTTACTGTTTAGTGTCTAGCTATGTATGGGTAGACCTACGAAAGGTGCAGCGCTCCTAAAAAAATATAGGTCCCAAGAAACGGGAACAAAAAAATGATCGTAAAATGAAAACTACTGGGCCAAACTATATTAAATTTTTAGGAGAACAAATGGCAACTATTCCGCATCAAACAAAAAAGAATCACGTAAAACGGATCATAAATCTTAGAGTAATCGGTGTACATATGGAACGAAATGGATTTTTTTTCGTAAAATGAAAACTACGTTGCCAAACTATGTAAAATTTGTAGGGGACCAAGTAGCAGCTATTCCGCGTTGAACGAAAAAGAATCACGTAAATCGGATCATAAACCTCAGAGTAATCGTTGAACATACATAAAAAAGATCCCGAGGAATTGAGAACCTCCTCCTTTTTTTTGAAATCGGATAAAAAGAGATAAACACAAATCCATAGGATTGAGCCTGCGAGAAAATGAGATAGAATACATTATATTTAATAATTGAAACACAATACTCATACAGATAGAGTTGGAAATGTTTTGAAGATTTTCGTTCATGCTATGGAGTTCTTTTGTTGACTTCGTGTTTAAAATTCGCAATTAGACAATGGCATATTGTTATTGTTTTCAACTTTGTTGGCCGTTCGCTGGAATAATTAACCAGGTGTGCAGATTACGGAAACCTCAGTCCACACAATCCTTTTGTATTGTATAGTTAGTATAAACAATGCCCGAACGGAGGGGTAAGGCAGTCGAGCAACGATTGCGATACAAGCAATACTGGTACATTGATAAGTGATATAGTGACGGACTTTGCGCGTGTTATTGAATCGTGCAGTTTTTACTAATAGTGTTTAGTTATATTTGTACTTATGTTATACATGTTTGTATGGTTCTAATAAATTCTACAGTAATTATTTCAACATCATTTTAATTCGAGTTCTGTAGCTCGTTACATTATCAGAAACCTCTCTGAGTTGTTGCAAGTATTACAGTAGGCAATTGGGAGAATCAACTTTGAGTTGAGTTGGAGTTACGTTTGTTGTTTCCATTATTCTACATCTATGATAATAAATGCCTGTATGGCACTCTGTTGTTCGTGCCTACCCCGCAAGGGACCTGGCGTGAAGTTATGTATGTATGTATGTATGATAATAAAAATGAATTCATTAAAGATAAAGACGTTTGGCGTAATAATAGCGGAAAAGGAACCCGGTGGAATCTTCGATAGCACTTTATTGAGTTGTCAACGAGGGGGAAATGTCTCGGTAACCTCTCCCTCCTCTTTGCCTTCATCGAGATATGTGAGTCAAAGAGAAAATTTAATTCAAAATACTTCTTTTTATTGCTACTGGTTCTGTGGACGTTTTGGCCCTAACAGGGAAGTATTATGGTTGCAATCTAATAGCTTCGTCTTAATTTTGTAAGTAACTAGCGGTCCTGCCTAAGCAAAACTTTAAAACTCGATTAATTTAAATTAAATATAGCCTACGTTACTCAGGGATAATATAGCATTATAATGATGAGAATAATACCCCTTCAGGGGGCCTCTAGCTATCAAGGGAGCATAGGAGTCGTCACCCCTGTGCACTTTTTACGCTAGGATCGGACTGGACGTAACTACGTTATAAGTCTTAGACCTTTCCTTCTCAAAAGCGCGGGGCACATGGGAGGTGGCTTGTTTTAGTGGGTATTAGTCATTGGCTGTTCAATGATCTCGAGTCTCCACAAAAGCTGATCAATTATGGACGGATTTCCTATAAGGGAATCCCTCCATATGCGGTTTCGGTCTAATCCCTTGCAAAGGACCCAGTATTGTGCGTAAACAGCATTTCCCCCGCCTTAAAAAAAGCATTTTAATGATGAAAGGATTTTTGAAATCGGTTTAGTAGTTCCAGAGATTACCCCCTATAACGTCACAAACTTTTCCGTGCAGGAACGGTGAAAGACTACTGATTCCTGCAGCCTGATAGCTTGTCGTAAGAGGTGACAAAATAACGCACAGCTGGTATTTGCCTGTCTGGATGGCTACCACCCCTGGTCTAGATTATGTCAATATATCAACCTAGTACACCGAGATCCCGCTGCAAGATTACTACGTTAATGTGCCATTAAATTAAAATCTAAAATCTAGTTTTTAACCGACTTCCTTATATAGTGGAATACATTTTTGCTAGGTTACCTATAAAAATGTGGCCGTTAGTATTTTTAATTAAAATAATATTAGATTCATATTTTGATTCACTTGTTTTTAAAATAAATTATATAAAAATTTAAAACTAATTTTTTTGTATGTGTGATGGTATAGGGTGGCTTATGTAAAAGTGGCTGCAAATAGGGGTTGCCAGCTTTTAAAGATAGGGACGCAACGCTGCTATTCCATCGAACACATCGACATACATCGTCATATTAATCTATTTATCTATCTTTACATTATAAACTAACTGAAATAAAACTAATTATAAATAAATATTAACTAAAATTAAACTAAAATATAAAAAAAATAAAAAAATACCAACTATAAGTAAAAAATAGACTCCAGGTCGCTCTCGGCGGGGAGAGTGCCCAAAATGCTGGCCGCATTTCCGCGTTGGATGGCAACGCTGATGCGTTGCCCTAAGTGCAAGCCAGCCTTTTGGTCACGCGAGACCTCAATTAGTCGCTTTGAGAGGTCTCGATAGAGGTGATGAGCTCCAGGCCCCCACGGCCCCAGGGTTTACATAATCTTTACTATAATAGATATAAATAAATAGTTCTAGTTTGTTAGTTGCGTATAAAAATTTACGAACGGCGAACGCATTTAATTGAAACTCGAAACGGAACTAGCTTATATCCCGGGGCGTAAGTTAGGATACTTACTATCCCGATAAATGACTTCGTTGCCCTGGGATAGACGAAAAAAGATGGAGCTGTGTTCGCATCTTTTTTAGCAACTACTGACGTATATGAATGAAACTAGACACAGTGCTGGTTTATGATCCGTGTTAACACTTATAACAAATATATTATATTCACATTATTAAAGCTATAATAATAGCTTAAGAAATAAGTTATTTTATACTTTTTAGTTTTTGAAGTCAGTTTTTTTAATTATTTGTTACTTTTTAGTGTCCAGCTATAGGTACGAATACGAAAGGTGCCGCGCGGAATGGAAATTTATTAATGAATAAATTTCCTATCCGCGCATTTCATTCATTGTTAATGAATAATAAAACTATTGGGCGAAACTGTAAAATTTTTAGGGGACCAAATGGCAGCTATTCCGCGTCGAACTAAAAAAGAACCACGTAAATCAGAACATTAATCTCGGAGTAATCGGTGAACATACATAAAAAAAGATTCCGACGAATTGAGAACTTCCTCCTTTTTTGAAGTCGGTTAAAAAAATCGCGGCTACTGAACAGTGGCCGAAACGTCGGAACAAAAGTTTCATAAAATGTCGCGCTTAAAACTTAGTTTACTTATGAGTACTAACCGTCAAACCTTAAGAAAATACCCTAGTTTACTGACAACGTTGGAATGAAAGACGAATATATTTTACAACATAACTTTGGGATGAGATGTAATAGTTATTATTTTCTCACATTTAGCACATTGTAAAAACAGTAGTAAAAAATTTAACATGTGAGCCAAGGTCTGACATTTGAGGGTCGAACAAAAACGACACTCTGTTATAATGTTTTTAATGGAGTTGCGTAATTTTGTTTGATTAATTATTGTGCTTAATTAATTTCAACGTCGTACACAGAGCAAAAAAGGCTGTTAGCTGTAGCCCTGAAAATTAAATATTTAATATATTGAGAGCCTTTATGAAGTGTGAAGTGTTTACACTTCATAAAAGGTTTTTATATAATAAGGTATTTTAAATAAACAAAATAAAAATTTTCAAATTTAAAAATACTGTAAAATATTGTTACAGTTTAGCGGGACTCGAATTAAAATTCCGTTAGAATTATTATAGAGTTTATTAGAACTATACAAACTAGCTTACCCGTGCCCACTTCGGTGGGCATCAGAAAAAAATGATTATTATTAATTACAATCAAATATACCCTATATCACTCAAGAATAATGTAGCTTTCCACTGGTGAAAGAATTTCCAAAATCGGTTTAGTACATCCAGAGATTACCCTCTACAACATCTCTAACTTTACCTCTTTATAATATTAGTATAGATAATATAAAAAGTATATAAAATCTTTCACATATTATCTTATCTTAAAATATATAAATCTCGTGTCACGATGTTTGTCCGCGATGGACTCCTAAACTACTCAACCGATTTTAATCAAATTTTCACACCGTGTGCAGTTTGATCCAACTTGAAAGATAGGATAGTTTTTATATCGTTGGAACCGGTAGGTGGCGCTGAGATCGGGTTCTAGAATCCTCTTAACAACGGGGAGCTATTTTGTTTTTGTGTGTTTGAGTGGGTGGGTCCCCGGATGGTTTAAATCCACAATTGGAACCGGTAGGTGGCGTTGGGATCGGGTCATAGATTTTTATTTTTTCAGAGCAGGACAACGTCTGCCGGGGCCGCTAGTACTAATATATATATGTATATATATATATATATATATATATATATATATATATATGTATATATATATATATATATATATATATATATATATATAAATCTGAGTTGGATTGATTGAAGGCGCTAATCTCAGGAACTACTGGTCTGATATGAAAAATTCTTTCAGTGTTAGGTAAGCTCTTTATATCATCACGCTAAGACATATAGGAGCGGAGCATCAATTACGAATGTTTCAAAATCTGGGGTTAAAGCAAATTCCACACGGACGACGTCGGGGGCACAGTTAGTCTAAATATATATAAAAGAAATTCACATATACATAGGTATGTACGTGGCTATGTATATTCGCTTGTTCTTGAAATGAGTCACATCACGATATTTCAGGAACATAATACCTATCAGCTAGTTTTTTAATAAACATAATTTGAATATTCTATTATTGTTCAATTACATCTTCTGATTTTATATCAAATCTATAATTTTGAGTTTGTGCACTGATTAGTTGTGTTCTAAAGTAACTAGATGGCGCTAGACGTTTGGAAATTCACATGACGTCGACTTAGGGCCGTAAGCATAACGATCGCCTTTAAATAAAATTAGTTACTCATATTAAACTTCTTAAATACGTTTTAAACAAAACGTATTGACAGTTCTTTAAACATATTTAGCGGCAAATTTTACGTTGTGCAAGATGCTAATTGTGTTGAGAACTTTTTAGTTCGTCACAGGCTGGTTTCTGTTAAATATAGAATTGTCTGTGTACAACTGACTGTGTCAGTGCAACTGTATTGTAAATAACTAAAATTAATATATTCTCTCTGTACATACAAATCGTATTTATTCCATCCAACATCTATACCACCAAAAAATTGTATTGTATATTTGATGATTTCTACTATAATAGACTTTTTCTGCCACAGCTGTGTTACAAGTTGTATTTTAAATTATAAATCCTTTGTTTAATTTGCGAAAATATAATTAATATTTGAAATTAAACGAGCAATTATAAAAGATACAAGTCTCTTATATGAATATAATCTATTTTATAATAAATATCTCAAATATAATATAAATAAAAATAAAATATTTGATTTATATTTTATTTATAATACAGGGATCCATTTTAACACAAAAAATCATCAAAATTGGTCCAGCCGTTTAGAATGAGTTCAATGGCAAACACACACAAATAACATACACAAAAAAAGTTTTATATACCTATAATTTATATGTAAAACACTTTAATTGATTTAACTTTGTTATTTACATTGTAAATAATCTATCTATAATATTATAAAATTCTAAAGATGACGTGTCTGTGCATTGAAGCTATTTAAAAAAAGCAATACACTGTATAAACGATGGAGACCACGATGCTATTTTTAAAATTACTTATATGTTCGGTATTCACGTAAGAACTACTGGGCCGATTTCGATGCGGTTTTTGCTGATCAACAGCTATTTCTTAGGCTTATGTTCTGTGTTACTTTTACATCGAGGGAATCCTGTGGGGATTTTTCAGGAAAAGATATAAAATGGTCAAACTAAAAAAATGAATTCCAATGTGATTCTTTTGTTGCTCGATAGAAAATTTAATGTAACAAAATGTGTGATATTTTTTAATTTAATTTTTTCGGGAGCGGTTGGTAGTTTGTACGGGTACGTAAAAATTAGTTTATTCTGAAACAGTTTTCACTAATACGATAGCTTACATTCTTTCTTAAATGCTACGGTATTTGGTGTCCCAAGAATCCTCTGGAATTTCAAGTCAAAAGTAGGCAAATTTAAAAATTATAACAAAACTAATGTAACGTATCGTAAAAAAAAGTTTTACAGATATCCCCAATTGATAAAATCTTCAACCACACCCCTTAGCCTCGTACCATATCGGTCATCATCGACTTTAAAACTCACAGAGCCCAAATCCCCAGTCACATCCGGGATATCGTCCTCGGCCACAAAAAGGAATGGTATATAAAAAAATTGAATAGCCAAACCGAAATCCATTTTCTCTTTCAAAAGCTTCTCAAAGAGTACTCTTGGAAAGATCTCGTTAATCTCAATTTGGAAATATTCTAAAAATTCTTTCATAGTTTCATGGTATACATCTTTGAGGTGCGTAAGATGGTTCTTTCTGAACTCTTGATCAGTTCCATTGAATATGAGATATAGGAAATCGTTGATTGGTGACCCGTAGTGCATGATTTGATAGTCGATAGCTATCACCTTGGTTGGTACGCCATTCTAGAAAATGAAGGTAATTATTAAGATAATTTTTAATGATATTTTCTTAAGTTTTCGCGACTGGTATTCATAATTATTTTTCCTACCACCCATTTTAATATTATATAAAATTATTAGAGCTAGGCATGTTTGCTGAAGAGTTTCTTGCGCCACTCCTTCTCTTCAAGCCACAACATGTAGCGAAGCGGTCGTAAATTAGATTGGGCTCCCATAGAGTATATAATAAACAAAATTAAAACTAAATAATTAAAATGAACAAGTTAACGGTAAGCTAAGTAAAAGCTTAACAATAGTCATTGTCAATTGACATATTGTCTTCCGTGATCACGGCTACTGAAAAGTGGCCGAAACGTCGGAATATTAAAAATCAAATAACTTATCGCAATTAAAACCGTTAAAACGTAGTTGTATTATTTCAATTGATTTTAAAACTAATATACCTATAGAACTAGGGTGTAGATTGGGCAACTTACCGATTCTCTCACCATGATGTTGTTCATTTTATAATCACCATGAACAAACGAGCATATAGACGATCTATCTTTCATATAATCAGGATACTTGTTCACTATTGTCCACAATTTATCCTTATTCTTTATCCTTACGTCCTCGTCTAAGTATTTCATTGAAAATTGAAACATATTCAACACATAATTGTCCCAATCAGTATTGAAATAAAAAGGCTGCTCTAGCGGCTTGATATTCTTCTCGAAATATTCCGGTTGTATCTTTTCCAAGGCGAATGATAGTCCATGCAACTTCGCAAGTTCCTTAACAGCCAAAACTGTGAAGTCCAATCGCATTTCATCCATTCTATAGTAGACTTTGTAGCCTTTCTTAGCCAAGTTCTCAAGGATAATATTTTCATTATTAGTCTCATCAAAACTTTTAACAATATTAAATCGCTTTTCATCTGGCATATCAAAATCGTTTTGTAATTCTTCGAATATTTTCATTAGTTCTTTACATGCATACATTTCGCGATTGTAAACATTCTTTATTGAATATATTTGCATAACCTCCTCTCCGTGTACCATGCTCTTAGCAAATATATTGATTTCGTTATCTACTTTATTAATTTTGCCAATGATATTGATCTCGTGTAAATAGCCCATAAAGTTAGCTCCTTTTGAAGATATATTTTTGACTTCTACGTCATATGAAGTGAATTTTTCATTTTGTATAATTTTTTCAATACTTTCTTTGAGCTTTAAAGGCAATGCATTCAATGGCTCCATGGCTTTTGATCAATTAATTGATTATATTGATATCTGTGAGGATTATTATTATAGTCAGTGGGGTGAGTTCATATAGCTCTCGTTTTTATCTGTTTTAAACGGAACTAGTGGTCGCCCGTGGTCGAAAATAAACCATAATAATTTGTTGTCAAAGACTTAGGGCCGATTGCATACCAATCGCCTTGAAATAAAATTAGTTAACCATATTAAACTGCCTAAATACGTTTTACACAAAACGTATTGATAATTCTTTAAACATATTTAACGGCAAAACGTTATTTGTATTTAAGGATGTCAAATACGTTATGAGTTTCTTAAATAAATTTAAGCTACCTTATGCAAGCGGCCCTTATACTTTTACGATCACAGATCTCGCCAAGGCTACACTGTTAAACAATAAACAAAAGAGTATATATGCGTTTGTCTGTCAAATACATGGTAGTGTGTGTAATTTTTTTATTATTGATTTAATGTATTTATGCATAATTAAAAGAAAAATATTATTATTCGTACCTTCTCCGCGATATAAAATATAAGTGTGCGAAATTTCATAGTCCTATGTCCGCGCAATTTTCGTAAAATGGGGTACAAAGTTTTTGCTTCACGTATATATATATATATATATATATATATATATCCCGACTAGTACATTTCGAATATAGTGTTAAATAGTGTCTTAGCTTTACTGACCCATTTATTGCTGGCGTAGTTATTGAAACACGGAAATAACAAGAGATGTACGGACTTCCACACCTTGACTATTTGTAATATTTACCTTATGCTATAAATATTTTGTGGATACGATTTTTATGAAATTTTAATTATATTGAGAGAGAGAGAGAGAGATAGATAACAATTTATTGCACACCAAAACATACAATTACAAACATTTTCTAGGCAATACAATAGACGGCCTTATCGCTTAAAGCGATCTCTGCGATTATTTACTATGAGTTAATGTGCTAGATTTGATAAGTTATCAATTAACACTGTCTTTTGCTGATATTATTGCAGTATCCGTGCAGGAACGGAGAGAGAATACAATTTTTTGCGGCCGGGTGGCCTGTCGTACTACCCACAGCCAAGTGGTAGGGTATTTGCCCGTGTGAATGGCTACCACCCTTAGTCTAGCGTACGCCGCCATAACAACCTTGAGTTGTGTTCCGGCATTAATAACTAAGTTCCAGTCTCCCTTCAGAGAGCAGCAGCGGATTTGTTACCTTATTTAACACCTATGGTGTTGCAAATGTCCATAGGCGATGGTAAACGCTTTCCATCAAGTGGCCGTTTGCCTGTCTGCTGAACTCATGAAATACAAACGTTATCTGCGGCACGTCCACATATTTATTTCGTCACTCAAATACTAACACGATCAGTTTAAATATCACTATCAATTTTAATAAGAATTACGAAATTTATTGCATTAGAAACTTAAAAGTAAAGTTCACAAATGAGATTAGATTTGTACTTCATGTTATTTTATGTTTTAATGTCGGAATACATCATTGATATTAACCAGTGTCCTAACAGTCAGTACAATTATTTTTTCTTAGAGATTTTTTGCGTTCTATTAGTGGGTAGGTATTGCAGTAGATGTCACTGTTCTCAAATTAATCACCGATTGAATGAATATAATATGTTTCTTTATACGCAGTTGTTTTAATACTTGTTTAAGAAATATTTGATATGTTTTTACGTTTTTGCAAGCCATATCAGCTAATAAATATATTTTAAATTGTGTAAATTCTAGTCCTCACCTTTTTCAAATTATAAAGCTCTTTTTAACTTTAATTAACAGATTTTTGATGAATTGTCGATTTACCAAAAACTTATTTCAAAATGTCAATTATGTCAAAACCAAAATGACATTCCGACTGATACAAGTTACATTCGTGAACGTATGTACTTTGTTTGTGTTTTGATTATTTTTCGATAACTTCGTTTGATTCCTGGACTCCAAAGACTTCGCTTATCACGTTTACTAGTGTTCTGTGATCACGTCGGACTTAATCATGTACCCTGAACACCAATTTGCCTAACGATTTGTTTTCTGATGACTTGGATTATGGCTTCTTCTGAAAGAGATTGTTGTCTGCCCAGATATGGTAAAACTTGTAAGTACATCATCTTAACGGCACCAGATTAGATGTGGATACAAATAATGTTATGAAAATGTATGCCTTTGAATATTTTAATAAAAGGAAACATAATAAATCACGCTACCGCTAAATAGTTGTTTTATTTACTAACAAATAAACATTTTTTGGAAAGGCTTTTGGGAATTGCAGGAGTTAAATTATAACTCCCGCAATTTCCAAAAGTCTAATATAAAAATCAAAATAACACTAGACCCCCTGGATGGTTTTTGCCGTTGAATAATGCTATATACCGATAGAGGGCGTTACTATATATATTATAACTGTTGACTCTATACCAGTATATATAAAGTACTCTGTGATATTAACCTTATCGTAGTCAATACCACGAATAAAATAACAACACGGCCACAGAGTACTTTATATATACTGGTATAGAGTCAACAGTCACAATGTATATACTAACGCACTCTATCGGTATACGACACTATTCAACGGCAAAAACCGTCCAGGTGTCTAGTATTATTTTGATTTTTATGTTAGACTTTTGGAAATTGCGGGGTTTAATCATTTAACTCCTGCAATTCCCAAAAGCCTTTCCAAAAAATGCTTATTTGTTAGTAAATAAAACAACAAATTAGCGGTAGCGTGATTTATTATGTTTACTTTTATTAAAATATTCAAACGCATACATTTTCATAACATCATTTGTATCCACATGTAATCTGGTGCCGTTACGATGATTTACTTACAAGTTTTACCACATCTGGGCACATAACAACCTCTTTCAAAAGAAGCCATAATCCAAGTCATCAGAGAACAAATCGTTAGGCAAATCGGTGTTCAGGGTACATCCGTAAGTCCAACGTGATCACAGAACACTAGTAAACGTGATAAGCGAAGTCTTCGGAGTCCAGGAATCGAAAAATAATCAAAACACAAACAAAGCTACATACATTCACCAGTGTAACTCGTATCGATCGGAATGTCTTTTTGGTTTTGACATAATTGACATCTTTGAAATAAGTTTTTGGTAAATCGACAATTCATCAAAAATCCAGTAATTAAAGTTAAAAAGAGCTTTATAATTTGAAAAAGGTGAGGAATAGAATTTACACACTTTTAAATATATTTATTAGCTGACATGGCTTGCAAAAAACTAAAACATATCAAATATTTCTTAAACAAGTATCAAAACAACTGCGTATAATGAAACATATTATTTTCTTTCATTTGGTGTTCAATTTGAGAACAGTGACATCTACTGCAATACGTACCTACTAATAGAACGCAAAAAATCTCTAAGAAAAAATTATTGTACTGACTGTTATGACACTGAACACGGCCGTCCGTTCTGACGATATTTTTTTAAATATTTTATGACTTGGCAACTAGGCCTTTAAGCCAAGTCTTAATTAAATTAATTTCAGTTTACTTCATTTTTGTTTGTTTTGTATTATCGTTCTGACGATATAATGCCTCTGGACATAGATAATACCTTTGGCTATATATAAATTATATACAGATAAAGATTGCATATTGGTCACGTTCCACAAGAGACACACAACGACCACGTTAACGATCGCGATTTTCCCGTTCCACTTGCATGCGGACGTTACAACCATTAACTCCAGTGGAACGGATTATGGGGCGTTGATGTCATAAATGGCGAAATACGCAATGATCTTTGGTTGATTTTAAAATAGCGCCTTTTTCAATGTCAAGAGATAGAGACAATTAATACTCTGTGGTGTGAACAGTCACTTCGACTCACTTCTTGACATGGGTCGTTGTGAGGGCTATGTGATCGAAATTGAGGACGTCATTAGTGACGTTTTCGCAACGATTGTGGTCACCATGTGGAACGGTTGACGAAGCATTTTGGGCGTTGTGAGCTACTAATGGAACGCGCCCTTTGAAACAACTAATAGTGATGGTCTGTGGTTTCATTTAAAAAAATATAGGTTTATAGCTTGACAGCTAAGCCTTTAAGCCAGATCTTAGTTAACAATATAGTTTCTTCATTTTTTTAAGCCTATGTGTAGCACAGCTGAACTGTAGGTTATCAGCTGGTGCCATTCAACGGAGTTCTTGTGACAACTCAAAAGGCCACATTTGACTATACAGTTCACATTTCTCGCAAAACACATAATTACTAATCAAAAACTATCAATATCCTACAACTATGGTACATTTTAGTATAGAATATAACATTATTTATAAAATATATATTGTATCTGTTTGCTTTTCAAAGAAATAAGTTAAAAAATATTATTTCTTTCATTTGTCTTCGATGTTTCGTTTCTCCAGCTGTTAAAAAATTTACTAAACAAGAACACCTGCAAAAATATTTCCTGCAAGTAAAGACAAAGGTGCGCCATTGCTCTATTATTTATTTACAAAAAGAAGGGCAGAAGAAAAATAATTTACTTATTCACAGGCACCTTTGCTGGGCCACATTTGGGATTATGGGCACCCAGCCGAATTTTTTATTTTAGTGATTTTATGTTTTTGAAGTGAAACTTTTATATAGACGGGGGGTATGAGGATTTCTCTGTCACGATATAGCGTTACGGGCGCGTGGAAGAGCGGCACATATTTAGACTAGACTTGGTGACAGGCGGCATTTTTGAGTAGTCTATGGATGCGTTTTTGGTTTCGGATCCAATTCGGTTTTTTTGTTTGACAAAATAAGATATGTTTAAATAAAAAATGCATTAATTAAAATTTACGTAATCTAACCAAATCATAATTTACAGTAAACCCGCAAAAATTGAAATGTGTGCTGGAACATATATTACAAGTAAAACTTCAACCGCCATTTTTTATTTATTGTACGAGTATAAGCACTGATTTCTCTGATAAGTTGCTGTTCAAGTCACTGGCACTATGCACTTTATTCATTCACTAAATTTATAAAGGTATGTATATAAAAAATATTATGTTTTATCTTATATTAATTTACACATTACCGGGGTCTTACCATTAATTACTTAGTTTATTTTCGTATTTAATCTTATTTTTAATTTATTTTAGCTTTTTTGCCCTATGTCCTCTTGTTCATAGTAACTATATTACTGAGCAAAAACAACAGCCTAAACAATATATGTCAGAATTCGGCCCTGTATTCTTGGGAAATAAATTCTTAAAGAGATTCAAACAAAACTTCAGTCGAAACGACCAACAGTGAAAAAAATAATAATATATTAATTACTAGGTCGTTTTGTGAGGCTTTTTCGTGTGATTAGTTTTGTATCTTTGTAACTTCTAGTTTCTCAAGATTCTCAGATTTCTCAAGATAAAATGTGAAGATAGTGTCGTGACACAGTTTGTCGGCATTTCTAAGTTTAATAGTATTACGCATAGCGTGTACGTGCGGCTGCGCCCGCAAGCCTACCGTCATGAATATTTCTTTATTGCGAAGCTGGCTGACAGATAAGACGACACGTCCAATATAAAGTAGTTACTGTCACCTACAGTAGCAATTCCAGGGCTGTAGGCAACGCGTTGCCAGCCCTTAGGATTGGATAGCAAAGGTGAGATAGAAGTAAAGGACAGATTTTAGGAGCTGTATACGACTAGTCATCGCAGCGGACAACGAAGTACTGGCTAGCGCAACGCGAAAGCGCACATATTAGTAGTTGCTCCATCTCACTTGCACATCATCCGTCCCGCTCACACATAGTGCTATTTGTTGTAATAGCTGTACGACTTGTTAATATTTGTACTTAAGGTTACCGTTTCCAAAACAAATTTGGTAGAAAATATATATTCAAAATACATCATATTCCAAATAGCAAAATCTTTTTTGTGTTTCACAATTTCTTTTGTGCCCCGGTTCTTAGTGGAATATAATTATCGCGCCACGCGTCACATTGCCTTCATAATTTATTAAACACACAATTTTCTGGTAAGTGACACAATTAGGTCGGGACTTGTGAGTATACGGCTCTCTTGAGGGTTGTAGGCGACCTTGGAATTTATCTAAGTCTTTATTAGCCTCGATTTTTAAGTGCCCTTAGTCATTGTGTCAGCAATGATACTCTTAGTATAGCGACACATCTACCGAATGTACCGCGCGGAAAGTTTGGCGATTGAAGTGTTGGAAACCTACATAGCCCTTGGCTATTTGGAAGCCCTATTCTTATTAATATTATAAATGCGAAAGTAACTCTGTCTGTCTGTTCCGTTTTCACGGAAAACTACTGCACCGATTTCGCTGAAACTCAGTATTATATATATTTTCGATGCCGGGGATAAATATTGGATACTTTTTATCCCGCATAGATAGATAGTTTGTAAATAGCAGGAACATTAAAATTGAATATAATGGAACCTGTAAAATTGTAACCTATTTAAACAAGAGGCAAGCACAAGAGGTTGACCCGTGGCGCCGCCGAGGGGGAAACTAGTTATTTTATAACTGAAATTGACGTTGCTTAATATTGTCAGTTGCAATTGAACTGTTGATGTGAAATATTATATTTAATTAATACAAAATATAGTCCAAGTGGAGTGTTTTTTTCCATTATATACATAAGACACGTATACGCTAGCTAAGCTAAGTTTGAAACATGGTCATTCGAGCCGGATTGAGTCGGCAACCTACGTATGGATCGGCGTCGATCTGTACGCGGTGTGACGCGCCGGGAATTCGGCTTGTGTGTCGATAGGCTTAGGTTGTTTGTCCACCGCCGCCGTCAACGGACTGTCACCGAGAACGAAATTATTTCGCGCCGAGTTTAAGATAATGTGACAGCGATCGTGTGTCCACCGCGCCGATATATCGGTGGCTCAATTCTAGAGCTTTGTCGTGCGTGGTGGTGACGGAGATGGTAGTGTTTGGACAAGAATAAACGGATTTGTATTGCCGGCACATCAGCCCGTCATAAAACCGTGCCGAGTTCTAGCGGTCACGCCGAACTACTCGAAAAATCGGCGGCCGGGATGACGGCTGTCGGGCACATGGCCATAGTAAATGTATGTATCCCTAAATCGGCGCCGTCATCTCGTTCTCGGTGACGGTCCGGCGACGGCGGCGGTGGACAAACGGCCTTAGTGTCTATACCTACATATGATGCGTTGCGACGCCTCGCCGCAGATTTAACCATATTTACGGTTACAGCGTTGCAGCGACGTAACGTTGTTTATCTTCAGTGGGGTGACTTGTTTCCATATTTGACAACTGATATTCATATCATTATAATATCTTATAATGCTAACAATACAAATTCACTGAATATATATACTTACTTTATTAGTTGCTAAAAATAAATGTTTTCACCTTGAAATCAGTCATACTGTATATTATTTTATGTTTTTGTATTACTTACCTAGTCTTCGTGCAGGAACGGAAAAGAATACAATTTCATGCGGCTGGCTGGCTTGTCGTAATTGGGGTAAAACAACCCACAGAGAAGTGGTATCGCATTTAGGAGACTGCATGACTACCACCCCGGTCTAGAGTATGCCGCCATAACAACTTTCAGTTGTGTTCTGCATCAGTGGCCAGGTTCTAATTTTTCCTTTGAAGCCTACAGCACATTGGCAATACCTCTGGTGTTGCTAATGTTCATAGGCGACGGTAACCACCTCCCATTACAGTCGGGCCGCCAGCCTGTCTCCTGTACTTAAGCAATAATAAAAAACATTATTCTGTTATGATCATTGTATCCTAGGTCATAACTTAGTATAGTACTCCTTTTATCGTGGTAAATGACGTCATTTCCATGGTATAGACGTTTTAGCAAAATAGATGGCGCTGCAATCATGTTTCGTCAATTCCCGAACAAATACCTACGTTGTCATAAACGGCATGTAATTCATGGTATTACTTCTAATCAGGTTGTTTTCGACTCATTTCTGTTTCGCTGTGGACTATATGGGCTTAATTTCTTATTATATGTCAAAAACTTAATCAAGTTTTTATGTAAGTAACATAAAGTGACTGCCTTTTGCCTTTGCCTGGGGCAAACTCTACTTATTATACAAAACAGAAATACAGTAGTAGTCCCAGCTTAATCCCCTAGATTGTATTCAACGTCGCGAGCCGCACGTTGTCGACCAACCCATACTCACTGACGCATTGAAGGTCTAGACACTCTTGGCCTTCTGAGAAACTATGTGCCCTACGTATTCTACCAAGTACATAACGACTGTTTCAGAATAATGTCTTCGTCTTCGGTCTGCCACCGCACCGCTCACTACCGATGGACGTTCATCCTCAGTCCCTTAAGCTCTTTCGTTCATGTACGGACCGTTTCTCTTGCGGACCGTGGGGTTTTCGCATAAGCCCTAGTCAAAATTTTCCCACAGTGCTACGCTATGGATGGAGTTCTTTAAAATAATTCGTAGCGTAGTCTGTAGCGCGTAGTAGCAGTAGCAACACAATATGTGAGTAGTTGTTGCACCGAGGACCACCTTCTTACAAATTCCTCCTCCCCATCCTCGCCATTAGAAAATAATAAACTTTCAAAAGAAAAATGCGCAAAACAAGTCTTCTGTTAGTGCTGTCACCGCAAAATATTCATATAGTTCATCCGTGCAGGAACGCAGAAAGAATACAATGTCATGCAGCCCGACGGCCTGTAGTAAGACGCGACAAATAACCCACAGCCAGGTGGTAGGGCATTTACCTGACTGGATGGCTACCACACCTGGTCTAGAGTATATCGCCATAACAACCTTGAGTTGTGTTCAGACATTAGTGAGCAGGTTCCAGTCTCGCCTTAAGAGAGCGCAGCGGATTTGTAGCACTTTGGTGTGTCAAATATCCATAGGCGATGGTAGCCGCTTTCCATCAAATAAGCCGTCTGCATGTCTGCTGAACTCCTGCAATAAAAAAATATTATAGTTGGAACACAATATGAAAGATATTATTATTTTTATTTTAGGAAAATAATAATAAAAAAAAACTAAACTGTAGATAGTAAACTAAAATTAAATACTAAGAGTAAATAAAATGAGAATATTTTATTTATATAACTTTATTTCTTATAATAAAATCCTTGTGCGTATATGAACCCCCGGGAGACGAGAGCAGTGTGGCGGTGGACTGCTGGCTAATTACGTTACTCCTCACTTGCTTCTTCTTCCACGTCTTTTTGCTTCTCTCGGCCATTGCATAGCGCCCGCAAGTATTATTCTCTGAAATTGTATTTCTACTGCGTGGGAACTGCACACACACGCGCTCAATTTTATTATTATTTAAACTATATTTATTAAGTATTAAAACAATACGAAACGTTTTGTATACAAAGCTTGTATTAATATTTGCCTTTGATAAAAACATATCTCCATTATACGCAATCAAACTCCTAAATTACACTTAAGATCCGTCATCCGTTTTGACATTTTGATAAAAAAGAACCATTATGAATTTCACTTAGCGTTGAAAAACAATTAACGTAGGAATTAAATGTCAGAGTTCTATATCCTACTATCTTGTGTCCAACTGTGCTGTCAATTTTTTATCATTTTTTTATGCAAAGAAAGGTCACAGTCTGGGTGTGGGATTGGTCAGGTCGGGTTAGAATTACCAACCCCCAATAAGGCTATTGCCACGCCACGGTGTGGGATACCAACTAATACCTAATAATGTCCCATGTCCGGGCTGTGGACTCGCTTGTGTATTCACCTCCAGGCCGGTCGGGCGGGCGAATTCGGTTTCCCTCCGGACGCCCGCATGGCTGTAGCTTACGGCGGCTGGAGGTCATCGTGAATGGCCCCCATCGCCGCTGTCGGCTTTAGCAGGAGGGGAGCGTGGCGGTCTGCTCCTTCTCCCGCTCCGCCGCCTCCTTCGCCGACATTACCCTTAGAAGGATTGTCAATTTTTTACCAATCGTAAGGTTAAATAACCAGTTGCATCAGTCCTGAATAGCGAAGCAGTGTTAACATCTATACTTTACTGGTACTAGATAGTTGTTACTTAATCACGCCAGAAAGGCTATAAGAATCTGGATGAAATTTGGTACAGAGATAGATTATATCTATACCTATAGATTTTTATCCCAGAAGAATGTAGATACGGCTCCCGTGGGATAACACTAACGCAAGCCAAACCGCGTTTATATAACTTACTTATAAAGTTTAACGAGCAATTCTTATACATCTATATACAAATAAATTTACAGCGTGTATCACGATTTGGATCAAATTTTATAATTAAGTTATTTATATTTGTATTGACCATAAATCAAATATGTAGAAATGGATCACGTGATAATAAGAAAAAAAATCAAAACTTTTCAGCAAACTCAATTTTGCACGAAAAAATATTGAAGCTTGAACTCCCAGATTACGAGGCTAAACAGAGAACATAAGTGTTAAGAGACCACACCGATGAAAAATGTACAACATTAATGCTACTGTAGATACATATTTATAGAATTTAAAATTCACAATGACTGTCCTTTTTCTCCTTTGTAAAGTCATGTTTACATTTGTCTCTTTACTAATTTTATGCATACTCTTTACGTTTTATGTGTTATCAGTGTTAATGCTACTATTTACAACAAATCTTTATGTCATAATAACCTTTCTGTTACACTTCAGTAAGGACACATGTACACTGTTACTGATATTACGCGATATAATTTTAATCCCTTTTCAATAAAATAATACCAATAAAGTTCATAATCATCATCATCCGAGCGCTCATTCACGATTGCATTCAGAGCGGAATCGCTCCGACCCCCAGAGTCTGCTTTTGTACTTTTTTCCACTTCGTGCAATCTTCAGCATCCCTCGTTTTAAGACCATTAGTAAGACCATTATCCTTCACAACTTCAAGCCAGCATTTCTTGCGCCTGTCCCTTCGACCGGGACCCGGTGGGGGCAGCATAGCTAGACATTTGCTGCCCAAGTAATTAGCCGGTTTCCGTAAAACGTTGCCGTACTATCGTTAGCGGTTCTCTTGCAGTTTGTTTGCAAGTTGGGAGTTACTACAACGACGACATTTCGTCTAATATCACGCTGAACAGTAATGGGATAAATTCTTGTATTCATTCTAACACTATTTTTACTGCGTACAATGTACATTACATTGTACGCAGTAAAAATAATGTTTTGTTACCATTGCAAGTGATGTAATAAACTAATTAAAGAAGGTAAGTTTTAGGTTGTTGCTGTCATTCAAAAGCTAATAAACTATCTAAAGGGGGATGTACTTAGGACATAGTTTTATTAAAAACTTATTTACAAAGATACTATGATTTTTCAAAACATGTGTATCGATTTGAGTCTAATAAAAATAGTTGTCATATACAAACAGACAGACAAAATGAAATAACAAGGGTTTCACTTTTGCCCGTTGCTACTGATCACGAAAACTTAGGTGAATTACTAAATGATACCATAAATCTATAAACAGTTTAGTTTATTATCTACCAGTTCTGAAACTTATGAATAATATAAAATAAAACAATTTGATGACTTTTAGAAGTGCTATTTTAGACAAAGCTTTATAATTTGCCTTGTAATTGTATTGTTATGTTTGATGTGTGTTTTAAATTATCTGTGTGTACGTATGTATGTATATAAGTGATGCTATAACAGTGAAAATCTTTATTTGAAGTCATTTCGTCGTATGCATAATGTCAAACATGCAAGTTGAAGATACTTTACAATACAATTTGCAAAGCAAAAAAATACAGTCATTTGAAGACAACGATTGTCCTGCAGAGTTAAAAGATGACATAAAATTAATAATTAAAAGTGAAGGTTTAATTAAATCTGATGTGAGAATTAACAAATTGCCAGCAGATGGCGGTAATTTTCTGGCAGAGTTATATGAAATAGACATTGTTGGTATAACAGCTAAAGGTCAAAGTGAAATCAATATATTTGCAAAACAAATAAATTTGGGTTCCGGTTCTTTAAATGCTATTATGGATATACCAGGTGTATCGTCACCATAACGTAACGATTTTTGGTTGTATCGATGTTCATGTGTTGTGGCTCTCGTGCAATAACGAGACCCGACCGATACGCACGACCAAAAAACGCGCGCGCTTAAACTTAAGTGAATATCAACCAAATCTCGCCATCGGGTAGAAAAGGTGCTAGCTGCAGACTCAGGTGAGTACAGTGCTTATACCGTTACTGCTGGATCTAGGACCTTGAGCGTCGAATCAATCTAAAATTGACCCAGAGTAGTATCCGATCGCCTTCGCAGGGCAATCGAATGCTACATCTTTATGGTGCCGAAACCCGGGAATCTCATTTTGTATCGTTAGTTAACATAACCCAACATATTTCAGCGTTTATACTTAATTTAAAGCTAATATATTGTAATTATTTATATATTTTATACTACAATATTTAAAATCCTTTGCATAGTTAATGGTAGCTTTGACCATAGCATTCCTAGTTATTTCTACATCCATCGCGTCACAAACGAAGTTGCAAACACATTCATCAATCGTTGATTTTCACCATCGAATCTATATAAAAACTAAAACTGAAATTAAGTTGTGCAATCAATCACCATTTACATCGGTGCACAATTTGGTTTGGTTTATTTATATAGAATAATTTATATCTACATCCTACTTTAGCTTTACGTACATCATATTTAACAATATTCACTTATAATATCATTCATTCTTACTAGAAACCATCAAACTTACAAAACATACTTGTCACTTTTAAATATAAGACGGTAAGTCTCGCATTTTTTGTTCACACTCATACGATCGTGTCGACCTGTGCCGCATTGTTACCAAATGAATAAAATATATTATAATATAGGTAGGTATTCAACGCATCGTTCGAATATATCGGATACTCGTTCCATTACACGTTAATAAGTGCAACTTGTTAATAGTTACTTTGTGCATATTATGATAAGATAACAGATAAATTATTGATAAATAACGACTACAGTACTTTCTAGTTGAATTTAAGTTATTGTAAACAAACAAGAGATTTTTTTTGTAAGTTACAATAAATTCAGTTTCCACTTTTTCCTTTTAGATCAACATTAATTATTTATATGTTGCCAATTATTAAACTATATTTTGCTGTAATAATTAATTAATACTATTTTTAAATTAAAATATCAATTATGTCGATGTTTGGTAAACATTCGACTCGCAAATTAAGCGCTCTCAAGAAGGCTAAATCAAGATCTATAGATATCGAATACACCACTCAGGATTTACCTTCGCTACGTAGGAAAAGAACTATTGCATATAAACGTTTAACCAAGGCGTTGGAAGTCGGTCTATCGGCCGTTGATGATGCCACTCAACGCGATTTGTTTTTCTCTTATCACCAAGAAATTAAACAGATTGCCGCGAATTTCGAGGACGCGCATTTTACGATTCTAGAAATTCTTGATGACTCTGAAAATCAAGATAGTGAAATTCAGGAACAGTTCGATGAAATGTATTATAAGGTATTATCGATTAATCGCAACTTAACTAAATTGGAATCGAGTATTTCCCACGACGCTTCTTCATCAAATATTCGCTTGCCAAAAATCGTGCTGCCTACCTTTAGTGGAGATATTAAAAAATGGCCTGAATATTTTGATACATTTAATACTTTGATACATAACTCACCTTCTCTAACCGATACAGAGAGGTTTCATTATTTATTATCGTCTTTAAGCGGTGATGCTTTAACTATTGTCAAACCGTTCCCAATCACTCATGAACATTATCGAGAAGCATATTTAGCATTATCCGCGCGCTATAAAAACAAACGTGATTTAGCCTTTACATGTTGGCGGGAAATTTTGAATGTTGAATTTACCTACGATGATGCACATGCATTTCGAAAATCGCTTGACTTATTTGAAGAGAATCTGAGCATTTTAAAAACGATTAACCTTCCAGTGGGTCAGTGGGATTTTGTTTTAGTTTATCTTATTTTATCTAAAATTAATCCCAAATTGAGACGTGATTTTGAAGAAAAGCACTGTGATGTCGAATTGCCAACTTATAATCAGTTAAAAACATTCTTGCATTCTAAATGTGATGCCTTACTGCGCGATACTCATTTCATTGATTCTGAAAAATTAAAAGGATCATTGTATAAGATTTCTACCAATACGCAACAAAACAAACGTACATTATCTCATTCACTTGTTGCCGCATCACCCACAGAAGACATCACCCAATACGGAGGTGTCATGTATTCGAGTAAATGTTCCTTTTGCGGCGAACTTCATTCAATTGCGACATGCTCAACATTTCTTGATAAAACTCTCGAAGAGCGAATGAAGATTGCAACAGATAAAAAATGGTGCTTTAATTGTTTGAAGCCATCACATCGATTGAAAGACTGTAAATCAGTATTTACTTGCCGCAACTGCAAACGAAAGCATCACACGTTACTTCATCGTGATACTCCTGTAGATTCGCATGCAACTGAATTGTCCTTAGTTTCTAGATCTCCATCATGCACCACCGTTCTATTGGCAACTGCAGTAGTCCAGGTTAAGGACGCCTCTGGAGTTGTGCAAACGTTCCGTGCTTTATTCGATACTGGAAGTCAAAGTAACTTTATTACCGAATCAGCAGTTAAGCGGTTACGTTTGTGTCCTACTCGATGTAACGTTAACGTCAGTGGACTTGGAGAATCACTTGCTCATATTCTTGGTGATGTTACCTGTAAGGTCGGGACAAACAATAAGTTATTATTTAATTTAGATCTGCATGTTATTTCCGCAATATGCGGTGATCAACCTATTGCGAAATTGAACACATCAGGTTGGTCACATATTAATTCTTTACGACTAGCAGACCCTGGTTTTGATATTCCTGGTCCTATCGATCTGCTGTTTGGTGCCGATGTTTTTGCAGACTCACTTTTGAATCAACATATCAAAGGCAACGTTAATCAACCTACGGCATTCAATTCTGTCTTTGGATGGCTGCTCCTTGGAAAAACCCGTTTAGCGTCGAACAACTTGCTTCATACATCATCGGATATAGACAATCACTTGACATCATTGGTCCAACATTTTTGGGAATTAGATTCCATACCTAAGGCATCCCTGCTAACTCCAGATGAAATTCGTTGTGAAACACTCTTCGAATCTAATTATTCTCGTGATTCCTCTGGCAGATATATGGTTCGTTTGCCATTTAAGCACACTTCAGAACCCATATTCTATGGATCTCGTGATGTTGCTTTGAGACGATTTCATGCGATTGAGCGTAGGTTGTGTCGCGATTTCATCTTGCAAGAACAATATGTAGACTTTATGACAGATTACATCACAAACGGTCACATGTCTTTGGTTCCAATAGACGAACTTAGTTCAGGTAAATATTACATTCCACACCATTGTGTCTTACGTTCAGATTCCGCAACTACTCGTCTTCGGGTAGTTTTCGACGCATCTGCTAAAGATGCTAATTCACGTTCCTTGAATGATACTCAACTTATCGGCCCTAAATTGCAACCAAATATCCTGGAAATCCTTTTGCGGTTTAGAAGACACAATGTCGTTTTTACAGCGGATGCAAGGCAGATGTATCGACAGATATTATTATGCCCGGAACATCGTGAATATCAGCGTATTTTTTGGAGACGATCTTCAAGCGAACCTCTTAAAGAGTATCGTCTTAATACTGTTACCTACGGTGTATCTTCGTCCCCATTTCTCGCATGCCGAACCTTGCAACAACTTGCTAAAGATGAAGGTCATTTGTATCCCATAGCAAAAGAAATAATATTATGTGATGTTTACGTGGATGATATCGTAACCGGATGTAATTCGCTTGAAGATGCTCAACAAGCCAAACAACAACTTATTGCCATATTCAAACGTGGAGGTTTCCAGTTAAGAAAATGGATTAGCAATCAGTCTGAGCTTTTGTCGGACATTCCCATCCAGGACTGTTTAGCGAGCGCTGTATCCTTCGACAACTCCGAACCATCCATTTTAAAAGTACTAGGACTAAAGTGGGAACCTTTATCAGACACGTTCATCTTTGAAGTTAAGCCGACAGAAAATCCATGTACTAAAAGATCGATTTTGAGCGAATTGGCTAGAATTTTCGATCCCTTGGGCTTCTTATCACCGATTACAATACAAATCAAAACTTATATTCAGAAATTATGGATACTCGGTATTGGATGGGATCAACTACCACCCGATGACGTTGTTCGCACTTGGACTACATACAAGGCTGAATTGCCACAACTTGTTGAACTTCGAATTCCTCGTAAGTTAATTTGTTCTGATTCAAAATCTTGTGAACTTCACGGCTTTTGTGATAGTTCCGAGAACGCATATGGCGCTGTTATATATTTGCGCACCATCGATAAAAATGATACCATTCATATTCATCTAGTATGCTCAAAGACTCGTGTGGCACCTTTAAAACGAATAACGTTGCCTCGGTTAGAGCTCTGCGCTGCAGTTCTGCTCGCAGACCTATACAAACTTGTTCAAAACACTTACCTTGCTCATATCAAAGTTGATAAAGCTTTCTTATGGTCTGACTCTGCCGTTGTTCTTTCATGGTTGCGTTCACCCTCCTCTCGCTGGGTCACATTTGTTGCAAATCGTGTGAGTCACATCCAAGACCTGATACCGACCAAATGTTGGCGTCACGTGTTCTCAGCAGATAATCCCGCAGACATTTGCTCTCGCGGACAATTACCTAGTGAAATCATTCAGAATAATCTATGGTGGGCGGGACCTTGTTGGCTATCCCAACCTCAACATTGTTGGCCTTCAAGCTTTGTTGACGCATCTCATGAAGAGAAACAGATAATACTAGCTGAAGAACGGCGCTCAATAGTATTAATAAGCGAACAGAACGCGTTAACCAATAATAGTGAACCTTTAATTATCAACAATTTAATAACTCGTTTTTCAACGTTATCAAAACTCGTCAACGTAGTAGCATATATGTATCGCTTTATCAACAATTCTCAAAACCCAAATCAGGCCATTTCACATAAATTCATTAATAACGTGGAACGTCATCGTGCGTTGATGAAAATCGTGAAACATGTACAACATCAGGTTTTTACAGATGTAATTATGAACATAAAATTAAAAAAGGGTTTATGCAAACCTTTCAAAAAACTCAGCCCATTCCTTGATGAAAAAGGATTACTTAGGGTGGGTGGCAGAATTTCTCGATCGGGCTTAGAATTTGAACAGAAACATCCTGCCTTCTTACCATCTGACCATCCACTCACATATTTAATCATAGATTATATTCATCGTAACTACTTGCATCCAGGCATAAATACCACACATTATTTACTTCTTCAACAATTCTGGATAGTTGCAGCTAAACGCATAATTCGACGACGCCTCTCACAGTGCATTCGATGTTTTCGCAGTAATCCTCAGCCTTTACAGCCTATTATGAGCGATCTGCCTTCATTTAGAGTAAATCGAGTCAAACCATTTTCTGTCATAGGCCTTGATTTTGGGGGCCCGTTTCGCATCAAATTAGGCTCCTATCGTGGTGCCAAGATAGATAAAGCCTATTTATGCTTATTTATTTGCCTTGCAACAAAGGCAGTGCATCTCGAAGTTGTATCGACATTATCAGCAGAAGGGTTTATCGCTGCATTGAGGCGTTTTATAGGGCGGCGAGGTCGTTGCAATATTATACACGCAGATTGTGGGACAAATTTTGTTGGCGCCAAGAATTTACTATTGCCCTTGATGCAACAAGCTTCTAGCGCAGAAAACATTGAATTTAAATTCAATCCTCCTGGCGGACCACATTTCGGCGGCGTTTGGGAAATCCAGATAAAGGCTGCAAAATCTCATTTATATCGAGTGGTAGGAGACCAAACACTAACTTTTGAAGAACTAACTACTTTATTCGTCCAAATTGAGGCAGTTCTAAACTCAAGACCCCTTTATCCGATTAGTTCTGACCCAAATGATTTGTCATGCTTAACACCCGGTCACTTCCTTACTTTAGAACCATTGACGGCGGTTCCTGATGAAAACCTTTTAAACGCTAATATAAAACGTCTCCATCGTTGGCAAATGATTCAAGCCTTCCAACAAAACTTTTGGAATAGGTGGAAAACAGAGTATCTAAACTCATTAACGCAACGCGCCAAATGGACAAAAGACTCCAGGCCTTTGTCTATTGGTTCGATGGTGATAATTAAAGACGAAAATCGAGCTCCTTTACATTGGTCACTTGCAAGGGTAGTTGACCTTCATTTTGGTGGCGACGGCGTGGCTCGAAGTGCATTAGTCAAAACTGCCAAAAATCATGTCTTATCACGTCCGTTAGTAAAACTATGTCCGCTACCCGTAGAGGACTAGTTTTCGTTGTTTATTTATCATATTCTATATTATTATATTTATTTCAGTTTTGTTTTATATATCATATTTTATATATCCTATGTATCGTATCAATCTTAAATTATCATTTAGCAATCAATCATTAAGTTTATTTTTCAATTAGAAAATGCCATCGGCATTTTGGTGGGCGGGATGTATCGTCACCATAACGTAACGATTTTTGGTTGTATCGATGTTCATGTGTTGTGGCTCTCGTGCAATAACGAGACCCGACCGATACGCACGACCAAAAAACGCGCGCGCTTAAACTTAAGTGAATATCAACCAAATCTCGCCATCGGGTAGAAAAGGTGCTAGCTGCAGACTCAGGTGAGTACAGTGCTTATACCGTTACTGCTGGATCTAGGACCTTGAGCGTCGAATCAATCTAAAATTGACCCAGAGTAGTATCCGATCGCCTTCGCAGGGCAATCGAATGCTACACCAGGACTGTACAAAAATGAGCACTTTGCATATAAAGAACTTTTTCGAGTTTTTAATGAATTGCAAGAAGATTTTAAAGTACCGGTAGATGAGAGATACAAAATTATTAAATGTTACGACAGTAATCCTGGAGCAATACTAATGGACAACCTATGCAAACAAGGTTACAAGACAATCTCTCGTATTGATACTATCTCTTTAGAGTTTGCTGAGAAAGCGATTAAAAATTTAGCAAAGTTTCATGGCTTGTCTTTTGCCATTGAAAAGTTTAAACCAGATTTTTTTGACTCTAAAATAAAACCATTAAAATATCCCATAAAATTTACATCTGAATGGAGAGAATTTCAAAAATCTATGTTGTCTGTTTCTATGAGTACTTTGGAGGATGATTTGAGAAATCGTGTGGAAGATATTATTTTTAGCAAATTCGATAAATTTTATGAATACTATGAAAACGTTGAAGTTTCGTGTTTATGTCATGGAGACTACAGAGTTATGAACATGATGTTTCGAGACCTTGTAAGTACTTAAATGCAATACTTAATCGATATTTTAAAAGAGCGAGAGTGTACATATTTTGGCAGAAAATAAATTAATTTTGGCATAGCGGACGCATTTGCAACCACAATATTGTAAGTGATCTGCAAAACAGTACCCCACGTGGGTCTGATCATGTTTATAGATATCAGTAAATCACACCGGGTTGTCTGACCTCCATGCACTGAAAAAATCCCTTTCCAAGCATTTATTTTACTGTTGACAATTCGTTGGTGGATCAGTAAGTAATATCCTAATGCGTTACTGTCTTGATATGTTATAGCATAATTATATCAGCCCATAAATATCTCAGTGCTCGGCTCGAGGCCTCCCATTATAGGGAAAATCATTGGCCAGATTCCAGTCTCCCTTTAAAGAGCGGCAGCACATTGGTAGCACCTATGGTGTTAGAAGTGTTCATAGGCAATGGTAACCGTTTTCCATCAGGTGGGCCATCTGCCTAAAATCTAAATGTCTCATCAACAAACGGCATTAACTCTCAAGGAGTGTTCAATTTATTATCAAATACTTTTTTTCAGGACAAGAAAACAACGGATTTCATAGCATTAGATTACCAGCTAATCCACTACGGTAATCCTATCACGGATCTATTTTACTTCATTTTTCCTGCTACAGGTAGAAAGTTTAGAATATCGCATCTATCTTACCTAAAGGAAACATATTATACGACACTAAAGAATTTTTTAAAGTATTTCGACATTGACATTGAAGAAATCTTTCCAAGGAGTAAGTTTGAAAGGATCTACGAAGAAACGTTGGATTATGGACTTCTGACAATGACGACGATATCACCGATAACATTTGCTGACACTGAAGATGTACCAGATCTAGCAAATGTTTCTATGGTCGATTTAAATTTCAAAGTGCTTGAAGTTTTTAAAGATCGCTTGAAGGGCATTGTTGAAGATTTTATTGAATGGGGCTATTTGTAAGATGGACCGTTTATACAGATAACACTGCGAGCAGGTCGGATCTTAAATGGAAAGTTATTTGCTATTTTTGTTTATAGCTACACAGAGCTAAAGCGATAAATCATTATATTAATACGTGAAACAAAAAAAACATTGTATAAAATAATAATCGACGGACAAACACACATATTGTATGTAAGACCATGTCTCCGAATTTCGTGATAAGCTTAAATGGTTACCTTATCGCTTTCGCCGGAATGTTCACTTACTCACATTTTTACACAATATCCTTTACAATCCCTGTTCTCCCCAATATTTAAAGGAACTTTTTAGTTTTTCCTATCAATCTCACTCCTGCTATTTGCGTTCAAATGAAAATCTGTTGTTAACAATACCTGCACACACTTCTTCCTTCGTAGGAAATTCTTTTGACGTACAGGCAGTTTGGCTGTGGAACTCCCTCCCCTTACTAATCAGACAAGCTAAATCAATGACTACACTTAAACGTATGGTCACTGACCATTATTGGTCCATTAAATAAACATTGTTGCATTAAATGAATGTATTTATTGTTTGAATGTATATATATTTATAATCACATCATATATTTAATTATATCTAGGTATACTTATATATCTGTATATATAAGTATACCTAGTCTTGTCAAAAATATTGTAACAAAGAAAAAAAAAATTTACTATTGCAAATAACATTTATAAGTTTTACAGTGGGTTACTTTAATAAATAAATATAAAACAATTTAATTTATAAAAAGCTTATTCGTAGTGGTCTCCATTGGCTGCAAATCTTTTACACAGTTTACTTTACAGTCCTTTAACTGTACCTCTCTATACTCGGCAAGTCTATGGTTGAAATATACCCAAAGAGCTTACAATGCCCTACGAGTTCAATACAATAATTCCCTCAGGGTGTTGTTGCGGCGACCACGTTTCTGCAGTGCGTCGGCTATGTTCGCCGAAGCACACATAGATGGTTTTGATGCTTTGTGGCGTAAAAAAACTGCGTCGTTGCTAAGCAGATTGCGTGGTAGCAGCAACATCATCCTGAAGGGAATAGCTGATAAATTTGACTGCCCACTGATTTGGTCCTTCGTTAAGAGGACTAAATCAGTGCTAGTCATTAATTATTAATTACTAACGTAGACATAAGGAAAAAACTAATTACTAACAACATTATAAATTGTATATTGGTGTAAATTCTGGACTGTTTTTTCTTTGTGTTTGTGTATAAGTGGAATGTGTTGTCTTTTGAATAAATAAATAATTATTATTTAAACGTTGAGGTCAGTTATCAATAGAAGCACGCAATCTTTCGCATAGGAAAATTCTCCACTGCTAATCGTATGGATTGTTTTAGGGACTCCAAATTATCATGGTATTTAGAGCTAGCGGTACTCTCTAAAACTGACCATAAAACATAATCCAGCGGATTAAGTTTGGGAGTGGACGACGGCCAGTATTCAACTCTGATGAAGTCCGAAACGTTCGTTTCCAACCAAGACTGCGTGGACCGAGCTTTATGACCCAGCGCCGAGTCTTGTTGGAAGGACCGTTCTTGGTTATTGTACATGGTGTTGTTAAGAGGCTTAACCACCTTCCCAAGAATGGTATCTTGGTAAACTTGTACCGATGTTTTGATACCTTTTTCACAAACATATGGCTCAGTCATTCCTTCATAGCTAACACCCTACCAAACCATCACTGAAGACTGATAATGCCCACGTTGCACTTTGTCGACTAATTGAGAAGCTTCCTTAGAGCTTTGAGCATAAACATGGTCATTTTGTTTGTAAAAATGTTGCTCAGTTGTAAAAAAAATCTCATCTGTAAACATTTTTTTTCTGTGATCTCCCTTTGCGTACCGCTTCAGTAGTTTTTTTGATTTTACCACCCTATTCTATTTTAAATTATGAGTTAAGAATTGATCAAAACGTCTCTAAGTCATCTTTTAACATACTCCACATGGTTCTAGGTGATATGTTCATCTCCCGAGATAAAATCTTTTGCTTTCGGACAGGATTTCTTCGACTTTTTTCCCTTAACATTACGTGGACAGCCAGATCTTTTTCTGTCACAAACAGAGGAGGTATCATTGTACCTATTAATAGCCCGGTACACAAACATTTGACTAATACTAAGCGTATGGAGAGTTTTAAAAATTGCATTTGTCTCCATACCTACTTTGTGTAATGCAATCACAGCGATTCGGTTCTCTTTATCGCCCCACTCCATTTTAATATCGCAAAATGTTGTACGATGTATTGGCGCCAAAATGAGAAAACACAATGAACAATTATATAAAAATGACAGATCCCAAATTCAAATTTAATATTTTGTTTCTTTTTCATTTTAACAGTATTTATGGCCAGTATAGTACTTTATTTATATTTTTAATTTTTATAATACACCACCAAAAATCTTGTATTAAAATTTCCTTTATAATATAAATTGTCTCCTTATCATGTCAATCGGCATTTTTACAAAATAAATATGCATTCCTGAACTGCAAATCAAACACCCTACAGTACTTAATTTCTACCTGAAGATCTCCAAAATATCATTATATAAATAATTTGAATTAATGTTTAAACAATAAATTAATTTTTGCACTCTTTGACTCATTATTGATATGATGTCATAACTGGCATGTTCCGTTAAAAGTAATTAAATTTAAGTCTTTATGTAATTAATTTATGCATGTAATAAAAAAATATAATGTTAATATAAATGATTATTTAGTGGAAAATTAGTGCCGTGTCGTAACTAATTTGTAACTTATAATATATTATGTTATAATTGTATTAAATAATTCCTATATAACTGAGGCAAGTGCTCATAAGTGATTTGTATTATTAAAAAATAAAACATTCAAACATTTATTTCATTTATTCACTTATTACATATAATATGGTTACTAAGACCACAAGAACCAATAACCCTTGTACAATTAGAGTATATTATAATTATGTTATATGAATAAAGGGGAATGCCCATTCCGTATACAATAATATAAAAAGGCCAAATTTTGGCCAAAAGGGCCAAATTTAATAATAATATTAAATTTGGCCCTTTTTAAGCGTGGACTGCTGAGAAACCTGTCAACGTTTTTAATGGTTAAATGTACACAAGGCACAAGTTCAGAACAACAGTAGTTTCCAGGTCTGCCGTCAAAAAGCCGAGTCGTCTTTATGTGGGTCCAATCTAATTCCGTGTTCGAAAAAGGATATCGTGTGTCTGCACACGAAACCGTAAAAGCAAAATTCATAAAAATGACCAAAATCATATGAATAACATAAAAAGCAAAATACTTGTAAGCTCGTCAGAGCCGTAGAAGCTCACGACGAGCTTATTCATCAGAAGTTATCTTGGTATGGCAGGATGTACACGGGTATATTCATGGAATTAACATATTTGGTGATCTTTGCCAATGTAAATGTTTCTTTGTTTAAATAACAATCATATTCTTTGGGTTGCCTGGAAGAGATTGCTTTGTTCAACATGGCCGCCCTTTGTTCAACATGTATATTGTAGTTAGTTTTAAGGACGTAGTTATAATTTTTGGTGAACAATAAAGTGTTTTCATTCATTCATTCATTCATCTCTTTTGATACTATCACTGACTACGTTATAATTCACTTTGGCTAAAGCAATGAATCGCAGTTCGTCGAATATTTGGTGCGCTGGCGACTGTTCTCTTGAAGAGGTTATCTTCCTTCCTTTTATCGCCCCGCTTCCGTAATCACGACGCTCCGCGTGAGTGATATTGTCAACATATCACTGTTGACAGTATGATAGTGATGTTGCAGTAACCCGTCTACATACTCAAAACCACGATCAAGTAAACATAAACAAAAACAATCGAAAAAATGACTTGCAGTAATGCTAATGTCAAACTGTCAGTATGGCAAAGGACATGTGATTCATACAGCCTACGATAAGTTTCCATTTTGAAAATAACTTGATTTATTTATTATTGGCAAATTTATGTTAATTATATTTATGGTACATATAAGTCGATAAAAATATAAAATTAATGATAACTGTGCAATAATTCTTTGAAATAGTTAGTTATGAATTATTCGACGCAGGGGTGGCTAAATGTCACTTGTTCTTGTCAAATAAACACTTACCCCATTAAAAAAATAAGAACGAATTAGAAGGATATCAATTTAAATATTTTGATTATTGATATATTTTTACACCAGTTAAACAAACTTGAAAAGTACTTCAATATACTTAAATATTTTATTTTAAATACATTTATGCGATATTAGTAGTTTCAGTTCACTTCAGGCATTTTTCGGGCATTCCTCACGAGCAGGTTCCTGTCTCTAAAGCCTTTACAAGACCAGTTTCTTTTACATAAAAAATATACATATCTTATTTTATAAATGAAATACAGTAGTTAGTATTTTTATAAAGTAATGTTTTTTATATATTTTACAAAAAAGTAAACAAAATTTGATAATAAATATATATGTGAATAGTAATATATAATAATTAATTTCATGTGTAAGAACTACACATACAAATATTTTTTTGTTTATATTCTTGCGGGTACGGAACAAGCATCTTTATTACAGGAATAAAAGAATGATTTCGCAAGTGAGACCTTTGCAAAATGTACGTAAAAGAACACAAAAGACCTTATAAATATCCCCAGTCAATAAAATCTTCGACGATATCTCTTAAATAATTCTTATAAGCATCGTCCACTTTGAAATCTAAACTAGATACAGAAACATTTGCTACGTCAGGCACATCTCTTTCATCTGCAAACATTAAAGTTGCAATTGTAACCATGATTATAAGTCCGTAATCCAAGGTTTCTTCATAGATCCTCTCAAATTTCGCCCTTGGAAGACTGTGAACAATATCAAGATCGAAGTATTTTAAAAATTCTTCCAATTGCTTGTAATATGTATCTTTTAAATATGACAGATGAGATTTTCTGAACTTTCTGTCTGTCGCAGAGAAAATAAAATAAATTAAATCCATCAATGGATTACCATAATTGAGTATTTGGTAATCGAGTGCTATGAAGTCCTCTATTTTTCCGTCCTGAAAGCAATAAAATTATTGAGGTACAAAATAAAAAGAAAAAAAGGGGAACTAGAGAATAGAATAATCTACCTATCTATGATATTGTTACGAGCTACATAACTCGAATTAAAATGCCGTCAAAATTACTATAGAATTTATTATAACTGTATAAAACTGGTACAAATATAACTGGATACAACCAGTACAAACTGCACGATTCAATAACACGCGCAAAGTCCGTCACTATATCGCTTATCGAATGTACACGTCTTGCCTTGATTGTGGTTCTCGCTAGACTGCCTCACCCGTCTCTTCGGGCATTCCTTTTATTTTGTACGAATACAATATGCCTCCACGCAAAACAATAACAACAAGAATTAGTTCGACTCACCTGCCTAATGACGGCCATAAAACAAGTACAATAACAATACAATAAATCTGTAAAGGGCTCGAGTTTATCCAATGAAATTAAAAGTGCAAAAAACTGAGAAGCTAATCTGGACCAGTAGATTTCGAAAATAAAATGGTTTGAATTTTTGTCTATTTGTCTCGTAGAGCATTATGTGATAAAGTATTAACCGGATTTTAATTAAGCTCAAAACAGAACTATATCTCAACAGAGGATACTGTTATCCTGATAAATGACGACATTTCTATGGGATTAATAAATATAGCAAAAAATATGCTGTTACACTTCGCTTGCACTGTATAGCCTAAACGAGTATCAAATTAGGATTTTCCAGTACTATTCTACAATTTAATATAAATACAAAAATTAGTCTTGCTACTGAGCTATACATTAAAATTGCTAGAAATATTCTGGTAAGGTTTTAAATGTAAGCTCTTACTATTGGTATCTGTTTGGTTTGATAATACCTAAACACCGTTGGTTTTAATGGTTTCTGTATCAAGTTTGAAACCGCCTTAATCGTACAGACCCGATAAAAAATAATATTATTGGGTAGATTTATATCAGTTGAATGGTACACATTTAATACTTACAACATCTCGAATCATCATATTCATAACTCGATAATCTCCATGGCATAACCAAGAAATCTCAGGATTTTCAAAGTAATCACGATATTTATACAACTTATCAAAAATACTATCCTTGACACGATTTCTCAAATCATAATCTAGATTACTCATGGCAATAGAAAACATAGATTTCTGAAGTGATCTCCATTCTTCGCTGAAGCTTAAAGGACAGTTTAGTGTCTTTATTTTGCAATCAAAGAAATCTGGCTTAATATTTTCCATGGCAAAAGACAAAGCGTGAAATTTGGCTAAATTTTTTATTGCTTTTTCAGCAAAATCTAAAGAAACAACATCAATACGAGAGTAAGTTTTATAGCCTTGTTTGCATAAGTTGTCCATTAGTATTGCTCCTGGGTTGCTGTCGTAACATTTGACCATTCTGTATCTTTCATCTACTGGCACCTTAGCATTTTCTTGCATTTCATTAAAAACTTGGTAGAGTTCTTTGTAAGCAAATTTTTCAAGTTTGAACAGTTCTGATATGTTGACTACAGATTCAAAATTGCCGGAACCTACATTTATTTGTTTTGCAAATATATTGATTTCTTTTTGACCTTCAGTTGTTATTCCAGAAATGTCTATTTCATATAACTCTGCCATATAATTACCGCCGTCTACTGGCAATTTCTTAACTTTCACATCATATTCGACAAAACCTTCACTTTTAGCTATTATTCTTATATCATCTTTTAAATCTGCAGGATAATCGTCTTTTTCAACTGAATGCAGTTTTTTGTTTTGTACATTGTATTGACACACTTCTTCTACTTGCATCTTCGACGTGTTGTATATACGAACGGAATTACATTGAATGAATTTTCTGTGCTGTCATGTCTTCTTAAATACATGTATTCATTGCAGATAATGTTAGAGACAGAGTAAACCTAATAATATAATGATAACTCAAACTATAAAATTATAAGGCTCGCGCTATAATTTTTCTTTGTTCATTACTTACGAAAAAGGTTTAACTAGTATGTATTGAACTGATTTGAATCCTTATCAACATTTAGAAATTTATTCAGAAAACACAATTTGTCTACATATAGGTATGTCTGATTAACTCGATATAATAATGCTAATAATTCATTTAGTATAATAACGTATTCGAAATATATTATTGTATATATATATATATATATATTCGATGTTAATAGTCTGTGTTACATATTACAGAATCATATTTGTCAACAAAATAAATACACAATATGTATGTTAAAACGTTACGTCAGAGAGGAGCGCGGTGCGGTATAATACGTCCGGCGTATTACATGATATTACAGAAAAGCATATATATACAGTCACTCAGAACACATAAATAACATACAACCAGAATACATGTCATTTGTTTCATGTGGGCTTTACTGACCAAAAATATGAAACATGACTTGTCGTCTACAAGTCAAAAGCAAAATAAACATAATTCTACAATGAATCTGTTGCGGGTGTCGAATTTGTGCCATTATTTAGTAATGAGGAAACCTTATTTAGATTTTTTTAAATTTATTGATGCACAAATCAAATATCATCATCATTATAAATCCATACGACTAAAATATAATCAAAAATTGGATTGCAATCTAGTAAATAGGTGCATACATAAATATAGTACTACTAGACTTAAAATGAAATATATATAACTAAATATTACGATTGTTTTTTCGTCGTCTCGTCGTCAGCCATTTGCAGTCCACTGCTGGATGTAGGCCTCCCCAAGACGGCGCCACTCATCCCTGTCCTCCAATTTTCTCAGCCAGCGCCTACAGGTGACCTTGCATAGGTCGTCGGTCCATTGGGCTGGAGAGCATCCGACACTACGTTTACCGAGAGGCGGTCTCACTCCAGGACTCGTTTGCTCCATCGGCCATCGGTCTTGCGGCAGATGTGACCGGCCCACAGCCACTTCAACTTGCTAATTTTGCGAGCTAAGTGGTTACTTTGGTTCTCCTACGGATATTCTTATTTCTAAGGTTATCTATAAGAACACCTAACATAACTCGCTCCGTAGCCCGTTGAGCGACTTGGAACTTGTGGACCAATCCTGCCGTCAGTGTCCATGTCTCGGCCCCGTAGGTCAGGAAGGGGAGGACGCACTGCTCGAAGACTTTTGTGTTCAAACATTGCGGAATGGTCGACGAGAAGACTTGACGAAGCTTACCGAATGCAGCCCAGCCCAACTGAATCGTCCTATTGGCTACCCCCTCGAAGTTGTGCCTGCCTACCTGTATTTTCTGTCCAAGGTAGACATAATAATATTCCTGTACAACCAGAGGAACGCCATCAACGTTTACCGGTCTCGGCGTGACGTGTTCATTGAACATGACTTTCGTCTTGTCCAAATTCATGCCGAGACCGATCCGTCGGGAAGATTCATTTAAGCTGCCCAGCGTTTCGACAAGTTCTTTCAAAGTCTCCGCAAAGTCTTCTGTACTTAAACTTCTTGAATTTTATCTTAATGTTATGCGATAAAGTATATTCTATTCTATTATATTTTTAAATGTACTAAGTATCGCGGATATTTTTTAAAATTGTATAATATTGTATTTTTTTACAATTACATACTAATTATTAATTTTTTACGTTGACATTGTTGTAATTTATGTATTCTGTAATCGTTTATTTGGTGAACAATAAAGTGTTTTCTATTATATTCTAATATTTATTGAAATTTGGTTGAAATATATCAATATCCGTTTAATATTTTGTTAAGTTTTCGCGACTTGCATACTCAATAAAACTACGTTTTAACGGGTATTAGCGCTGTAATATTTGTTTTTTGTTATTCCGACGTGTCAGCCACTTTTAGTGGCCGTGATCACGGAATACAGAGATGTGTAGCACGGAGGTTTCTTTCTTCAGTGCTAACCTCTACCAACGCTTCTGAATATAAAGGAATGTATGTACGCAAGGGTGACTTGATTATGTCTAGATATAAACGTTTTTAGCTATCTAACGAATCCAATTTATCCTTATAATCATTAATTATTAATTGTAGTAGCCTTATATATTTCAACTACTATAGATGTCAAATGTCAATAAGTATTGTTAGTTTTATTTAGCCTACTATATTAATAATTATTAGTTCTAGTTGTTTATGGTTATTATATACTTTATGGGAGCCAAATCTAATATACCACCGCTAAAATAACATGTTGCGAAGCGGTGGTTTGTTTATCTGTTAAGTAAATAGTTAACGCTTTATTGATCACCACAATAAAGAATTACAAAACTGTCTGTATAACTGCAACACATTATTGGTATTTATTGAAGGTGACAGCTAAAAATAATAAACATTATTTAACATATAAAATTAGAACATTGTACATATGCCCTTATAGTAGTGACAAAAGTCATTGTTAAACACAGAATGCAAACAGTAGCATTAATGTTGATAAACATATGATGAACTTATCAAATATTATCACAAATGTTTTAGGCAACAGTTAAAAAACAGATTTTCTAAGATCATTAACAAGCCAAGTGTAAATATTATTCAAGACAGAAAAACAAGTCATTGTGAATCTTAGATTGTTTTATTGCTTGTAGTGTGCAAACAGATAGACGGCCTACCTCATGGAAAGAGCCAGCTTCTAGAGTATGGAAGAGATGGGACACGATAAATCGGAGAGAATAGAAGAAAGGGAAAGGTGGATGGACACTACTTTTACCGACAACCAATCTCCACTGCAGGATTCGTCTACTGCATTGGCCATCGACCCTGCGACAGATGTGACTGGCTACTGCCATTTCAACTTGATAATAAAACCCCTTGCGAATATCCAGATAGATAGATAACACTTTATTGTACACCATTACAGAAAACACAGAAAAACTTGTAGCTTAAAAATATTCTAAATGTGCACAATGGGCGGTCTTATCGCTAAGAAGCATGGTTCTATCAAGCCAAAAATCATTCTAATTGTATTGTATTTCATTGAATATAATATTATATATATAACATTAATTATTCAATCTTTCAAATATTTTTGACTTATAAGTTAACACTACTTACCATGATTAGTTTAATGTCTAACCGTATCGTAATCATTTAATCATCTCGGAGCTGATTCTTATATCTCACTCTTCACATAATTACCCGTTAAATATTATACTTCATTCAACATAATATTTTATTTGTACCAGCGATGAGGGTAAGTAAAGTATGTTTATACATATAATAAAACTACGTTTTAACGATTTTAAGCGCGGTAATTTATTTTATCTAGATTTATCCGACGTTTCGGCCGCTTTTCAGTGGCCGTGGTCACGGAAGACAAAGATGACATTTGTCAAACGTGTATTGTCAAAGTTTTTATTCAGCCTACCGCCAACTTGTTCATTTTAATTATTTAGTTTTAATTTTGTTTATGGATATTATTTACTCTATGGGAGCCTAATCTAATTTACCACCGCTTCACAACATGTTGTGGCTAGAAGAGAAGAAGCGGCGCAAGAAACTCTTCAGCAAACATGCCTAGTTCTAAAATTTTTTTATATAATATTAAAAGGAAAAAATAAAAGAATTTATCAGTCAAGTTGGTTTGTTTCGTTGCACGCAGAAAGAGCTCACAGTGTCTTGAGGTCTGGCAGTTGGTTTTTGCTGGGTTTGGGTCTTGATAGTTTTGATGATTGGATCCCAAACAGGTGGTTTAAATTAAGTTTAAAAATAAATTACCGCGCTTAAAACCGTTAAATCGTAGTTTTATTATGTGTACAAGTCGCGAAAACTTAAGAAAATATTATGTTTATACATAGTTTACTTACCCTCATGTTATGCCAATGTTATCATTTAGAACTATTGTTGATCGAAAAATAATTTACAAATAGCCCCACTCAATAAAATCTTCAATTAACTCAATCATCCTTTTCTTGCATACATCAGTGATTCCAGTATTGAATTTTAAACATTCCCCATTTGCCAGATCAGGTACCGCTTCATCCGAAGCCAGGATGTGAGGCAAAACAACTACCGAAGACATTAGTCCAAAATCTAGCCTCTCTCGGTAGACTTTTTCAAAGTCCGTCAAAGGTAAAACTGTTTCCACGTCGATATCGAAATATAAGAGAAAATTACTTAGTTCTTTGTAGTAGAGTTCCTTAAGGTAGTTAAGATGAGTTCTTCTAAACTTCTGGTCTGTCGCTCCGAAGATGAAATAGAGGAAGTCATGTATTGGACTGCCGTAGTAGATAAATTGGAAATCTATCGGAATTATTTTGCTTAGTTTTCCGTCCTGTGAAAGAAAAAAAGACTTCTTTTATTTTATTGCATGAGTTCATCAGACAAGCAGGCGGAAAAGGGATTTCATCTCCAATAGACATTTTGAATAAAAATCTATATATGAAATAATGAAGAAAGACTTAATTCCTGCAGCTGGGGGACTTGTTTTAAGAGGTGACAAAAAATAACCCACAGCCAGGATGCCTATCAGCCCTAATTTAGAGCATACCATTTAATAACCTTGATTTGTGTTCCGGTATCATAGTCCCCTCTTTAAAGCCGGCATCACATTAGTGGTGCTTTTTGTGTTGACAATCCGTGTTATCCATGTTATCTATAGGCGATGGCAACCACTTCCCATCAGGCCGTCAGCCTATCTGCTGTACTTACTTCTACATAAGAAATTGTGCAAAAACCATACATATTTCTTAAAGAGTATTTAAAAAAGAGCAATTCTTTGACATGGCTTTGCTTGACTGTAGGTTATATATTTCGTCATAAAAGTTGGAGTTGTTTATAAACTTGTAATTCGGAATCAAGAGATTCCTTTGGCAAAATTACTGTTAAGGCTAATTTCTTAATCATTAGATAAACGACTTCTATCTCATGATTGTAACTTCACGCCTTAAACGTAATATTTGCATCATATATTTGTTTGAGAACTTATAAAAACGAAATACGAACCAAAGGCTGCATTTTTATTTTTGGAACTCGTACATATTATTTAAGTAAACAATAGTTGTAAGGGAATTTAATAGGTTATTGTGAATCCCGCTTTTGCCTTCGATCTGTGACCCGATTGTGCTATTACTATCTCATCAAAATCGCCGGACAATGTCGTCTGAATCGTACGTTTGCCTGATTTCTGTATTTTGTGAATTAAAATGACTGTATCTTTATAAATTTTTGAGCGAAAACACGCGAAATAAATGTTTAAAATTTTGGCATATTTTTTTTAATATTCAGCTAATGGTAATTAATACCAATTTTTTCTACTACTATTCCGCTCCGACTATTTTGAGAAGATATTATGGATTTATTAGAATACAAAGTTTTGACACTATCACAATAGCATCGTACTTTGAATATCTTCGTAATTTGATATTGAATTATCAGAATTGTGCTGCTGTTTGTTTATAGGTTAGCTGTATGTTTGTGGACTACTCGTAGTACAAATTCATGAATAATTGACACCGGCTAAATACATTCTTTAAAAAAATAAATATTGCATGAGCTCAGCAGACAGGCAGATGGATCACTTGACGGAAAGCGGTTACCATCGCCTACGGACATTAGCAACACTAAAGGTGCTACAAATGCGCTGCTGCTCGATTAAGGGAGACTGGAACCTGGTCAGTAATGCAGGAACATAAATCAAGGTTGTTATGGCGGCATACTCTAGACCAGGGGTGATCCACATCCAGTCGGGTAAATACCCAACCACCTGACTGTGGATCGTTTTCTCGCCTCTTAAGACAGCCTTCCAGTCGCAGGAAATTGTATTCTTTCTCCATTCCTGCACGCATTAAAAAATGTCATTTCATTTCATTCAGACATATTTAAACAATTAGATTACTTACGATTTCTTTCTTCATAATGTTACCAGGTCGATAATCACCGTGACAAATGCAGCAGATACAAGAGTCATCTTCTAAATATTTCTTATACATCTTTAAATGTCTCGTGATAAAATTTTTGAATTTATTTTTAACACCTTCATCTAAGAAGCTCAGAGTAGCATTGCAAATATTATTTAACATTAAGTTCCAATTGTCATTAAATATCAAATGCTGTTTGATAACGGCTAATTTTCTTTGAAAATAAAATGGTTTTGTTTTTTGGAGCACAAAAGATAATGCATGAAACTTAGCAAGTTCTTTGACAGAAACTTCTGCAAATTCTAATGTCACAACATCCATTCTTGGATAAGTTTTAAAGCCTTTTCTACACAGATTATCCATTATTATTGCGTCTTTATCACTTTCGTCATAAAACTTAGCAAACGTGTATCTTTCCTTTTCAGGAACATCAAATTCATTTTGTAAATCAGTATACATTCTAGATAGTTCTTTATAAACATAAAGCTCTTGTAAATAAGCATTTGACACCGATAAGATAGCTAGTTGGTCACCAGGTGGTTTAAATTTAACAAATATGTTTGTTTCTTTTTCACCATCGTTAGTGTTTCCTTTTATATCTGCTTCGCAAAGAACACCAAGAAATCCATTGCCGTTATCTTTGAATATTCTTCTATCTATTTGAAACGTCTTATAACCTTCTTTTCTGATGATACTGTTTAATGTTTGATTTACTTTTCATTCAAAATATCTTCTTTGGGGGGTAAAAATGTATATTTTTCTTTAGAGTTGTAGTGAGACTGATTTTCATCGATTTGCATTTTAAGATGATGTCCGAAACGGATTTTTGACTACTTTGTTCCCTTTTGTAAATTTATTAATAGAAATTGGTTAACACTTCAACAATATTTGTTTGCAGATATTCTTATTTATAGTTTTACTAACCTTTTCAACCGAGACAGAATTAGTTATATTTTTAATGGAGATTTTAATAATATAAGCCAATAATAATGATGATTATTTTATACTAATATAACGCACGCACTGAACGACACTTCCATTATGCATTATTTATGGTTGGTCACGAAGTAATACCTACAGATAACAGTTTTATACTTTAGTAGGAGGAGAACAATGCTAGTACATAATTATAATAAAGGCAATTACAGGGTTTTAGAGTTCTATCATTATTTTAGCAAAAAAAAGATAATGCAAAAAGAATGACAGACAAAACCGCTATTTTCGGCTATATACTTGTAGCCTAATAGCAATAAAATTTATATAGGACTATTTCGAAGCAAATTCCAAGTTGCTCAATAGGTAATTATGTTGGGTATATTTCTCTTATGGATAGAATAAATATAAAAGCTATAGTTCGCAACATTACCATGTTAAAGTGGGCCGGTCAGGTCAGTCGCCGAACCGATGGTTGATTGAGCAAACGAGTCCTGGGGTGGAGACAGCGTCTCGATAAACGTAGTATCGGACGCCCTCCAGTTCGATTGACTGACTACGATCTCAAGGTCACTGGTGGTCGCTGAATGAGTGGAGGAACGGGATGAGGGGCACCAACTTGAGGAGGCCTACGTCAATTGGCTGACGACGACGATGATTTAAAGCCAAATCAAACTGAAATATGCGTGATTTTTATTGTTAAGATTTATGGAATATAGTGGAGAGCTGCATACGTCTAGTGATCTTAGTGGACAACGAACTAGGCTAGCGCAACGCTCACGCATCGTCTGTCCCGCTCACACATTGTGCTATATATTGTACAAGCTGTACGACTTGTTAATATTTGTACTTAAGGTTACCGTTTCCAAAATAAATTAATTCTCATAAGCACTCGACACTGAATACTACTCTCTGCCATCTGAAGTTTCCTTTATATTATTCAAGCTTTACTTCACACCTACAATAGATTTGTTGTAAATATATTCTGTCAATTTATATTTTCAAAAATTTGTCAATGTGCGAGACAGCCAATTTCATTTAGTCACTTTCAAATTATTTTTGAGCGCGGTAGTTATATGTTCGTTATCCCCGCAGAACATTGTTGTAGTTAGATAGACACGCGCTTGGCTGATTTTTTGTTGTTACTCATAATTAAATATCAAATGAGACATGCTGACAGGATGCGATAAATTTACTCTTATTGGAGGTAATTACCTTATTATTTAAAATCATATGTAACAAGCATGTGCCAGCGAAACTTCGTTGGCGTTGCCACTATGACGTAGTTGTAAGTGAATTGCAACGACGGCACTAAAAAACCGCGACCGCACTTCCTTTATAGCTATATTCGTCTATTCCACGGAAACGCTGTCACTTATCGGGATAATAAGTTTTCTTAGTGTTGATCCGAGATATAAGTTAGCTCTGTGTAGAGTTTCATTTAAAGTATTTTGTAAACTCTATATAACGAAAGAAGGGACAGTGCGTCTTCTGGCGTTATAGACAGTTGTCGTTTAATGGAGAGGTCTTTTATTTTTGTTGAGGTCTTTTGCGGCACTCGTAATTTTTGTTGTATTTTTTACTTATTTTATTCATATCTTGGATATTGAGGCATCTTGGTGATAAAGGAAATACTTAGACATTTCGGAATTTCTTAGACATTTCGGTATGCATGATGCCGACAGTCAAGTTTATTACGGGTTAGGATAATAAAGCGATAGAACGTACACAGCTGCGTAGTTTTTACTCATTTTGGCAACTTGAAAGGTACTTTTTATTACTTAATTTTTATCGTTATTGAGAGTGCTTGTAATGCTATATAGAGTGTATAATTGTATGGAAGGATAACCTTTTTTTAAGGCGGGTAAAATGCTATTTACGCACAATGGGTCCTTTCACATATGGAGGCATTCCATTCAAAGCAATCCAAACATATTTGATCAGCTTGTGTGGAGTCTCCGAGGTGCACGGGCAACAACCAATACCCACTAAAACCACCCTCGTCCCATGTGCCCCGCGCTTTTGTGTAGGAAAGGCTGAGACTTGAACATAGTTACGCCCAGTCCATGGAAGGACAAGCTATACTTACCAAAGCCAAGTAATTTCGACGCTTAAGGGAATTTGCCGTTAAATCGAGTGACGTTACGTGGAGTTTACACTATAGTTTCGTTTCAATAGTTTTCACGTGATGCTCTGACAGACAGACAAAAACTCTAAATTTTGTATTTACGGAATCTGCTGGTCCGAATTAAATTTGTTTTGTTATTTTTTAACGATTGGCACAAACTCGTACCCTCTACAGATTTATTATATGCCTTTCTATTGCCAGTGGCTTTGCTCGCGTTAATGTTGTCCCACGGGAACCGTACAACAAGATAAAAAGTATTTACTATATATATGTCAAATTTCAATCAAATAAAGTAAAGATAAATTAGTTGACAATGTGACAAACAATGTGACCTAAGTGATTGTATTATCGACGACACATTTTTCGTGACACATAATTAAGGCACTACTTTTTTATTTGTCACGAGCGGTTATAAAAATATTGGCCAAGTCGTGTTGATTTAAGCATAGTAAAGAGTTTTGTAGGGATGTACAACGTTCACAGTTTTTGTCATTTGGCTACGCAACCATGAATAAAATAAAACAAACCGTTAAAGTAAAATGTCAAAAATTATAGACGACCTCTGTGATTGAGCGGGTTAAACCTTTGCCGGTCTACCTATGGTGTTCTGTAACTCAGAGACTCTGGGTTCGATTCATGGCATGGTAAATTTCTGAAACGTATTTACCGTATCTATATATATCTGGTCTGGGTGTCTGGAATTGGACCCAAGAGTAGTTCGTTGTACAATAACCATAACACAAGCGTAACTTGTTTAATTTAGGGATATACAATATGTGTGTTTGTCTGCTGATTGTTATTATCATTATATGTATGTCTCTCAAGACCAAGGGCATCAAAATGGCCCGGAGTTTTGGACGGCTTGCGTGAGGCCATGGAAAGGCCAACACATGAGGCCCCTTGCCAAATATAATCTAGGTAAATGTGGCGAGACACTGATCGGCGATTATCTCGGTCTACGCCATATAAAAATGCAACCACGGACAAGCCCCAGTCAGTGTAAGAAATGAAGTTGTAGGAAATGTGGATAAGCTGATGCTAATTCACTGTGCAAAGTATAAAGAATTTTTTGGATTTATATATTAGTAAGTCAAAGTAGGTGAATTATTTTTAGCCGCGACTTACATTATTGTTTTTTTTTTTTTGTTTATCTATAATAGGTAATATTAATACGTGAAGCAAAAACTTTGTACGTAAATTGAGCGGTCGGAGGAGTATGAAATTTTGCCCACTTATAGTTTATATGAAGAAGAGCGACGAATGCTAATTTTTTTATAATGAATAAAACATACATTTAATCAATAAAAAAAACATTACACACCCTACCATGTATTTGATACACACACGCATATATACACTTTGTTTATTGTTAAAGTCAAATTAAGAGTGTAGCCTTGGCGAAATCTGTAATTATAGAAGTTATATCCTTGAAAATAGAACCTTAATAATGTTCAAACTTATAATTTAATTTAATAATTGTGGTTGCATTTCGACCACGGGCGACCACTAGTTCATATTAGGACGCATCATTTGATATCAGAGTAAACAAGTGTTCATTATGTGTCTGATAATAACATGAATGTTATAATGAATGCTTGTTAGCCGGTACTTAGGTGATAAGTTAAATATTTAAGTGACTATAATTGGAGATAATATGGAAGCTTTATTCAGATATCACAATTGTTTTGATAATTGAATACATTAATTATATTGATTATACAGCTTGAGTGATTGCACTCAAAGTAATAGCCAGAAAGGAATTTATGAATGTATAAACTTTTGACCCTTCCCAATGATTGTTTAGACGATCCATTGCGTCTTTTGTCAATAAAAACATTTTTTCTATACTAAGCATGTGTACAAACATGTTTGCGAGATTCGTATTGATGCTTGTTATTCCAAAATCCGATGAATTAAGGGCAAGATATCCCAGACTTAGACAACTCGTATATACGCACTAACGTGTATAATTCTTGTAATTTACAAAGGCATACGTGCTTAATAAAAAAAACTAAGCCAAAAGACTAACTAAAGAGACTAAAGAAAAATTAAAATAAAAGAGAGTCCACCATCCTAGACTGGTGCAGCTATTTTTAAGGGCACCCTGGTTATGTGAATAAATGTCCGGCCATGTCGTATTCGCCAGATCTTGGTATAAGGGTGAACCCATGACATGTCCGATAGATTGACGATCTGCGCAATGTCGTCGGTAGGCGCTTGATTAGGAAGTTAGAGAACCAGGGTGACTGGCGCTGACTTGGGGAGGTCTATGTCCAGCAGTGAATTGCGGTTGGCTGCGACGACATGAAATACTAGCTTCGCATCGTGAACAACGAACGGTAAGCATGCCTTTGGTGTCTCGGATACGATATGCCGAAGACTAATCAAATGGAGAAGAAAAACCAAAAAATATGAACCCTGGGCTCCAAAACAAATGCTCCAATTGCAACACGGTATTCCATCTGAAAAAGTTTTGAAACTATGCTTGTTCTACATTGTTTATCAAGCGTATTATATTTGTACGAAATAAATGATTTCAAAATTTAATAGGGTAAGCGAAAACATTGGGACGCCAGCCGTTAAGAACGTGGGTGCGTCTAGGAATAATTAATTGAATAAACCACCTCTAGATTCATAATCCGATAAACCAGATGTTGGCTTTCTAGTTATTTGAACAATCCAGATAGTTATTTGTCTAATTGTAAAGTGGTAGGCGTGAGAACGTGACTAACCACACTTTGACATTTCTACTGAAACTAATAATTCCAATACAAATAAAAAAGCCCCTAAGAACATACACTAAAATAAGGCACTATAAAATACAATCAGTCCACCCCGACCAGACCACTGTCTCTGGATAGTGTTTGTTCCAAGACGACTGGCAGCGTTACTTCGCTGAATACATACACTAGGCAAGGTAAGCTCCTGCCTTCCGGTCGCCAATGGCTTCTACTAGCCGCTTTTTAATTTTTTTTTAAGTTTGTGGGCATTTAGCTATCCTTAATCGATCCTCAGTTTGCCGACTATTTTACTATTAGTGTGACATACAAAATAGTTTATTCCTGATCAGGGTGTATTTTGCTCATCATTTGTATGTTGTGTACCCTTATGTACGACCAGAACAACGTTGTATTTTAAAAACATCGAAGTAGGTATGTTGTTGACTTGAGTCTGGTTTTAATATAAATATCAGATAATAGGCTTAAGCAGCTGTACGCCTACCTCTATATCCAGATAGGTACAATTATCATGTCTTTACTATTAGGAAAATTGTGTCAATATAAATTCCGCAAATCCATAGTAGAAAACCTGATAGATTTTTTAACAGTTTAAGCATAAAATGAGCCAATATATTTTGAGATGATAATATTAAATTGTTTAGAAATATGTAAGCTAAAGAATTAATTTTAAAACCGTCTTCTTTTCAGGTGTCGAACAATGGTACAACTGATCGATCATAAACAGTCAATAATTCAATAAAAATGATTCAAAATCTCCAAATATGGAACAGGAATCGAAGACCAAAGACCAAAATCACGTTACTGACAACAGTGGTGATACTTGCATCATTACCGTGTTCTACTTTGACATTACCTGGTGATCCTGCACCTGGTAGATCTCCAGGACCTCCTATCACAACAAAAATCGTTGATTACGATGAGACAACAACCGATGAAGTGACGACTGAAGGTGTGAATGACATAAGTGATATTAGTGATGCTTGTGCCTTCGCAAGGATCCCCAGTGACAGTGGTGATATTGTGACGCTTAGCGACGAGGATTGTGACGTCAATCTGACTGTCAGTCATCCGGTTTTCGAGGCTGAGGAGCTGGTGCGTGGCGTTGTTTACGACGGTGAGTGATTTTCTGTTTCTTTAGATAAATATTTACCTCTTCCAAAACATCCAGACGACTGGGGTGGTTGTTTAGAGGACCTCATCAATAACTATTTATTTGTAAATATAAAGTAAGGTGGTTTAGAGCACGTAACCGATGACGTATTCATGTGTTTAAAAGCCTGTGATTAAAACCTGTCATTTGAAAATTATTGCTATAATTTGAGTAAAAACTGCTATCGATACAATCCTAATCAAAAATTTTGTAAGTTCTGAAAGTTTGTCTTGAATAGCTTCTATAACGACCCAAACGAATTTATTGAAAATTTTAGGATAAGTCCCTAACGATTTGATTTCTAATTTAAAACTTAATAGGATTATGTTATTTATTATCATTATCATAGCACTTAATGACATTATCCGTCGGTCTCTTGTCACCGCCGGTGCACCTGCTGTTCTCGAACCGAATGGGCTATGCCGCCACGATGGCAAGAGACCAGATGGGATGTCATTGGTGCCATGGAAGATGGGACGCCCCTTAGTATAGGATGCAACTTGTGTTGATACTTTGGCGGTTTCCCATCTCCCAGTAACAGCCGTGACTGCCGGGGCCGCCGCCGCCAACCAGGAGGGCCTGAAACGCCGCAAATATGTGTCCATTGGTAATGGGTACATTTTTGTGGCTTTCGGGGTTGAAACCCTGGGGCCGTGGGGGCCTGGAGCTCATCACCTCTATCGAGACCTCTCAAAGCGACTAATTGAGGTTTCGCGTGACCAAAAGGCTGGCTTGTCCTTAGGGCAACGCATTAGTGTTGCCATCCAACGTGGAAATGCGGCCAGCATTTTGGGCACTCTCCCCGCCGAGAGCGACCTGGAGTCTATTTTTTACTTATAGTTGGTATTTTTTTTTTATTTATATTTTAGTTAATATTTATTTATAATTAGTTTTATTTCAGTTAGCCAATCGAATAAATTATATAATAGGATTTATATCAGGATTTTTAAAATATCTCGGTCGTACATCTTCCAATATTCTTGTCGCTATGCTCGCCTGTATGTGGTTAGAGCACTCACAATGATTAATACGCTGTTTCAGATTAAAGTTGTCATTGATTTTTACCTTTGAATCATTTTAATGGATTTTGCAGGGTCTCTGGGGTAATGTCATTTTTGTTACTTCATATTTGAATGAAAGGTTTTATCGTCTGCCTCTAGTTATTTTAATGGATGAAGCCTAAAAATTACGTATAATAACACAAAGATGACATCATCAACTCTTGCCTTAGCTTTACTAGTTTAGTCTGTGACTTTGGCCTCATTACTTTTCTACTTTTTGAATGACGTAAAATTTAATAGTAACGCTAAGACATGTTTTAATTTTCTTACTTTATTACGAAGAGTTTAAATAGATTTCATATGCACAACTTTACAAATTATGATTTTCCTAAGCTATTCAACCACTATTTAACCTGTTTAAGATTGTCTTTTGAACTCTAAGGTAGCATAAGTCTTTCTCCAGGATATAGTCTATTATATCTCCTTGCCGAATTTCATTACCTTTCCAATTTAGCGAGAGAGAGAGAGAGCGAGATATCTAATGTCATACCCAAACATTAGGCTGTATCTTCTTGTGGTATAATTTAAGTAATTTGTAAGTACCGTATGATAGTTAAGTTGTCCTTTAGTAAGGTGGTCAGGGCTGGATAGAATAATCAGAAGACCAAGAAATTATGTGGAAAAATCTTGGTGACACCTATGCCTAAAGGCGAAAATATATGGTTGACGACGACTATAATTGAGTATTTTATAATCCTATAATTCCTATATTGAAGAATACTTAAATGCCAAAACTTCATTTACATAGCAACTAGCTCCAACCTCTTATACTATATTTTGTATAACTTTTTTATCTTGCCAAGCTTGTAAGGAATTTATGGAGATATGTTGCAACATAAAATTTTAGTTCGTCATGTCATTATTATAACTATAATCATATTTTTCTTTTGTTTTATTGTGTCTCTGTCTGATTGAATAGGCACTGTTTACTACAACACCATTAATTCTTCAAAATTAATTCTGTAACATACTTCTGTATAAAACTTAAAAGAACTTGAGATATAAATAGAACTAGAAATATGAAGGATTACGAATTTTAACTAGACGTGTTGCTGGGGAGTTTGTTGCCTTCTTGCTTCTTCTCCTTAACAGCAATAACACGTTGCGAAGCGGTGTACATAGACTAGGAAATTAAATTAAATTTTAACCTGTATGTTTGAATTTCACTAAGTGTTCTCCAGTGGAACTTATTTTGAATAAAAACTTTTGAATTTGAAGTTGATTATTGATTATTTTAATTACGACTGTTTGTATGGAATATGTGCGTACACACGCAAACAACAAAACAAGAAAATCTGAATTCAAATCTTGTATTGAATTGTAATACTCGATCGTTTTGCTTTCCCTTTGTTTCCTTTAACACTATTGAATATATTAAGAACATACGGATTGTTTCACTATACTACCATAACTAGTAATATTATGGAAATGTAAATATTTGACTCATATGAAATTCTCTGTATTATAATATTCTCTAAAATGCTTCTCTGTATGCTTTACATACAATTCATGGATTCTGTTTGTAGATATTATTGAATGTAAATAGGTGACGGCTTACGTGTAAAGGGACTAAAATAGCAATTTGAATTTGCAATTATTCTTTTAACTGTAGTTTAGTATTGTATGAATATTTTTCAGATGATTTCGTTTATAATTAATTACTGTTTGATTTGCGATAAATAGTTGACTATTACTGTGGACTGTGTGGACTAGTTCTTAAATCGCTTTGTTTTCGTTTTATTGAGTTTCAAATCACAAAAATTCTAAAGAAGTTTCATTCCACAAATTATTCTTTATTGTAAACTCGTTTTTATGTTTAAGTGGAGCATATATTTTATTTTCATGGCTAAAGTATCCATATATCGGTGGGAGGTATCAAAACCCTAATACAGATGTAATTCATCATACCTTTGTGTCCACGTGCGCAGATCCATCACGCGTACAATGGGTCACAATGGACTGGAGTGGGCCATTGTTCCCATACCAATACCTAGCTTTGTGTTTTGCTGCGTGCTAATGTATATAGTTCAAGGTTGCGTTACGCGAGACAAAATAAAACCTCTTGAGGCTTGGCCACGATCTTGTTGCTATGCGCGGAAGCTAAGGGTTTGTCCTTCGTCAGCGATGGACGTGACGCGACGCAATGTCATATGCGACCTAGTATTCTAGATCATTTTGATTATTACCTCTCAAACTACATAGAAGTACAGTATATTTCAGCTTGAGGTACAAACAAGAAAGATTTGTTGTTTGATGTTTTAACAATAAACTCACAAACTACGGGACGGATTTTTTTTTACCATTTGAATGCTACATTATCCCTCATTAATATAAGCTTTATAAAAATTAGGGATCCCCACTAAAACTTCAAACTCTCATCAATCTAAAAAAATACTTGGCGCTGGAATCGAGTTTTACGACTTGATGAAATTTTGTTTGTGTCTGAGTAAGTCCGGGGTGGTTAAGATTCACAATTAGATCCGGCAGGTGGTGCTGGAATCGGGTTCTACATTTTTTTTTCAGAGAAGGACAACGTCTGCCTGACCGCTAGTTTTTAATAAATTAAAAAACAACAGTGCAACAAGTGTTTTTGCATAGAATTTGGGCAAACCATTAGTTATAGGTACCCAAAAATAATAAACGACTCTACAAAGACTACTGAGCCTTGTGGCATATAACTATCTACTTATGATGATTACATTATTACCAATATTAAAATTAAGTTTAAATTAAAAGGCAACAAATGCTCAAAAAGCAATTTCTATAGAAGAAAAGTTTACGTGTCTTTTTGTGCACAAATGCGTCTTTATTGTGTTGATGTTTGATCGTATCCCTCACGTTAGCAGCTTAGCGTCTTTTAATATTCGTCGCAAACATTTGACCCGAGCGACAATATAAAAGTACTGACATTTACGAAGCATGCTACGAGTCATCGCGCTCGGCAACAAGCTTCGTCGCGCTCTAAGTCGTGGCCGGGCCGTTAGGCCTAAGCTTAGGCCTGACAAAGGATATCCACGAATACGTATCGTCGGACTTGTGTAAAAATATCAAACGGCCTAACGGCCTCTGTGGTTGAGTGGGCAAAGCCTTTGCCGGCCTGCCTCGCTGGAACGCAGAAGCTTCGGGTTCGATTCCTGGTATAGTAAATTTCGGAAACGTGTTTTCTCCGTTATTTACCATGGTCTGGGTATCTGGGATTGGCCCCAGAGTGGTCCGTTGTATATTACCCATAACACAAGCGTAACTTGCTTATTTTGGGGATATACAATGTGTGTGTCTGTCTGCCGATTATTATTATTATCTAAGTGCTTGGTGTCAAGGATGGGGTTTACTTCCTTTATGGAGAGATGCATTGAGGAAGTTTCTCGAAGATAGATCTTTTTGCAACAAACATCATACAAAATCAAAGTCCCTGTTAGGATAGTGAATAAAGTCTTTATATAAACAGTTAAGCAATACGTAGCTTTATGGTTTTAGAGATGTGACCTTTTTCATAGCGATGTTATGTGTTTTTTGTCCTTTGTCCTAGGCGACATGTTTGCATTTTAATTTAATAAAGAAAATCATTGTATTAATTTTTGATTTAAAAATTAACTTGTGTTATTCGGGCCAAAGAATATTACACAAATTACAGAAGCCATTTTATTTATTTATTTAATAATGGAAAACCTCAAGCCAATACATATGAATAATATGTTGATCACATGGTTATGGTTGGATGTATGGTTACAGAAGTTTGAATATATAGATAGTAAAAATGAAATATAGTAAAATAGAATAAAGTACAAAAGTTAAATAAAAATAATAGATAATAATAATATAGTAAAAATAAAAATAGTATATAACCATAAGTTATATAGTATATATAAACTTGGTTATTTGTGGCTTTACGAATAACGAAGTCCTTGAAACTTAAGTGTGATTAGGTAGCTAATAACAATTATAATTCAAGTTTCATTGGTTTCACGGTCGATTTGTAAGGCACCTACAATATTGACAGCACTTAATTATTAATACTATGTTTATACACAGTATTAACAATTAAGTGCTGTCACAGCGCTGTAGACGTGCTTCATCTATAAGTGATATTGAGTACAGTTGGAGGTTGGATGGGTGTAATATTCTTTGGCCCGAATAAAGCAAGTTAATATTTTTAAATTGAAAAGTTAGTTCAGTGATTTTCTTTATTAAAATAAAAACCCAAACATGTCGCCGAGAGAGACAGCACATAACATCGCGATGAAAAATGTCACGTCTCTAAAACTATAAAGCTACTTGCTTTCTTCTTTAAGAGACGTGACCAGAGAAAAAATCCTGTCATATTATTACAGTATATCTATATATGTAAAAGAAAGTCGTGTTAGTTACACTATTTATACGGCTGTACCGATTTAGCTGAAAATTGGTGGGGAGGTAGCTTAGAATCAGGAGACGGACATAGGATACTTTCTATCCCGTTGGAACGTGGCGCTGAGATCGGGTTCTACAATTCTCCTAATTATCTGGAATGATTTTGTTTTTGTGTGTTTGAATGGGTTACCAGATGGTTCAAATCCAGAATTGGAACCGGTAGGTGGCGCTAGGATCGGGTCCTATATATTTTTATTTTTTCAGAGCAGGACAACGTCGACCGAGGCCGCTAGTAGAGAGATAAATGGAAGAACGCGGCTATGACAATTACATATTTTCTCCATTTTTTATAAAATTGTTATTTGTAAATATATAATAATATCAGCCCATAAGTGTCCCACAGGTTACATCACGATGTTTTCCTTCACCGTTGTTAGCAAGTGATTGAAACAATGTGCACAATAGATCAGAAAACTTACTAAGTGATGCATGCGCTCCGGCCAAGATCGAATCCGCGCCCTTTGAGCTTGGGACTTGTGCGCTAGCCATTACGCTCCCACGACTTTTCAAATTGTTACTTACAGCTACAAAATAATATCCAAAAACGACCTTTGTTTTTTGGCAAAAACTACACTGTATTTACAGTAAATTGATGGATAGCTTAAATTGTTTGCATTGGGGATAGGACGAACAACGAACTATGTTAACTCTCTACGGTAATAGGATAAACAATTTCATCAGGTGTTTTTCTTTGGGAAAAATGTATGTCTTTAAAAAAGTCTGGCACCTCCATGGTTATCCATCAACTACGTTAAAGTGACAAACACCCACTGTGAGGGTATACTGTTCGTTCCCCAAAAAAACCATGTACAAGTGGTGACAGCGGCTGAATGCGGCCCAATAAGGACTGTTAAAAAAATACATACAGACAGATAACTGCCTAAGCAGTAGATAATACACGTTTATACATAAAACACATTCACAAACATGAGTTAAAGATTAAAATTATATAAGTAATATCAGAGCGCTTGATAGAAATATACCTGACAGTAGTTTTGCTAAAATTTATCTTGGAAAGTCAGCTTAAAATAGGGGAAGTGAATATCAAGATGACATTCAGATCAACACTAAAAATTACTTTAATTAAAAAATGGCTTGACCGATTTCCCTTTTTTTGTTTTGTTCGCTCTAATACAAGGGTTATTTTTAAAAGGAAAAAACAATGTTTTGAGGTACAATTGTATTATTACATGGTTCATTGAATGCCTAATTGTTTTACATGATAATCGATTTTTAAGGACTAACTTAACACACCTTCTTAACTCTAAAAAATGGCGGGTTCAAGCCCTAATGTGGCACATTATCGGTTATTATTACTATTACATAATCGATCGATGACGAGACGAAATTATTTCTGACAAATATGGAGCTAGAAGTTTAAATTCATTCTCACTTCCGCAAAACAACGCACAATACGCCCTTGTCATGATATTAGCTAATTCCATGTAATTTACTCCGATGGAGTTTACGACTTGGTGACTTTCGTATTCTATCTAGGGCTGCCGATAATTCCTTTTGTCAATTTGATCGTACTTGTAAGGCACTTTTTAACCGACTCAAGAAAAGATGGTTCTCAGTTCGTCTTATAAACTTCATATAGTTGGTTTGTTTGCAGCCTTATTTTATTTATGAACCGATTTTGACATTTCTTTTTGTGTTGGGTTTAATGAAGCTTTAAAATGGTCCCAGTTTATTTAAAAAAAAATTGCCATCAGATTTTCGGTTCCGAAGATATAGCAGAAAATTAATTGAAATCGGACAAAAAGTGTGATCTTTAGGGCTTTTCAACCATATTTTTTTTGTATATAAAACGATTTTAATCATTCTTGTTGCGTTAAATTCAGTATTGTTTCAGGATACTGACCTTAAAAGTGGAAAATAAAAAAATCTGGACTGAAAGAAACTGGTTCATATGATACTTTCTTAAGTTTTCACAAATAGTATTCATGATAAAACTTTGTTTATGGTTGGAATGAAAAATTCCTCGAAGGAGTATTTTTTTCCTCCCACACATATAAATACATACATAACTTCATGTCAGGTCCCTTGCAAAGTAAGCACGAACAACAGAGCGCCATTAGCAGCCACATATTAATATTATATAAAAATATATTTGCGAAGCGGTGGTGAATTACATTAGGCTTCCCTAGAGTAAATAATGAACAAAAATTATAACTAAACTAATTAAAATCAATAAGTTCCCGTAGACTTAATAAAACTTTAACAAAACTCATTGACACTTGACATCTTTGTCTTCCGTGATCACGGCTACTGAAAAGTGGCAGAAACGTCGGAATAATACAAAATAAAATAAATGACCAAGCCTAAAATCGTTGAAACGTAGTTTTGTTTTAAAAGAAACTGATTTCAAGAGTAACTAATACACAAAAAAATAATATTTTCTACGTTTTAAAGTCGGTGCCAAGTAAAGCATATAAAAAACAACGATTTGTAGTCGGTATCGTTTTTGAGTATAATCTTTTGAACTCCGTATAGTTCTTTATTAAAAAAAAAACTAACATTTCTGCCATAAAATACATAAATGTCTTTCTTTGTTTGAAATGTTGGTAGCCCTGCTGTATATGAGTACAGGAAGGGCCCGAGTTGTGGCAATTTATGTGGCGAGGTCGCTGAGAAATTGAACTTCGTCTCGCGCCAGACGAATTGGTAAATTGAATGCGTCAGAAAGAAGAAATAAAATAATTACAGTAACTTACAATTGAAATTATGCATAAGCTGTTTAACAAAAGCCAAAGGCCTCTAAACAGGCCCTAACTCAGCAAATGCTGGTTGACAACAACCAACGCTGGTCTTTCGTTAGTGCCAGGCAGCAACGTTACCTTCACAGAAGAAAAAATGACTAATTTTGAACAATTGGGATTGTACACTTTTTTTTCAATCTAGCTATTTGAAAAACCATTTCGATGAATAGTGTCCCTAATTATTTCTGTCTAGTTAAAATTCCAAAAAACGTACGATCTTCTTGTATTTTGTAAGAAATGCGTTTGACCTTTATTTGACCTTACTAAATCCAATCGGGCGGGCCGTCTGCCTGTTTGCCTGCTTGAGGTGTAAAAAAAATCTAGCTTATTTGATTTAAGTTCTGTAACATGGATTTTCGCTAAAGACCACTTTTAAAAATTTAACGATAACTATAGAAAAAATAATGCTTGAACACGAAAAATTATAAGCCTAGCGACAAAAAACACTAAAATGATCACGATACGTAATTAGTAATAACAGTGACGTTTAAAAAGTAGTAGCACAGATTACTATGATTAGTAAGTTTTATTATTTTTGTTTTCTAGGCAAAGAAATCAATGTAAACTTGTCCTTTATGACGTCATCGGAGAAATAATTTTAAAATCGAATTATAAAAAAACAAACGCTTAAAATACAAAAACATTCAAATGAGTATCTTAAAATACCCTATTTTACGTAATAAAAATATAAAATCAGAGGGTAGTTTTTTGTGAAAAATCCCCATTTAATATAAGTACACAAGTTTGCATAAATGTCCTTAAATTAGTTTTATTAGCAATTTTATTTATTTATTGTTGTACTTTATTAAACTATCAATGTAAAGAAATTTTCCTTAGGGTGAACATTTTCTACTCTATTGTATTATATGTATGAATAATTTTGTTAACATTTGATATATTTCTGTTTGAGTTGATCTCGGTTGATCAAAGTTCAAAACTTTGTAATATTTGTAGTATTGAAATGACAGAAGCTACGCTTTTAATAAAGTGGATTAAGGAATAAGGGCGCATTCACACTGAACATTTAAATACACAAAGGGCGGATTTGAGTCTTCGATTATACTATAACTCAATCAGCTCTTGGATTTATGTAAATTACTAAAGTTTCTATTTAATTATAAAGTTCTATACAAATTAAATTCCAACTCAGTTCAAAATTACGTAAATGTGCTTTTAGACTAATTGCTTTTCGGAACACGTGAACTATGTCCGTAGGTACCTATAATTAATCAAATAATTTAAACTTTTAGTGTTTGTATATATCTATACATATAAATAAAATTGGAGGGTCTGTTTGTAATGTTGAAATAACCGCTTTTTACTACATTCATATGAATATATACATACACTAAAATAACATTTTTACAATTTTTGTCTGTCTGTTTGTTCAGGCTAATCTCTGAAATGGCTGATTGTGAGAGGGGGTCAGATGAGCTACAACTACGGCCTAGGTGTGACGTATGTACATTCGGGAATTTAATCGTAACGGACTTTGCACGTTTTATTGAATTATGACCTTTTGCATTACGTTTGGAATTTTTGTCGCGTTCGGTTTTATTTGTACCTGTGTTATACATGTTTGTAACTTCTAATAAACTCTATAATAATTCTAATGGCATTTCAATTCGAGTCCCGCGAACTCTTGACAATACCATAACAATATTAACTAAATATTAAAAGACTTAATACATATTACATACTTATATAAATTTAGATAGTTACATGTTACAAAGTTTAAAAAGAGCAACAGAAAAGAACTTTTCTAAATACATTTAACCCAAGATAACTAACACAGTCAAAATATATCAGACATAGCCTCCACATCATCCTCCGCCTTTATCAAGCGTTGCGTCTAAGAGAGATACAAATTCTGTTGATAAAGCAGTCCTTAAGGTAAAATAACTCGAGATGATTATAAGTTACGTAACGGTTTCTTTGTGTTACATTGTTCCCACGAAGCCGTTCGTCATGAAAGGGCATGATTTATAATGCATTAAGGCCCCCTTCCACAGCCTTACGCCCGACAAAGGCCGAAGAAGTAAACAGGGCTCTCTTTACGATGAGATAAATGGGTATGTGTTTTTAATTTGGAGAATAACTTTTGTCGGAGATTAATGGTCCATTAGTCAGATTTGATCTTAATGGTGTAAAGAAATAGATGACAAGTTACTTGACTAAAGTGTAGTTAATCTTGAGTGGCAATGCTAGTAGATTTTTAAGTTGCAAAGCTGTTAAAAAAGCAGACGACCCAGGTGATGGAATGCGGTTACCATCGCCTATGGACATTTGCAACTCCAAAGGTGCTACAAATGCGCTGCTGCTCTCTTAAGGGTGACTGGAACCCGGCCACTAATGCCGGAATATAACTCAAGGTTATTATGGCGGCATACTCTAGACGAGGGGTGATAGCCATCCAGTCGAGTAAATGCCTTAACACCTGATAGTGGGTTATCTGGTCGTCTCTTACGACAGACCGAAAATAGGAGAGAGAGTAAAATTGGAACAAAGAGATGAGATAGAATTCAGTGTGCCATCAGAACACTCTATTATCGTAAGAAGCATACAATGTAGGTGTATTCAAATCTCGCATGAAGAGATATTAGGTAAGCGTACACTAAGCGTGCTCCATCTGCACTGTACATGCAGACAGAATTTCCACTTGACATTAGATGCAATGTCGATCAAACGCGAAGCTATGCAATGTATAAAAAACCACATCACATACGAGAACATGAACTGTTGTACAGTCAGAGTTTCTTAAGCTTATGGCATGAGTATCCGCTCGATTCGGGTTCGTATCGAGCGTGCATCGTTCGTGTTAAACATATGGAAACGCTAGCGGGTGTCCCTAGGGGCGGCTGGCGCTCCAGCTCCAGAGGGCATGTTTGCGTTGAGCGCCGTGTATAGGAAAACTGCACGCCCCGTTCCAGCTGTACGCTCAGTTCAGGCGTGCCCTGAGACGGTCGATAACAGAATTTAAATGTACCTAAACGCTAATGAGTGTCCTTATTGCCAGCAGAGATGTGTGTCGAGCGGGGCGTCGCGTACAGGTTGGCTGGTTTTCCAGTCACGCTGACGGTCGGTGCGTAGCTTGTCAGCGCTGATCAGTCAGCTCGTTTCGTTTTAGTAACGCGCTGATCACCGTGAAGTACAGACGCGAATAATGTCGATGACTGTGTTTGTCGGTACGTGCATTCACCGCGACACGAAAACGCTCACTGAGTGTGGAGACGCGTCGGCGCAGACGGCCGTCATCGCTGAGCGGTCAGCGCGATTCAAAAACGCTATATGTAACTACATACAAATTAACCCATCAGCGCCGACTGTCCCCGTGACTGGCAAACTAACCTAGTTTGTGATCGACGAACGCCGAGCGTGCACTGAAGGTTTGACGCTCTATTGGCCGCCCCGTTGCACGCTTTGTCACTCAGACCGTACACTAAGCTCACAATTACTGTATCTGGTAAAAAATCTGTGACATACTTATTTTCAGCCAAGCATAAGTGAACGTACTTTAACTTTTCTACCGCCCAAAACATTATTATCCCTAACAAATTAGAACCGCATTCAGTAAAAGCATCCTCCCGTTAAACAGATGAAGTAATGACCAAACCGCGAACTCTCCCATAAGCTTGGAGGGTAGGCAATAAAAACTTCCTCGTGCAAACATTTGTTGACTCACTCCAGTTTTATTGGACACCACCTCGTTAAACCGAGAGGACATCTCGAGTGCTGCGCGTTTAAACTGTTTTCATTGCTTTTATTCTATCTCATTTAAACGTGGTCGTTTCTTTATTTTGTACTGGCTGTGGGATGGTGGACATTTTCACAGTTCCTAAAGCTAAAGAGAAATCTGAAAACATGTGCGACTCGGGACGCCTGACAGAAGTGGTAACTTAAACTAAGCTAAGTTGAACAATTTAGTATTGAAATTATTTAACTTGAGAATAGCTTAGGTTCTTTTTTAAATTTTATGTATATTAATATGATAATATTAGGAAAGGTTATTTATTAATAAAATCTTTTATTGATTATAAAATATATTTTATTCTTTTCTTGAAAGTACTAATATTTAATACGCTGTGGGTAAGAGTGAAATAGGAGGATCTTGCCTATCGCTGCCGTATGCGTGAGAGAAAGGGAAGCCAGACAGACTGACGCCGTAACACGTTACGCAACGAAGCGGTTCGGACTTCAAAAAGTTGAATTCAGATATATACGTATGTGTGAGTGTGTGCATGTGAACATGTGTGAGTGCGTGCGTATACTTTTTACTTTTAATTTTTTTATTGCATGAGTTCAACAGGCAGACAGACGGCCCACTTGATGGAAAGCGGTTACCATCGCCTATGGACATTTGCAACACCAAAGATGCTACAAATGCGCTGCTGCTCTCTTAAGAGAGACTATAACCTGGTCACTAATGCTGAAACACAACTCAAGGTTGTTATGGCGGTATACTCTAGACCGGGGGTGGTAGCCAAACAGTTGGGCAAATACTGGCTGTGGGTTGTGCTGTCGCCTCTTACGACAGGCCGTTTGGCCGCAGGAAATTGTATTCTTTCTCCGTTCCTGCATGAATAGACTGCACTTACCAAAATATAGTCATGGTAACACGAACGAAGTTTCGCTTTCACTGCTAAATGCTAATATTCAATATACCTACCTATATCACAAGTACATATTATTATAGACATAGAAACCACACTAAACAGATAGTGTCAGTAAATCCTTCTGAACTAATTTCCTGTGCCACAAGTTTGTGGCCGGGCTGTATATTAAAGTATTGACAGCTCTTCTGTCGATGTATTGTAATATGTATTTTATGTCACGGTCGCATGGGATATGATTGGTTGGGACCTCTCAGTCGCACATACTCACTTGCAGCAATATTTTACTTTTCAAAATTCGACAACTTGAATTCCGGACTGATTTTTCGCAGGCAACCCTATACCACCGTGTTCATAATGAAATAATCTTTATTTTCATTTAGTTTTAATTCAATAATCATACCGGTGCAAAATGCTAGTATCGATTTACCTGTTTACACCTGGATACTCGAGAGTTGTGACCGGAAAAGAATATGCAACCTAACATTTGCATATTCTTTGGGCTTCATACTTTCGATTGGTTTAGAATTTGTTTAATAAACAAACCGGTGAAATGTTAAAAAAAATATTTTTTTGTTCAATTATTAATTAATCATATACTGGACTGAAATTTTTTAGGCAACCCATATGCAATATATTTAGTGACACATTAATATAAAAAAAATATAAAATAGGTTTCATTAAATAAGCACTCACACTATTATGACATACGGTGCCGAGACATGGACACTGACAGCGGGACTGGTCCACAAATTCAAAGTCGCTCAACGGGCTATGGAGCGAGCTATGTTAGGTGTTTCTCTTACGGATAAGATCAGAAATGAGGACATCCGTAAGAGAACTAAGGTAACCGACATAGCTCGCAAAATTAGCAAGTTGAAGTGGCAGTGGGCCGGTCACGTCTGTCGCAGGACCGACGGCCGATGAAGCAAACGTGTCCTGAAGTGGAGACCACGTCTCGGCAAACGTAGCGTAGGACGCCCGCCAGCCCGGTGGTCTGACGACCTGCGCAAGATCACCGGCAGGGGCTGGACGAGGAAGACGGGAGACCGGGATATGTGGCGCGTACTTGGGGAGGCCTACGTCCAGCAGTGGACCGAAATGGGCTGAAGAAGAAGTAGAAGAAATAAGCACTCGGTGAAGGTCGTTGTATAGCGGGATCCTATACTAGAGGGAGAACCATTCCATCTCGCTCCTCCATCCTGTACGGGTCACCCCCTACAAATTCGTATCCCGCAAACACATAACAGTACAAAATAAATAATGCACGATTTCGAAGTAATAAAAGATAGATATGAAACGATCTAAATTACGCATCAAACTGAGATTTGAGGCTATTATAATATCCAGTACCTTTTAGACCTTGTGGTGATTTACTAAGCCATTACACCTGTGAGCACTCAGCCACAAAACAGTAATGCACAGAACGCTGCTCCGACTGATCTTCAAATTAATTACATTAATTGTCAAGCGTAGATTAATGTATTCGCCTGTAATGAGACTTTGAAACAACGATCGAAGTACGTCCAACTATAATTTATCTCTGATGCCGCCTCTTCACAATTGGCGATCACAGACGATTACAAGCGAGTACGATCGTGCAGAGGGCTACTCGTCTGTAGTCGCCCATCGTCGTCCTTAATTGCCATCGTGATCGCGGTGATCGGTGACTTGTTGGTTTTTCGGGTACGCATCAAAGAGAATTCGCGTGTAGTTGCGTGCACGTGCCCACACGGACGATCGTGTGAAGAGGAGGCATGACAATAGGGTAAAACATCTTTCGTTTAAGGGACAAATCACCGCATATGAACAAACAGTAACAGCTGAAATTATTTGTGTTAATTATTTTTTTCTAGTTAGCAACAGTCATTATAATAAATGATATAATTTAGATTAAATTATTTATTTCCAAAAGTATAAAGTAAATATATTATAGCCAGGATTTTGTCGTTTATTGCCTGTTCAGAGGGCTAATACAATTCCAATAAATACAATTCCATATCCAATTAAAACACAAGAATTAAAAATTGTATAATTAATAATCATAGTTGGTCACATTCGTGGGAGTCCTCCCTGCCTATGTGACATCACATATTTTTGCAATTTTATTTTATTATTTATTAATAATTTTATATTTTAGACTAGAGGTTTCCCCGGGTCAAACCCTAGTATGTGTCTCTAGTTTTAAGATAAAGCATTAATACGTGTTACTGTATTTTACTACTGTGTTTATTTTATTGTATTAATTTTTTTTATGTTAGTACTATTTGCCGCGCGAAAATTGACTATATATTATATCGCAAACTATCCCATCTTCTGGGATGAAAAATGTCTATGTCCATTTTTTCAGCATTAAAACTACAAATGAAGAATATTAAAAACTGATCGCGTACTCCAGTAGTTTTTTTATATACATACTATTTTTTACGATAAAAAAACGAAACCTACCTTACTTTTTGGGTTAATCTTTACATAAATCTATCCCTTTTCTAGAATGAAAAATATGTCCATCTTAGATATTGAACTTACATAATATATACCGAGTTTCAGCCAAATCAATCGGTAATGATAGGGATTTTGAAATGTGTCATCAAAAAATTTCGCACTTTTCGTACCCGTTTCGTGCCACACAATGTCAAACTTCGTCGACAAGCATGTGACGTAATTTTTGAAAGGCCCCTAAAAAGATTGATGAATAGTGAGTAAAGTGCATTATTTGTTATTTATGCAACAGTTTACTTTTTTGTATTGTCTATATCTGTTTAAGCAATTTATTTATTTATATTTTATAAATATACACGTGTGTTTGATACAGTTAAGTCTCGCTGTATGTCGGGTCGTTCCGTCGCACGTAGCTCTACGCACCCCTCTCCACGCGTATGGTAGTATAACAATATCTAACAAGATATAACAATATCTATCATGTCATTCGCTTCCTTATAATGTCTTTCCTGTTTCTCTATCAGCATAGATCGTTTTGATAATTTGTATCTCCAAATCGAATATAATCGAGTCAAATGATATCCATAGCCTTTCGCGGACCTTCTGTACTTTTAGCATATTTTGTGCCCGACGGTGCTCTATGCTTATTATGCCTGAATTAAACGAATCATCATAAACGGCCAAATGAGGTGAATTTAGTTTAGCCTGCTTTTGTAATGTGTTTTTTATTACCTACCTCTTTATACTAAGCTGGGTTATGTGTTTGAAATTAGGGTACCGTGTTAACGAAAAACTGGTTTAGTAGCTTGTAAACACACCGGAAAGTTGTACCGGAGTTAATTTTGATTTTGTATATTTTAACATTAATTTTGACAGCTATGAACAAACTCATTTTCATAGAGAGCTAGCTACTTACTACTCGTGCGCAGAAGGTTTGCCGATAGCCTCACGATGTCATGTGATAGACGCGGGCGCGATGTGATGGTCGGGAGAAGGCAAAGGGACGCGGAAGAAGAAGCAAGGGAAGAGTGACTTACCTCGCCACCAGTCCATCGCCACGCTGCACTCGTCCCCCGGGGTTCACACACTCACTAGGACATAGTTTATGAGCATTTAATTACGCTATAACAGTTTATTTCTTTATTGTGTTCCAACAATCGTTATATATCTTGTATTGCGGACAGCACTTCTTGTTTTGCGCCTTCTTCATTTGAAAGTTCGTTGGAAAGAATTTATAAGAAAGTGTTCCTCGGCACAACCAATACTAGCACGTTAATTTTCTGTAATGGTGTACATTAAAGCGTTATATATTTAAATACAGACAGAGATGACGAATGTTATACGATTCCATTTTACGGGACCTAAAGAAAAAGGGCAGAATATCTCTACTTATCAAATTTGGAACATTAAAGGGCTATAATATGAAGGGCAACGATTTTACGCGTACTCCGTAAAAGGTCAGATATGTGATGTTAATATACAATAGGACGTCCTGCCCTTAGGGAAAAGGGGAAGTGACGCGAGGTTCCAAGTTGTTCTTGCTCTACTCATAATATGAAATGCTGTTTTGATCTTTTTGTATAAACTTTTTATAACACTTCTTTTTTGAGCAGTTGTTTATGAAGATGTATTGTCTTGTTTACAGCAATGTTTTCGAGAAATTTAAGCGCTTTAGTGTGCTGTTGCCATTAGCGCATCTAGGATTGTTTTCCATTGGGCTGGGCCTCTACTATTAGAACAAAAAAACTGTAAAGTAAAAAGTATTGTCTTCTTTCTTGGGGGTTGGTATATGCTTCTTCAATAAGATTCAGAGTGAAATGTTAGATCTGCCTTTCACTAAATTAAAAATCAAATTAAAAAGTATCTTGCTAAAAAAGGGATACTACACTATTGAAGAATATTTAAAGGACAAAACTTCATTTACATAGCAGCTCGCTCCAACCTCTTATACTGTGTTTTGTACCAGTATAACGTTTTTATCTTGCCGTACTTGTAAGGAATATATGGAGATATGTTAAAAAAGAAATTAGTACGTTATGTCTTTATATTAATAACTATAATAATATTTTCTATCCTTTTATTGCGCTCTTATTGAATATGCACTGTTTGCTACAACTCCATTAATTCTTCAAAAGTCATTCTGTAACATAATTCTGTATAAAACTTAAAAATAAATAGAACAACAAATATAAAGAAAAACAATTTCTAGCTAGACGTGTTGCTGGGGAGTTTCTTGCCGCTTCTTCTTCTTAACAGCAATAACACGTTGCGACGCGGTGTACATAGACTAGGAAGTAAAATTAAATTTTAACATATATGTATGACCTTCAAAAAGTGTTCTCCAGTGGAACATATTTTGAATAAAAACTTTAGAATTTGAATTTGACAAGAAAATCTGTTAATATTTCTACTAAATTCCATCAAATTTGTACAAATTGCGGCCATGTACAAACTATTACATTTACAGACACTGAAGCCGATAAAAAGATAGTTCGTGATAATCTGATAATAAACCATAATATCCCAGATAGTTACAAGAGAGGAAACTATAATTAAACCTGACATATCCACATGACCTGTTTCATATATACAACACTAATATATTGTGATTTTGGCGGGATCTCTAGTGCTATGCCTCTTAAACTAGAATCAGCCACACTATAATAGGGCCGGCGAAACTTGACAAATGTGAACATAGGCTCTGCGAACTTTAGAGCATGTACACTCGTGTGATGAGTGGGCATACGACTCGTCAGTGAATACAATTGGTCGCCCTTCATCCCTGTATTTTTTCATTGCTTTGTACTAGTTGGTCACTGTATTTTCGTCACGTATAGAATATCCACTTTCATTCATTTCTTGGCCTAGATTTTTTGGTAAGCCACAATCGCAAGAATGATTAATCGCAGAGAAGAGCTAGGCGTAGTGTTGTAACTTGATGTTATCGATAAATTATTATATTGTTACGAGTGCAGAATTCGAGTTAAAATGCCGTTGGAATTATTATAGTTTTTTTTAGAAACACACATAACACAGGTACAAATATAATAACACGCCCAAAGTCCATCATTAAATAGATTACCGACTGTAGTACACATGTCTTGCTTCACTTGTGCTTATCGCTCGACTGCCTCACCCCTCCGTTGGGGCATTGCTTTACACTATATTGCAATATGTCTGCTTGACCGCGTGGACTGAATTTTCCAAGAATCACACCTGGCTAATGACTACCATAAAGATTACAATATATTTACAATGGCAATATACAATTCCAATGACAAATTTTAAACACAAAGTAAATAAAAGAAGACAGTCATAAAAGAATTTCAATGTTTACGGATATACAGGTGGCCCAAAGTGCAACAATATAATGAATGTAACATACAATAATGTTGTTTATTTGTATCCGTTTCAGAGCGAGGCTTGTACACTATTTTAAATTTTAAAATAAATTCCTATGTCTTTATGAAATTTGGCCTTCTATTCAAAAAAGTTTAAAGTTTTATAATTAACTAGCGGCCCCGGCAGACGTTGTCCTGCTCTGAAAAAATATGACCCAATCCCAGCGCCACCTACCGGTTCCAATTGTGGATTTAAACCATCCGGGGACCCCCACTCAAACACACAAAAACAAAATCGCTCCCCGTTGTTAAGAGGATTCTAAAACTCGATCTCAGCGCCACGTACCGGTTCCAACGGTATAAAAACTATCCTATCTTTCAAGCTGGATCAAACTGCACACGGTGTGCAAATTTGATTAAAATCGGTTGAGTAGTTTAGGAGTCCATTGCGGACAAACATCGTGACAGGAGATTTATATATATTAAGATTTTACTTACCACTGTTACTAACATCCTATCTAATATTATAAATGCAAAAGTGGTGTTGTTCGTTTATATGAATATATTAAATAAATACAGACGACAATAAATGAAAATATCAACGTCGCTTTGGATCAATTTTATCGATATATCGATACTGAATTATTTAATAAGCCATCACTATTCAAACCGCAGGGTTGAGTTTGTGACGTCAAGACATGAATAAGGAATAGCTATCTCGAAAACCATTTAACCCGAAACTACACAAATTTGGAAAGACAACGGACTATTAATGGCTGCCATTATAATTTAAATGTAGTTTTGAATACTACAATAGAACGGCACGCACATTCTATTGTAGTGTAAGGCCGTTACACGTAGAGCCGAAACTATTTTATTAGCTCATATTTATAAGTAAATGGTATAGTATTGTTACGAGTGTGGGACTCCAATGGAAATTCGGCATATACAACTCTTCTCCCGGACGTCGCGGGGGTTTGCGTACTCGCCCACCGCGCGTCTGCTGCCAACGGCGGGCGGACTCGCTTGGGAGAAGCCTGTCGTCAAAAGCTGCCAACTTGGCCACCATCTTCCCAATTGAAAGGGAGAGGTGACGCAGGAGCTCCTCCTGGCTAAGTTGCTGCCCCTCTGGGAAAGAGGATCGAGGCGCTGGCCCAGTCTGTGGTTTTGGATTAAAATGCCGTTGGAATTACTTTAGGATTTATTGGAACTATACAAACACGTATAACACATGTACATATATAACTGACGCAACCATTACAATCTGCACGATTCAATAACACGCGCAAAGTCCGTCGCTATATCGCTTGTCGAATGTGCACGTCTTGCTTTTATCGTGGTTCTCGCTAGACTGTCGATCTTTCCATGGGGCCATTGCTGTACCGATACAATATGGCTGCCAGCCCAATTAGATCGGATTACTTAGAATCAGTTCGACACACCTGCCTAATGACTGACATAAAACAAGTACAATAACAATAGAATGTTTTTATTCATTACAAATTTTAAACACATAGTAAACAAAAGCAGTCCAAATGCGGGAAAGGTAATAAACCAGGTTTATGGCAGGCATATATTAATTATAATAGCTTTTCTTCTTCGAAATCTGACGAACCTCTTTTTGCTGATTGTTCAAATAAAATTAAATTTCAATTTTGAATTCCTGTAAATACACAAACACTTACGAAGCTAATTTGTGATATAGATTCGTATAGGTTAAATATTATATACAACTAGCTGTCCCGGCAGACGTCCCCGGAAGAGCTTCAATCAATATGCCGACAGCAGCGCCACCTACCGGGTCCAATTGTGAACCAACTCAACTTCTTTGGTTCATCCACAACAACTTTGCTAAAGATCATCACATGATCAAATGTATGATTTACGATTCTATAAGGGACATACAGACAAACATTCATTTCTATATATAAGATTTGTATTAATTTTTTAAGCATTTAAATAATAAAGCAAAATGAAGTTGCCGAACAGAATCAGGAGTGATACGACAAGAACTATAAAAAAACATTTCTAAGATTAATACGATACAACCTATAAACAACGATCCAACGAAATTGTAACAAGTTCCAATACAGCGGATATATTAATTTATTACAAAAGGATATCTCTTTAGTTTCCAACCTGAAATCCTGGGCAGCACCCCGGCCAAGAGAGACGTGTCCAGACTAAGGAACGCCTACTTAATAATAATTTACCAAGAATAATGTCTTGGAGTTTGACCGAAATCGAACCGGATGCTTCTTGAATACTAATTACTTTACCTAAAGAAAGCTCATAACTTCGAAGATTTACAAGTTTTTTGTTCCAACTTAAAACTGCTCTTGTTGTTACTGAGCAAAATGGTTGTGCAATAGTCGGTTTTATATGAAAAATCGTGTTCTCAAGTCTCAAAAATTCGTTTGAATAATATCCCTTGAGTAACTTTTGAGATGCGGTACTTTTGATTAAATGATTTTTTTTGCATGAGTTCAGCAGACAATCAGACGGCCCACTAGATGGAAAGCGACTACAATCGCATAGGGACATGCGATGCAACTAAATAATTAAAATGCACAAGTTGGAGGTAGGCTAAATAAAACGTTAACAATACGTCCGTGACCACGGCCACTGAAAAGCGGCCGAAACGTCAGATAAACCAAAATCAAATAAATTACCGCGCTTAAAACCGTTAAAACGTAGTTTTATTATGTATACGAGGCGCGAAAACTTAAGAAAATATTATATGTTATTACTTCCCTGGTCTAGAGTATGCCGCCATGACAATGTAGAGTTGTGGTCTGGCATTAGAGGCCAGGTTATTTATCATTTGCAATACCGTAGGTGCTACGGTATTGCAAATGATAAATAAGCAATACCACTTTCCATCAGATGGGCGGTCTGACTGTTTTATGTACGCTGTCATAAAAAAAAATAAGTTGTATGTAGATCTTCAAAAATTATATGGAAAAATAACCATTGAGTTGTTTTTGAGATATTGAGTTTTTTTTATATAAAACTAGCTGTCCCGGCAGACGTCGTCCTGCCCGGTAAAAAGTAGGGGTTGATCGTAGAGGGTTGAAAATCTAGGGTTGTACGTATTTTTGTATGTTGTATCATAAAAAAATAGAAATTAAAAATTTTGTCAAAAAAATAAATAAATAAATTTAGGGGTGGACTACCCCTAACATTTAGGGGGATGAAAAATAGATGTTGGCCGATTCTCATAGATACCGGATAAGCACAAAAAATTTCATCAAAATCGGTCAAGCCGTTTCGGAGGAGTATGGCAACGAAAACTGTGACACGAGAATTTTATATATTAGACGAGAATTTTATATATTAGATTAAACTGCACCACTCAGTGACACAATGGGTTTGTGTCACTGAGTAAAACATTAAAAACGCACTATTCTTTGGATTGTCGCCGAAAATGCCTATGTTAATTTTGGCCTAGCGAAACAATATCAATAAATTATCAAAAAGTGGCCGCTTCAAAAATTCGCGCAATCTCCTAAAATAGCCTTAATAAAAATAGATGGTATATCCTCAAGATTTCGTTTGAGTAAAACAGATGAGGATTTTTCTATGACAGTTGAATGTAACAATTTCTATCTCTCGTAGACTGGCAGACATCCAAAGTGTATCGATTCATTATGTAACGCGAGAGTTATGTAAGAATGCTTAGTGGCCATATTTGGGGTAGTTTCGGAGTATTAATACATAAGATACTCTCTAAAAAATCTTATGTAATAACAAAACTACGTTTTAACGGTTTTAAGCGAGATATTTTATTTGATTTCTATTCCTGCTCTTTAGCCACTTTTCGTAAATAAAAAATATAACATACGAAAATACTACCAGGGCATATAGTCTGGTGTAAGGAAGGTGTACTGATCAACTAGGTACATAATATTTATGGTCTCCTTAATTTAGTAGTGTAATGTTGATTCTAGTTCAATGGAATATACAAGGGTTCGAGGTTAGATTCCGGTAGGGTAAATTGCGTTAACGAACTTCCACTAAAGTGATCCCAGAACATAAGTGTAAACTATTATATTGTTACGAGTTACGGGACTCGAATTAAAATGCTGTTGGAATTACTATAGAATTTATTAGAACTATACAAACATGTATAACACAGGTAAAAATATAACTGGACGCAACCACTACAAACGGGATGCACGATTCAACAACACGCGCAAAGTCCGTCACTATAAGGTTATCGAATATACCCACTTCTTGCTCGTATCGTAATCGTCGCTTGACTGCTTACCCCTCCATCCGGGCATTTCTTTTATCCTTTACAAATACAATATGTCTCGACTGCATTTCCACGAATCACACCTGGTTAATGCCTACCATAAAGGATTATAATACACAATAGGCTGTTCAAACACAAAGTAAACAAAAGAATCCCAAATGCTGAAAGGTATGGTATATGAATAAAATACAGGTGTGCATTTACTTTTGTCGGCGAGTAACAATATTTTCAACTAACTGAACCGCACCCACTGCACTGGCCGTTATTAAAAATACATACTACATAAATGTAGGTGATGTTTTGGCCTCTCTGACAGTAAGAGGCAGCGCATTCCAAAGTTTGACAGGTTGCTCTGTAAAAGAGTTATTTTGTATTTTAATTTATCATAAAAGGATGAAGTGTGTGCAGGTGTAGTGAGTTTACAATACGTATGAGTGCGCAAATTGTGGGAAGCAGAAATGCGAAGTACTTCAAAACTTTCCTTTAGGTTAAGAGGATAGGACTACTAGGAATATGGTTACTAAGTTTATATCTTTGCAAAAAAAAATTGAGTCAGTACTCGCTCGACCGAATTTATACTAGTGCAGTATGGGTCTAGGTTTAATTTTACTCCCATTTTGTTAAAACAATTTGAGATTCGTAAGACAAAGGCGTTTCGTCTATAGTTAATGCGCACTAACGCTATGCTCTCTGTCTAAGACCGAGCTAATTAGCCCGCAATTAGCTTGGTCTTCCATATTTTTGAAATAGATTTAAGTGTCATAATTGGATTGTTTAATTACAAGGTACAATGGGACTGACATATTTTTTTGTAAATAAAGTCCCTTCAATATTTTGAAAAAAAAAGAGGACTAAAATGTCATTTTTAGGTAAATCTTCTTCTTATACATAAAAATGAAAGTTTGTCTGTACGTCCTTTATAGAATCGTAAACTATACAATTTAATCATGTGATCATCTTTAGCAAAGTTGTTATGCATGAGCCAGAGAAGGTTTCTGAGTTGGTAACAATTGGACCTGGTAGGTGGCGCTGCTGTCGGCATGTCGGTTAAAGCTTTTCCGGGCAGGACGATGTCTACCGGGACAGCTAGTACATATATACAATTTTGAGAAATATTTGTATTTTAGCCCTGATTTGGTATTCAGTATTAGGTCGAATATAGCATAGTTAAAAAAGTGGCCAAACGCAGAATACCAGCCGAGTATACGTGGCATCAGCCTCAGTCACCAGTCGTCAGCCTGTTTGTTAACTTTGGCAACATAAAAGAACCCTCCTGGAGGCCGATCGTGCGATGCGGAATTTTTCAAACTTTCATACATCGATCGATATTAAAATCCCCTGAAAGTTATCCCCTTTAGATAAGGGTTAGTGTGTCAAATCCAGGTCGTTGCACGTATCGGTGCCCGGTCGTTGACCCCACCTGGCGGTTGTGACGCAACTCGCCGGGAAACATTGGCTCCGTGAAACCGAACAAAAGTGCAGCGGAAATGGCTTAAATGGGAATGTTGGAGCGCCGGATTTTCGTTATTGTTATTTTAAGTTGGCTCTACTAGTCTATGCTGTGTAAAGATTTTTTTCATCTACCACTGGCTCTGAGAATAGTGTTCTTTTTTAGTAGGTATTTATTGTTAAATTGACGGTATTTGGAACTTTTATTTGCCTGCCTAGCTATAATATTTGATATAATATTAAAATGGGTGGGAGGAAAAAAATAAATTATCTGAAAAGTGGCTGAAACCACGAATAATTGAAATCAAATAAATTTCTGAGCTTAAAACCGTTAAAACGTTGTTTTATTATGTGTACTAAAAAACTACAATCTCAATTTTTTCAGAATCTTCTATCTCATGGTTCAAAATTAGAGAATGAAATGACAAAAAAATATTACAATTGCCACTTACTGAACAGAACGTTCGTTACGTTGTGTGTGAAACCCATCGGCATTGGATAATCATGCAATAACCACTTGGACAATTGAGAAGTCTGAAAACTACTTCTTGAAAGATTTTTAAAAACGTATGTGATGGTGATTCTAAATTGTGTGTATGTGATGTACATTATTGGAATAATTATTTTACAATCTAGTTACGAAAACTTGTTTTTAAAGAGGTTTTTAAATACAAGCTTTTCAGATCCTGGATAACATGTAGCAGCAGAGTGCTAGCCGAGACACTCCTATGGCCATCTTTCGACATTAGATCAGCTCCATAGTATCATATTATTGCATTGTCACGCGATATACATATGCGTGCAAAATTTCAGCTTAATCGGAAACTGAGAAGTTGGTCAAATTTAACTTGCAAGATTCCACCCGAACTTACATACATATATACATAGTGCATCCATTGCAAGTTAAATAAAAGCTTGTAAAAACGCTGAAGTCTATCAAGATGAAATGCGAAGCTGCTTTAGAAACAGAAATATCTAGAAACCCAACGGCGTCTTTGAAGTAAATTAACATTTGTCTAATGATAACAGACAATGGCGCTCAAATTTCGCTCCCTAATTAAAATATTCTTCTCTAAACATTAATTTCTATTCAAAATATCTACGTACAAAAATAATACAGCAATAATTCAAATAAAGCGAAGGAAATATTTATTTTAAAATGTTAAAACATTTTGACATAAAGAGAATCTGTTAGTTATGCGAAACTGGTTTATTAAGGTAGTGAGGAGATTTAAATAATATATCGATAAAATATATTTATCTTAGCACTAAATTATGAACCGTTAATACATGGTTTCAAGCGCGGTAGTTTTTTTTATTGCATGAGTTCAGCAAACAGGCAGACGTCCCACTTGCTAGAAAGCGGTTACCATCGCCTAAGGACATTTGCAACACCAAAGATGCTACGAATGCGCTGCTGCTCTCTTAAGGGATACAAAATCCTGGTCAGTAATGCCGGAACACACATCAAGATTGTTAGCGCGGCATACTTTAGACCAGGGGTGGTAATCATTCAGTCGGGCAAATACCGTACCACCTGGCTGTGGGTTGTTTTATCGCCTCTTACGACAAACCGCCCCAACGCAAGAATTTGTATTTTTTTCTCCGTTTCTGCACGGAAGAATTATTCCGGCGTTTCGACCACTTTTCAATATTAAGCTAGGCATGTTTGCTGAAGAGTTTCTTGCGCCGTCTCTTCTCTTCAAGCCACAATATATTACGAAGCGGTGGTAAATTAGATTAGGCTCCCATAGAGTAAATAATAACCATAAACAAAATTAAAACTAAATAATGAAAATAAATAAGTTGGCGGTTGGATAAAATAAAACTTTAACAAGACTCGTTGACACTTGACATCTTTGTCTTCCGTGATCACGGCTACTGAAAAGTGGCCGATACGTTGGAATAGTAAAAATCAAATAAATCTACTCGCTTAAAACTGTTAAAACGTAGTTTTATTATGTATACTAGTCGCGAAAACTTAAGAAAATATTATTTGCACTATATGTTTACTGGTTTTGTAATCTATGTAACAATTTGTAATGAGAAATAATTTTACGCGTTTCATCGTCCTATCTATTTTCAGGAATATCTTTATCTATTAAGGTTTATATTATGTTTAGGGACAAATATTACATAAACTAGGCTTCTATAAAAATATTGAAGGCGATACAGACAGATAGATCCTACAATGAAATATTATTAATTATTCTTCACTTTTAAAAAATATGGAAAATTTTTAGTGTAACTAGCATATAACTGCAGTCATATTTTCTGTCTGAAAAAATTGATGGATCAAAATTATATCCGCAAATTTGTGGTAATTATTAAAAATGCAATATCTCAATTAAAAACGGTCGTATCGGGATCTTTAAAATGTTAATGGAAGCAGAACGAACATGCTATATATAATACAATACTAATTGCAAAACAATTGTGTGTCTATGCGAGGAATAATATGCTTATTTTTTTTGCCAATAGATCTTAACATGTGAAACTTTTAACTTTAGAACGATTTATTTTATTTGTCCTTAATCCGACCGTTTTTTACTGAGATACTACAGCAATTTCAAAAATACCAAAAAGGGATTTTTTCGGATGAGTTAATTTTTTTCTGTAATGAATTTTGTGACAAACGTCACATCACATTAAACAACATTATCCATGGACTAAAAAATAAAATATTAATAAATTGAAATTATTCACATAAAGTTTTCGACATTGTATTAATATACATACGTGGAAATTCGGCTAGGGGAATCTGCTTGAGTAAAAACATCGTAAGATGCAAGCACTAAGTACACCGTTGTTGTAAAAATGTCTAACTCGCAATATAGAAAGAAAGAAAAGAAAGAATGAATTTATTTGAAGAAATAGCGAAGTACTTACATTACTAACATGTATTAAAAATAACATATATTTTCTTATTACATTTTGTATTTTTAATTTTGCAAGTTTACCGCATATCTTGAAACAAAAACCGGTGCCCGATCGGATTATGAGTTGCTATTTCATCCGATATGTGTGAAGACGCCGAGCGTAAGAGATAGTAATACAGTAGTAAATTCATGGCGCTTTCGACCTTTTGGTCCCTAGTCGTTAATTTATTAAAGGCAAGCAATGGGTTTGGAATCGAGTTGTAACAAGTCCAAGCCACTGTATGCATAGTTTGATTGTGAATACATTATCGATAAAATTAAAAATATCCCAACACTAACCCACCACTAAAGCGATAATTGGACGTCCAGCAAATAACTGTTGAATAAATGGAACACCAAAGAGAGTTTATTAAAAAAATATACAACAGCCAGACATTTTTAATCTGCATTTATTGCGATCTTCCTTTGTTCCAAGCTTGTTTCCATCAGTGGATATGAAACGATTGCGGCCTATGGGAGATTTGTAACGCAAGGATAAATAGGAACATAAAAAGAAAATACTTCTTAGACTACAGTTTTCGGGCGGTTTTATTTGTGAAAATTTTGTATCCGCGTCCCGGGAAACGGACTGCTTTGAATGACGAATGCTTGAAGACAAAAGTCTTTGAGCTGTGCGTCGTGCCTGTCCTGACCTACGGGGCCGAGACATGGACACTGAAGGCAGGAATGGCCCACAAGTTCCAAGTCGCTCAATGGGCTATGGAGCGAGCTATGTTGGGTGTTTCCTCTTATAACAATATTATATCAAGAATTAAAAAATGACTAGACACCTGCAGGTGTCTACAAGCTTCCATCAATGATTGTATTTTACTGTATGTACAAGTTATTTATTCAATTATATCTATTTTAGCATTATGGTCTGTAACCATTTCTTTTTGTCCGTTCGTAACAATAGTACCACATTTTCAAAGATTCCTCCAAAAATTATCCAGTCAGAGTAATTTGAAATAATACACCTTTTGAGTAATCGTGTAAAATCTTTCATTTACAATGAAAACTTTTTCAGTGTTCTCTTACATATTTACGAATTGTTTGTGTATTCAGAACAAGTCTCTGCAAAACAAAAAAAGTGGAGAATTCTTGCAGATAAAATGGAGGGCGATTACTTTAAATTTATTCATACAATTTTGTTTATTTTTGCTATGAGACTTTTTCATGAAAGACGTGATGCATCTTTTAACATAAATATGTTGTTTATACAATCGGCAGTTTGTTGAAAATTGTGGGCGAAAATCCATTTTTTGAATATAACATTTCTATATGAACTGAAAAATATGTTAGCGACAAAGATTTAGTTTACATAAAAAAAAACCGTAATAATTATTAAGAGTACTGAATTTCGCACAAAAAGGTAAACTTGATTAAAATGATTTTATAACCTAATACAATAAAATAAAACTTCAGGCGTTACACATGCAGGATATGTACAATATCTTCAGGTAATATAACTAATCTGGCCATGAATTCATGAAACTGTTATATAGAAACTTTTCTTTTTTTTCAACTTTTTAATTATTTTGAATTTGGAACACAACACGAATATTATTTTAAAAACTTCTTTCGATTTTGCGCCATTTCGCATATTTTTTCGTGTCCATTATCAAATTACAATATAGATTGGGATGTTAAAGCCACTCTATACCCACTTTGTGCAAGGATTGCAGTTATCGCCTTGCACAAAGTGGGTATGGAGCCGCGTCGGTCATATTCCAGACACTTCAAAAGCTTGGTATCAGCCGTATGTTCGTATATAGTACTATCAACAGATACAACAACACTTCGTATGTCAAAGACCAGACAAAATCGGGGCGGCCGCGTGCTGTTAGAACTACAAAGGCTATTAATGCTGTTAAAGCCAGAATTCGTCGAAACCCCATTAAGAAGCAAAAAATCTTATCGCGAGAAATGAAGATTCCCGCTAGGACTCTGTAGCGTATTATAAAACAATACCTGAACCTCGGTGCTTATCGTCGATATATAGGACATGCCCTAAATAAATCTTTACAATTAAAGACAGTAGATCGATCAAAACGCCTTCTGTCGCGATACGCAGGTGAAAGGCCCAGAAATATCCTCTTTACCGATGAAAAAATTTTCGCGATTGAAGAACACTACAATCAGCAAAATGATAAAGTGTACGCTCACAGTTCTAAAGAAGCTGCTTAAGTGGTCGGAAAGGTACGACGTGGTCATCATCCTGCGTCAGTGATGGTTTGGTGGAGCGTGTCTTATCAAGGAGTCACATAACTATATTTTTGTGAAGGAAAGGAAAGGAAAAAAGGAGTGGAAACTTCTGCCAAAGTGTATCAAGATATATTCTTGGATCATGTTGTCTAACTACCCAAGCCTGGCTTGAAACAAACGTTTAAACGACATGGCGACATCGAGTCTCTTAAAAAATCTTTTTTTGAAATTTCCCTTGGTAACAGTGCGTAAATCCATAGATTCGTGGCTAAACAGATTAAAGGCCTATATAAAAGCCAAAGGTGGCCATTTCGAATAGAATATTTTTTATTTTTTGCTGAGACTTTAATAAATATGTAGGTATACATTTTAATAATATTACATTGCTTCATTTAAATAAATGCAGTTTCATTTGTAACAGAACTTATGGCTAGACTAGGTATATATATAGCTTACGATGCTATCAAGAGTTGTCTTGTATTCTCTTGTTCAGTTATTTTCAGAGTATCTAGTTAAAAGACTCAACGTGGACGGAAACGGGCGCTTGTTTGTTTTCAATTAATGCTCAAGCCTGAGCTAAAGCGTCTGTGGGACTGAATATTCTATGAGACACTTCTATCAATCTGTAATACATGCTGAAAGACTTTTTCTATGCCTGCGATACCGAGTTATCATTGATTTTGCTAATGTCATGTATTGAAAAGTCATGTTTAAAATGTTAAAAGTTTTTATTCGAAATTTGATTTTAAAAAGGTCGCTCACATTTTTTTTAATGCACAGGTACATTACTTTAGCTTTTTCGAGAGAGTAATGCACTAGTAAATTTAAAAAAAAAATGAGCGACCTTTTAAAATTCAAATTAAGAACTGAAACTTTCAGTGCTATTATTTTTTGGTCTATAAAATTATACCGTAACGAAAAAAAAATAATAGAAAAAATCAGTCTCTGGAGATTTTTGAAATCTTAAAAAATTTGGAGTGACCTCTTAAATATTTTTTTAACTACCCTTTGCAGGGAGTTCTTAGGACATCAAAAACGAACATTTTTTTACTCGAGACTCAAAAAATGGTCAGGTTTTTGCGCCACCCTAATGTACACTGTAGTGGAACACTTACAATCAAATAGATGGCGCTGTGCAATAATTGATGTAACAAACGTTTTCCGAAAAATACAAAGAATATATACAAATTTTCAACCGTAACATAAGTGCCTAAACCTGCGAAAAACAACACTAGCTTCGCTGGAAGAACTACCTCTGAGACGTAGGAGCATTGTATGTCGCTCCTCTACCCTATACAGTGCACCCCTTTCAATAAATTTAAATGTCATCATATTCCAAGTACAAGTTAGGGGTGGTCTGTAACAGGTGAAATAAGAGACCTGTTCCAGTAGCCTGTTCTAAAATAACCGACTGTTGTGTTGCAACAGGTTTAAGGAGTAATATCATGTTAATAATAATTTTAAAAGTATGTTATCTTAATGATTGATAATGTCATATTTTAAATGATATATTACAGTACATTTTATTATTATACACCATAATTTATACGTGTATTCGAATATATTTACTATTATTACCAAAATAGAATTGGAATAGGGTTAAGGCATTTTATTGTTATCTTTTTCGTTTACAGTATGTGAAAAGAGAAAAGAGTTTGTTCCAAACGCCAAACTGTTTCGTTTCGGACTATTTGCTATGGAATGGAACAGGCTGGAACAGACAGAACAGTTGGAACCGTTGTTTCGGTCTTTAGATAACAGGGCAAAGTTTTTTCATAGAGAAACCTGTTCCGTGTACCTGTTCCGATATATACGCCTCAGTTTAGTACAGGTAATATTTTCTGATCATCGTTTTAAATATCTATGTTTCTAAATTATTGCAAATCTATTATACGAGATTTTAGCGTTGTCAAAAAGTGCAGACGACTGTCGTCAGTCACTTAAGAATTCATTACTATTAGTAGAATAGATAAGAATAGACTATTCTTTATTCCACACATGAAAATAATAGACACGAGTTAACAATCGTATAACTAGTACAATCGGCGGTCTTATCTCTAACAACGATTTCTTCTGGAGAAGAAGAAAACTTCAACCTTCTGGAGATAATTTTACATTTCTAAATGGGTCGGTATTCAGTACGCATATTTTAAAAGATACAATCATATATGCATATATTAATAGCAAATAAAAATGCGCTTACATATTTTTATATGTATAGCTATGCTCTTGTGGTGGAGCCTTGTCCAATCTTCTCTATTATGAGCCAGTTGTCTTACTTTCATGTACGACACGACACCCACTCTTTCTTTGATTTGATCCATGAATGCTCGCCTTGGTCTTCCCTTCCCTCTCGTTGCTTCCACTTTGCCTTCAATTACCGTGCATAAGACGACACCTTCTTATGTCGGCTGTAGTTGCAAATGGCCAAACATCTTCCCCCTTCTTTCTTCCAGAGACTTTAAAATTGTACGTTTCTCCAGTACTTCTTCATTGGTCTTCATTTCTTTCCAACTTATTCTCTTACTCCAAGCGTTACATACACAGACATAAATTACTGTTTACTTTAGATAATGATCTTTGAGGAGTTTATTAATAGATGTAAGTGACTTAGCACTTCTGACGCTGATTGGTAATGCATATCACATACAACCTGATAACTTTTTACTCATGACTTATTGAATAAAGTAGCATAAAATTAAAATTCAAACTAACATTATTTGATCTGTGGATCAGTTCCGATTTAAACGATTCCTCACGGACCGAAGCGTTTGACTTGGCGTGAAACGTTTTTCTAGGGGTTTACATACTAATACGCAGTGTTTTTTTATATTTTTTATTGCGGGAGTTCAGCAGACAGGCAGACGGCCCACTTGATGGGAAGCGGTTACCATCGCCTATAGACATTTACAACACCAAGGTGTTTGTTACAAATGCGCTGCTGCTCTCTTAAGGGAGACTGGAACCTGGTCACTAATGCCGGAACACAACTCAGGGTTGTTTTGACGACATACTTAAGACCAGGGGTGGTAGCCATCCAGTCGGGCAAATGCCCTACCACCTGGCTGTGGGTTGTTTTGTCGCCTCTTACGACAGGCCGCCCGGCCGCAGGAAATTATATTCTTTCTCCGTTCCTGCACAGATAATAGTGAAGTTCCACCAATACCGAATTTTTCATAAATAATGTGCATAGACGAACGAATAAAAACAAGTAAAAACGTGAATATAAGCATCAAATGAAGTGGAGCTTTGAAATGAGACTCCTTTAAAATCGTTGTGATTTGAAACTTGGTGACACGAAAAAGCGATACCAAAAAGAGATAAATACATAAAACTATAGAAGCCTGCGAGAGAATGAGATAAGAGTTTTATCTTGTGCAGAACAAATTAGAGATTCAATAAGTATGTGGATTAAACATAGGTCCAATTTGGACCGAAATAAAACAGATTATAATGTTTTTAGACTAAAACAGTAAAAACTTGAAGGCGATACTTAGGAAGTTTATTTTGAACAATAATGTATATTGACTGATGTAGGCTAAAGAAGTTATACTTATACATAATAAAACTTAGAGAAGTATTACCTGAGGGTACATTCTCTTAAAATTTATCAATTTAACGATTTCAAGTCGACAGATAATTGACCGAAAAATAATGCGTTAAAATGTCAGCAATATTTACGGTTCACAATATTTCGACAGTTTACAATCTCGCGAAACAGATCTAACAGTGTTTACAATTTGATGGTAACATATACATGAATAAACTAACTTGAGAACATGAATAAAATAATACGATATTTTATATTTTTCAGTTCTGCGTATGCAATATAATTTTCTAGTTATGCCTCACTTAATCAATTTAGTCAAGCCTTTAGAAAGTTGCGGGTCACTTCAGATCAGTGTACTACGTCCTTTTTAATATAAATCTTGAACGTCGTTTCCTCATTTGCAGTTTTATCGGATCCTACCGATAACAATTCCACAATGAACACCGTCATAGCTATTGCTGTATTTTCTATCATTTATATTGAATCTAAAGCGAAAGTTATTAATTTAAATAATTTACCATTTCAAACAAATGGATTGCCTGTTGTGAGAATATTACCAAAAAAAAATCCACTAAGTCAAAATGTAATAAAAACAAATAAACATGAAAATCTTAGTAGGATATCAAACGAATATTTAGAAAAGGAAGTGAACGGTGTCACAGATGAAAATGATAGATCTGAACTAAAGTTAGTGGCTGTGAAAAAAAGTTATGGAAATAAAGACGTCGTGTATAATAGTGATAAATCTAATAAAGTTTCAATAGATAATGTGCTGCAATATCAGTCATTACTAAATCTTATAGTACCTATAATTAATATTAAGGGTGAATATAATGAGAAAGACACCGGTAAAAGTATCTCTAGTAAAAACGGTTCAATTAATAATCGACTAATAAGTGGGTTGCTACAATCTGATCTATATTTAGATAGTGTAATGCTCATAAGTGTTTACAAAAACAGAGAAAACTTAGTAACAAATGTCGTGAGTAATAGTGGCACATTTAAAGAAAATCTACGGCGTGTGCTGGATGAGGAGCCAAATCTGGATCATACATTCCCACCAGGTGAAACCGCAAATATTAAAAAACAATATATGTACGGAAGAACCGTTATGCTAAAAGACGAACCAAATCCGGATCATACAATCCCAATTGGAGAATACCCAAATACTAAACAACAAGACATGCATGGGAAAAACGGCGAGTTTAATGAGACGCCAAATCACAATGATACAATACTAATTGAAGAAAACGCAAACACTTCAAAAGAAAATATACACGGAAGAAACGGTGTGCTTAAGAAGGAGCCAAATCCGGACCATACAATACCAATTGGAGAAAATGCAAATACTAAAAAACAAGATATGCTCGGAAGAAACCGTGAGCTAAATGAGGAGCCTAATCCGGATCAAACAATATCAATTGGAGAAAACTCAAATACTACAAAACATGATATGCACGAAAGAAATGGTGAGTTGAATGAGGAGCGAAATATGGGCCATACAATACCAATTGAAGAAATCGCAAATACTAACAACCAAGATACGTACAGAAGAAACGGTAATCTGAATGAGGAACCTAACTTGGACAATAAAAACTCAATTGGAGAAAGTGCAAATACTACAAAACAAGATATGCAGGGAAGAAGAGCTATACTAGATGAAGAGACAAATCCCAATCACATAATCCCAATCGGAGACAACGAAAATATTACCAAACAAGACAACCATGGAAGAAACTCTGAGCTGGATGAAGAGCCAAATCCGAATCATACAATCCCAATTGGAGAAAACGCAAATACTAAAAAACAAGATACGCACGAAATAAAAATTATGTTGGATGAGGAACCAAACCCCGATCATACAATCCCAATTGGAAAATACGCAAATACTACGAAGCAAGATATTCACGGTAAAAGAGTTATTCTGGATAAAGAGCCAAATCCAGATCGTGCAATACTAATTGGCGAAAATGCAAATACTGAAAAACAAGATATGTACAAAAGAAACAGTAATCTCAATGAGGAGCCAAACTGCGACCATAACAACTCAATTGGAAAAAAATTAAATACGACAAAGCAAGATATTCAGGAAAGAAGAATTATGCTAGATGAAGATACAAATCCCGATCATACAATCCCCATTGAAGACAACGAAAAAACTACAAAAAGAGACATGCATGGAAGAAACTCTAAGCTGGATGAAGAGCCCAACCCGGATCATACAATCCCAATTGTAGAAAACGCAAATACTAAAAAACAAGATATGCACGGAAGAAGAGTTATGTTGGTTGAGAAACCAAATCCGGATCATACAATATCAATTGGAAAAAATGCAAATACAACAAAACAAGATAAGCAAGCGAAAAAAGTTTTACTGGATGAGGAGCCAAATTTGGACCATACAATTCCAATTGGAGGAAATGCAAATACTTCAAAACAAGACATACATGGAAGACACGGTGAATTGAATCAAGAGCCAAGTCCGGATCATAAAATCCCAATTAGAGAAAACGCAAATACTAAAAAACAAGATATGCATGGAAGAAGAGTTATCTTGAATCAGGAGCCAAATCCGTATGAAGTAATACCAATCGGAGAAAACGCAAATACTAAAAATCAAGATATACACGGAATAAGAGTACTGGTGAATGAGGAGCCAAATCCTGATCATACAATTCCAATTGGAGAAACCGCAAATACTAAAAAACAAGGTGATATGCATGGAAGAAGAGTTATGTTGAATGAGGAGCCAAATCCGGATCATACAATCTCAATGGAAGAAAACGCAAATACTAAAAAACAAGATATGCACGGCAGAAACAGTGAGCTGAATGAAGAGCCAAATCCTGATCATACACTTCCAATTGGAGAAAACGCAAATACTAAAAAACAAGATATACATGTAAGAAGAGTTATCTTGGATGAGGAACCAAATCCGGATCATACAATAGCAATAGGAGAAAACGCAAATACTGTAAAACAAGATATGCACGGCAGAAATAGTGAGCTGAATGAGGATCCAAATCCTGATCATACAATCCCATTTGGAGAAAACGCAAATACTGAAAAACAAGATATGCATGCAAGAAGAGTTATGTTGGTTGAGGAGCCAAATCCGGATCAAACAAACCCAATTGGAGACAACACAAATACTAAAAAACAAGATATGCACGGCAGAAACAGTGAACTGAATGAGGAGCCAAATCCTGATCATACAATCCCAATTGGAGAAAACGCAAATACTGAAAAACAAGATATGCATGCAAAAAGAGTTATGTTGGTTGAGGAGCCAAATCCGGGTCATACAATCCCAATTGGAGACAACGCAAATACTAAACAACAAGATATACACGGAAAAAGAGTAATGGTGAATGAGGAGGCAAATCCTGATCATACTATTTCAATTGGAGAAAATGAAAATATAACAAAACAATATATGCAAGGGAGAAAAGTTTTATTGGACGAGGAGCCAAATCCGGATCATACAATCCCAATTGGAGAAAACGCAAATACTAAAAAACAAGATATGCATGGAAGAAGAGTTATGTTGGACGAGGAACCAAATCAGGATCATACAATCTCCATTGGAGAAAACGCAAAAACTATCAAACAAGATATTCACGGAAGAAACAGTAAGCTGAATGAGGAGCCAAATCCTGATCATACTATTTTAATTGGAGAAAATGCAAATATAACAAAACAATATATGCAAGGGAGAAAAGTTTTATTGGACGAGGAGCATCCGGATCATACAATCCCAATTGGAGAAAACGCAAATACTAAAAAACAAGATATGCATGGAATAAGAGTTATGTTGGACGAGGAACCAAATCAGGATCATACAATCTCCATTGGAGAAAACGCAAAAACTATCAAACAAGATATTCACGGAAGAAACAGTGAGCTGAATGAGGAGCCAAATCTGGATCATACTATTCCAATTGGAGAAAACGCAAAAACTATAAAACTAGCTATGCACGGAAAAAACAGTGAGCTGAATGAGGAGCCAAATCCTGATCATACAATCCCAATCGGAGAAAACGCAAATACTAAAAAACAAGATATGCATGCACGAAGAGTTATGTTGGATGAGGAGCCAAATCCGGATCATACAATCTCGATTGGAGAAAACGCAAAAACTATCAAACAAGATATTCACGGAAGAAACAGTGAGCTGAATGAGGAGCCAAATCCTGATCATACAATCCCAATCGGAGAAAACGCAAATACTAAAAAACAAGATGATATGCATGCAAGAAGAGTTATGTTGGATGAGGAGCCAAATCCGGATCATACAATCCCAATAGGAGAAAACGCAAATACTAAAAAACAAGATATGCATGGAAGAAGAGTTATGTTGGACGAGGAACCAAATCAGGATCATACAATCTCCATTGAAGAAAACGCAAAAACTATAAAACAAGATATTCACGTAAGAAACAGTGAGCTGAATGAGGAGCCAAATCTGGATCATACAATCCCAATCGGAGAAAACGTAAATACTAAAAAACAAGATATGCATGGAAGAAGAGTTATGTTGGACGAGGAACCACATCAGGATCATACAATCTCCATTGGAGAAAACGCAAAAACTATAAAACAAGATATTCACGGAAGAAACAGTGAGCTGAATGAGGAGCCAAATCGGGATCATACTATTCCTATTGGAGAAAACGCAAAAACTATAAAACTAGCTATGCACGGAAAAAACAGTGAGCTGAATGAGGAGCCAAATCCTGATCATACAATCCCAATCGGAGAAAACGCAAATACTAAAAAACAATACAATATGCATGCAAGAAGAGTTATGTTGGATGAGGAGCCAAATCCGGATCATACAATCCCAATTGGAGAAAACGCAAATACTAAAAAACAAAATATGCATGGAAGAAGAGTTATGTTGGATGAGGAACCAAATCAGGATCATACAATCTCCATTGGAGAAAACGCAAAAACTATCAAACAAGATATTCACGGAAGGAACAGTGAGCTGAATGAGGAGCCAAATCTGGATCATACTATTCCAATTGGAGAAAACGCAAAAACTATAAAACTAGCTATGCACGGAAAAAACAGTGAGCTGAATGAGGAGCCAAATCCTGATCATACAATCCCAATCGGAGAAAACGCAAATACTAAAAAACAATACAATATGCATGCAAGAAGAGTTATGTTGGATGAGGAGCCAAATCCGGATCATACAATCCCAATTGGAGAAAACGCAAATACTAAAAAACAAAATATGCATGGAAGAAGAGTTATGTTGGATGAGGAACCAAATCAGGATCATACAATCTCCATTGGAGAAAACGCAAAAACTATCAAACAAGATATTCACGGAAGGAACAGTGAGCTGAATGAGGAGCCAAATCTGGATCATACTATTCCAATTGGAGAAAATGCAAAAACTATAAAACTAGCTATGCACGGAAGAAACAGTGAGCTGAATAAGGAGCCAAATCCTGATCATACAATCCCAATCGGAGAAAACGCAAATACAAAAAAACAATATAATATGCATGCAAGAAGAGTTATGTTGGATGAGGAGCCAAATCCGGATCATACAATCCCAATTGGAGAAAACGCAAATACTAAAAAACAAAATATGCATGGAAGAAGAGTTATGTTGGATGAGGAACCAAATCAGGATCATACAATCTCCATTGGAGAAAACGCAAAAACTATCAAACAAGATATTCACGGAAGGAACAGTGAGCTGAATGAGGAGCCAAATCTGGATCATACTATTCCAATTGGAGAAAATGCAAAAACTATAAAACTAGCTATGCACGGAAGAAACAGTGAGCTGAATAAGGAGCCAAATCCTGATCATACAATCCCAATCGGAGAAAACGCAAATACAAAAAAACAATATAATATGCATGCAAGAAGAGTTATGTTGGATGAGGAGCCAAATCCGGATCATACAATCCCAATTGGAGAAAACGCAAATACTAAAAAACAAAATATGCATGGAAGAAGAGTTATGTTGGACGAGGAACCAAATCAGGATCATACAATCTCCATTGGAGAAAACGCAAAAATTATCAAACAAGATATTCACGGAAGGAACAGTGAACTGAATGAGGAGCCAAATCCTGATCATACAATCCCAATCGGAGAAAACGCAAATACTAAAAAACAATATAATATGCATGCAAGAAGAGTTATGTTGGATGAGGAGCCAAATCCGGATCTTACAATCCCAATTGGAGAAAACGCAAAAACTATCAAACAAGATATTCACGGAAGAAACAGTAAGCTGAATGAGGAGCCAAATCCTGATCATACTATTTCAATTGGAGAAAATGCAAATATAACAAAACAATATATGCAAGGGAGAAAAGTTTTATTGGACGAGGAGCCAAATCCGGATCATACAATCCCAATTGAAGAAAACGCAAATACTAAAAAACAAGATATGCATGGAAGAAGAGTTATGTTGGACGAGGAACCAAATCAGGATCATACAATCTCCATTGGAGAAAACGCAAAAACTATCAAACAAGATATTCACGGAAGAAACAGTAAGCTGAATGAGGAGCCAAATCCTGATCATACTATTTCAATTGGAGAAAATGCAAATATAACAAAACAATATATGCAAGGGAGAAAAGTTTTATTGGACGAGGAGCCAAATCCGGATCATACAATCCCAATTGAAGAAAACGCAAATACTAAAAAACAAGATATGCATGGAAGAAGAGTTATGTTGGACGAGGAACCAAATCAGGATCATACAATCTCCATTGAAGAAAACGCAAAAACTATAAAACAAGATATTCACGGAAGAAACAGTGAGCTGAATGAGGAGCCAAATCCTGATCATACAATCCCAATCGGAGAAAAGGCAAATACTAAAAAACAAGATGATATGCATGCAAGAAGAGTTATGTTGGATGAAGAGCTAAATCCGGATCATACAATCCCAATTAGAGAAAACGCAAATACTAAAAAACAAGATATGCATGGAAGAAGAGTTATGTTGGACCAGGAACCAAATCAGGATCATACAATCTCCATTGGAGAAAACGCAAAAACTATAAAACAAGATATTCACGGAAGAAACAGTGAGCTGAATGTGGAACCACATCTCGATCATACTATTCCAATTGGAGAAAACCCAAATACTTCAAAACAAGACATGCAGGGACGAAACGGTGAGTTGAATCAAGAGCCAAAACCGGATCATATAATCCCAATTAGAGAAAACGCTAACAATACAAAACAAGACTTGCACGGAAGAAACGACAAGCTGGATCAAGAGCCAAACCCGGACCATACAATCCCACCTGGCAAAAACGCAAATATTAAAATACAAGACATGCACGGTAGTGGCGGTGTACCAACTGGTAGATCGTACGCAAGCTATATTACAACGGGACAAAATGACAGGGAAGATTCGCTGAGAGATGCCGTGGGTAAAAGTGGCATATTTAAAGAAAATTTAGTGCATGTGCTGGATGAAGAGCAAAATCCGGACCATACAATCCCACATGGCAAAAACGCAAATATTAAAATACAAGACATGCATGAAAGCGGCGGTGTACCAACTGGTAGATCGTTCGTAAGTTATATTTCAGCGGGACAAAATGACAGGGAAGATTTGCTGAGAGATGCTGTGGGTAAAAGTGGCACATTTAAGGAAAATTTAGTGCATGTACTGGATGAAGAGCAAAACCCGGACCATACAATCCCACCAGGCAACAATGCAAATATTAAAATACAAGACATGCACGGTAGTGGCGGTATACCTAGTGGTAGATCATACGCAAGCTATATTACAACGGGACAAAATGACAGAGAAGATTCGCTGAGACATGCCATGGGTAGAAGTGGCACATTTAAGGAAAATTTAGTGCATGTGCTGGATGAAGAGCAACACCCGGACCATACAATCTCACCTGGTGAAAACGCAAGTATTAAAATACAATACATGCACGGAAGCGGCGGTGTACCAACTGGTAGATCGTATGCAAGTTATTTTACAGCGGAAAAAAGTGACAGAGAAGGGTCGCTTAGAGATACCGTGGGCACAAGTGCCACATTTAAGAAAAATCTAATACATGTGCTGGAGAAACCTGGCGAAAACTTAAATACTAAAAACGAAGATATGCAAGGAAGAGACGGTACACCATCTTTGAAAGGTGATACAAAAGTTAACGAAAATGCAAAACCGGTCCCTAACGCAAACGTTCAATTGATTAAACCAAGTTTAATTCCATATCAGAATCGTAGAATAATTCCAGGTTTCAGTCGCAGCTCAAGCAAATTTCAATATGGTCCATTGGCAGAGGCTCAAAAACATCAGGCAGATCCTATCAGTATCACTAATTTAAATCTATTGAATCGTGCGGATATTACATTTAATAATCGAGGAAAAGTTAAAAACCTTTCAAATAGCAAGCGAAGGTTGGACCCTTATATAATACGAAATCTTTATCGAGATCCAAGATTATTTTATGAATCTTCATACGGACCCAAGAGAATATTTGTAATGGATCCGAAAGATGATTTCGATTTACGATATGAAAGGTTTGTCCCGACTGCAGATAAATCAGCAAGAAGCCCTTTCAGACAACATATTAATGATTATGAATATGGCAGAGACATTGAAGAACAATTTTATAAAAAGTTAAATTCATACAGATATCGACATTATCGACCTAGATGGAACAACGTCGTTTTAAATATCTTACGAGAATTCAAAGATTTACCCAAGAAATCAATTCCCGCCATACGATATTATTAATTAACTACAATATACCAAGAATGAATAGCCCAAAAAGAAGTGGTGTCTACCGTAGTGTGTCTGATGGGGTCAAAACCATCTTTAATAACAGCAAATAAATGTCTAACTGCTGGTCTCGGCGCTCCCATTATAGGGAAATGGACAGTATACCCGCTACGCTTGTCCAAGGCGGCTTAGCAGGTTTGACACATCGGTTATCACGCCGGAATACTCGTATTATTTGTCTTCTGTGCAGTATCTTATTTGTTCCGAATACTGCTCATTATCTAAAAGAATGCCTTGACTTTATTTCGTGCTGCCACAGTTTACGGCCTTCCACCAAACTGAAACTAAACCTCTTAACCTTTTTTTTTTTGAGGCGAAGAAAAATGCTTAACCGATTTACGCACAATCTGGGTCGTTGCTAGGGAACGACACACGTCAGCCTTGGGCGATAACACTGCAGCTATAGTATGCTCTTGGCAGTGCTCCGTCCGCGATCGACTCAGAATAGTGTGGAAAGACTCAGAGGAAGCTGCACGGGCAAGCGACCCCAAAACCCACTAAAAACCCCCTCCTCCCTGTCGACCCTTCGCTTTAGTTTGTGAAGGAAGGAAGGCTGAGATTTAAAACATAGTTACATCCAGCCGATCCCGCGCAACAAAGTGCCTGGAGTGTGCCCTGAGAGAACACACCTCACTTCGTTGACGGGGGTCGATAGTCCCTTGCTTTCCTAGCTAGCTAAGGGCCCCCCGTAACGGAAAAACCTCTGAGCATAGTTCAACTTTCTACAACAATTCTTTTACTGTCAAGGCTATAAAACTTTGGAATGCGCTGCCAATTGCTATCAGACAAGTAAAATCACTACCGATATTTAAAACAATGATCAAAAAATATTAACTGTCCTTTTTGTGGATATGTATTTATATGTTATGTATAATAAGTATATATCTATTTTATATACAAAACATCTGTATATACTGCATTTGTATATTTATTACTAGAATGTAAGAAATTATGCTATGTATTATTTATACCACCATAATCATTATAATCGCAATTCTTTCCTGGGGTTGTCTAGATAATCGATAGGATCATCCTTTATGCATGATGAATGAGTTTTGGTCTGTAAGTTCTTTTTCGCATTGTTGTACAATAAAGAGTTATTGATTGATTGATTATCTCGATGTGCCGGTTGCATCACGATGTTTTCCTTCACCGTTGTTAGCACGTGGTAATTGTGGTGCATGCGTGCCAGTCAGGATTTCAACTCGCGTCTTCCGAGTTTGGGACGCATGCGCTAGCCATACACTACCACAACTTTACAACACACGATAGACCCATCTACTCGTACTCTTATGTATTTCGATACCCTCAAATGTTGAGGGTGTATGGACCATACAGACACCAGAATTGGACTCAGTGTATCGATATACATAAGATTATATAGCCCAGGTCAAAAGTACAGACGGTTTTTTGTGGTCAGGTGTGGTTATAGTATTTACTAACAAATTCTGAGACTACTTATGTTACACATTGTAAGTTTTTAATTTTCGTTTACCCTGAGAGTAAAGACATTTCTTGTCAATAATTTAGGTCTATCTCACTTTATTAATTTCTAGTATTTTGGACCAAAATGTATTTTTGTAATATTATCATGACTGTTTTGATAATACATTTTTAAGATGAAAATTTTATTCGTTTTATATAATACACAAATTACAATATGAAAAATATACCTAAAATTATAATTAGAACTAAATAAAAAAGACGGCATAATTACACATAAAATACCCCCATTGTCACTTACCGGGAATGTTCCCAAAAGACTGGGTCACGTTAACACGTTGAATAGCAATCCTTAGCCTTTGAAAATTGACGCCAGCCTTTTGGTCGCGTGAGAGGTCTACTAAACGTTCGGCGACATCTCGATAACGTAGAGCGTTAGGACCCCACGGACCCAGAGTTTCTACCCCAAACGGCTGTTCGGCTGCAGCAGAATCATGTCAATCATCTATATCAAATTAAACTCTGTTTCGATTTCTGAAGGTATATTTTGTGATTTCATCGCTTTTATGTAGTTTTAGATTTATAGAGATAATGTTGTCTTATTTATGTTAGACGTATGTAAGGCGAGTGACATGTGCGATTTATAATAATATAATGCAGTAATGAAATGAGGTTGTAATGAATGAAAAGGTTGTGTTAATCGTAGATATCATGTCTGTTCCTCTGTGAGTGGTGTCTATGTTTTGCAGTCATTTTTTTAAGACGTGCTGGTACAGTGCTCCCAAGTTATCTGTGAAATGTAGAGCGTCGTTGTCGCGCCAGTGTTGCCTATCTATTAATATGATTATTCATAGATTGGCAATTTGATCATTCAAAGACACATGAATGTATGCAATTAATTTAATATGTTACACATTACTATACTTGAGCTCCGTTTGGGACAATATTATAGTTATACGTAGGATAAATATGTCTTATATATAGTGTTAAAAATATCATTTTAAACGAATACAATCAATTTTCAAAATTTGCAGCCTTAATTCTTATGAAATTTTCAACATGGCGGATGTAGTTCCTTTTTTTTCCATTGCGAGTTATACCTATTATTTCTTTATTGTCTTTCCCTTCGCTGTCGTTGAAAGACCTAATTATAAAAAAAAATTACCGCGCTTAAAACCGTTAAAACGTAGTTTTATTATGTGTACAAGTCGCGAAAACTTAAGAAAATATTAGACCTAATTATATCGTTTTCGCGTAATGGAAACGGCGAAAAACTACATTCAACCATCTTATAACCTGATGAGACATATTTTTTATCAAATTAAATTGATTTATAAACACCTTGCCGATTGGAGAGTGTTAATGGCTATGTTTAATTAAACTAATTTCAATCATTTTTTTTTCACAATCTTTAACCTTTTAGATAATTGAATAATTAATTACATAGAGAATATGCCTTGATTGCCTTGGGCTCGTCTACTTATTTCATTTCATGGCTACTTGACAATCAGGTATGAACAGGTAAGTTAATATAGGAAACTACATCGCTGGGGGGTAAGGGGTCCACCAATACCTAGATGACCCAAACGTCAACCTCACCTGCTCGCGTCTGGTGGTTCGTTATGAATAGCCAGACGGCGGTTTCCCTGACTTGCCAGGGATCCGTGGTGCCCCCTGCTGAACAACGAACGAGGCTCTGACGACCGAACGAATGATGGCGGTATAACCATAAACCCCACGGGATGGGGCTACCACAAGCCTAGGGGAATAAATATCCTCTTAAAAAGTGGCCAGTGCACCTTGGGAAAGTGCGCAGAGTATAATTCCCACTTTGTAAAATGGAAATGTCGGATAATACTTTTGATGCTTTGCCCTACGATCCGACTAGCCCTCGGCGCTCACAGGTATCCGGGCCCGTGAGTGTGAAATTGGTAACCGACGACTGCACAGAGGCGGCGCACCGGGCTTCTGTCACAGTTAATATTACCGGTGAACTACATGATAAAGAAAAACGTATCGTTTCCGAGTATGACGCTACGGCGGTGAGGGTATTGTCCTCGAAAGAGCCTTCGCCTGATCCAAAGAGCTGTCGGAAGAGCCGGAAGCGGTCACGAAAACTGGCGATGGACGAAATATCTAAGACCATCTCCAGTGAAGAAGAGATGATTGCTGCTAATAAAGTAGCTGTGCCTCGAAGGAAACGAGGTCGCGGCCGTGGCCACACACCTAGACATAATAGTCTAGAGGACTTTAAAGCAGCCTTTATCGCTACTGAACCATCTGAGGAGGACCTCGTAGAAAGAGAGTTTGAAGTTATAGAAGTGTCTAAAAAAGCTTCAAAGAGAAGGGCTTTACGCTTGACTTTACCATCCCAGGAGAGTCAAACAGCTGTTGCTCTCCAACAGCAAGTGGCGGACAATGTGAACGTTGTTCTTAAGGTTGCTGCACGATCTGGTAACCTGAAAGGCACATTCCAACGGGCATTAAAGGATGCTGCTGAAGCCATCACTGAAGCTACCCAGGCTCTTGGAGGTAGAACTATTTCAGAAGAGACAAAAAAGCTTCAAGAGGATAACGCCCGATTGCATACAGAAATAAATCAGCTGAAACGAGAAATGGCTGAGCTAAAAGCTATAAGTGCTGGTCAGAATAAAGCTTTGGGTGGCTCTGCTACTCCAATAGAGACGCTGGATACACTGTCATTGCCGCCTCAAGGAATTATTAGTGAAGTGATGCGTCAGGTGGGTGCACTTGTTAGTGCCCGCCTGAAAGTCTTTGAAAATAAATTCCTACCAGAGAAGGAAATGGGCTCTTCACTAGCGCCCGATCAAAATAAGGAGAATACTACTGCTTCAGAAATGATACACAAGAGTACGCAAAAAAAATCATCTGAACATAAAAAACAGTCCAGTACTCTTGTGAAAAACACATCTAAAGGGGAAAGGAAAAAAAAGAAGAAGAAAAATAAAAGGAAGCAAGAAAAGCGAAGCGAGAATGAACAAAAAGATTCTAAGCAGGACTCTGTCGACGAAGGATGGACTGAAGTTCTAAAACCCAGTGCCAAAAAGAAGGGAAAAGCAGCTGTGGTGGCTAAAGGTCAAAGTCGACCTAGCCATAAACTACAAACCGTCAACCTTCGTGTTCCTCGTTCTGCGGCGGTAGTACTTACTCTGCAACCAGATGCTATGGATAGAGGCGCTACTTACATGACGGTTCTTTCCGAAGCCAGAAAAAGGGTTGACCTCGCGAGCCTTGGTATAACAGCTGTCAAAATGCGCAAAGCCGCAACGGGTGCCCGAATCTTAGAAATCTACGATGAGAATGGTAGCGACAAAGCAGATGCATTAGCAAAAAAGATATCGGAGTCACTTGGTAATGATGTCTTTGTCTCCAGACCAGTAAAATGCGCAGAATTGCGGATTTCAGGCTTGGATGACTCAATTACTGCTGGTGAAGTTGCTGCCACCATAGCTCGTCTTGGAGCCTGCTCGGTGGAATCCATCAAAATGGGAGATATAAAATCTGGTTTTGATGGATTAGGTTATGTCTGGGTGCGCTGCCCTATTCTAACTGCGAAAACGCTAGCGGAACACAAGATTTTACTCGTAGGCTGGTCATCGGCAAGGGTAACACTGTTAGAACCGAGACGTATGCGTTGCTTTCGATGCTTGGAAGTGGGTCATGTACAGGTACAATGTGCTTCGAACATAGATCGTAGTGACGAGTGTTATCGCTGTGGCCAGAACGGTCATAAGGCAAGTCAGTGTTCTGCTGCTTTGCATTGCTCCATATGTGCAGCTGCCAAGAGGCCAGCAAATCATCGACTCGGAAGCACGTTCTGTGTGAAATCTCCTACTCGAGCTGGTAAGCCTGTGCGTCATCCCAGTACCACAACAAGGCAAGTTGCGGGACAGGGAAATGAGACGGCAACGACACAAATTAGTTAATAATGACTAATATTAGTTTTTTACAAGCCAATATCAACCACTGCCAGAGCACAGGATTTACTCCTTCAGAGTATGGCTGAGTGGTCGATCGAGGTAGTTGTTGTCACGGAGCCTTATTTTGTCCCTCCTAGAGATAACTGGGTAGGAGATAACAATGGTTCAGTAGCCATAATTCATCGAGGTCACGCTAGCTCCTCTCCTTTCGAAAAAGTAGCGAAAGGTTCAGGATGCGTAGCAGCTTTACTGGGTGAGGTTTTTATAGTTGGGGTGTATTTCTCCCCTAATCGTGTCCTTGCCGAGTTTGAGCAATTCCTCATGCAAGTGGCGGCTCTTATTAGCCGAAGTCACTCTCGCCCTGTTATCGTTGTCGGAGACCTCAATGCTAAGTCTGCAGCGTGGGGTTCACCAATAACCGATGCTCGAGGCGTTATACTAGAGGAATGGGCCCTCACTACCGGACTGGAAATTCTTAATCGGGGTTCAGTATATACATGCGTTCGACAACAAGGTGGCTCTATTGTTGATGTGAGCCTAGCAAGTCCTATAGTAGCACGTCGAGTACAAGACTGGCGGGTTATAGAGGACGCGGAAACCCTGTCGGATCATAGGTATATACGATTTGATATTTGTCCACGCCCTTCTGTACTAAATAGCTCAAATCGAAATGCTCCGACAGGGAAAGTTCGACGTTGGGCTATAAAATGCCTGGATAAAGAATTGCTTGCGGAAGCTGCTCTTGTTCAAGCTTGGGTGTCTATGACCGATGGCCCTCTAGACGTAGAAAAAGAGACGGACTGGTACCAGATTGCAATGACGAACATCTGTGACGCATCAATGCCTCGTGTGCGTTCCCACACACCAATGCGGCAGGTATATTGGTGGAATGCCCAGATAGCAGGTTTACGTCAAGAATGCATTGCTGCAAGGCGACGGTACTCCAGAAGTCGCAGACAATGTCACCGAGATCAGACTGTAGAGAGTTCATTATATGACGCTTATAATGTATCTAAAAAGTCCCTACAGCTGGCTATTATCCAGGCTAAAGAGCACGCTAAAAAGGAACTGCTCGATAGTCTTGACAGTGATCCATGGGGACGACCCTATCGAATGGTGAGGGGCAAGTTAAGACCCTGGGCACCGCCGTTGATGGAGACCCTCCCACATCAGTTGGTGGAAGACGTCGTGGCAGCTCTGTTTCCACACAGAATGGAATATACGCCACCACCGATTACGATCTCTGAAGCGTACCCAGAAAGTGATGCCTCCCCTCCAGCTGTGAGTCGAGAGGAACTAGAAGTGGCTGTTCTGAGGCTTCGAGCAAAAAATGTAGCACCTGGACCTGATGGTATACCTGGGCGTGCGCTTGTTCTTGCTCTCGAAGCTATGGAGAGCAGACTAAAGAAGTTATTCGACGCATGTCTGGAGCGGGGGCAGTTCCCATTGAAATGGAAAGTCGGTAGGCTAGTCCTCTTAAAAAAAGGAGATCGACCAACGCACTCTCCTTCTGCCTACAGACCTATCGTGCTGCTTGACGAAGCAGGAAAACTTCTTGAGCGTATAATCGGAGCACGTATCGTCAAGCACATGAATACGGTAGGACCAAATCTCAGTGATTACCAATTCGGCTTTCGTACTGGACACTCCACAACAGATGCGATTAATCGTGTCAAGAACTTAGCTGAAGACGCAGTCACTCAGGGCGATGCTGTTCTAGCGGTGTCGTTAGATATTACCAACGCTTTTAATAGCCTGCCCTGGGAGTGTATTAAGGAGGCACTAAAATATTACCGAATACCTCTTTATCTCTGCCGTATAGTGGAATCATACCTGACGGATCGCTTTGTGCAGGGCAAAACCCAAAAAGGCCATCGTCAATGGCGAATGTCGTGCGGTGTTCCCCAAGGATCTGTGCTTGGTCCTCTTTTATGGAACATCGGCTATGACTGTGTGCTGCGGGGTTGTTATCCGACAGGTGTTGATTTAACATGCTATGCCGATGACACATTAGTTACGGCCCGCGGGAAAGATTACCAGGAGGCAATTGTAATTGCTACAATGGGCGTCGCCCAAGTAGTAGACAGGATTCGTCAATTAGGACTAGAGGTGGCCTTTAACAAGTGCGAGGCCCTTTGTTTTCATAAACCTCGAAAAGGGCCACCGGCAAACGCGCATATTTTGGTTGGTGGGGAACACATCAGCATTAACTCCACAATGAAGTACCTAGGTCTCATTCTTGACAGCCGGTGGGACTTCATTGCCCACTTTGCGCGTTTGGTTCCTAAACTGATGGCTGCAGCGGCAGCTTTGGGGTGGCTGTTACCGAACGTTGGTGGTCCCAGTAATCTCTGCCGGCGACTTTATATCGGAATTGTGCGGTCAATGGCGATGTATGGCGCCGCAGTGTGGGCTAAAGGTTTACATCGTAAAAACATTGCCCTGTTACGCCGCCCACAGAGGGTGATGGCCATCAAGGCCATTCGTGGATACCGCACGATTTCGTGTGAAGCCGCTTGCGCTTTAGCAGGAACGCCCCCTTGGGATCTGGACGCAAGGGTACTCGCGTCAGTGTACCTTTGGTGTGTTGAAAGTGCCCAACGGGGAGAAAAACCCTCACATACAGAGATTCAGGCTACAAGATCTGAACTAAATGAGTGCATGGTCGATCTGTGGCAGAAGCGGTTGTCACACCCCAGTTCGGGCCATACTACTGCTGCAGCAATTTGCCCCATTTTCAAGAAACGGTTAAACCGGCAACATGGATCTCTTACATTTCATCTGACACAGGTGCTTTCGGGACATGGATGTTTTGGAAAGTACCTGTGCCGGATTGCTGGAAGGGAGCTAGATACGCGATGTCACCACTGTGACACCTGTCAGGAGGACACCGCCCAGCACACGCTGCAATCATGCCCCGCGTGGGCGGATCAACGCAACGTGTTGATGGATGCAGTGGGAACTGACTTGTCACTGCCGGCCATAGTCCGTTCGATGGTCGTCAGTAAAGAGGCATGGGAGGCGGTCCAAGTTTTCTGCGACATGGTGATGTCGCAGAAGGAGGCAGCGGAAAGGGAACGGGAGGATGCAGCTTCTTCGGCCCCGATCCGCCGCCGTAAACCAGGGCGTCGAAAAAGGGACTATCACCAATCCCTTCCGCCCTAACAATGGCCATGAACGATAAGGTGGGGGATACTTATCGTTCAGAAACTGGTCTTAAGATGGCGCTGCGCTGTGTTTGCACACGCAACTTACTAATAATGGTTGTGGACCATTACCAAATTGTAAGGGGCTCTATGAGCCGTCGTCGTCAGGACCATTGGATGTGTCTTTGGTTCCCAAGGTCCTGACATAGGGCGTCGAGATGGACTAAAGAGGTGGTTTAGTTGGTAGGTCCGAGCATGCCATCGGGAGTCCAACACTACCCTACTATTGCCCCCGAGCGGTAGGGTGTCCATGATGGATTACACCTCGTAAAAAAAAAAAAAAAAAAAAAAAAAAAAAAGGAAACTACATCGCTCTGTTAACCAATGAAAATAGGTATCATAAGAAAGATAATTAATTACAAAAATAACCGTATAGGCTTGCCTGCAAAAACCATTCATGGAATATTATTTACATGCTTTCAAAACTTCTAAAATATCCACGAACACTTTCCGATTGGCAAGCTAACATATATGTATTTAGAAATCAATATAATTTGATAAAAAATATATCTCATATGGTTCTCATCTTCAGCGTCTCTTAGACTATACGGAACTGATTGATCGCGAACTATTAATACACACTTGCCCGATATTAATACTTTTCGTTGAAATGCATTTCTAAAATGTATATTATAATGTTTTATTTGGTTGCGCAGTACCAGTTTTAAACCAGCTAGAAAACCACGATGGTTCACTTAATTGGAATACGTCCAAAACTAGATTGGCGTGCGTTAAATTTTGGCTAGTTTAAACCCACAACTTGGCAATAACAGTTTGTGGGGAACTAGCTTCGTTTCTAAAAAGAGCACTTAAAATAGGCCATTATTTCACTTTTTTTATAATAAACTAAGCATTCAGACAGGTTACATTAATTTTCTGTCTAGGCGCTATTCGCTCCAGGAATAATCTGACCTATCCCATTAAAAAAATTACCATTTTCCGGGAAATAACTATCGCATGCCATTCTATACCTGAACTGAACTGACAGCTGCGGTCGATCTTTTCTTGATTCATAAGTGAGTTTTGTGAGGTGAATCAACATCTCACCACAGTGAGTTGAATTCTACAGAATTTCTGTAGAACGTCTTATAGAACTCAACTCAAAGTGGTGAGTTACTCCAAGCTTGCTACATACTGAGTTTTACTCGCTGGTCGAATGCGCTGCATGGCAAACTTAGATATTCAAGCTCGAGGCCATAGTAGGGTCTATCGACTCGCTGGGGGACTGGATTGGAACATGCTCCTCAGCGAAGATCATTGGGGGCGGCAGAGGTTTTCTGCGAGGCAGTATGTCTTGCAAGGAGGCTGCCGAACGATTCAGGAAGAGAGGAGTGCATGCAAGCCCCGGACGCCGACGTACGTCCGGCCACCGCAAGGGCAGATAGATATGCGAATAATCTCCTCCCGTGCTTCCATCATAACGGTCCACCAGTATTTGGGGATGTGGTGAATCTAACCTCTATTAGTCTGTCCAGGAGTGATCGAGGCCCTGATGTGCGGATGAACATGCGTGTTACTACGTTCGAAACCTCATCTTTATCTTTGTATAGCTGCAATATAAAAACGATTAGATGGACAATCAGGCGCGACGAAAACCTAATGGTTATATGGTTATATCGCTGGTTCCGCAGCCATGAAGAGAAGAAAATTCTTGTGTGTGTCAGTTCCGACGCACGACTGTTGTTTTTTTTACACTAAATGAATCAATAATTTATTTGCTCAAAACATGGTCTACATAATAAGATGACGTGTTTTTCATAAGGTTTCACATGTTTTAGCCGGTCAGGCATGCAAAATGTACATACTTAAAACTACTATTATACAAGGTAAATTAAAAATTAATGTCATACAAATATATGATATGTAGTTAACAGAACACTATTTTTGCATTTTACTCCTCAATCATTAAGAAATATGTACACATGCGCGGCGACAACGGCCAAATAAGTGTGGTTACAATAAAAACATACTGACAGGGTAATAATTATTTATCCAGTAGAAATACACATATAAACATAAACCACACTTACAAACATATTAATTAATTAGAGTTTTCCCCGCAGCTTGGTTGTGGGTTAAACGCTGGACCGTACCCTTCATTTATTTAGCCACCAAACTTTCACATATGTTACACATTGCATGCAATTTTTATCAGGCACGCTTTCTCGACTCGGTTATAATATTTTTTTCTTCTTATATATACAAACCCTCCTTGAAAAAATTTGTAATTGATGGTGAAAACCGCTTAAAAATCCGTTGCGTGGTTTAGCAGGAATTAGTGGATATACAGACAAACAGATCCGGAAGGCAACTTTGTGTTGTACTATGTAAAGAAATTGAAAACCACATAAGCAATATCAGAGCGCCTGTCACAAATATAATAGCAGTTTCGCTAAAACTTATATTGGTAAGCGAGTTAATATATGAGAGGTGAACATTAATATAACATTTTTTTTTGTTCAATATTGACCTCATATAACTTAAATAGACATTTTATGTAATTTTCGTATTATTGTATTTCTTTTTTTGTAATTAACTGTTTGAGCCAATTTGTATTTTTATTACATAAATTATTTTTTAGTGGAAACTTGATTGATATAATGTATTAATTTTGTGTTTTATATTTAAGAATGTTTATTTATGTATTATGTTTCCCCAAAGAAAAAAAACAGATTAACACTTAAATTATCTTAGTTACCAAAATGACCTGCCTGATTTGAATATTTTTTTTGTTTTATTCGCTCTATTAGAATTACACAGGTGGTTTGAAAGTATAACATAATAATTTTAAATTGTGCTTCTATTATTTCACTCTACATAAAATTTTCATACACCAAAGACCTTATATGAAAATCAATTCTTAAGAAGCATACTTCAAAAATAAGGTAAATATAATTAAACACGTAATTACTTCCGCACATTAATCTCAAGCTTACCTTTCTCGAAATTTCACTTTCCTAATTTACGACGGTTACTTCGAAACTTTCTGTCAGATTGTGGGAGGTGAAGACTTGATATTGCTTTCGTAATTTAACTTTAAATGTTTATGGAGATGTGAAGAGGCAATTTATGTTTTTAATATAATAACAGGTCAAGTGCGTGTCACATTTTTCAGAATTTTCATCAAATTACATAACTTTATCCCTGCAGGAGCGAGAATACAATTTCCTGCGGCCGGGCGGCCTGTCATAAGAGGAGAAAAAAACACCCCACAGTCCGGTAGGGTATTTGCCCGTCTGGTTGGTTACCACCTCTGGTCTAGAGTATGTCGCCATAACAACCCCGAATTGTGTTCCGGAATTAATGGCCAGGTTCCAATCCCAATGAGTGCAATGAAAAATAAATAGTTTAAGAGCCAGTGATCGGCTACCTGTATGTATTTGACCAGACCTGAGGTTTTGTACATTGAAGCACCTATACCTACCATTCATGGTACGGGGACTCACTAAGCTCTAAGTGGTGGACGCGACGAGCGCTGAGGTAAGAATTTTAAATCCATTTGACCAGGGCTGCCGTTTTGATATTTGAAAATATAGGCTTATTATTATCGGAAAATAAGAATGGTATCTTGATACCATTCTTCTTCACTTATGCCGATTTTTTGATACCTTTGGCACCCCACCCCACCAAACCATTACTGAAGACGGATAATGCCCACGTTGCACTCTGTCAACTAATTGAGAAGCTTGCTTAGAGCTTTGAGCATAAATACGGTCATTCAAAAAAATTCTCATCCGTAAACAAAAAATTTCTGTGACCTCGTTTTGCGTACCGCTTCAGAAGTTATTTCGATTTTACCACCCTATTCCTTTTTAAATTATGAGTTAGGAAATGACCAGTGCGTCTCTTATAAATCCTAACTCATCTTTTAAAATACGCCACATGGTTCTAGGTGATATGTTCATTTCCCGAAATAAAATATTTTGCTTTCGGACAGGATTTCTTCGAATTTTGTACCTTACTGCTTTGACCACTTCTTTCGTAGGAACATTACGTGGACAGCCAGATCTTTTTCTGTCACAAACAGAGGAGGTCTCATTGTACCTATTAATAGCCCGGTACACAAACATTTCACTAATACCAAGCGTAAGGAGAGTTTTAAAAATGCATTTGGCTCCATACCTACTTTGTGTAATGCAATCACAGCGATTCGGTTCCCTTTATCGCCCCACTCCATTTTAATATCGCAAAATGTTGTACAATGTATTGGCGCCAAAATGAGAAAACACAATGAACAATCATATAAAAATTACAGATTCCAAATTCATATGTAATATCATGTTTCTTTTTCATTTTAACAGTATTTATGGCCAGACTAAGTATATATTTTTTTCTCTTGATTAGCCAAATATCAAAACCAACTGGTTGATCCTGGTAACCTGTAGTATAGGTTTCTTTTTAATGAAATTCAGGCATCAGCCTCTTAGTTAATCTTGTTACTAGTTTTAAGTTTCACTGTGTACTTAAAGAGGAAATAAACAGTTATGTTATTTTGCTATTTATCGACAACCCTAGGCAGGAATCAGGTCTGAAAATTACCTAAAACTCACACGAGCACCGCAGTATGCTGAATTGTATGCAAATGAGCGAACTTACCAACTTATGCACTCCCTATATTGAACTCCGCTAACTTCAGTTAAGTATTCATGATTTGTTTGGCGATAGTTTTATCGTCGAGTTCAACATCGGAGGGGAACTTCCGAAGTTCATTTACATAACGCTTTGCGTACGTTTTTGAATAAAATTGAAGCGGCTTAATATTCGCTCGCTGCTTTTCGGAAATATCAAAAAAGTTTTTATTTCTTAACAAAATCGCTCGCAGATTGCTGCTTTAACAGAGAGCTGAAAATAGACAGTTCATTTCTAACTTTTAGTTTGGATTGAAATGGGACAAAAGAAGGCCGTATGTTTAATTTATCTCCACATATAGTAAAATATTGTTACGAGTTGCGGGACTCGAATCAAAATGCCGTTAGAATTATTATAGAGTTTATTAGAACTATACAAACACGCATAACACAGGTAAAAATATAACTGGACACAACAAATCCAAACTTAATCCATAAGGCCGTTATTCAATAAACGCGCAAAATCGTTTAATAATGTACAAACGCAATATGCCCGGCAACGTGACCGAATTTCCTACAATCAGCTTGTACTTTAAAATCCGTATCACCTGCCTAATGATTACATAACAACAATAGGCGGGTCTCTAGAAACTTATGCCAGTAAATAAGTAAACAAAAGAAGAATACAATATGCTTTTTTTCAGATAATGCAGGTGGGTTTTGTTTTTGTCGGGACCTGAGTTGTAACAATATCAATAAAATCCGAATGAGGTGATGCAAACTGGGTTACGTTCAGTGCAAAAACCCAGGCGTGTCTATTCCCCGCAAAACGGAGTCTATTTAAACTGACTCCCACTTTAAGGGGTGCGTCCGTTACATTGACCGATAGACTCCAGCTTCTGGGCATCTCTTTGAATTCAACACTCAATTCAGGCATGCAAAAATATACTAAACAATAAAAAAAACGAAACATGGACCAGAATCCGTGCAGAATCGGAAAAAGAATACGGCGAAAAAACAACCCACAGCCAGGTAGGGCATTTGCCTGAGTGGATGGCTACCACCCCTGGTCTAAAGTATGTCGCCATAACAATCAGGTTCCAGTCTTCCTTAAGTGAGCAGCAGCGCATACGTAGCACTTTTGGTGTTACAAATGTCCTTAGGTGATGGTAACCTCTTTCCATCAAGTTGGCAGTCTGCCTGTCTGCTGAACTCCTGCAATAAAAAAAGCTGTTGGGTGTTTTAAAAATGTGTTTAAGTTTATAAATAGTGTTTTAGGTGCCGCGCCTGAATTTATTGGGCAATAATTAAGGCCATGTAGAAACTATCGATGAAACACTCTAATTGATTGTAACGCCCATGTAGCCACGTCATGGTGTGAAGGTGCCACAGAACGAGTGAAAGCAGTATAACAATTCTTTAATAGTATGTTCGCGCCGCTTAATTTCAAACCCTGTTCTATCAAATTATTTCCACAACTACCCGCTTTCCTAACCGCGTTATCCCATCGCCATTTCTAGCCGCCATCTTTCGTTACATTCCACTAACCTTGTCGTACTTACCGCTCTACTAATACTGCTCATCTTTACGAGTCAGTCTGCTGTCGACCCTCGTACGACAACCCGCCACAACTTGCTCATAAGTGCAGTTTATGCCGCGCCGCGTGTGTACAAATAATAATCGAAGGCCGCAAGGAGCACGCATAGTTAACGCAGTCCAGAGGCTGCATTTGCTAGTCTCCATTCTTTCTTTACCAGCAATCCTCCCAACGCCGTTTGGATACTTGACAGTCCCTAATACTGGGATGCCGCGTTGACATAGCATAATACGTACAAAAATTACACACTTAGGCCCATTTTATCTAAGAGTGCAAGGAAGGGGTGAGTGGCGCCCAGAAAAAGTATCCTGAGAAGCGCAAGCGGATTGATAATAATATTACGTTAACGTCCCTTACCAGGGTAGCGCATGCGCGTGCTCACCGGTGCATATCAAGGCATCCCCATCCGTACCAAGGGATGAAATAAATCAAGTGAATAAAGTGTGTAGTTTCAATGAAGGATCCTAGAAACCGGCTTTTGTCACCTGTATGGAAATTTTAATGTGCATCCACGTCTTCGACCATTTTTTTAAAATTAATTTTCAATTCACAACTTTCTCCCACTGATGATATTACACTGTGTAGTACCTGCTTAATTAAGGGTAAACGCACTTAGCGTCTGGTTTGAACTCGGCCTAATGGAGTCGCAATTAAGGACCGGCGGTCACGCCCGCCCTTCCACAGGTTAGCAGTCTAACACCTATGTTAACATTTTTAAATAGACGGTTCATATTTAAGTATCACACAAGATAATCCAGAATCATAAATACGGTAAAGTTGCGAAAATTTGATTTACATATTTTTTTACAAAAACAAATCCAACTTCAGACTCAAAAGGTAAAATTAATATTTAATCGACTTCTTTCTACAACATCTTGAAGTCGGTGCCAACTAAAACATTTATTTTTAATCGAAAGAATCAAAAGAAAATTTTTGAAATTCGGTTCAGAATTGACGGAGAAATCGAGTAACGAACATAAAAAAAACAGAATTGAGAATATCCTCCTTTTTGAAGTCTAATCGGGTTTAAACAACATTTAATTGAATTAGAGTTAAGTCGCAGAAGTAGGAGCCGGTACAAAATCCAATCGTACTAATTACGATACAAAATCTAAAAAAGTAATGCTTCAAATATTTTGTAGCGGAACTACTCAATGTACTACACGCGCCTCAAATGTAAGGGGAAGGACAGAACGAGGCATAAGCGACAATAGTACAATAACGCCTCTACGAATATTCACATGACAAAGAGGGACAACATGACTCTGTAATACATAGGTGCAATTTGTGAAAAACAGTACAAACGAGGGAATGACAACCATCGCTTCAAATGTACTGCCACGGAAAAATAATACAAAATGCCTCGCCTCATTTGAAGTGGTACATTGTGCTGGTTCAGTACAAAATGTCATATTACTCTTACAAAGTACTTTTAAAATCATGTACTGCCCAACACTAGATTGAATACAAAGTATATTAAAGTGCTAAAAACTTCCAGTGAAGCGAAATCAAACAAACGTGACAGCCGCTTAAAAACGTGTATTCGCTATTGGAATGGAATTGAATCTTCATATTTCAAATAACACACAACACTTGGATTACATAATTCTTTAAATTCGTTCCAAAACGGTATAGCGTCATCTAGTTTTGACTTGATAAATTAAATATCATTACCAATTCCGACACAGTTTGGCTAAAAATAATATACTAGCTATTGCTCGCGGCTTCGCTCGCGTAGGTTAAAAGTAGATAGATAACACTTTATTGCTCACCAAATACACAATTTCAAAATATACAATTACAATATTAAAATATACAAATACAATCTCTTCCAGGCAACCTAACTTAAGGAATAATTTAATCTAATCTGGCGTTGTAGGTGGTGCAGATAATTAAATATCAAATAACATAAATAAACATATTTAAACTAAATAATTTATAAAAAAAAAAAAAAAAATACACATACTTAAACTAGTTTATAAATTAAATACATACATACATATATATTAAATAGTCTATAATATAAGAATTAGGCATAATTATTTAAGGATAAGTAGTTTGTTCTAAGTGCATTCTTAATTGTAGGCGATGTGTTGGCCTCTCTGACAGTAAGAGGCAGCGCATTCCAAAGTTTGACAGCCTGCACTGTGAATGAGTTATCATAAAAGGATGAAGTGTGTGCAGGCGTAGTGAGTTTACGATATGTATGAGTGCGCAAATTGTGGGAAGTAGAAAGTAGGCGAAGGAATTCAAAACGTTCCTTAAGGTAGGGAGGACTACTAGGGGTAAATAATATGTTATAAAGTAATGTGAGAATGTGAGTATTCCGGCGAAAGCGAATAGGGAGTAGAAGTAGTAATAGTTTGGGCAAACTATACCTTTTTAACCATATAACTTCTATCCAGATGCAAGTGTATAAAATTTCACGCTTGTTCCTTTGGAAATGGCAAATTTGTACGCCGCATTTTCAACAAACAAGGTGTGTTCAGCTTATTGCTGTGACGAAATTAAATCCGATAAAATGCTGATTTTCACTGGAAAACCTTTTTCCTTTTCGTATTAAGCTGACACCAAAACAACTCGATTAAATTTATTAATCTATACTCGCACAATATCACTAACAAAAACGGGGGAAAAAAGTTCGTAAAATGAATACTAATCAGCGAAAATATGTAAAATTTTTGGGGGACCAAATGGCAACTATTCCGCGTCGAACTAAAGAAGAATCACGTAAATCGGATCATAAATCTCAGAGTAATCGGTGAACATGCATAAAAAAAATATTCCGACGAATTGAGAACCTCCTCCTTTTTTTGAAGTCAATCAAAAAATAAAAGTAATAATCAGAGAGGGTATGAGAGAATAGAAAAAATACGTAGTATAGTGCTCGCTATAGAATAATTTTATTTAAACAATCCGGTAGATGTTTTGGGAAAACGAAAGGCTTATGAAGTGATACTCCGGTCGGAGTGAGATTTTAAGGGCTTCCTTGAGGTATCGAAACACCAGTAAGTCCGTAAGCATGTGCGTGGTATTCGACTGCTGGATTACCTATTCAATAAATCTACCGATCTGCATAATGCAGTCCTGCGACTAAACGCTACATATTTTAATAATTAAAAACTACACGTGCATGCGAAAATATGACCAATTAATATATAGACAAATTATTTATTTCTTTTAAAGTATTATTATTAAGTATTACATAAGTAGAATTAGTTTTATTAATTTTCATATTATTAATTATTTTACTAACAAAATTGGGTCAATTTCATCTTACGCCAAAAGGAAGCAAGGTTAGCACTGAAAATCAGCGTTGTGTCGGCTATAATTCCGGCACAGCAATATGCTGAGTGCAATACTTGTTTGCTGAAAATGCGGCGTACAAATTTTCAAAATATGCTCTGTGTACAATAATGTATAAGGAATGTAATTACGGCGCTATTTCTGCAAATAAAGTTTTTCTTTCTTTCTATCTATATAGAGAAAAATGTGACAAAAACAAAAGAACATCAGTGTTGTTCCATATTTGAAAATAATATTATGCCTGAATTTGGCCAGTCATCATCCACAACAAAAACTATATTAGAGATAATAGAGTTTTTCACGAACAAAAAATATCTTGCGATTTTAAATCGCAAGTTTACTATGTAAATTGAATACGCGTTATCCTTTGCAATAAATATTTATTTACATTCGTCAAAATGGAGATATAATTTTTCACCATCTGATGTATGAATATTGTATTCGGGTTCTTGTGTAATATATTGGATGGAAGTTTGTTTATTTTAGAGTTATTGCTGCTGAGAATTTCACAATCGCTTTGGATTACTGTATTGTTTTGAGATTTGACTAGTATAAATTCAGGGGCTATATATACATCCAATAATAGATTGTGCACGTAGGGCTTGGAAACTAGTTCAAAATAAAACCGGTTATACTCTAAGTACAAAGGAACTTTTTGGGTTGTTCTAACTTCCTTAGCCCATTCCAACGGTTTCTAATAAGAAAAGATTTTATTAAAGAATCCCGGTTTTGAAAGATTTCTAACGGTTTTTGGGGCACACTTTCAAAGTGCAGCCATGTAGTATAGAAACTCGTTAATATACTTATATATTCGTCTGTTTAATATTTAATGGTATCGCCATCTATTGTCCCCGCAAATTGGTAATGCGCTGGGACCTTGTCAAATTAACGTTCACGTGACGTCATCCGCAACTCGATATGTACGCGTACTCGCCGGCCAGTGATGCTAACGGTACTAAGTGTTCGGCTACGGACACGTCACCAAAATGGCGGCCAGGCGCAATAGCAATTTGCGGGGATAATATTGTTCGAAATACAATACACATTCTTGGTACATACATATTTCCTTCTCTTTTTGTACACTGGTGTGTATGTATATCTATCTCTGTCCCCCAATTTATCTTTGTTTGATGGAAGATGCCGCCATGGTTTGTGTCGTCGGATTCGTTTGCGGTGTTAAATAGACAACCAAGTAAGAAATAATAAGATTTTTGTATAATAGTGATTGTTGTTGTTTGAATGATTTGCTTGTTTTAAGATAGATATTTCAGAAGCCAATGTGGACATCCTTAGTCAACGGGAGTTTGGGTGAGTCTATATCATACATAACTTCACGCCAGGTCCCTTGCGGGGTAGGCACGAAGAACAGAGCGCCATACAGGCTTATTCTTACACACCTCACTTGCTTCTTTGACATTCATAGCTCTTGTCATGCACGCTCGTCTGTTCTTAAGTCTCCTGACATCACCTTCTGCTAGTACTAGATCAATTTGATCATGGAAGGTGTGTCGTGGCCTTCCGCGACTTCTGCATCCATCCACTTTTGCATTGTATATGTGTTTAGTCATTCTTTCATCATACATTCTTTCCACATGCCCGAACCACCGGAGCATTCCTTTCCTTACCTTTACCCCGACACTCTCTTTTAGACCAACTCTCTTTCTTACTTCGGTATTACGAACGCGGGTCTATATAATAGTCTATTATATTTACTTATTATTATTCGACAAACACACAACAACTGAAGGCAACAAAATTATAACTATTAGCTTTAGTGGCTACATGTATACGGAATATCCGGGTTTTCTTCAACTTCGGATCCGCGCATACTTGTCTATTCCAAGGAAATGACGTCACTAATGGGTATAAAAAAAATCCTTTTAATCGTTATCCACGAATTGCTCAAGCAAACAGACAGACGGACAGTCAGATAGATATAAATTATGAAAATTAAATGTGAATTATGAATCTGCTAGATCAAATTAGGCTTCCTGATTTATTTCACATTTTTAAACGCGTCGTACAACTTGAACTGATACCTAAATATATATGATTGATTCAAAAGCAAATGATGTGAAATTACGTTGTTCCAGGATGGAATAAGAAATAAGAATACACAATGTAAATGATCCTTGTATTTACATGAAAGACTTTTCTTTTATTTACCTTCAAAGTCACAATACGACTTTTATAGCATTTACGTAAATTATCCCGAAGAAAAGCTTTTAAAAGAATTACCAAAGCTCTTTATATTATTCCCATTGAAGTTGTTTAGAATAAAAGTAAACATTTTTCGCTTAAGTATGTTTTTATTGATGGATCAATTGTGTTTAAGGACCATAGCTTATTATTATTAGGCTGGGCGCAAACGGGCCACCATCAACAGCCACTGGTAGCCAGCGACAAGCAGTTCACAAGCTTGTTCATATACTTTGTAGGGACTCGTCGCACGTGTGGCCGTTGCGGCCACGTGCCACCGCCACTTGCTCGGTTGGCGACGCGCGAAAGGTACCGGTGGTTGCGTCCAGGGCTTGTTTGACTACCGGATGGGATGCCGTCTCCCCCTTCTGTGAGCGCGTTATGCTTGCGAAGGAGGAGGCGAATCGGGAGCGTGATCGCACATCACTGCTCCGCTCCCTCCAAAGGAGGACGCGAAGGCGCTGGAGAGCCAGCCAGAACCTTCGGCCACTGTAAGCTGCCTCTTGGGGCATAGAGGTTCTCACTCTCCTGCACATGCCGTCGAGATGGGGGCGCGGCGTGATCCGCGGGCGCTCACCTCTCCTCCCGTGGGGCGAGTTACAGACAGCCATACGCCTAGAGAGCTTGAAGATGCTGGAGGTCAAAAGTAGTCCCCCGGCAGTGAAAAAGGACTCGTGAGCCCCACGTCTGCCAGGTATCCCTAGCTGGGGAGTGGCAATAGCATGGCACCAGTTCTGACTGGGCATGATAGTGCCACCCCCGATCTGGCGAATCCCATACTAGGTCGCGGATTATCCCCCCAAGGTTCTGTCTTTGTCGCGGCTTAGTCCTCAAACAGATTTCCCCTGGATAAAAAAAGGGACTTGCTTGCGCGCAATCTTAGAGCTACCCAGCCAGCACTCGACAAGCGCCATCTTCTACAATTGGAGTCCGCGTTGTCAACGAATAGCCAGTAGTTTTATGTTTATTCAGTCATCCAAGTGAGCGGTTCTTATTAGTACAGTCCGGTCATTGGACTAGTTCACCTTAATAGTACTATCCGTACTATTCGATCAAGAAGTTTTCGATCCTTGTTAGCAATCGAATCTCGTTTCTTAAAGGTGCTGACAAAATGCTTATTACTAGCACGAAAGTATGCTATTATTGAGCAAGTGCTATTTAGTAGAGTGTCGAAATATTGCTAATAATAAGCATATTTATATTGAGCATGCTAGAAAGTCAATAGGTTTGTTCATCACCATAATGATTATTATTTAGCCTGGAGTATACTCAAAACTAAAATGCTTATTTGCTAGCGTATATGAACAACTATGATCATACTGCTTTTAAGCATACTTCATAATGAGCCTGTGTGTCAGTACCTTAATAAATCATCGATAAATACCCGTGACGCCATCTAACGAAGGTGGAGTTAACTATCTATGGTAGCAACACATTAAAATTTTCGCCATCATTGTCGTTGCTATGACAGTGTATTTTCTGGATAAAAGGTGCTTGCTCTGTGTTCTATAACCCTAACAACTTGTGCCCAAAATTTTGTGACGATTTGTTGGGTAGTTAAAGCGTGAAACTGTTACAAACAAATAAACTCAAATATGTATTTATAATTTTAGTGGGGATTTAAAACGATATGCTGGAAGTAAACTCCCCCCAGAGTGCTCTCGCCATGTCTCGCCAAGGGTACTCGCGCGAGAGTTAAAATGTCGAGTGTGACCTTGAGCCCTCGTTTATTTTGGTAAGGGTTGCGAACGTAGAGAAGTTGGATGCGTTACAATTACGATAGCCGTTTCCCTATGCGCTATCAGTTCTTATAATTACGTGCGAATGTACCACATAGTGATCAAGCCAAGTGTCAAATGTCTGCTCGGTTAAAAAGATTGTGCCATTAACCTTGTTTGCTGAAGATGCGGCGTACAGATTTTCAAAATATGCTATGTGTATAAAAATGTATAAGAAATGTAATTGCGTCGCTATTTTTGCAAATAAAGTTTATTTCTTTCCTTCTTCTTTCTTTATATAATAATATATAATCGGCAGACAAACACACACATTGTATATCCCCAAATTAAGCAAGTTACGCTTGTGTTATGGGTAATCTACAACGAACCACTCTGGGGCCGATCCCAGACCCCCAGACCATGGTAAATAACGGAGAATATACGTTTGCGAAATTTACTATACCGGGAATCGAACCCGGAACCTCTGCGTTGCAGTGAGGTAGGCCGTCAAAGGCTTAACGCGCTCAACCACAGAGGCCGTCTTTCTTTCCATACCACAGAATACATTAATATATAGGGGACCCAATACTGAACCGTATTATCTATGATACTGAATGGGGCGAGAATGAACAATGATGCACTCACGTCGCTGTCACTGTGACTCGTCCACAAAAATCCGACTCTGAAAGGAGAGTATGCGAGGTGAGACAAAAGGAGACGAGACGGGTGGACCATATACATTATCGCACTCGTCATGCTTCGCGATACTTCGAGGAGGGTGGAGGCGGCATTACATAATTTTAGAGTCATCTTTAATATATGAAAACAATCTTAGAATTTACTTTAACAGTCTCATTTGCGCAATACTTCTTATTGGATATACTGTGTTGCCCTCGATTTTAGGTAGCTTTAACTTTAATAAAGACATTGGTCACACGTTTAAGACGGTGTACCCTTTTAAAGACCGGCGCAGTTTACCCGCCAGTGGCCATTAAAGACGGGCAGAAGTTTAAAACCGGAGACACACTGTCACATTGTGCACACTAAAATTATACATAAGAACTTTGCAACATTTCAACTAGTTCGCTACTTGTATGATATCATGTTTAAAGTAGTTTCTATTGTTTTGTAAAATTAACACTACTAAGCTATTTAACTATTTAGAATCATTCCGTGCAGGAACGGAGAAAGAATACAATTTCCTGCGGCCCGGCGGCCTGTCGTAAGAGGCGACAAAACAACCCACAGCCAGGTGGTAGGGCATTTGCCCGACTTGATGGCTACCATCCCTGGTCTAGAGTATGTCGCCATAACAACCTTGTGTTGAGTTCCGGCATTAGTGACCAGGTTCCAGGCTCCCTAAAGAGAGCAGCAGCACATTCGTAGCACCTTTGGTGTTGCAAATGTCCATAGGCGATGGTAACCGCTGTCCATCAAGTGGGCCGTCTGCCTGGCTGCTGATCTCCTGCAATAAAAAAAAAAAAAAAAAACATTAGTCTTGAGTAGTTCATGAACAATGTGCTATTAGGAAACGGTTCCCTACGCTGTACTAAAACGTTTCATATCACCAAATGTTATATATCATCGTGTTAGTCAGCTAACAGAAAGTATTGCATAGTTCATGAACTATTAGAAACCTCGTTTCAATTGTCTGCAAAGAAGATCTTAAATCTTGAATAACCGAATAGTGCTAATTGTACCTACAATAATTTTAAGATTAACTGATTCACTGGTCGAATCATACTAGAAAGGAGCGTTCACTTGGATGACAGAATGAGTCCCCAAGACTATATTATATAATAACACACATCTAATATTTAAAATATTGATCTATTAATATCATAAATCTGATTAGCGGTGTCGAGTTTGTACAGTGAATTTCTTAATGATAAAAATACGGCAGGAGGGGAGGCTAATTTGAACTTGTATATTACTAAAACAACTGAATGGATTTTAATGAATTTTGACGCATAAGTCTACATCCCAAGTTAATACTTAGGATACTATTTATACAAATAGATGACGTCATTTCTGTACAATAAACGAATGTAGTTAAAAAGATGGCGCTGCGGTTGTGCTTTATTCGGTGCCGCCATTGCAATTATTTAATACGTCATCATGGCAACACGAACGAATTTTTCGGTGGCATTACTAGTAATTTATAGTTTGACAAGTTATAATCTCAATTAATATATTAATTTAAATACTATTACATGCTAAGACTAAACTAAATTATCAACGATTAAAGACTGTAACAAATTACGCCCAGGAGTGAGTGTGCCCAAAAGGCTGGCTTTTAGAAAGATGCCCAATAAGTGACAGCGGTTTGGGACCAATATATTATCTATAATTATACCCCCTTTTTTATTTAGTTTTAGTATTTAATTTTTTTTGTAGTGTAGTTTAATTTGTAAGATACTTTAGTTTATCATTTAGTTTTATTTTAGTGCATATAGTGTTATCCTTAACTAAAAGCTTAAAAATAAACTAAATTATAAATGAATTAATTAATATAAAGAATATAGCAAATCGCTGCCAGAGGGAAGCGTCCAGAGCCCAGAAGGCTGGCTGCATTGCCACGCTGTAAGGCAATGCTGATTCGTTGCGCCAAATACTAACCAGCCTTCTGATCACGGGTGGTATTTTAATTAATTTCTTACAAATTTCTTTGAAGAAACCCTAAGCCGATGGACCCCACGGACCTAAAATTTCAACTCCAAACGGCACAAATACCCTTCCCAGGGTTCCATTTAGTGTTATTAAATAAAAACTAAAAATAAACTAAGTTATAAATAGTCCAACCCACTAAAGACTTGAACTAGAATGCTGGCTGCGTAGCCACGCGTATGGCAATACTTATTCGTTGGGTGAAATATGAATTCTAGCAAATTTCTTTAAACGATCTCTGTGGCGATATACCTCACGTACCTAATATTTCAAAACCAAACGGCACAAATATATAGGGGTTATATATATATATATATATAAATAAGGTTAAGGTTCGTATTTACAACTCAACTATAAGTTATTTTGAACTAAAAAATACAGCGAGTGTGGACATGGCTTAACGCAAGAAACTGGTGTGAATGTCAAGGTTGAACATCGTGGGCGGCAGACATTTAGCGTTTGTATTTTACTTGCAGAAAGCGTAGTACCGGTGGAACTGAAAATGAATAAAGCCGAAGAACAAAACGGAGGCACTTTTCAATTTAATCATGTAATCAACCCAAAGGAGCAGGATGTGAACTGTCTGCATTGAACATTTAATCAAATCAAATTTATTTGTTCAAAACATGGTAAAACATACAAATGTTTATAATAAATTTTATTAAATTATAATAATATAAATAAATAATTTAATATCACGCCATAAATGTACCACGGCTGGGCTAGGGCCTCCCATTATAGGCAGCGGTCAGTTTACCCGCCACGCTTGTCTAAGGCGGCTTGGCAGGTTTGACAAATCGGTAATCTCGATGTGCAGGTTACATCACGATATTCCCGTTGTTAGCACGTGATAAATTATATAATGTTCAATGAAAAATAAAAAAAACCTTACAAATATCAAAAAACCCGCATGTCTGCTGTATGATGAAGGACAATGGATGAAGGAGAGTAATAAAAGATGTATCTCATTAGTAAATATAAGCAATAAACCTTTTATACAAGGGTAGTTGGGTATATGTTATTTATAGCATGTGCCCAACTAAACTCCGGGAGCGATCTAGATCAATTTTTTGTGTATGAACGAGCGGGTCCCCGGATCTTTTAAATTCACAATTGTACCCGGTAGGTGGCTCTGGAATCGGGTTAAATTTTTTCAAAGCAGGATAACGTCTGCCGGGTTCGTTAATAAGGTATAATATTGTTACGAGCTACAGGAGTCGAATTAAAATAAATGCCGTTGGAATTACTATAGAGTTTATTAGAACTGTACAAACAGGTAAAAAACAAGTACAAAATAAAACTGGATGCAACCAGTTCACACTGCACGATTCAATGCAATTCAACAGACGCAAAGTCCGTCACTATGTCGCTAACCGAAAGTACTACACGTCTTAATCGTATCATAGTCGTCACTTGACTGCCCCTAACCTCCGTCCGGGCATTGTTTTATACTAATCTGTGTAATAGAACAAAGAATCGCGTTCGCTGAGTTAATCCCGCACACCTGGCAAGCTTCGACGATCATTAAACAAGTTCAATGACAATAGCATATTTTTATGGACTAAAACTCTAAACACCAAGTAAACAAAACAATACCTAAATCAAGAAGGCAATAAACGGCGTTTTACGGTATGCAGGTGTGCGTTCTTTATCGGTATGTAACAATATGCATTAATTGAAATTTAGTATTGAAATGGGAAGCTATTAAAACCACAACTGAATAAAGCTACACGAGTCGGTCTGTCTACAACGAAACAAAAGCGAGCGTCCAACCGCATCGGCTATTCATGGGGGTGATCGATTGCGCAACATGGAGCCCGATTGAACGCAACACTCTCGCGGAAAATAGATTTGTACTTCATTGTTTTCCTATACATTCTACAATGTGTATGAAAGAAGAAAGAGATATATTTATTACACAAGACAAATATAAACTACTTTTTACGGGTATCTAAAAATACCTTTATGTTGAGTATGATTATCTACTACGAAAATTCAAGATATTTCCGCTTCCATACGGCCCGTCCCCCGGGGGTGCCTACATCGCATAAGGTGCTGCCTAGCTAGCTGAGCAACGTGAGCGGCGACCACGCCACGTTTTTCTGATACTAGCATTTTTAAACTCGTGATATCTTTCAAATGGAATGTCCGAATTAAATAATTTAAAAAGTTATTGAAGCAGTCTTGAATATGAAGTATTTATTTTGATAAGGATGAATACTAAGATACAATAAAGAGCCTTTTCTAGCGGCGGCATTTCAATAAAAAAATTCAAATAAAAGAGCACTTATTGTGGCATAACTATAATAGTTAGATATATGCTGTTGCGACACTTTTTGTTAATAAAGATGTGTTTTGCAAAGTCATAGTACATTATTTTATTATTCAATAGTTTTCGCAGCGCTCCTAGAACTAAATAAAAAAGGAGGGCATAATTATAGATAAAATATTGGTCCCAAACCATTGTCACATTTGCCTATAAATAATTACTACATTTGTCATGTTTTTTTTAAGTAAAGCTATGTACATCCTTGATATTAGTGCAAGTAATTATTGGTTAACCAAATAAAAAAGATAGAATAATTAATTATCAGGTTTAGAAATACTTGTCTCGGCTATAAGTAAATTGCGTACTACAGCAGAATAGACCCCTTTATATAAATCTTATCTCAGACATTTGCCTTCTTGGAGGTCAAAGCGAACATTTATTTAAATCCCTTTTATCCGCTATCTTTTATATGACAAGGGTTTACCAGTTGTTTCAGACGATAGCTAAGACTTTTCAGGCGGTTTCTCGAAGGTCTAGGACTTTTTTATAAAAATTATTTTATTTTTCTTGATATATTATTTAAATTCAAAGCTTTTATTTAGAACTAGCTGCGTTAACGATTTTTCGTATGTTTAACCATTAATTATTTTCTATGCGCTGCCGCAACGCCGTTGTTCTGCCACCGCGCTGTTATTCTATGAATTTCTGTCATAGCACTAACAGCGAGCGTTATACGTGCAGGAAAGGATAAAGATTACTAATTCCTGCAGCCGGGCGGCCTGTCGTACGAGGCGACAAAACAACCCACAGCCAGGTGGTAGGGCCTTGGTCTAAAGTATGTCGCCATAACAACCTTGAGTTGTGTTTCGACATTAGTGACCAGGTTCCAGTCTCCATTAAGAGAACAGCAGCGCATTTGTAGCACGTTTGGTGTTGCAAATATCCATTGGCGTTGGTAACCGCTATCCATCAAGTGGGCCGTCTGCCTGTCTGCTGAACTCTGTCAATAAAAAAAAACAGCGAAGGTGGATTATCGTTACGGAGCATATATTATCTTTACGGAACCTTACATTAGAGGCTACCCACAAATTAAGTCACATGAATTTTTTTATTTTTTTCCGTTTCCCCTGTCCTGGTCACAGCTGGTTACATTCGTGGGACTTCACGCTCCTTAGTGTGATGTCACAAATTTTGAAATTTTAAATCAAGAAATAATTAAATTAAAACGGCAGTTTCTTAATTAGTTTATTTGTATTTTAATGATTTTTACTACTACTGTACACGGTGGGATCTGTAACCCGACAGCACAAACCCACAAGATAATTTTGGTACTCACCTTTTACTCCAACCGGCGGTGGGAAAGGGAACAAGGGGGAACACTAATCTGTCACAATCGTCAGGGAGCGGCGCCCCTTGAGAGGAAATATATAAAATATCTTACTTATCTACTGCAAAGGAAACACTACGGGGAATGGATAAAATGTCTGTCCAAATGCACCCTCGTCTTGTCTTTTTCGATACAAGCATTTACTCACTGAGTATATTACGTTATTGTCACTAATATAATGTTCCACTCGCTGGGAATTATCAAATTCTCGATAAATTATTAAACATCTTATATTAATATTGTTACGACCTAGGCGCCGAAAAATACAAATTCACGCCTGCATACCTGTAAAAACACATTTTATTAGCTTTCGTCATTTGGACTTTTTATACTTTATGTTTAAAATTTATGATTAGAAAACAGCCCATTATGTATTGTAATCTTTTATGGCAATAATTAGCCAGGTGTGTCTGATTTAAAGTACAAACTGATTCTAGGAATCAAAAAATGTTATCAGACCTTTTTTGTAGAGCGTTCAATTCTCTATAAAGATTGGAACAGCGATTTATCAGTCAACCAGTTGTTTGAACGGTACAAAAATCAGAAGCAAAAAAAAATTTCCTGTGTTATTCTTATGGGAATTAAAAAAATGCGATGAGGACTATCTTAATATTAATATTATGGGCTCATCTTTTCACATAAATCTTTTTACACCCAAAAGAAACTTTTGAGCCTGTTAGGAAAAAAAAATTGTTTTTTTGGATCACCCTAATAATATAAATATAAATATATATATATATATATATCTATCTCATCACGCTAAGACCAATACGAGCGGAGCACCAATGAAGAATGTTCCAAAATCAGGGGGTTTTTTAACTTCAATTTTTTTATTATTCCCCGCGGGCGAATGCGGGCAGCAGCTACTTAGATTATACGACACGTATGCAAAAAGTGAATGTATGATGCGCGTAACATATTATTGTTCTAATTTAATGGTCATATTTTGTATTTAGAACAATATGCATACAAATAGAGTGGGAAACATTTACAAGATTTTCGTTAATAGTTAAAATTTCGTGTTTCAAAGCTTAGATTTTGAAATGTGACATCATTAAATTTAGGACCGCTCCCACCCCTTAACGTATGACGTAATTTATGTATGTCCCCTTATTGATGAAACTCATACATGACCGCTGTTATTGCTATTTAGTCATAATGAAGGGTTTTTTAGAGTCCGTACCCAAAGCATCCTTCTTCAACACTTACGCTCCTTTGTAACGATCTGTATCGAGTCCATTTCTTTTATAATTCATAGAACATTTTTCCATTACAAGTAAAAACGTCCCTGGATGATATCCAACATGAATAAGTCATAGCATATAGTTTCTGGGGCCGGTGGTCATTTTTCGTACATTTCACGGGTCGGCGGCGGGTGGCATCTTCACGAGTATTTAGGCTTGGGTCGCGACCTACTCAACGATTAATAGAGGGATGTAGTACATTTATAAATTTGCTCAGAAAACACTGTTTTTCCACAAATAGCTATGGACGATTAACACAATATAATCATGCTAATACATTCATTGTAAAAAATTGTGTATTTTGAAATGTACTATTGTATATGTATATATCGTGGCCTTCATAACAAATGGGCATACACACAAAAGTGCAGTTTTACACAAGGGACAAAATTGTGAATAAAACAAAACTAGATGATTGTATGACACTGAAATTTCGAATACCCTTCTATTTAGGTACACTTGCCTACCGGGAAGACTTTCTAAATTGTGACATGCATAGATTTTAGTAAACAACAAGAAAATGGCATTTTTGCGTATACGCCCATTTGTGATGAAGCCCTCGATATGTATATAATTATTTCTTAAATTAGATTGATTATTTATGTATCCATTGTGGTTGCGTGTAAATTATATTTAAAATACTTAAAGGAATACTTAATACTTTGAAAGAGAAACAACCAGAACGAATGCAAGGATAATGGTCGATGATGTTATGCTGGATCAAGTGAATGAGTTTGTATATCTTGGATGTGTTTTTAGCAGGGATGGAAGGTACACCGCTGACATAGAAAGAAGAGTAAATTTGGGGAATAGTGTGAATGGAGCGTTAGGTAAACTTCTAGGCGCTAAGAACCTCAGCCAGAAGGCCCAGCTTGCCATACACAACGCGGTGCTGGTACCTACGCTCACGTATGGATGTGAGAGTTGGGTATGGAACAGAGAGCATGAAAGTAGAGTAAACGCGGTCGAGATGCGAGCTGCGCAAAATCGGCGGAGTGACGTTCGCGGACCGCGTTCGTAATACCGAAGTAAGAAAGAGAGTTGGTCTGAAAGAGAGTGTCGGGGTAAAGGTAAGGAAAGGAATGCTCCGGTGGTTCGGGCATGTGGAAAGAATGTATGATGAAAGAATGTATGATGAAAGAATGACTAAACAGATATACAATGCAAAAGTAGATGGATGCAGAAGTCGCGGAAGGCCACGACACACCTTCCATGATCAAATTGATCGTGTATTAGCAGAAGGTGATGTCAGGAGCCTTAAGAATAGACGAGCGTGCATGACAAGAGCTATGAATGTCAAAGAAGCAAGTGAGGTGTGTAAGAATAAGCCTGTATGGCACTCTGTTTTTCGTGCCTACCCGCAAGGGACCTGGCGTGAAGTTATGTATGTATGTATACTTAAAGGAATGGAACGAAATGCGATACGTTTAAATCATGTAAAACCACCTCCTATCCTTTTTTCCTCTCCTGTACTTATTTTAGAAAGCGGCAGAAAGGAGACTGCATGCGACGTCAACAGCATCGCAATAGTGGTTACCACATAAAATTCACCTTTTGCTAACAAACTGCAACGTGTATAAATCGTTTTGTATATTATTTTTCATCTGTACTCGAGCTAGAAAAAAATAGCGAGTGTAAGTTTGAACGCCTATTTAAGAACCGTAAAGAAGCGTTAAAATTTACTCTAACACTCTCGGCCTTACTTATAATAATCTCTTTAAGAAACGATTAGGCATCTCTTAAGTAAGAGAATCAGAATCAGACCCTATGAATATCTTTTTTTTTACTTACAAATATGTATTACCTGTTGTTTACCTAAGAGGAGCACGGATAAACGAAATTTGAATGATTAACGTAGGTTGTACCCAAATTATTCGGCTAAAGAGGAGTTTATGGGTGAGATTTTAATTAATCAGTGACTGAGCAGTTTCTTTAAATTTAAGAAACGATTATAAGTAAGGCCCTCTATAAGATCGTTTTAGTTTACGTATGAAGTTCGATAATTGCTGTTTTGAATTAACTATCAAAACACAATTTAACTAGAATTTTATTGAATGATTTATATTGTAAGAAAAAACAAGATATACTTGTCTCGACTATAAAAATTCTGTAGGCAGTGTCGAACTTCTACAATTTTGAAAATAATCTGAGGGGGGTCAGTTCAGACCAACAAATTTCGAAAAGTAACTTTTAGAATTTTTGTCCGCCTGTCTAGTCTTTCTTTCAGTTAGGTCATCACTTGAAAACTAAAAAACGAATTTAAATGAAACGCATAAATATAGATAGCTTATATCCCGGATCAACACTTAGGATACTTATTATCCTTCATAAACGACGTCAGTTCCGTGGGAAAGACGAATTAAATCAAAAAGATGACGCTGCGGATGCTTTATTAACAAACATCGTCATGGCAACGCGAACAAAAATTTCGCTGGCACCGCCACTATTTAAGCTGATATTAGACGTTTCATTTCTGTCTTTCAATTTGGATGAATCAACCAAATTGACCCATATAAACACAAACTCAATAACCATTTGAATCATTCAATAACATTGAATACGGTCGCGTCTGTCAATCAACCAAATTGATTCAATTCGGTTGGTCCGTTTAGTATCAGAATTAATAAAACAAACTAATTCGATTAAATAATATTCGATTAAAATATAGGTCAATGTACCGTAGCACGAAATATCGTAAAAGTTTAAGGATTTTACAGATTAAAAAACAAAAAATAAAAATCTAATCGTTTTACATTAAAAGAATCCTTTCTCACGATATTTTTTTGACCCAAACTTTGACACGCGTTTTAATCGTGCCTTGCTCAGATTTAGGCCACTGGTACAACCCGAGATAGGTCTAAGAAGCAAGCGAAAGCGTTTTAGTTTCCAAGGCACGCTCAGTTTTAGTGTTACATTTGAACAATTCACGAGCTTTGATAACATATCTAGAGCTGAATAATTGTTTACGTGTCTACGTTTTTCAGCATTTGAAATTTCTGGCAACTTGCATAAATAACTTCAGGCAACTTCTCAATTTCGAATCCTGGATGCCAAAGAGCGAATTTATCATTAGGTATCTCCATGGGTGGGCCCAGTAGTAACAGATATTGATCATGATGTTTCTGACTAACTGGTGTAAAGTATCAAATAAATATCTATATGTATCTATATGTATTTCCAACAGATTTGGATTTAAAATCTAGATGATATTAAGAAAATTTGCAGTCAGTATTAGTTCATTTTTCGCAAGGTTGCACTAGTTGAAGAGGGTATGAAGTAAGGAATATGTTAAACCTCTCCGTGCAAGAACAAAAGAGGCGACAAAATAACTCACAGCCAGGTGGTAGGATATATGCCCGACTATCACCCCTGCTCTAAAGTATGCAGCTATAACCAGTTCCAGTTTCTCCTTCAAGGTCGGCACCACATTGACAGCATCTATAGTATTGCTAATGTCTATAGGCGACGGCAACCTCTTTCCATCACCGTTGGGCCATCAGGCGGTCTGCTGTGTTTCAGCAACAAAGGAAACCTTTACGCCAAACCTTTAAAACTTTAAACCAAATAAAAAAATGAATAAAAAACATATGTAACATAACATAATATCACCCCTGTGGCAGAGACCATGGATCTCCACTTGCGACTATCCTGAAAAACAACTTTCGCTTCCTGTACTTTCATTATCCTCTTCATACATGCATGTTTATTTGAAATGCTTTTGCCAGGTGGTAGGGCATTTGCCCGACTGGATGGCTACCACCCCTGGTCTAGAGTATGTCGCCATAACAACCTTGGGTTGTGTTCCGGCATTAGCGACCAGGTTCCAGTCTCCCTCAAGAGAGCAGCAGCGCATTTGTAGCACATTTGGTGTTGCAAATGTCCATAGGCGATGGTAACCACTTTCCATTACGTGGGCCGTCTGCCTGTCTGCTGTTCTCCCGCAATAAAAAAAAAATCTGCATATATTGTTACAATTACCACGTGCTAACAACGGTTAAGGAAAACTTCGTGATGCAATCTGCACATCGAGGCAACTGATCTGTCAAACCTGCCAAGTCGCCTTGGACAAGCGTGGCGGGTATATTCCTCTACGAGTATAGCGGAGAGGTCCAAGCTCAGTAGTGGGAGGTTTATGAGTTGTAAGTTGTTTTCTATACAAAAAAAAATATCCGTACCGCTCCCGCGAAATCTTATGTGTTAGTCTACTGAATTAAAAAGTGCTTTCGGACACGCAGGAGCCGGGAATCACAACAAAAAACAATTTTCGATAAATAAAACGCTTTTACGTCCACTATCGCTGGTGGAATTGGATCTATATTTCAATTGAAGTTATTGTTCATTACGCGCACTTTATGTGTTAATAGTGAGAGTGGGCCCTTTTCAAATGGAGTATTTGCTTTCTTACACCATACTCTAAATGTTGTTACAAGTTACAGGACTCGAATTAAAATGCCATTAGAATTACTATAGAATTTAATAGAACTATACAAACACGTATAACACAGGTACAAATATAATAACACGATCAAAGTCCGTCACTAAATAGATAACCGAATGTAGTATACATGTCTCGCTTCGCTTGTGGTTATCGCTCGACTGCCTTACCCCTCCGTTGGGGCATTGCTTTATACTGTACAAATACAATATGTCTGCTCGACCGCGTGGACTGAATTTTCCAAGAATCACACCTGGCTAATGACTACCATAAAGAAAATATTACACAATGGGCTATTTTCCAATCACAAATTTTAAACACAAAGTAAGCGAAAGAAGACGTTTATAAAAGAGTTTCAATGTTATTAGCCCAAACGTCGGCGGGTAATAAATCTGCTTTGTTAACAGATATGCAGGAGGCTTAAATTTTAACAATATTATTATATTATTCTCAAGTCAACAGAGAAAAGATCTAGGAAGCTGATAGGCACCGACTATTCGACGAGCGGCTTCATAGTCTAAATCATCGACTAGTCGTCAGACCATCGCTAGTTTGGTGATATATTATAGGATATACTTCGGCGAATGTGTCACGGAGTCGTATGAATCAATTCCTCCCTTACCATTTTACAATCGAACAAGCTAGTACGAGCTCACCCCACCGATATATTGTAGAAATACCAACCAAGCGCACGAAACGATATCTGTAAAGGTCGTGCCTTATGTCTTTACCTAGATATTATCCTAACTGCTACCATATGTCGTTTTCTCTTTTCTGTGTCTGGGTTATTAATTTTTAGACTCTGTTTGTGAAGTGTGCGTGTAATGCACTGCGTTGGTGTGAGTATGTGTATAAGTTATAACGCAATAATTAAAAAAAAGTAAATGTTTCATTGAACATACAGGTCAGGTAGGCAGTAAAGTTAGAATAGATACATTTTCACGATAGTATCCCTAGCCAGGAGGCCTGGCTTTGGCATGGAGCCAGATCCGGCATACCGTGACGGGGAAAAACATTCGTTATCCATTGTAATACACCCCACATCCGGCGGTCCAAACATAACTAAGTTTAAATAACTGCTAAACAAATTTCTATAGAAGAACTTTCTTATAATAACCTAATTGAACAACTTTGTTTTTAGGGTGCCCTAACTTTTTTGCTAAAAAGGGAACCCTTTTATTATTAATAAAACTACGTTCTAACGGTTTTAAGCGCGGTAATTTATTATTATCTTTATCTATCTATCTATATATATATAAAAATGAATGCCACTTTTCGTTGTAATTTTATAACTTGAGAACGACTTTATCGAAATGAATTTTGTGTGTGTGTTTGAGTGGGTCCCGGGATGGTTTAGATCTACAATCGGAACCGGTTGGTGGCGCTGAGATCGGGTTCTACAATTCTGCTTATCACCTGGAGCGATTTTGTTGATTTTGTGTTTGTGTGTTTGAGTGGGTACCCGGATGGTTTAGATACGTAAAAAAAACCGGTAGGTGGCGCTGAGATCGGGTTCTAGAATCCTTCTAATCACCTGGATTGATTATGGTGATTTTGTTTTTGGGTCATGAAACAAAGTCTTTTAGGAATTCAGATAATATGGCGGTACGAAGTTCGCCGCGTCAGCTAATTATATATATAAATATATGTAGTATGAAATGTCGCACTCTTATAGTTTATATACAGAAGAATGACGATGACGACGAACTAATTTATTTAAATTATGTATAAAAAATTCATTAAATCAGTAAAAATACATTACACACACTACCATGTATTTGACACATCCACGCATATATACTCTTTTCTTTATTGTTCAAGTCAAATTAACAGTGTAGCCATGTCGAAAACTGCGACCATAGAAGTATAGTCTTTGATATTAATTATTATGGTTGAATTTCGGACACGGGTAACCACTATTTATTATTATTATCCGTGCAGGAACGGAGAAAGAATGCAATTTCTTACGCCCGGGCGGCCTGTCGTAAAAGGCAGCAAAACAACACACAGCCAGGAGGTTGGGTGTTTGCCCGACTGGATAGCTACCACCCCTGGTCTAGAGTATGCACTATAATATCTTTGAGTTGTGTTCCGGCATTAGTGATCAGGTTCCAGTCTCCCTTAAGAGAGCAGCAGCGCCTTTGTTAGTACCTTTGGTGTTGCAAATGTCCATAAGCGATGGTATCCACTTTCCATCAAGTGGGCCGTCAGCCTGTCTGCTGAACTCATGCAATAAAAAAATATCATCATCGTGTCCATCTCTGTATCGCAGTGATTTTCTTAAGAACTAACTGGCTCCATACACAAAATATGTGTTTCAATTGTGCCTTCAGGGCCAAATATTATACGAAAAAACGAAACTATCAGGCACTGGAGTCTAGAGGCTGATTTAACAAAAACTAAAGTATCATAAGACTTTGATCAATCATTTAATTATCCATGTAACTGTTTCAACAAAGTTGTTGTTGTGTTGTTGTTCGTGCTTACCCCGCAAGGGACCTGGCGTGAAGTTATGTATGTATGTATGTTTCAACAAAATAGTAGTAAAGTTGAACCTAGACTTATACTGCACTAGTATAAATTCGGTCAAGCAAATACTGGCTCAAGATTTTTTTGGAAAGGCAGAAACTTAGTAACTATATTATCAATAGGAATCGTGTTGTACGTGTTGTTTGTTACCTATTGGTGGAGGCTGGTTATCAACATTTCTTTTTTATATATTTTTATTATTATATTGATATGTATTAGTCTGCAAGGCTGCCTAAAATTAAATAAATAAATGTCCTACTTGCCGGGAATCGAATCGGCGGATATTGACAAAATAAACACATACTATTATATTATACCAAATCATAGTACAGTTTGTAAGAATTAATTTTAAGGAATGTCAAACTGTAAACCAAGGTAAAGGGTAGATTTTCAAATGAATCGATTCATGTTTTTAAAGCAATTAGAAATAATGTTCATATTGTTAACACGGATATTTTGAAGCAAATATTAGCGGTAAAAAACATAAAACTGAATTGAGGATTTAAAATTTAAAATAATTACACTGAGGTTAGGTCTATATACATTTGCATCACTAGGAGCCAAACCAACTTGTTTTCAGCCTTTAGGATAGGATATAGGAGATAGAATAAAGGAGGTGGAATAAGATGGATGGAAAAAAGGAGAATGTATAACGGAAATGTAATAGACGTAGCTCATAGAAGAGATGTAAGAATTACGTAATGTATGTAATTATTAATTCGTCGGGATCTTTTTTTTATGTATGTTCACCGATTACTCCGTGATTTATGATTCGATTTACTTGATTGTTTTTTTGTTCGACGCGGAATAGCTGCCACGTGGTCCCCTAGAAATTTTACATAGTTTGGCCCAGTAGTTTTTATTTTACGATCATGTTTTTGTTCCAGTTTCTTGGGACCTATATTTTTTAAGAAGCGCGGCACCATTCGTAGGTCCACCCATACATAGCTAGACACTAAAAAGTAACAAATAAAAATAAAACTTCGTTTAAAAAAACTGACTTCAAAAACTAAAATGTATAAAATAACTTATTTCTAAAACTGTACCGGGGTACCTGCCGTTCTGAAATCAAACGGCTTGTGACGCAACGATGGCAGGAGGCCGGATGGGATGACGTTAGTACCTTGGAAGATGGGCCGCCCCTTAATGTGGGATGCTACCTGCGTTGACACTCTGGCGGCGTCCCATCTTTCAAGTACGTCCGCTACCGCCGGTTCTGCTGCAGCCGAACAGGTAACCCTCAAGCGCGGAAAGTACGCCGCCATCGGCAATTGTTACATGTTTTCGGCGTTTGGAGTGGAAACTCTGGGTCCGTGTGGTCCTAGCGCTCTAAAACTTTATCGAGATGTCGCCGAACGCCTAATAGACCTCACGCGACCAAAAGGCTGGCGTCTATTTTGCTCAAAGGATAAGCATTGCTGTTCAGCGTGGTAACGCCGCCAGCCTTTTGGGAACGTTCCCGGTAAGTGACAGTGGTTTGGGACCAATATTTTATTTTTAATTTTGCTCTCTTTTTATTTTGTTTAGTTTTAGTATTTTACTTAGTTTTCTATCCTATAGTTTAGTTATATTAAACCAAACATATTTAAAAAACTCTAAAGCTATTATTATTAATATATATTATCTAAAACATCTTGAAGTAGGTGCCAAGTAAAACATAAAATTACTATAATTAGAAAATTACTAAGTACTGACTTTAAGATGTTTTAGATAATATATATTAATAATAATGTTCGTGCCTACCCCGCAAGGGACCTGGCGTGAAGTTATGTATGTGTATAAAAATAATAATAGCTTAGAAATAAGTTATTTTATACATTTTAGTTTTTTAGTTTTTGAAGTCGGTTTTTTTAAACAAAGTTTTGTTTTACTGAGCGATGATTCCACAGTATTCTTCTTCCATGTTACAATGTTGAATATTTATTGATTTACAGAATTTCATTTAATTAAACTAAGTTTTGAACGGCTTTAAGCGCGCTAGTTTGTTTGATTTTTATTATTCCGTCGTTTCGGCCACTTTTCAGTAGCCGTGATCGGAAGACAAATATGTCAAGTATCAATGTGTATTGATAACTTGACATCTTAAAACGTAGTATTATTATATGTACTACTCGCGAAAACTTAAGAAACTAGAATTGTTATTTGTTTTAGAGGTCAAATCGATCGTGTACAATACTCGTATTCATAAAGGCTTTTCGTTAAATTAGCCTAAAAGCTCTGTTAATAGTTGTTTGGCGTAGTGCCAGCTGATACATCCTCGACAATAGCATGTTATGCCATGTCCCATTTATGGCTTGTTGCTATTATAACAATTAATTAAACTAAGTACTTATTAACATGAAATCGTTTATATCATTCTACTTTCTTGGTATTCTAATTTGCAATACGACTTTACGTCATACATTTTTTTCATTGCAAGAGTTCAGCAGACAGGCAGACGGCCCATTTAATGGAAAGCGGTTACCATTGCATATGGGCATTTGCAAAACCAAAGGTGCTAATACTCTGGTCACTAATACTGGAACACAACACAAGGGTGCTATGGCGGCATACTCTATCCATCGGCATCCTCTCAATCAAATATTGTACCACCTGGCTGAGGGTTGTTTGGACGCCTCTTACGACAGGTCGCCCGGCCGCAGGAAATTGTATTCTTTCTCCGTTCCTGCACGAAAAATTATGTAATATAGAAGTCATGGTAGCTGGTAGCGTGATGGCTAACGTCCGCGTGGATTCGAAACCTGAACTGGGTTTGACTGACCTAAAGTGCATATTGTTACAATTACCGCGTGCTAACATCGATGAGGGTATAAATGAATGAATGAATGAAAACTCTTTATTGTTCACCATAACTTAAACCTAGATATTTAATATAAACATATTACAATTAGAACAACGGGCGGCCTTATCGCTTATAGCGATCTCTTCCAGACAACCCGGTCTCTAAGGAGATATTACAAGAAAATTAAGTAATTGGTGGTTTAACTGAATTCAATAGTAATTGAAGAAAAAAACAAGATTATTACAATAATAAACTAATCAAGAAATACATAATTAAAAATATTAAAATAATATAAATTACATATAAATTTTATTTAGTGGACAAATAATGGTCAGTGATCAAGTGTTTGAATGTACCAATGGATGTAGCTTGTCTGATTTTCAAGGGGAGGGAGTTCCACAGGCGAACAGCCTGTACGGCAAAGGAGTTTCCTACAAAGGACGAAGTGATCGAAGACGATAAACATCGGGATGTAATCTGCACATCGAGATAACCAATGTGTCAAACCTTCCAAGCCACCTAGGAGAACCGACCCACTATAGGGGGAGGCCTGAGCCCAGCAGTGGGAAGTTCATGGGCTGTTGTTATATCACCCTCTTAAATTTTTCAATTTGAAACCATTGTATTGAGTTTATAATCTTTATCTGATATCGTAGCTGACTAAGTTATTGCAAAGCAAGACACTATTGTTACTACAAAATATTATTAATTATTGTTTTATACGTTAGAATGTTTCCAAATTACTCTTATTCACCGGCAATCCATTCTCCAACTCTACGTCTACCTTGATTTAATGGACTCTTAGTGAAAACCTCCTCAGACGAATGCTCCTCCTTTAGCCTCATCGTATCCAACTTCTTTATGAATTCTATCAAATCCCGTATATCGACTTCAAGCCGCATCATCTTCTCGTGCATTTTCAAAACGAACATCATACTCTTAACTTTCTTATATTGAAACCACTGCATTGAATTTATGATCTTTGCCTGATACCTTAGCTGCCGAAGCAGTGCGAAGCAATACCCTATCTTGTACCTTATATTGTCCTTGAAGGTTAACCTCATGATTTGGGAATATGGTAGCTTGTATCTAGTCTCATAAACGTAATGCTGCATTAAACTTATTATCTTCATTTTTTCTCTGTAAATCAGTGTTTGGTTGTCAAAATAGAAATAGTATTGACGCAGACTGGGTTTATTCACTTCCCGGACAAGCTCGTCGAAGCGTCGTGTAATTATTCTTGTATCACCTTCGTTCTTATTGAATCTTGGAATTGGATTGTACCTTGAAAATCAAATAACAATTCAACAGTAGAAATAATGTGGTAATAAGCTTTTTGAAAAAGATTTTTAAACACAAGCTTTTGAGATCCTAGATATCATGTAGCAGTAGCCAAGACAAGTAAAACGAGCCCAAACACGACGTATCTATCTTGTTTAGTACAGGAGTTCCTACAGCAACCTTCCGGCTCCGCCATCAGATCAGCTCAATGGTACCATATTAATGTATTGTCCTACGATACACATATCCGTGCTAAATTTCAGCTCAATCAGAAACCGGGAAGTTGGTCAAAATTAACTTGCAAGATTCCACCCGAACTCATCCATTGCAAGTTGCAGAAGAGCAAAAGCTTGTAAAAATAGATAAGTTAAAAAATCTTAATGTATATTACATAATATGCTGAAAGCTATGAGAAAGGACTACATATATTACTACAAATTATAAACAATTTGTTTTGTGAAATATTTACCTTGTGTTAAGTATCCTGGCCATCTTAATAGTTCTTTTCCGAATCATCATATCATCGATGGACAAATTCACAAACTTTAACATGTCTGGCATATGTGTAGCTATATCATTTCTGTCAGTTGTTGTAGTCGCATTTTTAAATTTATTAATTTTGTAAAGTTTCTTCTTTGTGCCTTTTGTTACATTCTTACGAAAAGTTCTGTTATTGTAAACAAAATTATTTTTGCTCATCATAAACTTTACAAATGGCTCGGGAAATAATTTCACGGGATCCATATCATTTCTTCGTTTCACTAATTCACCGATTTCTGACTCAAATATATCGTCTGCATCTATATTAAACATATCTATGGCATCAGTAGCTTGGGATAATACAACTGAAACAACATAATATTCTTAATCGTATCATCATCAGTTGCGTTTGGAGCATTTATTCGGATACCCTGGCCCGCGTCGTTGCTTTATGTCTATCGCGTGCTGAAGGCCTTCATTACCTTATTATGTGATCTTTGGCATACATCATGCTCTTATCTCAAAACCTTACGTTTGCAATATAGCGTCATGTCCTTGCAGCTGGTGTGCTATTTGGTGGTACCGGTAGCTACGTTCCCCATCTATGCGATATTATACAGCCCTTCTAAAACGACCATTCTTCTAGAGGACCTGCGCCAGTTGGAAGATCACAAATATATGTTATCTTGAGTCTATAGGAGCTGCATACGTCTAGTCATCGAAGTGGACAACGAACTACTAACTAATGCAAAGTGGGATCGCACTTATTAATAGTTGCTCTTTTTTGCTTACACATCATCCGTCTTGCTCACACATTGTGCTATATACTGTACTAGCTGTACGACTTGTTAAAATTTGTACTTAAGGTTACCGTTTCCAAAATGAATTAGTTCAGTTCACATCAGCACTCGACAGTGAGTACTACTTTCTGCCATCTGAAGTATCATTTAATCTCCACCTCTCGGTGCTACAAGCCTAACAATTACTACCTTTTATAATAACAAATGCGGATTCATTTCTATAGTAAAATTTACTAAATAATCATGTTTAAATCTCCATTCTATATACATATAATAAAATTGTAGAGGTCAAATTTCTGTACAATAAAAAAAAATGATAAAAACGAGTCAAGGCGATGTATGAAGTGAAATAGAACTAATTTAGATTTTTTTCATTTCTTTTTGTTTCCTTGTTTATCTGTTTGTACCGGCTAATCTCCGAAACGACTGTACCGATTTACATGAAATTTTGTATGGTGATAGCTTATATCCCTGGTCAACATACAGGGTACTTTTGATCCCGAAAAATTAAAGAGCTCCCGTGGGATAGTTAAAAAACCTCACCACGGGGAAGAAGTCGCGGGCAGAACTATTGTATAAATTCTTTGAATATACAATCATTAAATTAGCAGCAAAATGTAAGTTGCATTTATTTTATTAAAATGTAATTCAAATAACACGTACATAATATAACGAAATGTAAGTACATTGTTGTAAGCGTGTCTTACAAGTAAATAGTTTTGAACGATAAAATCTAACTATAAAAGTTTTATGGGGCACTATAAGTACTGTTCACATTTTACGATTATTGATATTGGTTTATAATTTCACTGCTAATTTGCTTACGTTTGTAAGATTGTTTTAGGCCATACTGACGGAAAGAGAGAAGAGAGTGGTAAAGGTTTTTTTTTTATTTTTTTATTGCAGGAGATCAGCAGACAGGCAGACGGCCCACTTGATGGACAGCGGTTACCATCGCCTATGGACATTTGCAACACCAAAGGTGCTACGAATGCGCTGCTGCTCTCTTTAGGGAGCCTGGAACCTGGTCACTAATGCCGGAACACAACTCAAGGTTGTTATGGCGACATACTCTAGACCAGGGGTGGTAGCCATCCAGTCGGGCAAATGCCCTACCACCTGGCTGTGGGTTGTTTTGTCGCCTCTTACGACAGGCCGCCGGGCCGCAGGAAATTGTATTCTTTCTCCGTTCCTGCACGGATAAGGTAAGGAAAGGAATGCTCCGGTTCGGGCATGTGGAAAGAATGTATGATGAAAGAATGACTAAACAGATATACAATGCAAAAGTGGATGGACGCAGAAGTCGCGGAAGGCCACGACACACCTTCCATGATCAAATTGATCGTGTGTCGCTGATTGATCGCCGTAGGTGATGTCAGGAGCCTTAAGAATAGACGAGCGTGCATGACAAGAGCTATGAATGTCAAAGAAGCAAGTGAGGTGTGTAAGAATAAGCCTGTGTGGCGCTCTGTTGTTCGTGCCTACCCCGCAAGGGACCTGGCGTGAAGTTATGTATGTATGTATGTACTGACGGATTTCGTAGAGGTGACCATATTGTTTAGTGTTTGTAATTTGCTACAGAACCCAATGAGAACTACTCTTATAAATACATTACATTTTAGTGTCTGTTTATTATAATCCTTATTTACTATTTGAAGTTTAAAACTAACTAGTGAATACAATTTTGCCTTATAACTAGTGATAACAGTGGAATATACTGTTACGACCGACGTGCCGACAAAGGCAAATTCACACTTGCAGCCCTGTAGAAACACATTTTATTACCTTTTAGACGTTTGGATTTCTTTCGTTTACTTTTTGTTTAAAATTTGTGATTAGAAAAACAGACCATTGTGTATTGTAATCTTTTATGACAATCATCATCCAGATGTAATTCTAGGAAATTCGGTCCACGCGGCCGAGAAGACATATTGCATATAAAGCAATTCCTCGATTGATGAACGAGGCAATCGAGTGATAATCACAAGCGAAGCAAGACGTGTGTACATTCGGTAATCTATTTAGTGACGGACTTTGCGCGTGTTATAGAATTTTACATTACGTTTGGACTGGTTGTGTACAGTTATATTTGTACCTGTGAAGCATAGGAAGTCTTCGATGAAGCACATTTTGCTTGAAATATGCGTATATTTTAACATATTGCGATTTTACAATTACTTTTTGATGCGCGTACAATAATTCGTCATAGTTCCGTGGTGAATATTTCTAATATTGGCGGTTGACCGCAGACAAAGAGCGTTGTTGTCATAGGCAATTTATGATATTGCGCGTACACACCGGCGCGAGCGTACTGTTTCTTGCCCGGCTGGACCGGTGTGTACATACCTTTAGTATTCGGGCCGCAACAACCTGCGTTATACGTGTTTGTTTAATTCCAATAAGCTCTATAATAATTCGGTATTTTGATTCGAGTCCTGCAACTCGTAACAATACTATATTATTCACTAGTAGCATCAATTACTCGCTTTATTTCTTTTTATAAGTTTATGAACTACCCTATACTATATGGCCGCCATTTCATTCACGCTTGACTTCCCGCAGGATTCCCGGGACACAAAGTATCGCAGCTATCATTTTTGTGAAAACTCGGAATAATTAATATTTATTCACCCAAACAACTTCAAACCAGTTTTTGCGAGACTAACAAACATCAATTCATTTATGTACATAGGTAGTACAAAGTAGTGGTTCATTTATGTAGACATTTGTATGACCTTCAAAAAATGTTCTCCAGTGGAACTTATTTTGAAAAAAACTTTTGAATTTGAATTTATACATAGATGAAGGCAAATTAGCGGTGTTCTAAGCCCTGTTGTTTCATTTTCGCATATTTAATTAATCACGTATTAGAAACTAAGGTCGTGGCTCACCATGGCCGTACCATCAAGGCATGGCACGGCTGATGGGAAATACTAAATTGTGACATTGAAAACGTAATTTGTTAAGGTTATTGCTAGCTTAATGATATTGTTGCAACTCAGGTCCCGACAAAAACAATATCCACCGGCAGATCTGAAACAAAACACAGTTTGTTACCTGCCGGCATTGAAACTAATGGTAACTCTTTTATGATCGTCTTCTTTTGTTTACTTTGTGGTTAATGAAAATCCAGAACACATGGATAACCGAAACTTTAATCCCGCAGACTGAGCGTCACAAAAGAACACATTAAAATACACTAATTTGTGTTAATTATTGACAGTGGGTTTTGCCGGGGAGGAAGTACTTTATGTCTATTTGTCGTGATATGACAGAATTGTTTTTTTTTTTAGGTTGGTGATGTGACGCGCAACTAGTGCTGTGCATATAGTGCCGGCACAAATTATGTAAAACTGTGTCTGCATGTTTGTATTTCCATTTTTAAACATTAAATCATTACTTGAACTAATTTAATATATAAAAATAAAATAAAACGGCCTATCAATGTATACAGCAATATACTGGAGGTCAATAAGATTCACGCTTCGACAAAATAGCTGACATATCGTAGCTGAAAGTCGAATAAAATCTTTATTCGCCAATAAATTGAACATTTATTGACCACGATTGCGTAAATAAACATAAATTCACACATAACGGTTTAGAAGGGTAGTAAAAGACAACAAATTTTCCCACTCGAACGAGTTTTGGGTAATTTGTTTTAAGAGTCAACCCGATAGTCGAGTAATCCTAGATAAATTGGGTTTTTGAATTAGGTATTATTTTTTAAAAATGAATATACCGTATACACGATAGTAAATTTAATAATACAGTAATAAAACTACGTTTTAACGGTTTTAAGGGCGGTAATTTATTTGATTTTTATTATTCCGACGTTTTGGTCACTTTTATTTTTTTAATTGTAGGAGTTCGGCAGACAAGCAGACGGCCCACTTGATGGAAAGCGATTACCATCGCCCTTGGACATTTGCAACACCAAAGACGCTACAAATGCGCTACTGTTCTCTTAAGGGAGACTGGAACCTGGTCACTAATGCCGGAATCCAACTCAATGTTGTTATGGCGGGCAAATGTCCTACCACCTGGCTGGGTTGTTTTGTCGCCTCTTACGACAGGCCGCCCGGCCGCAGGAAATTGTATTCATTCTCCGTTCCTGCACGGATAAGAAAGATCAGGACTAAAGAAATTATTAAAAGACAAATCCTATTCTTCCACAAATGTATTCCTTAATGACAAATTTCAAACGTAGTATCAATACATAATTAATAATAATATTTTAATTAAAGACATTAATTAATTTACATACAGAGGTCGAAATAATCATTAAAAAAGAACAGACAGACATTAAAGAAGTATATAATTAATAAATAAAGGTAATAATATTATCCAAGTTGCATAAAAAGTACTTAATAAAATAAATATGAACTAACTATTTAAATAATGACGATTAAGATCCTGCTTACTTTCAATCATTGAAAGTAGTAAAATGTACTGAATCATGTATTTCTACATACAACTAAATTTATGCAAGAATAAGTATTTCATTGTGTTCTAGAAGTGTTGGTCGTCTTCTTAGAGTTCTTCCATCACGACTGCGTTTTAACTTCATTCAGAAGTCTCTACATGAGTGGTTGAAGACGCTAGTAACCGTATTAGAGTTACACAAGAATTTTCCAGTCGGCCGCGGTAGGGCCTGTTGGGTTCAAAGTTCAATATCCACCAAACGAAGCATGTTCATTTGATTGACGGGCTGTTACGCTAATTTATTCTGGGTGTTTTGGCGTGTCGTCTGCTGGCATGTAGTAGGAGGTCGTAACCCCCATTTAAGGGTGAGGTGGACGCATATGCGGCGGGCGAACAGTAAATATTAAGACTTTTTATCATCTTATAAAACCACCTAGATTTTATAAAAGAAATAGCAAGTTGTAACGTTATAAAGGATACTTATTGCACAACAAAATAGACAATTACAAAAACTGAACCACATTTACAATATATTCTAGGTAACATAATAGGCGGCCTAATCGCTCAAAGCGATACCTTCCTCCAGGCAAACTAGGTAGGTAGGTGATATATATATATATATACAGGGTGCTTCAAAAAAATGTATACACACTTTGAACTTCCATAGAAAATTTATTTACCGTTCTACAAAGTTAAATTTCAGGAAAATAGAAAGCTGAAAGTCCAATGTAAATGAAACATAAATAACAAATGTTAATACTGTTCAAATTGGTGACCTGCAGCATCAATACAATTCTGAGTACGAGTCACCACAGATTCTGTACATCGTATCAAAACGTCCAATGAGATTTCTCTACACACTGCTTGAATCTCATTCCAAAGAATGTCTAGGTTACGTGGTTTACGTTTGTACACCTCATCTTTTACTGTGCCCCACAAGAAGAAATCCAGTGGTGTAAGACTGCCGTTGATGACTTGTAGCTGTTCGAGGCCGACCTGAATGACTTTTATGCACATCACACACTGTTCCATGAACTTCGAATTTGTCTCGTATGCGTGTAATTGTTAATCTTGAAGGTGGTTCTGTATCATACTCCCTTCTCCACTGTCTTTGAACTTCATTTACATTCTCAAACTTCCAGTACCACTTAATAACCTGCTTACGTTCTTCAAAACTCAAACGTACGTCCCCCATGTTGATATTACAAATTCCAACTGATAATATAACATAGAGGGACGATTATGCTGGCACCTGGCGAAGAAATATAACATTAGCCTTGTAGAGCGGGAAAACTACAATAGTTTAAAGTGTGTATACATTTTTTTGAAGCATCCTGTATATATATATATATATATATATATATATATATATATGATTTTTAACCGACTTTATAAAAAGGAGGAGGTTCTCAATTCGTCGAAATCTTGTTTTTTTCATGTATGTTCATCGATTACTCCGAGATTAATGATCCGATTTACTTACCGATTTACATTTTTTATGACGTAGGTACCAATTTCACAAGACCTCTTTTTGATAGAATTGCTATGGAACCCTAAATATTGATAATATTTAGCGTTGATTTTGTCAATAAAATCCAAAGGTCACGAAACTCGATATTATTGGGTCAAGAATATTTACTTGAGAATATTTTGATGCGATCATAACTGAAACGAGCTCTGTTACAGGCTGGGGGCTATTAAGTCTCATTCACCCCGAAATACTTACACTCCGTTTACTTTACGAATATACAAACTACATGTCACAGTTTAGATAATAAATACAGTAGAAGAATATTATAGAGTGAGATTGCAGTCACCCCAGACTTACTTGGTTTTAGGGAAGATGAAATTTTTAGGATCGTTAGTTTAACATAGAAAGGAATGGACACTAACTTAGTTGAAAGCGTGGCCGTTTTTCAGGTAGCAGGTATCAAAGGTGGAATAAACCATGTTACCTTACGTCAAAGTAGCAAGGCTAGTTTTTAAGAGGGTATTAGAGCATTATTACTAAGACCTAAACTCTACGCTACTTTTTATCTTGGGAATCCAGAGGGAATTTTTCTGGGAATTATTTAAAATGGCCAGACTAAACGAAATCGAATTCAAAAGCAAATTTAATGTAAAAGAATGTGAGATAATTTATATCCTGAGAATTCCACACAGTTTGTGGTTCTTCGGGTGCGTAAAAATTAGCTTATTCCAGTACCCTATTACAATAATCCAGTAATCTATTACATTGTGTCCTTGTAACTAATCTTACATCCTTCTTCCTTAAAACTTAGATGTTCTATTTTTCTCTTATTTCTACTGTCTATCTATTACAATTTATTAGCTATCATAATTACACTACTTTTCTCAACATTTGCGACTTATTTTAATTTTTATACATTTTTATTATACATACTTAAATATAAGATTAAATGTAAATTATCAATCTGTTTCGCTTTGTTACGGTAGTTTACTTTTTTGACCACTCGCACAGAAGTTTTAAGGCGATTGCCCGCAAGAAATCCGCTTTATTGGTGCAACGCTTGCGCAGCAGCACCAAGATCCTTCTAAAGGCTATTGCGGTTAGATTTGACTCCCCTTCCAAGAACATTGGATAGGGGTAGTCATCATAAAATAAGTGGTTGACAAAATCCTGAAGTGTAACTACTGTTGGTATGCATATACTGTATGACTGCCCTGATAGCAAAGGTCCCTTAAAACTGATGCGAACGCTATTTCGTGTTACCAAGGAGTGTGCTCGGTTAGGGGTCGATGTTGCGGACCAATTAATTGATATAACTTCACATAGGCATAAACACTGAAGCGACCCCTAGTCACATTTTGAGCTTCTCTGTTACAATAAGGCTATTAAGTAACCCGTGTTTAAATTAAAAGCTATTAGTTTATTGGCTTTAGTGTGCTTTTAGAATGGGACTCTAATATATCTAATACTCTAATAATGGGTATTTTAGGAAAATGAGATTTTTAGACTACCGTCATGTTTTTTATTTTATTTCCTGAAGCAGGCACCTGATGCAAGGTGGTTACCGTCGCATATAGACATTTGGAACACGAGGGGTGACGATAACGCATCGCCGACTTCTAAGAAATTTTATGACGCACTTCTTAAAGAACCCCATGTCATACCGCAAAGGGAAAACCGCGGCTGAACGTTCCCTCCAGATCATTGTTGTACGCGGAATAAATATTCTTGAGAACCGTTGCGTATCTGAGGCGGTAAAAGTGAGGTGTTGGCACCAGATCAAACAATTTCTTGGAACACTCTCCGTTATGCAGGCAGTAAAATACGCAGAGGGACGCAAAGTCTCTTCGCAGGCTAGGCGATTTTAGACCGCCTGCTACTATGCCTATATAAGCCATCTGTGGATTTTTATTCAGTTACTATAAGTATTGTTACGAGTCGCGAGACTCGAATTAAAATGCCGTTACAATTACTATAGAGTTTATTAGAACTATATAAACACCTACAACAAAGGTACAAATATAAACGATCAAACACAAACAACTCCAAACGTAAAGCAGAAGGTCGCAATTCAATATCACGCGCAAAGCCCGTCACTAAATAGATTACCGAATATACACAAGTCTTGCTTCGCTTGTGGTTATCGCTCGACTGCCTTGTCCCTCAATCGAGGCATTGCTTTATACTGCACAGATGCAATATGTCTGCCCGGCCGCGTGGACCGATTTACCTAGAATCAGTTTGTACTTTAAATCCGACACACCTGTCTAATGACTGCCATAAAAGATTACAATACACAATGGGCTCTTTTCTAATTACAAAATTTAAACACAAAGTAAAGAAAAGAAGTTCAAATGCCGAAAGGTAATAAAATGTGGTTTTTACAGGTTTGCAGGTATGAATTTGTTTTTTTTTGTTGGCGTCTAGGTCGTAACAGTATTATGGACGACATTTTATAAGCAGGCTTACTCTATTATATATTGCTATACATGTTGCTCTAGTAAAACAGCGAAAGAAAATGAAGGATTGATTTCCAGCGTGGTTCTAACATGTCTTGACCACTCGTGATCGATTTCTGTTTAGATCTACACTATATTCGTAATCTTTATAGTAAAACTACTTTAAAACGGTTTTAAGCGCAGTATTTTATAAGATTTTTAATTCCGACATTTCGGCCATTTTTCAGTACCCGTGATCATGCAAGATACGTGTTTATTATCTGTAATAGTCGCAAACTTGAAAACATACTACGAGTACGTATTTTTCTGTTAGAAGCCTATTGTGATAATACTTCAACACCGTAGCGTATGCACGCAGCTTTGCTAATGTTATACAATATAATAATATATGACTGGCCTTTGTACATAGGTCGTTCATACATTATTCCTCGAAGATCATGCATAAACCGCACGTCATCTGAATACAAGAAGGAACAACAATAGTCGCGGTGAACAAAAGTAAACTGCGGAATCGATTGACCTACATACGGTCGGACAGCGGGCAAAGCGTCTAATCACCCTACCTTACCCACGGGCCACAAAACGCGACGCTTTACCTTTAGCGTAATTTCAAATACTCTGATTATACTATAAAAAAATCTAACAACGGACAAGTGGAAAAACGAATGCCAACGGATAAGTGGCAAAATGACTGGCTTCAGACTTCGCGGTTGTCACATCGCCACGAGAACCTTTCGTCCTAGTCACGGAGTCAGACACCCAAGAGAGACAGAGAGAGCGATGAAGAAGACGGTGAACAACAAGATTGGACGGTGGTGAGACGAAAGGAGAAAAAGCTGAAAGCTATAACTGAAATGTACGTGACGTCTAACGAAGTTTTGCCCAAACTCTTTGCAATGGCGAAGATTTTCAAAGCAATTGGCGTTATAAGTGTGGACAGAATAAAATTTATAAATTCTTATAAAATTCGAATTGATGTCGACAGTGAAGCCAGTGCCCAGAAAATAGAATCTAGCCAGGAATTATTAGACAGAGGATGGAGAATTAGTCGGGCTATGGAGACAAACCTATCATTTGGTGTAATTAGAAATGTGGAGATGAATGTGGAAGAAAAAGAAATTATAGAAAACATAAGTTGCCCAAGTAACGCCGAGGTATTGTCTGCTTATCGTCTTAACCAACGCAATAAAGAGGAAGATGGATGGGTAAAAAGTGAAGCGGTTCGTCTTTGTTTCAAAGGTTCATATCTTCCTGCTTATGTATCAATTCATGGAACGAACGTTAAAGTGGAACCTTATGTCTTTCGAGTATCACAATGCGGGAATTGCTGGAGACTAGGCCATTCTACTAAAAAGTGCCCCAAAAGTAAACCAGTATGTCCAAAATGTGCAGGTGAACATACCAATTGTGAAACCAAACATTTTAAATGTGTTAATTGTAATGGTAACCATATGGCATTAGCTAAGTCGTCATGCTCAGTTTTTTTAAAAGAAAAAAAGCTTCGAGAGATCATGGCAGAGTTCAACTGCACCTACAGAAGAGCGTTAACCATATATGTTCCCCCACCCGGCGCAGAGTCAAATGAGATTAAGGATACTAAATTAAAGTCTAATTTTATGACGTCCTTTGATGATTTTAAGCCACCCAACACGTCTGAATTAAACAATGAACCAACGTTTGCAGAAGTTGTTAAAAATAAGCCAGATATTGTCTATAGGAAGAAAAAAATAAGGCAAAGGTCGAACTCAACCTATACAGGTGAGGATAGGTCATATATGGACATTACGAGTAGCCCAACAGATCCAAAGCGGGAAGAAGAACCGCACGAAGAAAGTGAACAGAGAAACGTAAATTTTAAAGAACTTTTGACGAAATTAAAGGAAGCTATATTTATGAGAGGAGCTACTATACATACTAAAATAAAGATGATTATTAAATACTGTATAGAGTGGATGATACTTTTGGTGGTAGACTACATTCCAGATTGGCCTATTTTACAGAATATTATGGATTTTATATGCAACAATGGATAACACTAAGAAAAGCGTACTTAAGTTAAATATTATTCAATGGAACGCACAAAGTTTGAAACCTAAGTTAATTGTATTAGAACAGTTTTTAAGCCAAGAAAAAATTCATATTGCGGCGCTCAGTGAAACTTGGTTAATATCGGAAATGCAAACAAAGGTAAACGGCTACAATATTTTTCGCAATGATAGAAACGATGGTTATGGTGGTGTAGCTCTTTTAGTTCATAAATCCATTAAAGCAACCGAGATAAGATTTAGTAATATACACTCCAGCATAGAAATAGTAGGTCTAAAGATACATAACTGTAAGGGAATAGAGCATGTGGTGTCACTGTATTGTCCACCATCAGTTCACACTAATCAACGTGATTGGGATCTTTTATTTTCGATGTTTAGCAAAAAAGCTATTATATTAGGAGATTTTAACGCCCACCATTCAACTTGGTCAAATAATTTCAATCAGAGAGGATCACAAGTGTTTGATGCAATCATGGATAATGCATTTACTATTTTAAATAACGGTAAACCAACACGGATTAAATTGGTAAATAACGTTTTACAACAGTCGTCACCTGATGTTACTTGCGTAACGTCTGACATTGTTCTAAATTTTAATTGGACTACTTGTAATGAGACATTAGGGAGCGATCACCTTATTATTAAAATTACATTTAACCTTAATACGAATTCGAATGTGTCATTTAAAAGAAACTATAAAAAAGCGGATTGGGGAAAATATTCAGACAAGCTCAAAGGAGACTTCAAAAACTTTTCTATTACAGAAGATCTTCAATCTTCGTATGATAATTTCATTTGTTATATTAACGCTGCTGCAGATATGTATATCCCTTCTATTAAAATTAATCCAAACCCAGACTCGAAATTTGTATCAAAACCTTATTGGAATACAAATCTATCAAAAGTTGTAGCCGAACGTAGATTAGCTCTTTCTAAATTTCGACGTAATCCCACACCAGCTAACTTAGCGATACTCCAAAATAAAATCAGCATACCACAACGTACAATACGCTATGAACGAGACAAATCTTGGCAAGAATATTGTTCATCAGTTGATACTAGTACATCTCAAACTAAATTATGGCGTAGGTTAAAATGGTTTAAAGGTATTAAAGTTCCAAGACCGTGCATAAACGACGACGATGCTAACCAAATGCTTCGAAATTTAACTCCCGATTATGCATGTTCAAAAGTCCCAATTTTTTCATCTTCTAACAACCAACTAGAAACTGTTATTTTGAGGCAGGAGTTAGATAATTGTTTGCGACAAAAAGATACTTCTCCAGGGAATGATCAGGTATCCTATTCAATGATAAAAAATCTTCCTGACGACGGAAAAAATATATTAACAGCCCTTTATAATACATTTTATAAATCTAGCTTTGTGCCCACACAATGGCGGGATATTTCTATTGTTCCAATCCCAAAACCTGGACGCGACAGTCACACTAGCGCGGGTTTTCGACCGATTTCTATGATCTCCTGTCTCTGTAAAATTTTTCACAGCATCCTAGTCGAAAGATTAGAGTGGTTTGTCGAGAAAAACAATATTTTAGCGCCTAACACTATTGGCTTTAGGAAGGGGCTATCGACTTTGGACAATTTAGCTTGCTTGGTATCACATATTCAATTAGGATTTTTTAAAGAAGAAACTACCATAGCGTGTTTCATCGATGTTGATAACGCGTATAATAATGTAAATATTACATATTTATTATATGTTTTAGATAATATAGGGATTGGTAAACAGATGTGCCAATATTTATGGTCCTTCTTAAAAGAAAGGAAACTCAAAATACAATTAGAGAAGTCTTCGTGTTGTCGTAATACTCAACAAGGGTTAGCACAGGGAGATCCCTTTTCACCACTTCTCTTTAATATCGCAACACTTCATGCTTGTCGAGATATCAAGAATGTGAATATCTCACAATATGCAGACGATTTTGTGTTGTATATTACATGTAAGGTAGTTCAAGAAGGTTCCCAAGAATTACAGTTAGCGTTAAACAGATTGGAAACTATCCTTTCAAATATTGGTTTGACTATAGCCCCGATGAAAAGCAAAATATGTATCTTTAGAAAAAACTATTTAAGAGAATTAGTTAATATTAATATTAAAAATAACACACTTGAAATTGTAGATAACTTTAAGTATTTAGGTGTCTGGTTGGATCGTTCACTGCGTTGGGCAAAGCATATAAATGAAATAAAAGGAAAGATATCCAAATTAATAAATATATTTAAAGTTTTAGCTGGGCCAGGTTGGGGAATGCATCCTCGTCATTTAAGAAAATTATATATAGCTTGTATTAGGAGTAAATTGGACTACGCGTGTTTTCTTTATGGAAATAGCTGCAAAACACATTTATCTAAATTAGATCGACTACAAAACCAATGTATGCGTGTAATAGGAGGATTTATACGATCAACCGCTATACATGTTATGGAATCTGAGCTTCATCTTCCACCTCTAAGCATTCGGCGATACTATCTTGCGGGTAAATATTGGTTACGAAGAAAGTCACACTATGAAATCAATATAATAGATACAATTAACGAACTAAGCGTACAAGGTCAAAATATAATATGGGGAAACAGATCCAAACCGGTATTAGTCACAGTTCACGAGCAACTTAAAGAGACACCTATATATTCTAGTTGTAAAAATGAAATGTTTTCATTAGATAAATGGGCTAACAGCGTGGATACATCGAAAATAAAACCTGATATTGAAATCCTTAAGCAACCTAAACGTAATTATAATCATGATTATATAAGAAAGTTATGTGAAATGTATTTGGCAGGAAAATATTTAAATTACTATAAGATCTACACAGATGGGTCTATAGAAAATGAAGAAGTCGGTTTGGCTATATACGATCCTCAAACCAACACGTCCGTTAAAATAAGGCTCGAGATAAAAACTGCCATTATGAATGCGGAACTAATAGCTATTGAGGAAGCTATTGCGTATGTTAGCTCTCTCGAAGGAGGTGATTATGTTATATTAACGGATTCAAGAAGTGCCCTGCAACATATTATCAAGTGTACAAAGAACTATCGCGGAACACCAATAGCATATCGCATTTTAGGGTTACTCGATAAAATGCCACCCAATAAAAATATTATTTTACAGTGGGTACCTTCACATGTAGGCTTGTCCGGTAATGAATTGGCTGACCGTCTGGCGAAAGAAGCTATTACAGATGGTATAGTAATGCGTTGGCTACCATATTACTCTGATCTCTTGTCCCTAGTGAAAGATAATTGTAAAGAACTTTGGAAAGAGCACTTTGACGAGAGATCACTGAGTAAAGGCATTTGGTACAAAACAGTACAGCCTTGTTTGAGCAGAACGCCATGGTTTGAAGGATCGAATATGGCCAGATCAGATGTAGTCACTATCTTGAGGCTTCGGTCCGGACACATTCCATTAAATAAATTCGCTCACCTCATGAGAAAAACAACCTCTTCAAATTGCTCAGAGTGTGGAGTGGTTGAAGACGTACATCATATTTTAATGGAATGCATCCGGAACGAAGTGGAAAGAGGTGACTATATTGAGCGTTTTAGTCTGAATAAATTAGATATAGGTCTCTGTAATAGCATATTGGCGTTCCCTCTAACGAGAGAAGCCAATATGCTATTGAGAGTAGTTAAAATAGGACTTAAAAATAGATAAGTAATTAGTTTGTCTAAGTCTATGTTTGAGGGTGGCATAATCGTATCGATTAAACCCTCTATAAAAAATAAAGATAAAAAAAAAAAAAAACCTTTCGTCGAGGCTTATAATAGGACGCGGACACGACGAGTGGATTTCGATGGTGCGGCGCGAGATCGAAATACTTACACAAGAGCGACGTAATGTAGTTTTTGATGGAGGGAAGCTTCAGATCGCGGTGAAGGTCGACGTTACGCATATAAAGGGAGCACCGATGGCTCTGCGCATGAATTTATTCTACATGATTTGCAGTCTATCCAAAAGGGCAGGCTTGGCGGAGCCGAATATCACACTTGCATATGTCATGATCGGGCGGACTGAACTCCCAGCCGCGGCTTACCCAGCTTATATACCCGGAAGAATATTCTGGAATCCTTTTATCTTCTTTTCGTTATTCTTTTATTCACTATCTATGCCAGTCCAAAAATGTACCGATCCTTATCTTTACTTTCCGAATCGTCTAATTCATGATTTCAATCTTCATTTAGTGATTCTTTTATTCATAGAAAGAAATAAAAAATATTTATCCAGAACTACATACAAACCACAACATACTTATAAAAAACTTGAGAGGTGTCAAGGGACACCCGGATGGAACGAAGTTCCTTTCAATTAATTAGTGAAGGAATTATAATATATTTTTTAAAAGTTAGTTACAACTAAAGCAAAAAGTGTCGTTACAACTTTTGATCTTATTTTTTTCCGTCTAGCCCCTTTCGCAACGCGCGATAAGGAACTTCGTTCCAATAAGACAATACAACTGTGAAATGGAGTTCTGAATCGGTCCTAACTCAGCATGATGTTGGTTGACACAACCAACGCTGGTCTCGCCGGCCTTCAGCCGGCACCCGGAGAGGCAGGTACGCGCATTACTTCCCTCCCTGAGGTAGGATCCGGAACGATGGGGGCCCTTAGCTACTAGGTAAAGCAAGGGACTTAACAACTACCCCCGTTTCGTAGTGGAGTGTGTTCTCCCAGGGCACACTTCAGCACTTTATGCGCTGGATCGACTGCTGAGTAACTATGTTCTACATCTCAGTCTTTCCTTCACATCAAAGCGCAGGGCCGCGAAGGGAGGAGGGGTTTTTTAGTGGGTATTGAGGTTGCTCGCCCGTGCGGCATCGCTCGGAGTCTCCACACTCCTCTGTGTAGTCCATAGCGGACGGAGCGCAAGTAGAGCATACAATTGCTAGCGTTACCGCCCCCCGTGGATTCGTGCCGTTTCCTAGTGACGGCCCAGAGAGTGCGTAAATCGGTTAGTTAGACAATTTTCCCCGCCTCAAAAAAAAAAAAAAAACCAACGCTGGTCATTCGCTAGGGCCGTTACAGTGACTCATGGATAGACTAAACGAAACAAACAAAAAACACAGAATCATAATCTACGTAGTTCTAAAATGTATTTTTCCTTGTCTCGTCTTGTTCTTTCATAATCTTTTTCTGAAGGTCTTGAAACTTACTTGGGATGCCAAAACGTTATACCCTCGGTCGTCACAGCATTATTATTTGATAAGTTAATACACAACAATCATCGTTTCAAAATATGATATAGCCTGTCTACATATCTCAAGTGATGTAAGTTTTGAGTTTCGTGGCCCCATAGTTAGTGTATCGAACTCCCCCTATCCTGCAGACAGCAATCTGTTGCATAACGGCAGACTACACAAAGTTTAAGATTAAGTACATACGGTAGAGCAGAAGCTTGAGACATGAGCGCCCAAGGCAAGAAATTTGCACGTCGCGAAATAGAGAAGCGAACACATGTTAGTATAAGTTCTAACATTATTTACACATCAATTCAAAAGTTATTCAATTTAAGTTCCATGGGAGTATATTTTTACCAAAACGGTCACGGGTCCCTGAAAAATTGAAACGCAAATACCGAATTAAATTGAGTTAATATGCCGGTAAGCGTTCATGCCTCGTGGGCATATTTCATTACAAGAAAATGGGCAACTTTAATTAATTAAAAGCGAAAAGGCTCTTTATTATTAATCCAATTAATTTTAACTGAAGAAATTGGTGATATCCTTTTTATTAAATAGTATAAATGAAAGTCACTTTCCGCGTCTCTCTGTGTATTCGCTAACTCCTTCTTTAAACCACGCCACGATTTGAAGTAGCAATAGGTAGAGGGTAAATGATACTTAAGATGGCAGAGAGTATTGATATATTTACTGTCGAGTGCTTATGTGAACTGCAGTGAACTAATTTATTTTGGAAACGGTAATCTTAAGTACAAACATTAACAAGGCGTACAGCTAGTACAATATATAGCACAGTGTGTGAGCGGGACAGATTATGCGAGAGCAAGATAGAGCAACTATTAATATGTGCGCTCCCGCGTTATGTCTAGCCACTCGTGTTGCTGGGAAGTTTCTTTCGCTGTTTCTTCTCTCCCAGCCATAACACGTTGCGAAACGGCAGGAAGATAGCGTAGGCCGCCGCGAACCGCCGATCCCGGTACACCGGGATCCTTCCCCTCGGGCTTTATATTACACGTCGGCCGTTCTCAATTAGTGAATTGTGTCGCTTATGGTGGGCATAATCAGATTCATCCCCCTCTCATGGCAACATTCCAGCCGAGTTAAAACTCCCTAGGGAGCTCCTTCGAGCAAGTTCCCCCGGGCTCGAGCGCCTTCGCCTCGCGAAGGCACTCGCCCCGAGAACCCAGGTGAAAATTTAAAAAACCTAACTAAACTTTTATGTAAGTTGAAAAATGATATTGATGGCGTCTATGGTTGATCTGGCTAAGCCTTTGCCAGCTTACCTCACTGCAACGCAGAGGCTCCGGGTTCGATTCCTGGTATGGTGAATTTCGGGAACTCTCTCCGTTATTTATTGTAGTCTGGGTGTCTGGTATTGGCCACAGAGTAGTCCACTGTGTATTTCCCATAACACAAGCTTCATTTGATATAAGTACCTTATATACTTACATACTGTTGTTCGTGCCTACCCCGCAAGGGACCTGGCGTGAAGTTATGTATGTATGTATATACTTTCATATGCATTAAGTGAAAAGCTGCAATTTCGACATGACAAACAGACATTTCAATTTTACTTATTTGTCTAGATGTATTTGGCAACCGAGTCGCCGAAGCACGAGTAGATAAAAATTTAATAAAGGTTTTGAAATAATTGTTTAATGTTATTGTTCTTTGTATTTTTTTGTAGCAACTATAGCCTTAACACATTTCCGTAGTTTTGTCCCTTTGATCGGCCTCGGTCCGGCCGTATCGGAAATTGGACCGTTGGCCGGACATTCTTGGGCTTACCGGACTGTTCGAGCTATAGGTCCTGTATGTAGGAATAAAGCAATCTTGTCAAGATTTATTGTTACTTTTATATATTGTTTTGGTTATTTCTGAATTCAGTATATATAGTTTTTGTATAATGTAATTTATTATTATTCACACTAAATATAAATCTAATATATAAAATTCTCGTGTCACAGTTTTCGTTGCCATACTCCTCCGAAACGGCTTGACCGATTTTGATGAAATTTTTTGTGCTTATCCGGTATCTATGAGAATCGGCCAACATCTATTTTTCATCCCCCTAAATGTTAGGGGTAGTCCACCCCTAAATTTTTTTATTTATTTTTTAGACAAAATACAAAAATACATACAACCCTAGATTTTCAACCCTCTACGATCAACCCCTATTTTTACCGGGCAGGACGACGTCTGCCGGGACAGCTAGTATATATATAATTAACAGTGCAACATCCGTCCGTCCTAGGGTGCAGTTGAAAACTAGCGTCAGGCACCTGCTGCCTGGCACATGCTGAACTGCACCTATTGCATACCATCGCGAGACTTTTTAGTACATGTCCTTCATCGTATTCAGTCCATAATATGTCTGTCTCGTTGTGTGATAACCGAATAAACGATTTTTTCTTTCTGTTGAGTATTCATGATTTGAAAACTTTGTAAGATTCTCTAGCTATTTTCACCAAAGTAAAATGTGCCCGAATTTTCAAAGAATAGTTTAAGAATGTTTCCGGACATCCGAATACCCACCCACAGCCAGGTGGTAGGGCATTTGCCCGACTGGATGGCTACCACCCCTGGTCTAAAGTATGTCGCCATAACAACCCTTAGTTGTGTTCCGGCATTAGTGACCAGGCTCTAGTCTCCTTCAAGAGAGCAGCAGCGCATTAGTAGTACCTTTGGTGTTACAAATGTCCATAGGCGATGGTAACCGCTATCCATCAAGTGGGCCGTCTGCCTGTCTGCTGAACTCCTGCAATAATAAAAAAAAAGAATAATAATTGACTTTTAGCAAATAGTTCAAATCTGCTAGCGTCCGTTGTGGCGTACATGGCATGTAAAGAAAACTAATGCAAAATCTTTCTCTCTTTGCAGTGCATCTCCAATTCGAAGATCCAACTCTCCGTGACTACGTCCTGCATACGATAGTCGATGGATTCATCCGGGGCAACTTCACCCCAATCACTCCCATAGAAAACCCTGCCAGGATGACCCCATCCCGTACTTCCTGCCAAAACATCGCACGGAGAGATCGAAACACACGAGATCTTTAAGAAGTGGTAGAAAGAGTGACTTTCATTCTAGTTTTCGGACTAAGAATAGTGACTATTATTTTCGACCAAAATTTAGTAGTAGGGACGAGAGGTCAGTGTATCGGAGGTACGCGAAAAATTCGAGATGGAGGAGAAGACTACTCCCGGCCAGGGTCGTGAGTGGGAGTCTAGAAGGCAGGAGCGAAGTACTTCTGCAGTGGACCTTAAATGATGCTGTACATTTAGAAAACGAGGAGACCAGTGTTGTTTTTAGGTAAGATATCTCTATTAACACAAACCTTGCAGCTTTGCTATTTCTAATTGCATGCGATTCTTTATCTTGACCTCACGTTTGGATCATCCTAGCATTAAATCCTACTTACTTTAAAAGCATCAGCTTCGAGTCTCGGGACTGCTTTTTTTATTTTTAGTCTCTCTGTGTAATTAAGACAAGAAAAATTGGTCATTTGCCGCTCAATTGAGAGATAAAAATTTCATTTTTATTATTGTTCCAAAAAACCTAACCATAACTTGGCTATGTCGCCTTAATAATTAACAATCAACATATATTTAAACTAGTTGTGCCCGCGACGCCGTAGGCGTGGAATTTGTTTTGCAAACTCCTCGATTTTGACACATTTTTCATTAGTGCTCCGCTCCTATTAGTCTTAGCGTGATGATAGCCTATAGCCTTCCTTGATAAATGGGCTATCTAACACTGAAAGAATTTTTCAAATCAGACCAGTATTTCCTAAGATTAATGCGTTCAATCAAACAAACAAACTAACATAGAAACAAACAAACTCTTCAGCTTTATATTAGTATAAGATAAGGAGGCGTGTGCAAGTTTTTTTTTGGCAGAATCCGATAAGGGCTCTGCCAAAATACTGTTGCACCAACCTATGTCAAATAAATTTATACCACTTCTAAGACTGTTAGTTTCGACATATTCCACTAATACATAAAATTATTAGTAACGTAAATTGAAGAATTTCGAAACGAGTTAAAATCTTAATAGGAAATACTGATTACACAGCTAACAGGCCGGGCTTTTGTTACATTGTGTATATTCAAAAATCTTCTGGTGTCCTGATTCGATACAAACTATCAAGGTTCTATTGACTCCAAACCATTGAGAAAGGAGTGTATTTGCATATTCAGAGAAAATTTTGCAAACGAAGCAGCGAGAACTCAGATCAACGTATAGATTGTTATTCGTACATTACGAACAGGATTTTTGGAATGAATTACATTACGATTATGTTCAAATGTCTTACGGTCGAATACAGACACATCTCCCCAATATTTGACGGCTTCTCAAATATTTGAGTGCCTCCTAGACTCCAAATTCATATTCTCAAAAGACCATTTTAAGTGTCCGTTAAAAATAAGAGCTGCTGAAATTGAGTGGCTTTCAAATGCCACTAAGTGTAAATATCGTATACTGGAATGCCACTCAACGCTATTTAGCTGTCAGATGAAATGTCAAATCGATTTGAGTGGTCCCTAAATTTGAGAGTATTCGCTAGGTCCCCTAACTGAAGCGACATCTAAAGTTATATATTAAAGTTGAAATTATTTCATATTAGTTCTTGTTGTGTATTTAACAAAATGCATGTAAAGTTTAATTAAAAAGTTTATCTTGTTAAAAAAAAACAAGGTACACTAAATATATTTTGTGGTGTATGGTTGTCGGTTTGTGTAATGAAACTACTATTTCTAAATATTTTATTTCATTTTATATTGAAAAAGATAGGCAAAAAGGTAGTAGAAGGTATTCATTTGCCATTGGTAGGGCATTTGCCCGACTGGATGGCTACCACCCCTGGTCTAAAATATGTCGCCATAATAATCTTGAGTTATCTTCTGGCGCTAGTGACCTAGTTCCAGTCTTCCTTAAGAGAGCAGCAGCGCATTTGTAGCACCTTTGGTGTTGCAAATGTCCATAGGCGATGGTAACCGCTTTCCATCAAGTGGGCCGTCTGCCTGTCTGCTGAACTCCTGAACTCCTGCAATAAAAAAATATATATACATGTATATACGTATATGTGTATATGTGTATATATATGTATATATATATATATATATATATATATATATATATATATATATATATATATATATATATATATATATATATATATATATATATATTAGGGTGGTCGTTAAAAATTAAATTTCTTGCAGCGCCCCCTAAAAAGCTTCCTTTTAATGAAAAAACAATAGGATTTTTTTTATAATTTTTTCAAGTCAAGACAACACGTGCCTCAAGACGATTCAAGTTAATTTTTGGGTAATATCATGTTTTTTCAGGAAACTTCTTCATACTTACAATAAATAATTATTTTAAGATTGGAAAAGTTTTAACAATGAAATAACTTCCGTATCCTATAATAACTTCTCAGTGATGAATTTCAAATTATAGTTTCAGAAAAAGTTTAAAATTCTTCGTGATTCAAGCTTATCTTTCAATTTTTCTTATATTTTTAGTTTTAACTTGAATCGTCTTGAGGCACGTGATGTCTTGACTTGAAAAAATTATAAAAAAAACCCCAGTGTTTTTTTTATTAAAAGGAAGCTTTTTAGGGGGCGTCGCAAGAAATTTAATTTTTAACGACCACCCTAATATATATATACCATACCGACCAAATGCACCAAAATGACAAAAATGGCAAGTCACAAAAAAGTGTCGTTACAACTTTTTTGGTCTTAACATTTTCCGTCTAGCCCCCTTTCGCCATTCGTACCGCGCAATAAGGAACTACGTTCCAAAAATTAAAAAATCTGCGCAAACGACAACTGCCCCTTGAAATTATAATTTGTGTAAAAGTGTATCTATTTATTAAATGTTATGTCTCTACCCTGGCTTCCAAAACAATTTTTGTTGCTGTCAAAGGAGAAGAAATGAAACAAACAGATGCAAAAGACAAACATAAAATGATAAAAAAAATAGTGATACGTATTAATCAAATACAAAGCTGAGAGAAGTAGGACAAATAGCATCATAAAAGTATAATGAAGTCGAGGCATATTCTCTAATACCTCATACGGAAATCTTGTTTATTTATGTTAAAATTTCCCTTGTTTATGCGTACGATATCATTTCCCCAGTGACACGAACAGACAGACATTGTTTTATTGAGCCATTAAAATAAGCCGTAAAATTAGGTTATTCGTTCGTAACGACCCAATCAGGAATATGCTCGTTTTGGTATCAACACTGTAGTGTTGTGAATCATAAAGAATCGGGCAAGTGCGTGACCGTACACGAAAGAGGATTTCTTTTATGAAGTGAGACTCCTTTAGAGTGATTTGAAACTCGATGAAACAAAAAGCGACACTAAAAAGAGATAAACACATAAATCTATAGGAAACCTGCAAGAGAATGAGACAGAATAGATTATATTTAATAATTTAAACACTACAGTCATAGATATGGAGTTGGAATATTTTGAAGTTTTCGTCAATAGATCAAATATCGTGTTTCAAGCTTAAATATAGTATAACAACGCAGGCTCTGACAAAGACAAATTCCACCTACAGATCTGTAAAAGCACATTTTATTACCTGTCGGCATTTGAGCTGATTGTAATCCTTTTGTGATCGTCTTCTTTTGTTCACTTATTGATTGGCATACGTTTCTAGTCATTGTGGAGAACAACCTTTAGTCCTACTGTACTCGTTTACGGCCGCTCAGCAGCATCATTAGCCATGTGTTGCGGATTATAACATAATAACAAGCTCATTCTAGGAAATTATGTCGACGTTGCCGGGCGGGAAAATTTATATTTGTGAAGTATTAAACGATGGCCTGATTAAGAAAGGTGGTCAGTTGAGCTACTATTATGATCTAGGCGTGACGTGCGTAAATTCGGGAATCTAATCGTGACAGACTTTGCACGTTTTATTGAATTACGACCGTCTGCATTACGTTTGGAATTGTTGCGTTCGGTCATATTTGTACCTGTATTATACGTGTTTGTATAATTCTAATAACCTCTATAATAATTCTAACGGCATTTTAATTCGAGGCCCGCAAACTCGCAACAATATAATATATTTGAAATGTGACTGACTGTGCTATGGATGCGTGCCTATACGTCGTATAGCTCGAATTGCGTATCTTCCTCTCACAACTATCTTGCAGCGGCGCATTTTCATAGCATATCTTACTCGCACTATTACATAGATTAGCATCAGTGGAAATGGCCAAATAGTTCTGTAGTTTAGCTTTTATTATGTTATATTTTCTTTTCGTAGCATAGCTGCATATCACGTCTTTGGTAGAAAGGAACCCCTAGCGGGCACGACGCATATGCGGGTCCTGTGCGTGGTCGGCGCGAGTCATCTGAATATGCCCCTTAAGCGACTTTTGCAGAATCACTTAGTGAAATTAGCACGCGTCTTGATATGCTGGTAGTTGTAAGACATTGAAGAATACTTAAATGGTAAAACTTCATTTACATAGCAGCTCGCTGCAACTTGTGAGGTGTGATTTTTTCTTCCACTCATTTTAATATTATATAAAAAAAATATTTTAGAACTAGGCATGTTTGCTGAAGAATTTCTTGCGCCGCTTCTTCTCTTCAAGCCACAACATGTTGTGAAGCGGTGGTAAATTAGATTAGGCTCCCATAGAGTAAATAATATCCATAAACAAAATTAAAAATAAATAATTAAAATGAACAAGTTGGCGGTAGGCTGAATAAAAACTTTGATAATACACGTTTGACAAATGTCATCTTTGTCTTCCGTGACCACGGCAACTGAAAAGCGGCCGAAACGTCGGATAAACCTAAATAAAATAAATTACCGCGCTTAAAACCGTTAAAACGTAGTTTTATTATGTGTACAAGTCGCGAAAACTTAAGAAAATATTATATGTAAAGAAAATCAATTTTTAACTAGACGTGTTGCTGGGGAATTTCTTGCCGCTTCTTAACAGCAATAGCACGTTATGAAGCGGTGTGCATAGACTAGAAAGTAAAATTTATTTGTTTGACCTTCAAAACGTGTTCTCCAGTGGGACTTATCTGTACAAGGAAAAAATTGCGAAAAACCGAGTCAGGTGGATGTAAGAAGTGAAATAGAACTAATTTAGATTTTTTCATTTTTTTTGTTTCTCTGTTTGTCTGTCTGTTTGTACCGGCTACGAAACGACTGGACCAATTTAAATGAAATTTTGTATGTGGTAGCTTATATACCTGGTCAACATATAGGTTACTTTTGATCTCGAAAAACTAAAGAGTCGCGGGCATCAGCTAGTTTTGAATAAAAACCTTTGAATTTAAATTTAAATTGCATAAACTTCCGCTTTATTTTAATAATTGTCATGTTCGTCATATTAATCTCTGAAAACGGAGTCTTTTGAACATTGGGTCTTTATTTTTTCACAGTTTCACTACTTTAATAGACTAACTACACCTTTATTTCAAACACCCAGTAATTTATAAAGAAAGCGGCTGTGACCTACAACCTGGTTACGGAGCATAATGTGAGTACCTGAGATTTTCAATTCTGCACAAGATAATTGCCTCGTAAGCTCTGTAATTGTTATGAAAGGAGCTTAACAGAAACAAATGTTAATTAAATGTGTAATTGAATTTAGGGAGGGTTTCGGATCAGGGGAGGGGGAAAGGAGGCAATCGATCAATTTGCGATGAAAGAGGATTTTGTGAGACGCTGTTCGATGGTAATTAATTACAGTTGTTTTAATCTGTGTTTTGTGTGATGCATTGCTGTAAAGTTCGGACGATAATCTACTATTTCTTAGTAGTCCTCCTTACCTTAAGGACTATTTTGAATTCCTTCATTTTTCTTCTTCCCACAATTTCGTACTCATACTTATCGTAAACTCACTACACCTGCACACACTTCAGCCTTTTATGATAACTCTTCTACAGTGCAGGTTACCAAACCTTACAATGCGCTGCCTATCACTGTCAGGGAGGCCATCATTTAAGTACGCACTCAGAAAAAACTACTTTTTCTTAAATAATTATATGGAATTTTTATACTGTACACTAATACAGGTATATTAGGTGGGTCAAAAATTTTTTTTTTTTAAAAACCGTTTGCTAGACACCTTAAAAGAATTCTCTCCAAATATGAGCTCTAAATTTTAATAGAAAGATCCTCCGTGTCGCAGTTTTTATTGTTTTCCCAGTCCAACAAAAAAAAACCAAACCTCATCATTGATAGTACAGATAAATGCTCTCGAGGAATTTTGTAGGAAATTTAATGCTCTACAGAAAATTATCGCATATTTTTTCCATAAACCTCACTCACCATTTGAATGATATTGAAGATTTAAATTTGATTATTTTAAGACAAGCCAAGAAGACGTTAAGACTCGTTTACAAATAGTAAATTCTTTGGGCCTGTGCTACAATTGCCTTAGAAATAATCATATAGGTAAAATCTGTCGTAGACCTATATCGTGTCGTATGTGTAAGAGAAAGCATCATACATTGCTTCATAATAAAAGTAATTCTTATAATACTGCAGTAGTCATGGATAACATAAAAACTAATCAGGTAGATATGTCACTACCAGTTTTATATAATTCGTCCACAAAGAATGTGAATAAGAAATCATCAGTCCGAAACTATGGATATTGTAACAATAATATTCGAAATAAATCGTTAGAAACAAATTTAAATTATAAAGGGTTGCGCGGAAAGATAAAGAAATATATGTCATTACAGAATATGAAAGATTTTAATAAAAATTATACAGTCCAAAAAATATGTCAAACAGAACGGTTACCACGTTGCACTGTCGTAGGATCTGACAAAACTGGAATTGCGCCCTGGAAAGTATTTAGTAGATCAGGTAACAAGGCCTACTACGGCAGGCCGTTTACGTGACAAATGACTGGTAAATTCAACTTTGCAACCTGAGACTCGACATCTCTTTATTGACAATTGTTTGTTATATATGGCCTTTAAGAATTACTGCCATCTCGATATTGATATGTTATTACAGAAGAATACATTAGGAGTTATAAGCAAAGGAAAGGACTTAAAAAATTAAGAAGGTTAAAATTGTTTTCGGCGTTTATAGTTAGTTTGTTATTGGTTTCATTATATTATTATTATGGTGACGTGCATGACAAGAGCTATGAATGTCAAAGAAGCAAGTGAAGTGTGTAAGAATAAGCCTGTATGGCGCTCTGTTATTCGTGCCTACCCCGCAAGGGACCTGGCGTGAAATTATGTATGTATGTATGTTATTATGGTGGTAGGTGACAACAAAATATGGTAATTGGTTATATAGAATGGTATGGTAATTTTGATCTAAACTGGAAGAACATATTTTGTATAACATTAAAGAGATAATTTTTCAATAAATTATTATTGGTTCAGAGCACAAAGGAAACATATTGAGTCGAATAGAATTGTTTGTATGCAGTGGATACTATTTTGTTTATTTTTCTTACTTTGTTAATACCTACAGTCCATAAATTTTATTTGAAGAATGTTCATTTAGTTCGTAAATAGATAGTTTGAAGGACTAACTAGTCCTTGGGGGGCGATATGTTTGAGACAACGTCTGTCATTCTTTTCATGTCAGTCAATCATTGAAAGAAATTATATGGAAGAGAAAATTTCTCTAATTTGGAAAATAATGTAGTTTTACTTAATTATTTATATTACAAAACTGAACACAAGTTATTTGTTTATGAATTTGATAACTCGACAATGAATGACTATTTTTTTAAGTACTCTACGGACTCTAGTTCCGTACCCTTTATTTGTTTTTAAAATTTTACAAGCTTATTATTTTAATTCTTGTGTGTGACATTAATTAATTTGTGTTGAAGTGTATGTATCTTACGAGTAACTTATTATGTTAATTTATCCTAATTTTACTACTAAACTTATCTGTTACATGCTGGTGTTGTGAGGAATTATGAATGACTATTATAAAATGCGCAATAGAAATTTTTGTAGGAAATTAACTGCTCTATGAAAATGGTACCTTGTATTTTGGAGAATAAATTAAGCGTTCAATAATAGCGTAAAAATATTGTATCAAATGTTAATGTACTTGAACATTGCGATAGCGCTCATGTTTGACGGAGAGCTCATTTGGAAGCGTTCTGACCAATATCTGCTTTTAATCTCATGAACCTTATTACACGTGTTTACCACAATTAGAGCCCGCACGCCTTTGAGACCTGTATGTAAGAGCTGTACCATCTTTGCTCGCCGTCCGCATCAGCCGTGTGTACCTTTGATAGGCCAAACCGGATCATTTGTCTTCCTCACTCGGGGTGCTTTAAACCACGCTCATTGTAACCGCGAAGAGAGTAAATGACGCATTCATTGCATCGTTGATGTATTTACACGTTCCGTAACTTAACAAGTGTTTAACAAATATTTAATTAAATAACTTTTGACGCGTATGTTCAAATTCTCAGTAAATTAGTAATTGGTGCCACCTTGAATGACGTATCAAATAGCAATCAAGTGAAGTATTTTCTATCTATATACAGAGTGGAAACTTTTAGCGGGGAATTTTTAGGAGACTATCTTATTATGTATTTATATAATACATTATTGTTTGGAAGTTGTTCACTAGTTGCGAAACTCGAATTAAAATGCCGTTGGAATGATTATAGAGTTTATTAGAACTATACAGACAAGTATAACACAGGTACAAATATAACTGAACACAACAAGTCCAAACTTAATGCAGAAGGTCGTAATTCAATAAAACGCCCAAAGTCCGTCATTTATTAGATTTCCGATTGTAGTACACACATTTCGCTTTGATCGTGGTTCTCGCTCACCTGGTCTTCCCTCCATCAGGCCATTATTTTATACTGCACAAATGCAATGTGCTCGTATCGTAGTCTTCTTAATCCACCACACCTGGCTAATGGCTTAGCCGTAAGCAGCCAAAAAAGAGTACAATAAAACAATTGAGAGATTTTTAATTATAATGTACACAATGAATGATGTCTTACGGAGGGCGCTTGCCACCGCTAACGTGCCGGCTCTATTGGAGCCGAACGGTATTGCGCGTGATGATGGCAGGCGCCCTGACGGAATGACTCTAATTCCCTGGCAGCGTGGCAAGCCTTTGGTGTGGGATGCGACTTGCGTAGACACGTTGGCCGCATCCCATTTACCAAACACTTCTAGATCGGCCGGTTCGGCAGCGGAAACAGCGGAATCACTCAAGCGGCGGAAATATGCAACCCTCAATGAGAGTTATATGTTTGTGCCGTTTGCTGTCGAGACGCTTGGACCGTGGAGTCCTGAGGCCATGAGCCTCTACCAAAATTTATCAAAACGACTCATCGACTCCTCAGGTAAGATCAGAGGGCTGGTGCCTACCTCGGCCAACGGATCAGTATGGCGATCCAGCGAGGAAACGTAGCCAGCCTTCTGGGCACCTTACCCATAGAAGACGGTGATCTGGGCTCAGTATTCTACTTATAGTCTTGAGGGAGTATGGGTAGAATACAATACAAATAAGTTAATTTTTCTTACATTGTATTCAATAGTATGTAATTTATATTATAGTTATGCGTATTATATTATATCTACACAATTACCACAACATATTAGAGATAAATATTGTTACATAAAATTATGTTAAATTATAGAGAATTACTTACTCTATTCAAAACAGGCGCTAATCAGAGAAATGAAAATGTAACATTATTGTTCAATTAAGGAAATGGCCGATTGTATCGTTTAGAAATAAGAGGGTACCTACATAACAAAATTAATTATTAACTATGCAACTAAATAGCTGTAACATTTAGGAAACAGCAATAAAAAGGGTTTTTCTTTCATGAGTTTGCTGAAAAATGTATTCTTATACATCATTAGCCACTTTTGAGGAAGGGGTTTTCGAAAAGATTTTCCTTGTTCATTTTATATTCAAATGGAAAAGGGCCGTTTAAGGAAATCTCAAACGAAGCGCGTGACCAGCATTACACTGGCAACATTATTTCGATTATGTCAAGCATATTTTCAGCTGTAATTTCTTGTATTTGCCCGCCTGGATGGCTACCACCTCTGGTGTAGAGTATGCTGCCATAACAATCTTGAGCTATGTTCCGGTATAATGGCCAGGTTCCAGTCTCTGTTTTGAGAGCAGCACCTTTGGTGTTACAAATGGCCATAGCGGATGGACACCACTTTCCGTCAGGTGAGCCGTGTGCCTGTCTGCTGGACTCGTGCAATAAAAAAAATGAAGAGTTCTTCGAAGTTATTTCGTCATTGTAAAAATAATTTCCCTTCCTGTAATTATAAGATAGAAGATTATGTTACTTTAGTTTTTAAATTTGTTATTATTATTAAATTTTATTTATTAAATATTCCTTTCCGTTATTTATCATGATCTAGATATCTGAGACCGTTTTAGTTTAGGTATATTATGATGTGTCTGACTTTTATTAATTTATTGACATTTAGTTATTTAATAAAAATATTTCAAAATTTAAATGCTTAACAGTCTCTTATTTAAGAAATGGCTAAACCTTTCTCAACGAGATTATTACAAGTAAAGCCCTTAATGTATACTGCTACAAAACACTGTATTGAAATTACAAAAATATCAAATACAAGTTGTTTGCTATAACCCAATCGTAAATCTTTATCCGTGCAGGAACGGAGAAAGAATACAATTTCCTGCGGCCGGGTGGCCTGTCGTAAGAGGCGACAAAACAACCCACAGCCAGGTGGTAGGGTCTTTGCCCGACTGGATGGCTACCACCCCTGGTCTAAAGTATGTCGCCATAACAACCTTGAGTTGTGTTTCGACATTAGTGACCAGGTTCCAGTCTCCCTTAAGAGAGCAGCAGTGCATTTGTAGCACCTTTGGTGTTACAAATGTCCGTAGGCGATGGTAACCACTTTCCAGTAGTTGGGCCGTGTGCCTGTCTGCTGGACTCGTGCAATAAAAGAAAATTAAGGGTATTATTGTTTGGATTTATTTCGTCGCCTCTTTAATTAAGTTGCGCGATGTAAAAATGATTTCCCTTCCTGTAATTATAAAATATGTTACCTTAGTTTAGAAAGTCGTTGTTATTGAAACATCTCAGGTCCCGAGAAAAACAAAATCCATCTGCATATCTGAAACAAAGCACATATATTACCCGTCAAAATTTGAAATAATAACATTGAAAATCTTTTGTGGTCGTCTTCTTATGTTTACTTATTGGCGTACGGCCTATTGTTGTATTGTAATCATTAGACAGGTGTTACAGATTTTAAAGTAAAAGATGATCCTAGGAAATTTTATCCACGTTGCCAGACGAACATATTGCATTAGTGCAGTATAAAACAATGACTTCATGGAGGAGGGAGGCAGTCGAGCTAGAACCACGAGCGAAGTGAGACGTGTATACTACAACCGGAATCTAATAACTCACGGACTTTGCGCGTTTTATTGAAATACGACCTTCTGCATTACGTTTGGACTTGTTGTGTTCGGTTATATTTGTACCTGTGTTTTACGTGTTTGTATAGTTCTAATAAACTCTATAGTAATTCTAACGGCTCATAACATTATTATTAAATTTAATTTATTAATTATATAAATTAGTATTCCTTTCCGTTATTTACCGTGATCTACATATCTGAGATCGTCTTAGTTTGGGTATATTATAATATGTCTGATTTTTATTAATTACTAGCTGTCCCGGCAGACGTAGTCCTGCCCGGTAAAAATAGGGCTTTGTCCCAGAGGGTTGATAAATTAGGGTTGTATGTATTTTTGTATGTTGTATCATAAAAAAATAGAAATTAAAAATGTTGTCTAAAAAATAAAATAAAAAATTTAGGGGTGGACTACCCTTAACATTTAGGGGAATGAAAAATAGATATTGGCCGATTCTCAGACCTACCCGATATGCATACCAAATTTCATCAACGAAAACTGTGACACGAGAATTTTATATATTAGAGAGATGATTTGACATGTAGTTATTTAACAAAAAAAATTCTTAATTTAAAGACTTAACAGTCTCTTATTTAAGAAATGGCCAATCTTTTCTCAACGGGATCATTAGGTATAAGTAAAGCCCTTAATGTATACTGCTACAAAACACTAATGAAATTACAAAAATAACAAATACAAGTTGTTTGCTATAACCCAATCGTAAAACTTTTGGAAAATCCCAATCCGATCCCTTTATTGTTTACAAATACTATATTTGGAAATAACACAGCACAGAAAACATTGTCTTTCAAGATTCCCACCAAAAACTCCAAACAAGATTCGAAAATTATAAGCATTTTTGACCTAATTAAACTCAGAACTTTCCAAAAGTTGTTCAATACAAATTCCAATAAACCAAAATCCCTTTCCATTCACAAAAAAGATCTTTATCAATATAACAAAAAAAATTGGCAGTAAAAATTAGCTTATAACCAAAAATTACGAAAAATACAGTTGGAAAGTCATTCGGAAAATCTGCGAACAATATGGGGTCGGCTGTTCACTGAGTACTGTTAACGTAATCTCTGCTTTACATGTTTGTAATAGAGTTGATTTCAAATTGTTCTCAGTAGAAGTTATTATAAAAGGTTGGTAGTAAAATAAGGTGATTCATCTAGAAGGTTCGCGGGGAGGCGATTGTATGGAGCGTTAAAAATGTTATTGCCTCAATGTGGCGTATGATAGCCGGCGTTATTAATCTAAATTAAGATTGGAATTATTCAAAATATTAACAGCGACAAAAATTACCGTCAAATATAAGGGCAATGAGGTTTAATGTACTATTTACTTACTAGATAAGGTACCCGTAACTAGCGTATTTAAGCAATGGTTATGGTCCATGGGCCATAACTCGCTTAGTCTGCGCCTGTCTGTTCTCACTGCTTTACGTGTTTGCGTGAAAATTATCCATTAAAAAAATGCCTTCATGTGTACTAAGGTACTGTTGAAACCACTGAAGAAACTCAAATAAAAGTCAAAGGGTGACTTTTCATCGGTAAGTTTGATGTATTCTCGATAAAGCATCTTATATTCATTAAATTTTAACTCACCTCGACGCATCTTCGCTGCGGCCATGTTCAGGCGAATTTAAACTGCTCTTCAGGCGATCTATCGCTACATGTTGAATGTTGAAGGCTTAACTAGTGTTTTATCGCTGCAGCATGAGTCTGTCTACGGCATGCTTGTCTCACGCAGGCCCACCCACGTTCATCGAGTTGAAACTTTTTTGTTTTGAATAGCTTTTCCAGTACCACCACCATCATGGTACATATGACTCAACGTATAAAGAAAGAGATTTTTCAAACTAGTGTTGTTTTGGTAAACCCTAAAGCCGGTACCAATATTGTCGGCATCTTGGCGTAGACATAACGAACGATGTGCAGTTTCGAGGTAAATGGTAATCCAGAAGGCAAGAACAAATTTGCCGTCAAAAAGTTTGGCGTGTTAATGCCGTCCAAACAGTACTTGCCCCACGGCATAGGTCGTATTGCTCAAACCTATGGGTTGGAGCACCTTCTTACCAGACTGATCCCCTCGACGCCACTAAACGTCACGCCGTTCTTATAGTCGACGACCCCATACAATTAAATGACTTAGTATCGCTTAGCCTACGGAGAGTCTTTGCCTCACTTTGCATTTCCTACTGTATTTTTTATTATTAATGATTTGGTTTAATTATTCAAATATTCTGCGAGACATTTTCTAATATTAAAGTAATATTAATACCTAATAAACAATTATTATATTATTTTAATGATATGAAAAATAATTTATGGAATATTCTATCAGAGAGAGAATATTCCTGCAAACGGGCGTCCTGTCGTAAGAAGTGACAAAGTCACCCACAGCCAGGTGGTAGGGTATCTTCCCGTTTCGAAGGCTACCACCAGGTCAGCGACCTGGTCAATCCACCTGTTGTCTGTGGAGATTTACCACAAGGTCTCGTGCCTTCAAATTTCCCCGTGGCACAAGTATCTCCGTGTTATTTGGGTTCTTGCGAGCTATGTGGTCAAAGCACTTCAGTATTCATTGTCGGCAAAATGCTTATAACCTCTGGTGATTTCCCATGCGAAGCTCTTCCAGTATTACTTATGTAGATACTAAGATTTTTTTAATAATAAAATCGTGGTAGCGTAATGGCTAGCACACCTGTCCCTAACAATAAGGGCACGAGTACGAATTCTGGCCGGAACGCATATACCGCTTAGGCAGATTTGTGACCTCAAGTGCACATTATTTACCACGTGCTAGCAACGGTGTAGAAACATCAAGATAATTGATATGTTAAACCTGCCAAGCCACTTTGGACCAGCGTCCATTCCCCTATAGCGGGAGGCCTCAGCCCAGCGTGGGATGTTTATGGGCCGCTATTCTTTATTATAAGATTTTTCCAGAACAAGTGTTAGCTAAATAAATACCTACATTATTGTTGAAGGGCAAATAAAATTCACACATACAAAAAACTCCTTGTCCATTAATCAAACGAGCACCACTTATTCTGTCATTAAAAATACTTACATATATATGAGTGTAGAAATACAGTAGTACCCCATTATTTACTTCGGCCGTAATGACACAAAGAACTGCCGAAACAAGGCTACGTGATATGTGAAAACACGAATCAGCGTATAGGCTGTAAATGAATACATGACTAAACAGATATACAATGCAAAAGAGAATGGATGCAGAAGGCGCGGAAGGCCCCGCGACCTACTATGATCAAATTGATCGTGTACTGGCAGAAGGTGATGTTACGAGCCTTAAGAACAGACGAGCGTTCATGACAAGAGCTATTAATGTCAAAGAAGCAAGTGAGGTGTGTAAGAATGAGACTGAATGGCGCTCTGTTGTTCGTGCCTACCCCGCAAGGGACCTGGCGTGAAGTTATGTATGTATGTATACAGAGGAATTTTCTAGAGGGCCTCTAGAGCCAAATCCTAAACTTTGCTAAATAGTGCAAAATTAATGTATGGAAAATACAATATTTTGCTCAAAAACAACCTCTTCCCTTGGTTTAACATTTGACTTTCCTACACAGAAATTAATCCTTGCAAGCTATACTAAGGCCCGCTTGCATAACGATCGCCTTTAAATAAAATTAGTTAACCATATTAAACTGCCTAAATACGTTTTACACAAACCGTATTGACAGTTCTTTAAACATATTTAGCGGCAAATTTTGCGTTGTGCAAGACGCTAACTGTATTTAAGGGTGTTAAATACGTTTTGAGTTTCTTAAATTAATTTAAGCCACCTTATGTAAGCGGCCCTAAGATTTGATATTTAAATTAATTGAAATTATAAATTTGAACATTATTAAGGTTCTGTTGTTACAGACTATATTTCTACAATCGCAGATTTCGCCAAGGCTATACTATTAATTTGACATGAACAATGAATAAAAGAGTATATATATATGCGTGTGCGTGTGTCAAATACATAGTAGTGGGTGTAGTGATTTTCTATTGATTAAGGGCCGCTTGCATGAGGTTGTTTAAATTTATTTAAGAACCACACAACGTATTTAACACCCTTAAATACAATTGGCGTCTTGCACAACGCAAAATTTACCCACAAATATGTTTAAAGCCACAAATATGTATCAGTCACCGGCAGATGCATATTTGCCGCGTTTCACCTTGAAGTGCGGCAGCTCCTCCGGCAGTGACGGCTGTATTTGGGAGATGGAAAGCCGCTAGCGTATCGACGCACGTTGCGTCCCATCTTGTAACAATTATACCTACACTATCCAATATTATTTGTGCTGAATAAAATGATTTTCTTTCTTTCTTTCTCTCTCCCTTTGGATAAATAGAGTGAAGAATAATCCGCGTTCAGGTCACGGGTTGATTCACTCTTTTCATTCCGTAGCGAACCAACCTGATGGATGGCGAAAAGAACCTTGAGAATTATGCCTCGTTTGGCTGTTGTTTATTACTTGCCATTCATTTATTTCCATTTCGTTGAAGATGGAATGAACTTATAAATTATTGTAAAATGAAATAAATGTATTTAGTTTTGTGTTTTAGGGCCGCTTTCATAACGTTCCTTAAATTTATTTAAGAAATACTAAAGGCATTTAACACCCTTAAACACGGTTAGCATCTTGCACAACACAAAATCTGTCTTTTAATTGACAGTTCTTCAAATATATTTAATATTTGAAGAACTGTCAATACATTTCGTATAAAACGTATTCAGGCAGTTTAATATGATTAACTAATTTTATTTAAATGCTATAACCTGCTTACCTTGGATATATAAAATATTTTATTTATTTCTTATTGTTTAACAGTTAAGATGGTATATTTAAATACATATTCTGTACAAAATATCACAATTAAAACAAAACAGTTCCAATGACGTTACTTACGTAAAATTGCTTTGAATCGATACTAGTAAGTAGTGTTTAGCTTCCACACTGAAACTAATAAACAACTTCCCATTAAATATATTATTATACTGGGATTGTCACCCTGGTATTTTTCCATGTCAAATACGTATGACATAATGTATACCTCCGATGCACTGCACTATAATAAAAATTCTAATTCTCTTGACTTTAATATCTCTGAGTGAATTCACGTGGGTGTTGTGGAGTTATGACACAAACAACACTCCACCCGTTAGTCGCGTGACATTTGAGATGTCTGTCCAGGTCGAGTACTTTCCACTGCTCAGTTTGCATTCACACAAACACTGCATTCTCTTTTCACGCTAGCTGACCAAAAGCTGTATTGTATTATTCTAGAGTCGCTTTTAGGGCCGCTTCCATAACATTCTTTAAATTTATTTAAGAAACACTAAACGCATTTAACACCTTAAATACGATTAGCGTCTTGCACAACGCAAAATTTGTCGCTAAATATGTTTAAAGAACTGTCAATAAATTTTGTGTAAAACGCATTTAAGCAGTTTAATATGATTAACTAAATTTGTTTAAAGGCGATCGTTATGCGAGCGACCCTTAGAGTTATTCGCGTATGTAGCTTAGGGCATCTGCTTATCAACTTAATCCCCTAGAGTCAATTGAACGTCGAGTTTGCGATGGATGAACCTATACTCACAGTTTTTCTAAAAACGCTGGGCCTTTAAAGATACGCCGTAATCCGGTTAGTTAGAAGAATAAAGATTGTCCTGAGGAATTATTGTGAATGGTGCAACTTTCTTCTTCAAATACTGCACCGCTCGCCATCAGCCGGATTTTCACCTAGAACCGCTGCGCTCTTGTATGTTGTAACATTCCATCGAGATCAGGAACGCGTTGGTAGCACCTGTGGTGTTGCAAATGTCCATAAGTCCATATGTCCACATTAATCACAAGCACAATCACCACTTTTCATCAGGTGGGATGTCAGTAATAACTAATAAAATAGTTATCGTATGACTATATCAAGACAGTATTAGTAAGATATGATTTAAACATTGCCACGTCGGTGCAAACTAAAAGATTTAATTCGTTCTAAAACCTCCTTTTGAAATATGAATCAAAAACTTGTTTCAAATAATAGAATTCTAAACTGAATTTCGAAAAGCTGAGCGATAAAATATCAGGCTAGAATTGTCCAGATTGAACTAGAACATCCGTTATTGTAGTATCCGTTATTTTAGGCGAAGATACGGTCGAGCGCACGGATCAGTTTAAGTACTTGGGATCTGTACTTAGTGCGTCTGGGGATATCGACCACGACGTCAAGGCCTGTATCACAGCAGCTCGGGCCAAGTCGTGAGGTGATAGGTGTCATTGGTGACCCCAAAATGCCAATTGAATGGACAGGTCTATAAATCCATCATTAGACCTGTTCTTTTGTATAGTTTTACAGCGTGGCATGTACTTGAGCGACACAACCAAAAATTGCATTTCACAGCGATGAATATGCTGCGCTGCAGAAACTTCCCTATCCGCGGCAGTTTTCATGCCCGTGACATAGCAGACAAACTGTAAGAGTGTCGCTTACATCGGTACGGCCACGTTTTACAGAGACCGGCTAAGTATGTGGGGAAGAAATGTCTAGCCATGGCGCTTCCCCGAGATCCCCAGCCGTTTGACGTTGACTTGACGTTGTGAAGGATGACATGTGTGCGAATGGTCCCAAAACGGTCAGATACTCAGACGGCGCAAAGTGGAGTAGAATAAATAAGAAAGAAGACCCTGGGCGTCGGAATGAATGCTCCGAACGCAACTGGGATATAACGCTCGGACGATGACGATGTAGCAAAGTCCCTGTTTGCCTACTGCAAGTCCCTGATTGTAGCAAACGTACCTATCTATAAACTGTGAAAATGTCAGTCGAGCATTTTTTGTATCTAATTTTATTGACAGAACGTGGTAAACGTTTCTAGATATTAACTACCCACACAACTCACCTTTACTAATGGATCAACCAGTATGAAATTACTATTAAATATTTAATGATACTAACAATGGTACTTAGATAAACTTTTTATTACAAAAGCCCTCTTGAAAACACCTACATCAACTCAGCATGGATTAAACTTAATACCTCACCTTAAATAAACCTTTCTGTATAAAACCATAAAAGGTATAAAGGAGTCATAACGCCCAAGTAATAGCCTGTTAATGTCTCAGAGCGGAAGAAATAAATCTCATTCGTTGAATACAGTAAATAGTCTTGGAACATGAGATGAGTATAAACAACTTTTGTCTTCGTTCTAGCTGAGAAAAGCTTCATAAATTTACTTAATCATTATTTATTACTAATTTTGTTGTTAAATCTTATCTTATTAATTAGCGTAGTATTTATGAATAGCTGATGTAATGTTTGAACTTGTTTCATGTGTGCAAGTAAGCGCATTTCCAAACGATCAATCTGGTGGTAAGTGGTTACTGTCGCTTATAGACATTATCCTTTATAAAACCGAATGTTGCGGTATTAAAAAATGAAAAAAAGAATGTATTAGATTAAGATATATATTGGTAAATATTTTGTTTTATTGAAGTCATAAGTCCGCTAATTAAATTAACCGCTATAAAACTTTTGCCAGAGAATTGCTTTGATTTTTTTGCATTCCATAAAAATACACTTAAACTTGATATTTTGATGGATATCAAAAATCCAAAAAATCTTTGAAATCGCAACCGCAAACGGTTATATCGTTCCATTCAATTATTTAAGGCTCCGCTCCTCGTGAAAGATTGCTATCGGCCGCTCTGTGTCACATACGTCAGATAGTCTGTTGTTTTTCATATACTGCCAAATAAAACTCTTGGAGAATCGCTTATAGAAATTGACACGTGTCTAGATATAGAAAGACATAGCATAAAGTTCCGCTATATTTTGGAAGGTCATAGGGGAGCGGACCACATGCTACAATATATTCTAATATATTTACATAATTAAAACACATCGGCGTTAAAATAAAATTTTATAATCTAACTTCGGAAGCTCACAAGCATCGGCTTCTTCATCATGTAAATGTCGAGGCGATGTAGCTCCTAACAACACGAACAAAAGGAGAAGGCTTAAAGGGACAAAACCTGAAATAAACATAAGTGTAGTGTAATGTGCTAGCTATTAATGAAGAACACATGAACGACGTGTCTTTGCCTTAATAGAGACAATAAGAAAAGTGTCTACTTTCTTACTATGAATATTCTTATTTAATTTAGGTTATATTTAAATTACTTATTAATCTTTTTAGTTTAGATGGTAATATTAATTATTTCTTCTTAAATACTTGATTTATAAAAAAAATAAAAAATAGAACTTTGAAAATGTCGCGATAAAAATAATTTTAACTACTTTGCAAACAAAATTAATGGGATATCTGTACCTACTTATGCATAAATATGTTATGTAATTTTATAAAAAAAAGAACCTAATGAATTGAGAACCTCCTCCTTTTTTTGAAATCGGTTAAAAAATTATCTCATTGGATTTGACCTTCCTCTCTACTATTGTCATATTAGTAATAATATTATACAAGTAATTATAGTAGTAGTTTTATATTAGTAATTAGTAATAGTATTATATTAATAATAATATTAGTAATTAGTAATGTAGTAAGAGTATGCGAAAGCGGCCGCTTCAGGCTACCAGATACCACACCAAAATTAATCGGTCAAAATCCCATCTCAAGTTATTTCATTCTTAACTAAAAATATAGGTAAAATAAGTTATTTATTCAAGCACCTATATGTGTAGTAAACGCAGCACAAATTACCCATGGCTATTGATTTATACTGCTCATAGCCTCGCATGACCGCAAAGATACTTACTGGAACTAAATAAATTATTCACCTGATATAGCTTGTCGTTCTTTTTATTGAGTGTAGTTATGAGTCATTATTTAAAGTACCTAATGTAATATACATTTTATCTGTGATTCTGATTTATGAATATAGTTTACCAATATTCGGCAAACAAACCTATACATTTCATGTTGTTATTGTATTGTCAGACACAAGAACCAATATAACCAAAAAGCGTGTTTAAACTCAGAAATTAAGTTGTGAAAAAGGGTACGGAACTTGAGTCCGTAGAGTAGTAAAAAAATACAAGGATCATCCCGAGCGGAATTTAGTTTCGATAAATATTTTTTTTTATATATCCCTAAGTAAATCAAGTTACCTTTTGTTATGGGTTATATACTGTGGTGTCATAAAATTATGTATTTAAATTTAAATCCATTTCTTTTTGTTGCAGGTTACGTTATAGAAAGACAACGAGTGCCACCATATACCAAGTGTTCTTTACTAAAATTTTAAGACTAGGTAAGTAATTTTCATGCACATTATAAACATAACTAGATAGATCTCTTAATGGCCACAAAATGTTGGGCGCCAATTTACTTGGCGCCCAACATGGGGTGTGTTGTAAGCTAGGCCCATCATCGGGCTCGCTATATTTCGCGGTTTTACTTTACTACACGGTTTCATAGTACTATATAAACTACGCTGGTTTTCAGTGCCCATCTCCTAACGTACAATAATTTTAGACCCGTATTAAAATATCATTACTTAGTCACACCAAAATTTAAATTTAAAAATACAAGAAAACATTATACATAAGAATAACAAGGAGAAACTAAATACTAGTAGTGTAATCAAGTACACATAGTATTTTTATATACATATATCTAAGATAAAAATATAGAATTTTTAGAACTAGGCATGTTTGCTGAAGAGTTTCTTACGCCGCTTCTTCTCTTCAAGCACAACATAACATGTTGTGAAGAGGTGGTAAATTAGATTCGGCTCCCATAGAGTCAATAATAACCACAAACAACATTAAAACTAAATAATTAAAATGAAGTGGCGTGAAGTTATGTATAAGTTGGCGGTAGGCTAAATAAAACTTTAACAATACTCGCTGAATTGTCATCTTGGTCCTCCGTGATCACGGTAACTGAAAAGCGGCCGAAACCTGGGAATAACAAAAATCAAATAAATTACCGCGCTTAAAACCGTTAAAACGTAGTTTTATTCTGTATACAAGCAAAAATGTAAGGAAATATTATACAAGTATCTATTAATATACATATCAGATCTGTTAGCAATTCCTGTTGGCCGAGCAGTTATTCTCAAAATTGTTATTAATCTACAAAAGATTGGGACAACTTTCGGGGCCCCCAAGCCACAGGGGTCCCGTTTCATTGATACGGCTGATACAATGGCAGCTACGCCCCTGATGGTGCCCTAGAAATCCCAAATCCTCATTGAAAAATATCACCGATCTCCAATTTTAGATCGGGATTTATACGGAGCCGATTAATCTGCTAAATCCGAAATGCTATGTCAAGATCAAAGCGGATTTGTCCTATTCGAGGATTAAAAAAAAACTGACATTACATTCTTCATTTCGGACGTTTATTTTCATCACGGTAATAAATCCGGACCCAACATAATTGAGAGCATTTGAGAGATTACCGTTGGATGCTTGATTTCTTTCGTATTGCGGTATTTGAGCCGTTTAAAGGAAGCTTTTTACCATGATATCAGCTGTTCTATTTTAAAACCCGACCACTGACATTGTTTTTTTTTAAAGAAATATTTTTTTTTATTATTAGAGAGGATACTACTTTATCTTAAACAATAATATATAAAGCTGAAGAGTTTGTTTGTTTGTTTTCTTGGACGCGCTAATCTCAGGAGCTACTAAGACCAATAAGAGCGGAAAACCAATAAAGAATGTTTCAAAATTGGGGGTTTATTTTAACTATTCCACGTGGAAGAACTCGCGGGCAGAAGCTACATATAATTTACAATAAGCTGAAGAAATTTATACATACATAACTTCACGCCAGGTCGAACAACATAGCGCCATTTAGGCTTATTCTTACATACCTCACTTGCTTCTTTGACATTGAAGAAATTTATAAATAATAAAATACAACAAAAAAACGAACTTGAGACACAATACTATAAGTAAAATGCTGAGTCTAGATCACCGTCTTCTATAGGTAAGGTGCCCGTAGAGAAGGCTGGCTACGTTTCCTCGCTGGATCGCCATACTGATCCGTTGGCCGAGGTAGGCACCAGCCTTCTGATCGCCTGAAGAGTCAATGAGTCGTTTTGATAAAGTTAATGTTTGTGCATTTTCGAAACCTAAAGACTATGAAAATATGATATCGCTCCCAATAAGTTTCATATTAGAATTGAAATGATATACCGTTGAAAGTCGCACATTTTTTGTGCAGTAGGTGTACTACGTCTTAGAGTTCAATCTCGCTTCGCAGGACAGGAAAGAGTCACTGATCAAACGAAGTACCTAATAGTAACCTGCTAACTGTTTCACGCCGATATTCTATGAAAGTATGGAATCACACAGTTTGACCCGACCCTAAGAGCTGTAGTCAAAAGATTGATCCTAATATCGTTCTAACTAAAGAACATGACAAAAATGTGGATAATTCATTACCCCTACGGAGCCCTTTATAGTGCGTGACCAACTCGCCAGCCTGCTGCTGGAATATCCCCTAAAACTAAACCTCGTAAAACCCCGCATTCCTACCATTCGCATATAGGCATATAGGCGGGAAGTAGCAATCGCCTGTTCCGCGTAAGACCTGAAAATTATAAGATTGCGATTGAAAACAGGTTCTGGTTGCGCCAAACACCTCCTTATAAATTCTTCCTCCCTATCCTCGCCATCAAGAAAAGACTAAACTTTTAAATAAAGAATGCGCAAAACAACACATATTCAGCTGTCACCACAATAACCTATATATAACGGTTGTTGGAACAGAATAAAGACATAAACTGTTATAACTCAATTTAATGCTCATAAACCATATCGTAGTGAGTGTGTGAACCCCGGGGGACGAGTGCAGTGTGGCGATGGACTGGTGGCGAGGTAAGTCACTCTTCCCTTGCTTCTTCTTCCACATTCCTTTGCCTTCTCCGATGGAAAGCGGTTACCATCGCTTAAGGACATTTGCAACACCAAAGGTGCTACAAGTGCGCTGTTGCTCTTTTAAGGGAGACTGGACCCTGTTCACTGATGTCGGAACACATACCAAGGTTGTTACGGCGACATACTTTAGACCAGGGGTGGTAGCCAACCAGTCAGACATATGCCCTACCACCTGACAAATTGTCAAATACATCAAAATCAGCGTTGTTACTTGACACCTCGTTGTACAAGATCGTGCCATTGTTGCAACGAGATTAACGTTAGAATCATAATGTGGCGAATGATGGTGGAACGATCTAGTTAGTTTTAGAAAAAACTGGAACATTCTAGAAGGAAAAGACAAGGACGGATATATTTAGAAAGGCATAGAAGATGAACGAAAGACAGAGATAGATAGAGGTTAGAAAGGGATAGATTTATAAACGAAAGTTCCCGAACAGAAGGGTCGGGAAGGAAGAGACAGAGTTAGATAGATGTTAGAAAGGGTTAGATGTACAAACGAAAGTTCCCGAACAGAAGGTTCGGGAAGGAAGAGACAGAGATAGATAGATGGGTTCTAGAAAATTCTTCCGGGTATATAAACAGCGTAAGGTGCGCCTACCGGGCCAGTTTAGAGTCATGTTAAGTTCAAGACGGTGAAGTGACAAGAGCGATACGGAAGAGTTGGAAGAGAGGTTTAATAGAAGACAGTGACGAGTAAAGTGGTGAACTTAGTGACAAGTTTAGTGGACAGTTACGTGACGGAGGTGTGTAGCGTAGCTCGAGAGAGGAACCAGAAGCGAGCTACACGCGGTAATATCGGCGACGGTATTGTGATAGCGTCAACTTATCGTCGGGACTGTGCATCGTTGGTCGTGCGTATAGGGGCAAACCTGCAGAGAGGTATTACGTGCGGCTGTGTAAGTCAATAAAAGCTTTTAAATTAAAAACTGGTGTTTTCTTCCAATCCATAAGTGCCGTAAAAATAATTTAAAGTATTGTCCTATTTATAGTCGTAAAGTTAACATAATATGGAACATGTATATATTTTAATGATTATTTCGGTTACTTTATTCCCTAGTAACTCTTAATAGGCCAAGGGCAGACTATCAAACTGGGAATAAAGATAAGTGTGCATGCATTGTTGATATACATTACTCGCTGTTAGGGTTGTCCGTAATTTATTTGTTGATGGAAACCATCCGCTAAAGAATCTTGAATACATGCTATAATAATAACTAGTGGTCGCCCGTGGTCGAAATTCGACCATAATACTTTGTTGTCAAACACTATAATTCTATAATCACAGACTTCGCTAAGGCAACAATAAACAAAAGAGTATAAAATATATGCATGTGCGTGTCAAATACATGACAGTGTGTGTAATGGACACATTTTTTATTTATTTATTTAATAGATAGATAGATGGATAGATAGATAACTCTTTATTGCAAACCAAAACATACAATTACAAAACAGACAATATTTACAATATTTTCTAGGCGATACAATAGGCGGCCTTATCGCTCAAAGCGATCTCTTCCAGGCAACCTAAATAAAAAACAAATTTGAATCAGGTGGTGCAGGAAAAAGGCAATGGACACATAAATACTCAAACTAATTTAACAAATAAATATACAAATACGTACATATATACATAGTTATAAATATAATATACAATAATATACGTATACAATATTATATTACAAAACACATATGTTATTATAATAAATGTATTAGCATGATTATATTGTGTTAATCAGACATAGCTATTTATGGATAAATAGTGTTTTCTGAGTAAATTTCTAAATGTTGGTAAGGATTTGGCCTCTCTGACAGTAAGAGGCAGCATATTCCAAAGTTTGACAGCCTGCACTGTAAAAGAATTATCATAATAGGATGAAGTGTGTGCAGGTGTCACAAGTTTTCGATACGTATCAGAGCGCAAATTGTAGGCAGTGGATAGGCGAAGGAATTTAAAACGTTCCTTAAGGTACTGGGGACTATTAGGAGTCACTATCACTCACTACATAGTATAAAACAAAGTCGCCTTTTCTGTCCCTATATCCCTATGTGCGCTTAAATCTTTAAAACTACCCAACGAATTTTGATGTGGTTTTTTCCAATAGATAGAGTGATTCAAGAGGAAGGTTTATATGTATAATACATGCATCATATACTAAGGCAACATTGCTAATTTTAGTGATGCCCGTGCGAAGCCGGGGCGGGTCGCTAGTAAATAATATATTATACAGGAGAGTTCGAATGTGAGTATTCCGGCGAAAATGAATAGGAAGCCACTTGAGTCTTTTACGATATGTATTTTTTATGCATAATTTTAATAAAATATTAGCATTCGTCGCATATTGTCTATATAAAATATAACTGTGCGAAATTTCATATTCCTCCGTCTGCGCGATCTTCATAAAAATATGTAGCTGCTTGTTGGTGCTTCATTGATGACTTCCTACACTACATATGTTTTAAACCATATTAATCGAAATAAATATTTAAAATGTATTACTTTCTTAGTCTTCGTACACACATCCGTGCATTTTATCCGTACAGGAACGGAGAAAGAATACAGTTTCCTGCGGCCCGGCGGCCTGTCGTAAGAGGCGACAAAACAACCCACAGCCAGGTGGTAGGGCATTTGCCCGCCTGGATGGCTACCACCCCTGGTCTAGAGTGTGTCGCCATAACAACCTTGTGTTGTGTTCCGGCATTAGTGACCAGGTTCCAGGCTCCCTAAAGAGAGCAGCAGCGCATTCGTAGCACCTTTGGTGTTGCAAATGTCCATAGGCGATGGTAACCGCTGTCCATCATGTGGGCCGTCTGCCTGTCTGCTGATCTCCTGCAATAAAAAAAAAAAAAAAAACACAATAAACGTTTTAACAGTTTTACATAAAAACTTTTAACGTTTCACGCTAACAACCATTAAAACGTAATTTTATTATTGAAAATATTATTTGGCGATTTGTCGCCCGTGGTTTAGTGTAGATTCGGAGCTTGAGGACGATGAAATAAGAACACTGTATTCTTTTAGTGAGGTTTTACTTGTCTTCAAGTTATCCTGGTACATTACGATTTATAACAATAATAATTACAATGGTATTCCTTTGTACAGAGACAGAGAGTCTGTGTCAGAGAGAATAGAGTACAGTGTGTGGCAATGTTGCCAGTCTTAAAATATCTTGTCTGCGACACGTCATAAACATACTAATAAAGGTGGAACGCCACAATTAGTTTCAAATATTGAAAAGGTTTTGTTTAGGTTTTGTTAAATAAACCGGTATTTAACGATTTCGAATGGTTTTTGTTGCACACCACCAAAGCACAGTCATGAGAGAGATAGAATAATACTTCCTTTTCTAGCAGAATTATTATACAACATTACCTTTACGGTTTACACTCTAAGCGAAATTATTAACTAAAACCGGTTGAACCGGTTGCAAGCGTAGGCTTGAAATTATCATATTTTACTTTATTCCTATATGTGTATATGTTTTTACATATAATCACATATCCTGTATATATCGTGATCTTATAAATGACTTCCTCCTATTTAGGTGAAGCACTATACATTAATTGATATTCTCTTTGATCTACGAACTGTATCACTCCTTTACGAATCCAAAACATCAATTTGAAACTCTAACGACTGCTTTAGCAAAGTAATCCTTTACAACCCTTTTTAATAAAGACAACCCTATTGAACAAAACGAATATATCCGTCAGAACTTGTCCATTTATCTCTTAAACGACATCCTATATATTAATGTAATACGAACAAAAAGACACTTTATGTTTAGATCTGTAAAGTTTAATATGCCTTGTCTTTTTTATATGTAACTTTTCACCCCAATACAATGAGAGCCTATAGTAAATTACGCTTTAATGCCCTCTGAATAGAGTTGAAATCTTCTCGAATTGTTTTATGTGGGTAAGTAGTACGAAATTTTTACACTTTAGCAAAAAAACATACATTATAGGATGGGCCGTTAGTTTTATTTGTGTAGTGGAAAATATTGTCTTACATCATTATACTGCATAAAAGGTGTTTAATAGAAAAAAGGTAGATCCATAAAGTATTTGAGAATTGGTAGATAACACTTTATTGCTCATTAAAATAAACAAAAACAAAATGCATAATTACAATACTTCTTGGCAAAACAACAGGCAGCCTATTTCCTGTGGCCGGGCGGCCTGTCGTAAGAGGCGACAAAACAATCTACAGCCAGGTGGTAGGGCATTTGCCGACTGGATGGCTACCACCCCCGGTCTAAAGTATGTCGCCCCAACAACCTTCGTGTTACAAATCTCCATAGGCGATGGTAACCGCTTTCCATCAAGTAGGCCACCTGCCTGTCTGCTGAACTCAAGCAATAAAATAACGGAATAAATAAATATATTTCTAACACTAGTGGTCGCACGTGGTTGAAATTCGACCATAATAATTAATGTAAAAGACTATACTTCTATTATCACAGGTTTCGGCAAGGCTATACTGTTAATTTGACCTGAACAATGAACAAAAGAGTATATATTATGCGTGTATGTGTAAAATACATGGTAGTGTGTGTGTATTGATCTAATGTATTTTTAATGAATAATTTTAAAAAAATATCAGTATTCCTCGTTTCTTCTCTATCTAATATATAAAATTCTCGTGTCACAGTTTTCGTTGCCATACTCCTCCGAAACGGCTTGACCGATTTTGATGAATTTTTTTGTGCTTATCCGGTATCTATGAGAATCGGCCAACATCTATTTTTCATCCCCCTAAATGTTAGGGGTAGTCCACCCCTAATTATTTTTTTATTTTTTAGACAAATTTTTTAATTTCTATTTTTTTATGATACGATAGCATTAAAAGATACATACAACCCTAAATTTTCAACCCTCTACGATCAACCCCCATTTTTTACCGGGCAGGACGACGTCTGCCGGGACAGCTAGTATAAACTATAAGTGTGTGAAATTTCATACTCCTCCGTCCGCCCGATTTTCATAAAATGGGTACAAAGTTTTTGTTTCTCGTATTGATATAATGATTATATTATAAACATTTTCTTGTTACTTCATGTCCAAATTAAGTATATATATTTTACGTGCTGCATTCATTAACCACTGAGCGACTAAAACTTTATTCGTTTGACAATAAGGACTTAATAATAAGTGTTCGTCACTCATCTAACATTATATACGTGACCATTTCAAAAACCCAACAAACTTGGAGATTCGTTTGTTGATTAAGTGTGGAAGTTATCACAGCTAATACTTTAGCCTGGAGTTTGCTAACTCTTTATTGCTTAGCGAGTTTCGAACTTCGTACTCTCTCTGTAGTCGAGAATTGATTTCGCAACGTGAGCCCATTATCATTAGGTTCTTAATATGAGTATTGCATGCTTAAAAGATGTTTTTAATTCATTGTACTCATAATCTTCTTATAAATGAAAAACAATGTTTTTATGTTTGTCCTTGATGCGCTCGTAAACCATTGATCACATTTTGTTAACTTTTATTCGTGGCAGCTGTTTCTTCTTTGGAAATAAAACTCGATATAAAATTGGAGTGTATGATTATTATTAAAGTATAAATTAGAATCGAAATAAGCATATAGAAGTACGAATTGTGATAGAATTGAATTAATTTTGCCTCCAAAGCCGTTCCCATATCCCGCATCCCGTCGGACGCCTAGCTGCTAATTGCGCGAGCTATGGGCGTCAGCGGTATGCAGGGCGCGGAGAGTAGGTGTGCTCTGGCGAGCGGGCAGGGGGAGCTCTCTGTCCGCAACAACTTTCGTAAAGTGTTCTGAAGATGCCTAAAAGGGTATTTGGATTAAAAAATCTTCATATCCAAAAAAAAATATTAATGTTTGTTTTTGTAGGATCTTCTCAGAACTAAGGTAAAACAACAACATGCGGAAGTGGCAGTGATCTGGTCACATCTGTCGCATGACCGATAGCCGTAGGAGCAGACGAGTCCTGGAGTAGAGACCGCGTCTCAGTAAACGTAGTGTCGGACGCCCTCCAGCCCGATAGACTAACGGCCTACGCAAGCTGGTAGGTGCTGGATGATGAAGGCGGAGGACCGGGATGAGTGGGACCAACTTGGGGAGGCCTACGTCTAGTAGTGGACTGTAACTGGCTGGCGATGAAAGCTTATCATTTTACGTGGATCGTGCTGTAATCAAAATAATGATTCCAACCAGGCTCTGCTGTCACCTAACAAAATGTGAATTCTTTGATACCAGTTTTTTAAATATTAGAATATTCTATGAATTCTTCAAAAAGTAAATAAAGCTCAGTGTTCACAATATTTTGTTCTTATAAAAGTGACTCTAAATAAATAACCGCATATTAATACCGCGTATACCGACCGCATTTTAATGTAAACTTCGGAGATGTTTAATTTTAATAATGGTTTTTCTTAGTCTTAGAGGCATGAAATTTAGTTGAAAATACTCTGGGAAAGTAAACGAAAGAAATTTTATTTATGTACTTACAGCGTCTGGGTATAATAAATGTTTTATACTAACAGTTTTGTTTAAAGGCGTATTATCCCGATGTTGCTGCTTAAAACTTTTGATACTCAAATTACTATATTAAGGTAGAGTTTTAATAACAGCTAGAAAAAGCACAATACTCTTAACAATCGAGACTTACAACGCATTTGTGTTCTTAGTACGGGTCTTCGTTGCGTAAACAGTACCTTTGCAAAATTTCAAAATCAATCCGGACGTATGGTTTCGGAGATCCGTGACGCGTCAATTATTGAGTGGTGTTTCACTGATATAGTCATATTGTGGCGAACAAGGGTAGAACTTTCTAGCAACGTAAGCCGGTCTTAAGACTTTTACAAAATGGTAAAGATTTTGGAAGGAAAAGACAAGATCAGATACATTTTAGAAAGGGACAGAGACAGATAGATGTTTAGAAGGGATAGATAGTGAATAAAAGAATAACGAAAAGAAGATCGAAATTATGGGTTCTTGAAGATTCTTCCGGGTGTATAAGCAGCGTAAGGCGCGCTACCGAGTAGTTGAGTTCAGTTCAAGACAGAAGTTGGAAGAGATGTTAAATAGAAGACAGTGACGAGTTTAGTGGTGAATTCAGTGAAAAGTTTACTGGACAGTTCAGTGAAGAAGGAGTGTAGCGTAGTTCAAGAGAAGAACCAGAAGCGAGCTATACGCGGTAAATTCGTAGGTGAGTACTGCAGGAGCGGGAGATGGTTTACGCAATATCGACGACGGTATTGTGAGTGAGACATCTTATCGTCGAGACAGTGCGTTTTTAGTTGTGCGTGTAGGGGCAACCCTGCGGTGAGGAATCACGTACGGCTGTGTAAGTTGTTAACAAAAGCTTTTAGTTAAAAACTGGTGTTTCCTGCTAATCCTAAGGGCGCCGCTCGCACGTTATATATGGACTACGTCATGTAAAAGTTGTTATAATTTCGTAATATATCCTCCAATTTCAACCTCAAACCGCTTTCAATTGGGTCATCCTTTCATTTAGAAATCTCATTAAATAGCTCTAAATAAATACGAGTATATCCGTTGAATAATTTCACGTCTATTACGTAACGCGATTGGGTCAACTAAATTATTTATGTTTTCTATTGAACTTCGCAATCTGGAGATTTGTCGTTGGTACAATAAACCATACCTACCACAAAGGCGGCGTATATTTATTTTTTTATTACATGTGCTCAGCAGACAGTTAGACGGCCCACCTAATGGACAGCGGCTACCATCGCTTATGGACATAGTAAGACCAATCTGCTACCAATGTTCTGCCGTTCTCTAAAGGTTGACTGGAACCTGGCTAATGAAAACGAACGAATGAATTAATATGTAATGTTACAAGTTGCGAGACTCGAATTAGAAATGCCGTTAGAATTACTATAGAGTTTATTAGAACTATACAAACGCGTATAACACAGGTACAAATATAACCGAACACAACAAGTCCAAACGTAATGCAGAAGGTCGTGATTCAATAAAACGCGCAAAGTCCGCCATTTATAAGATTCCCGATTGAAGTGCTGACGTCTTGCTTCGTTCGTGGTTCTCGCTTGACTGCCTCCTCCTCTACCAGGTCATCGTTTTATACTGCACATATACAATGTCCTCGTATCTAAGTCGACTTAATCCCCCACACCTGGCTAATGACTCGACCGCAAACTGCCATAAAAGAGTAAAATTAGCAATGGGCTGTTTTCTAATTACAAAATTTTAAACACAACATAAACAAAAGAATATGATATAAAAGAATTACTACTAGTTTAAATGCCGGCAGGTAAAAAATGGGTTTTTTTTTTCAGATATGCAGGGAGACTTTGTTTTTGTCGCGACCTGAGTTGTAACAATATGTAATGTATAGTAGTTCTCTTATCATATTTCTATAATAGTCTAAGAAGGCTCTAGGTGTTGCATGCGTACCGGCCAGGATTCGAACCCGCGCCCTTTGAGTAATTTGACTTTAAAATGTAGAAAATATGTATTTTTGGCTTTTTAGTTTGAAATCGTTTTATTTTTATTATATTTTGGGCAAAGTACAGTCTAACGAACCACAACCAAAATTAATATGCAAATAAATGTAAACAGCAATTAAATGTCTTAGACAATGTGGTTTTTTCAAGCACTAAAGTATATAATGAGCAATTACGGTCAGACGCAGATAGAAGGAACAGGCCGTGGGGTATAATTGCAAATAAACAAACATTGTTAGGGAGCGATACGGCCCGCTCGATACAGCCAACATTGTCGGGAGGGCCTTTACAGCTGAATTGCCCGTTAGCTCACTGCAAGGGCATATTAAAGTTATTATGGTGATGGGCATTATAACACAATGTTGTATAACGCTAGATATTGTTCGCAACTTCGTATGCCTATTTCTTTTGTACTTGCGTGTCGTAAACGGAATGGAATTCGTGTTTATTGAAGTGGAAACTTCTTTGGACCCTTTAGGCAGTTTTGGGTTATGAAAAAAGCACTAAACCCATGTGACCATCACGGTCAGATATATGATATGATACACCCTATATAGCAGTACACCCACTCTCAATAACGACAACAATTAAGTAATAAAAAGTACCTTTTAAGTTGCCAAAATTAGTAAAAACAGCCCAGCTGTGTGCGTCCTTTTTTCCCTTTACAATCCTAGCACACTAAACTCTCTGTTACTCTCAACTTGATTGTTGGCATTATGCGTCCCGAAATTTCTAAGTACCTCCTTTATTACCAAGATGCCTCAATATCACAATATATGAACAAAATAAGTAAAAAAATACAAAAAAATTACCGGTGCAGCAAAAAAGTCACACAAAAATAACTATTCAATTTAACGACAACTCTCCATAATGCCACAAAATGCACAGTCCGTTCAGCGTCGTTATATAGAGTTTACGCTGTGTGTGTACGAGAAACTTGAACCTGATCACACAACTCAAAGTTGTTATGGCAACATACGCTAGACCAGGGGTGGTAGCCATCCAGTCGGGCTAATGCCCTACCACCTGGCTGTGGGTTGTTTTGTCGCCTCTTATGACAGGCCGCAGGAAATTGTATTCTTTCTCCGTTCCTGCACGGAGAGAAATATGTCATACACCCAATACTTTGGCAATATGCACTGCGCTATATACAGTCATTGAGTATAGTGCGGAGGTAGTTAGATCCAAGACTTGGAACCAGTTTAATATTTATTATCTTCTTCTTCTGCAACCAGATGATTTTCGCTAGCGGCGGATAATCATCCAAAAATTCCAAAAACACTCATCCGGCTAATCGTTGTTTACTAAAAATAAATAGCAATATCAGTCCATAAATGTCCCACTGATGGGCTCGGTCCTTCCACTATAGGGGAACGGACAGTATAACCGCCACGCTTGTCCAAGGCGGCTTGAAATGTTTAACACATCGGTTATCTTGATGTGCAGGTTGCATCACGATGTTTTCCTTCACCGTTGTTAGCACGTGGTAATTGTGTAGTGATACATAACAGGTCTTCAATCACTTGTAACTTATTGTGTGAAAAAATAAAATAAAGTATCTGTCTTTCAAAGTTCAACTGAGCTTTAGAGTTACCAGTGACGGCATTAGTGACCAGGTTCCAGTCTCCTATAAGAGGGCAGCAGCGCATTTGTAGCACCTTTAGTGTAGTAAATGTTCATAGGCGATGGTAGCCGCTTTCCATCAAGTGGGCAGTCTGCCTGTCTGCTAAGGTTCAGCAATAAATAAAAAACTCGTCCTGGAGAAACGCAAGTTGGCTCGGGGCATTTCCAACTTGGCTTACCTTCATTCCACCAGATTGTCCCAAATTTATTGATGGAAAGCCCATACTGTAAACATTATAATCGATTAGTTTCAACTCTTTAATTCGGAATATAAACATTAGTAGAAGAGAGTTATGTCAACATTTTTTTACGAATGGAAACCTGATCGAGGGTCATCAGCTGTGAAGTGAACTGGGGAAATCGGGGTGATGTGTGGGATTCGCCAAGTTGGAATGGCACTAGCACCTCTAGCCTAAGCTAAGGATACTTTTGCCACACCACAGGGATACCACTAAAATCCCTCGATATTCCGTCATCACCTTTAACCCCAGGGCCAGGGGTAAATAGCCTAGCCTCTCCACTGGCCCTGGCAGGCGGTGGCCAGTCGGCCTCTTCCACTGCCGGGAGATTACTTTTGTCCCTCGACATCTTCTTACTCTCATTACGTGGGGCGAATTGTAGCTCGAGTTGACGAAGACACGCGCGTGGAATACGTTGCACTCCCATCTTGAAACCATAAGGTGGGGAGTCCTTTCCTTAGGGGCCCTCCCGCGTCGCCCGCATCCTCCTTTGACAAGAGCGGAGCAATGAAGTCCACTCACGCTCCTCGTTCCGCCTCCTCCCTTGCAGGCATAACATGCTCGCAAAAGGAGGAGACGGCATCCCATCCAGTAGAGTTCTCGATCATAATGCGAACCACGGCCGGAAGGTGTTAAGTAAACCTGCATTAAGCGTCTTATTCCACGAGAATAACTTCCATATGATATCTGTTTTTAATATATATATGGGTTTGTATACGACGTAAAAACCACACGGCTGCGTTTTAAAAGTGTGCCGCTAAAACCACTCGAAACCAACGTTATTCATCAAAATTTTGTTGCTAAAGAACCGGTTAATTAAGTTTCAAGTTAAAACAAAACCGAAAAGTTTCTATATATTTAGAATATCACCGGTTATTATTTTTGCAGTTTCTAAGCCCTGTATAGATAGAATATTTCTGCAAACCAGTTTAGTGTGATATCTTACGTTGGATGACCTTTAGAACTATAAAACACCTTTCATTATTAAAACGCTTAAAATAAAGCAAGAACTTTTTACTTGCATCCTTTGAAGCTTACCATAAATTTTAATATATTAAAGTTAAACAATTTAGAACAAAATGGAAGCTAAACAAAAATGAATTTTCGTGCAGCAATTTTACAACAGTCGTTGTATATAATGAACATTTAAGATTCTTCTATACAACAGAGCGTTTTAAACTTATTTCAATAAATCCAACATATATATAAGCTACCTTTATTTTTCTAAATCATTTTTATTCACATTTCAATAATAATTTACTAACTAATATTGTTACAACGTAACCCCCCGACAAAGACAAATTCCACGAAGCACATTTTATGACCTGTCGGCATTTGGACTAATTCTAATTCTTTTATGATCGTCTTCTTTTGCTTACTTATGTATTGGCAAACGTTTCTAGAGAACAACCCATTGCTTATTGTTCTCGTATGGCCGAATCATTAGCCAGGTGTTACGGATTACGTCGACTACGATACGGGCACATTGCATTTGTGCAGTACAAAACGATATCCTGATTGAGGGAGGGGGGCAGTCAAGCGACGATTACGATACGGGCGTGCGTGTGTACATAACGAGAATCTAATAGTGACGGACTTTGCGCGTGTTATAGAATTGAATTTCTGCATTACGTTTGGATTTGTTGTGTTCGGTTATATTTGTACCTGTGTTATACGTGTTTGTATAGTTCTAATAAACTCTATAATAATTCCAACGGCATTTTAGTTCGAGTCCCGCTAAACTCGTAACAATATTAAGTGGAATAAAATGGAAATTAATAAAAACTATAATCAATACTCCAAAATAATTCACAGTTTAATTAATTGTTGAGATAAAGTTGTTCGAAGCCATTATAATATCCAGGGCAAAAAATCCACTGTTGACAGTGTTATTAAAATTCTTGGACATCCTATTAACAATGTTTTATGTGATTGTTCCAGAATGTGCGATACGTCTTCGCTCGATACGAACCGGCCGGGTGTACTCCGGCCAGCTACCCCGCACCCACGGGTGCCGCCTTCTCATCCCCCAACCTTCACCACGAAACGCCTTACTCATCGAACTTCACAAGCTCAACGTGCCCTGCTCCGCTGGGTTCATCAGGTTCGCTCCAAACACCCCGACGCTCTGCGGGAAATTGGAGCAGATACCATATCAAAATCGAAGATTTCTTTACTTATCTTCGACGAAAGACCAGGCCTTTGAACTCCACGGCCGGCCGATGTTCGCCGCAGTATACCGTCAAGTAGACCATTGTCATGATGTTCTACTGACTGCTAGAAACGGCTCGTTCGAGGTCGGTCCAACGACAAAACTAGAATGTTCCTACAAGATCCATCTACCTTACGGTAACAGGGTTGCTTTACGACTACAAATGGGTACTGGATCGATAGACATAAAAGAGAATGAGCTATCGAACATAATCCATGAGGATTATCAGGAGTATTGCCGAGGAATGGAGCTAACTCTCCAAGATGACGAGTCAAGGTGGAAGCACTGCTCCCAACCTGGTGATCCTTTGCGAAGTGTTCAGATAGTGTCAGAAAGCAATTCAGTGAGACTAAACATAAGTATTATAGCTAAGAAAAATTCCTCGGCCATGTGGCTTAAAGTATGGTGGATGGACAAACCCATAGAAGAAATCGTAGGCCATTGTGACTACGGTTGGGTGCTCTCTGGTGATTTTTGTATAAGTTCAGTGAGGGAGACGAAACGTGCGTGGAGGCAAGCTGAAGCGGAGTGTGTGAGGTTGGGAGGGCATCTCGTCAGCGTGCTGAATGACAGGCAGCAGCACATCTTGGACCAATTACTAATACATGCGTAAGTTGAGATTTATGTTTTAAACTTTAGAAATCATTTTCTTATGTAGCTATGTTGTGTTGTGACTACTAATACAATTACTAGTATCTATCTAATGCCACTGTTTTGAAGCAACTGCCAAAGGTGTTGTTTGGAAGTTGCTTTACAACATCAACTCCACATAGGCGACCTAACCAGAACTGATAATCAAGGTGTATTGTAAGTAGGACAATTGACAGTTAAATCAATTGCATCATTATCATCATCATAATTATCACCACCATCATCATCATCACCACCATCATCATCATCATCGCCACCAACATCATCATCATCACCACCATCATCATTAACATCATCCTCGTCTACCTCGAAGCCCGGGATTCTACTTTTCCACTTTTTCTTTTCCATTTCACGCGGTCTGGGCATTATATTTGTGTGACTATTGGTCCCATTCATGAAGTGAGACTATTGGACCATTGATAGTTAAATCACTTGGGATTCTATTATCAACTCACAAAAGTAAGAGCTTCCTTGATTACAATAAAGCACGTGTATAAAGTATATCTGACCTCTTAAGAAACAACACTTAGTCAATAATTGTAATTGTTTTAAGAATCTCTGTACTCTCTTAAATTATCAATTCCTTTAGCATAATAGCTTTATATAACAAAAATAGGAAAATTTTATATTAGCTATTTTGGTATAATTTTCAAGTATAGAAGTTAATCTTGTTCTTGATGGAATCAGCTCTTAGCAATAAGCTTAAATAAACAAACAGCGTCTTCGTGCATGTTACAAATTATTATAGCCTTGGGCCTAAGCCATGTGGGACAATCCTGCTATTTATTCAGATCAGCGCTCTGGTTCTTGGCCACATGCCACCAGGCACTGGAATAAACAGAGCGTCCCTTTGCCAGCGGTTATTGTTCCATTTATCTATATGTGTAAGCTAGATGCAATTGCTTCCTCAGATTTGAATATGTGAATCGACTGGTTGTTATCAAATGTTATTAACAATTCGCTGCAGAGTAGTCAGAAACTCAGTTTACTTGTTCATACAACTGTATAGATCTTATCTATATATTTAAAAATGAATTGCTGTTACTTAGTGCCGCTAAAACTCAAGAACGGCTGGATTGATTTGGCTAATTTTGCTTTTGAATTATTTGTGGAAGTCAAGGGAAGGTTTAAAAGGTAGAGTATATATGAAAAAATGCTTGGATTGGAAAAGCAACAATTTCGCTTTCCCTTACAAAGGAATCTGAGGCGGTACGAAGTTTGCCGGGTCAGCTAGTCTATAATATTATACAATTCTAACATGCCGTGTCTGTACATTAAATTTATTTAAAAAAATAACTGGGATAGACTATATAAACGATAGAGAACACGATGCATTATTTATTTATCTCTTGTCTGTTAGTTCGGGATTCATATAAAAACTAATGGGGCGATTTCGGTGCGATTTTCACCTATAATAATAAATAATATCAGCCCATAAATGTCCCACTGCTGGACTCGGGCCTCCGATTATAGGGGGAACGGACAGTATACCCGCCACGCTTGTCCAAGGCGGCTTGGCAGGTTTGACACATCGGTTATCTCGATGTGCAGGTTGCATCTCGATGTTTTCCTTCACCGTTGTTAGCACGTGGTAATTGTAACAATATGCACATTAGATCAGAAGACTGACCAAGGGTGCATGCGTTCCGGTCAGGATCGAACCCGCGCCCCTCGATTTAGGGGCGCCTGCGCTAACTGTCGACAGCAAATTCTTAGACTTGAAATCTGAGCTATTTTTATCCTGGTAATCCTGCGGGAATTTTCGTAGGAATGATTTCAAATGGACATATATAAAAATTTGAATTACAATTTTTACTGACCGATAGCAAATTTCATGTAATAAAATTTGTGATATTTTCTATCCCGGTAATTTCGGGTGCGTAAAAATTTGCTTATTCCGGTTTTCACTAAAACGATAGCTGCGATAATTAGTGTCCTGGGAATCCCGTAAGAATTTTAAGTCAAGCATGGACAAAGTTGCGGGCTCATCATAGTAAATTATATATTGATAATATACATTACGTATATGAAGTCCTTAGTTCATTATTCCTTGTTACTTTGCTGAAGGATAGAGCTATTTGTATTCACGTAACATTTTAGGCATTGGTTCCATAATTCAATACCTAAAATTATCTCTACATTACAACGACTTCTGTTAGCGTATGCCCACGCCATTTTATTCCATAGAACCTTTAGTAGATTTTAATTGTTTTGATATAGTTCACAGCCGCGTTGACTTTCCTGGGCTCGTCTCGAAATTGGCATATAATGAAACTGCATACCATACAACTTTACTGAATGTTTCTTTTAATTACCAATTTCTCTCAAAATTCTTTGTTATGATGATAAATTTTGTAAAATTGATCTGACTGCGTGCTCCCAATACAAATTAAAAAGTAATATTATTAATTACTTGCTTTGTTAATTGGAAATTAACATTTGCCCTTTGAAATTGTTAATAAGGAAAACCCGGCAAATTTCGTACCGCCTCAGAATCAATAAATAAAAAACGTTGATTTCTGTACGACGGGACGAACATCAAATGTTTGACAGGTAGGAATAGTTTCTAATTGAAAGCGAAATTGTAGTTTTTACTATATTCCAAGCTTTCTATTCAGACGACATTGGCAAAATTAATGCATAAATGGCATTGCAGCCATCAGTTAAAAAAAAATATTCCAAGCATTTGTTTCATATTTACTCACCTTTTAAACTTTCCCTTGACTTTCACAGATAATTAAAAACAAAAATTATCCAAATCAGTCCAGCCGTTCTCGAGTTGCACAGCGATTGATATTTATATATTAAGATTAGTGCATACGCTGTTGGTTTTCGCAATTAATAAATGTATTTCAAATATGCTATTTTTGAGCAGGCCTGGGGCTGGTGTGGATGACGTATACTGGATCGGGGCCACCGATGCCGTCCATGAGGGGGAGTTCCGCTGGTCTGATGGGCTTCCCTTCTCTTTTGCACGTAAGTCAATTTACTATTTACATTTAATTTTTATTTAAAGGAATGAAAGATTCTCTAAAAATGCGACACCTAACAATAATTTATAATAATAACAATGAAAATGTGTGCCGCAATTAACGAGATGAGGTTGGCACTCAGTTTTTGCTGTGCCGAAACTTGGTCCGGCCCAGCACTGATTTTCAGTGCCCACCTCCTTCCTCCTGTGAGATTCAAAATTATTTCGCATACTAAGGCCGCTTTCTGATTTTTCAGTGCAGAAGCGGTTTGGAAGCGGTATACTCAATATACGTGTTATCGAAAGCTTACCGACCAGCCTATATTTATTTCTACGAGCGTTTCCTGATTCGGTCAGTATCGGTGCGGTCGTGACGTATACTTGGCGCCTTAGTTAACACGCTATGGAAATATAGGCGTTTGGTAAGCTTTCAGTCCCGCTTTTGAATCAAATATAAACCACTTCTGCACCGACAACTCAGAAGTGACCTTAGATTTAAAAGGCTCATCGATAACACTATGCGATATTATTACATAAGGATATCCTATCCATTTTTGCAAAAAAGGCGCAACTAAAAAGTGTCTACGTGAGATTCCTTTTGAATTTCACATAAACACTTTTTTGTAAACGCTATTTCGTATTTATACATTCAAAAGGAGGCACCATGTCATACGATATTGTTGAACTGTAAGACAAAGCAAAACAATATGTAATTGTGTTCTCAGCCGACAAGTGTGCCTTGATTGAGGGCCCTCGAACGAAGTGCGAGCAGTCGTGTTTCAGCTCGAGAGATTTCATTAGTGTCGTATGAACAACTGTATTTCGCCTTTCAAAGTACAAATGTGAAGGACTTTTAACGAAAATTGTTAGAAACAATAATATCCACCCATTATACTTATTTTTACTTAATCATTTTTCCATTTTAATATCGCTAGAATGTGACTCTGTTGTACTGTACATACTGTAAACATAGATAATTGTGTGTATATGCGTGTATATATATATATATATATGTGTGTGTGTGTGTGTGTGTGTGTGTGTGTGTGTGTGTGTGTCAATGTTCGATGTGATTTGTACTCATCGATAAATAATTTCTTGGTTTTTTTTATTTTTTTTATTGCAGGAGATCAGCAGATAGGCAGACGGCCCACTTGATGGACAGCGGTTACCATCGCCTATGGACATTTGCAACACCAAAGGTGCTACGAATGCGCTGCTGCTCTCTTTAGGGAGCCTGGAACCTGGTCACTAATGCCGGAACGCAACACAAGGTTGTTATGGCGACATACTCTAGACCAGGGGTGGTAGCCATCCAGTCGGGCAAATGCCCTACCACCTGGCTGTGGGTTGTTTTGTCGCCTCTTACGACAGGCTGCGGGGCCGCAGGAAATTGTATTCTTTCTCCGTTCCTGCACGGATATAAATCCCTATTAATATTATAAATGCGAAAGTAACTCTGTCTGTCTGTCTGTCTGTCTGTCCGTTTTCACGTAAAAACTACTGGACCGATTTGGCTGAAACTCAGTATATATATATTTTCGATACCGAGGATGAACATAGGATACTTTTTATCCCGAAAAATGGGACAGTTTCCGGGATAAAATGATATTTGTCTGTTTGTTTGTTATGCTTTTACGGAAAAACTACTGGACCGATTTGGCTGAAATTCGGCACGTATGTAAATTAAATACCGAGGATGGACAAGGGATAATTTTCATTTTGGCCTTTTTGGTAATTTTGGCCTATTTGGTCATTTTGGCCTTTTTGGTAATTTTGGCCTTTTTGGTCATTTTGGCCTATTTGGTAATTTTGGCCTTTTTGATCATTTTGGCCTATTTGGTCATTTTGGCCTGTTTGGTCATTTTGGCCTATTTGGTCATGTTGGCCTATTTGGTTATTTTGGCCTTTTTTTGATCATTTTGTTTTTTTGGTCATTTTGACCTATTTGGTCATTTTGGCTTTATTGATCATTTTGGCCTATTTGGTCATTTTGGCCTATTTGGTCATTTTGGCCTATTTGGTCATTTTGGCCTATTTGGTAATTTTGACCTTATTGATCATTTTGACGTTTTTGGTCATTTGGGCCTATTTGGTCATTTTGGCCTATTTGGTCATTTTGGCCTTATTGATCATTTTGGCCTTTTTGGTCATTTTGGCCTATTTGGTCATTTTGGCCTTTTAAGTCATTTTGGCCTCTTGGTCATTTTGACCATTTTGATTATTTTGGCCTTTTTGGTCGTTTTTCCTATTCCGTCATTTTAGCCATGTCGGTCACTGTGGTCTTTTGGTCATTTAGACTATTTTGGCCTTTTTGGTCAAGTTTTCTAATTTATTTTGTTGACAGATAAACGGGGGATAGTATATATAATTAGCGATATAAAATGAAGTGAATCTTCCGTGGGCAAATACATAAAAATATTGTAATATAATATAACCTGTAGCACTTGCTCTTTAAACAAGAGACACGCACTAGAGGTTAACCCGCGGCGCAGCCGCGGGGTAAACTCTAGTTGGTAATAAACAAACGATTGCCAAGTGGTACGGTATGTACCCATCTGGATGGCTACCACCACCCGTGGTTTTAGAGTATGCCCCATTAACAGCATTTAGTTTTGTTTCGGCATTAGAGACTAGGTTCCAGTACCATTCTACGAGGCCGCATTAGTAGCGACACTGCTTGAAATAGAATTATTCCTTCGTTCCTGCTGAAATCCATAAAATAATGTATTTTTTTATACGTATGTCAATCCAACTAATATACATAGATGGAAGGATCAAAATGGCTTCGAAACATTGAAAATACGCCAATGATGCTAATGAAGCAATTATTCCCAATCACGAATCAAATATCAAGAAATTAATTATAACCGAACATAAACGTATTCACGCGACGGGCTCCCTACTTATTCTCGACCCCACTGCAGTAGTACACTCGAGCCCCTCGAGACTCCGTCAAAGACCACTCGATCCCGAACCACTCGATATCTCTACAGCTTATTTGATCGAAAAACTTTTATTGTCTGCCTATAAAATAGTTATTTATTATCATTCACGCGAGAAATACGCCGTTAAATGTAGTTATAAGTGATTGAATACTATTATTAGGTGTATTTACTTGGGATATAGGGATGATATCATGACATTTCCGAAATTGATTTGAAGATCTCGTACCTTCAATAGCACATTCATTTTTTGCATTGAAAACTTTTCAGGGAAAAAACACTGAATTTGCGTGACCGTCACGCTCAGATACATATATACAGTTGTGTGTGTGTGTGTGTGTGTGTGTGCGTGTGTGATATATATATATATATATATATATATATATATATATATATATATATATATATATATATATATCGAAATTGTTACTCATGTAAAGTAATGAGACAATTTCGAAAGGTAGTGGGTAGAAAAAGCACGTACATACCAGTCTGATGAGGCAATGGAAAGCAGCAGCTCCTCTGCTTCTCAGTGCGCTTCACTCTTTCACTAAATGATTGATTTAAAATTTAAAATATGTATTTCGTTTCTCATCTTCTGAAAGTACGTTTGGAGTTGTCTGATCACAGGGATGGAAACAGTACCTTTCGTCACTGGGAACCAACTTTATAATACATGGGCAGTAGGGATCTTTTTGTAAGTATGACATATATCTGTGTCAGAAGGTTCCGATTACTTGAGCTACATTCCATTAGGGACTCCCAACCGATGAAATGTGTGAAAATGAGAGACTCACAACCGCGAAGTACCGCGATTTTTCCCATTCCACTTGCTTGCCGACGTTAAAATCGTCAACCCAAGTGGACCAGTTATTCGACCCACCTCTTGACATGGTTCGCTGCGAGCGTTGTGTGATCGAAAATGATGACGTCATTAGTGACGTTATCGCCACGACCACAACGACCGCGGTCGCCTTGTGGAACGGCTAACGGAGCCTTTTAAGCGTTGTGAGCTACCAATGGAACGCGCTGTTGGTGTTAAGTTGATTTATACCTTTATATTTCAATTAGTATTATAGCTATCGAAATTTACTATCTTCATCCACTCAATGTCTAGACATTCAGGCGTCTTTGGGCTGTCGATTTTAGGTTCAAAGTTTAATAATAACTAATTCAATGAAGTGCTGATAAAAGATGAAAAGGGCAAGTATACTTGTTTGTTTTTTTAAATCATTTATTGCTACAAATGTATGTGTACAAAGATGTTTTCTTTTATGTGTCTCAATACATTTTGCCTTATTAGGCGTGCAATTTTTACATCATAACTAAATCTAATTTGTTATTTAAACTAGATTTAAGCACGCGAGTTCACTGTAAATGTCTGCCGCATGCGAAAGCTACGTGTAGCTTTTCGGGAGAAAACGCAAGTATGTCGCAATTTTCGAAAATTCATGTAGGTATTCAAAAATTAAGACCATAGATATAAATAACACTGTCTCAATTCTAAAGAACTTGACAATTATTAAATAGTACTAATAATTTAATTATTATTTAGTTTAATAGAATTTGTATGCTGTCATAAAATCAAAACATGGTTGCATGATTACGGACCATACTTTGAGCAAATAAATGTTATTTAATTTGAAAACGAGAAGAAGCATTATAATTATTATTATATAGCTTTTGTCCAAAGTTTGTTAACTATCTCACGGGAACTCTTTTACTTTCGGGATCAAAAATATCCTGTATGTTGACCAGGGATATAAGCTACCACCTTACAAAATTTCATTTAAATCGGTTCAGTTGTTTCGGAGATTACCCCGTACAAGCAGAGAAATAAAAATATGAAAAAAATCTAAGTTAGTTCTATTTCACTTCTTGCATCCCCCCTCGATTTTTAGCATTTTTTTCATTGTACAGAAATTAAACCTCTCAGTTTTGTTATATGTAAGAGATAATCTTGATTCTAAAATCATCATTTTAAATCATTTGTACAAAAGAGAGTGAAAGAGAGTGTCGGGGTGAAGGTAAGGAAAGGAATGCTCCGGTGGTTCGGGCATGTGGAAAGAATGTATGATGAAAGAATGACTAAACAGATATACAATGCAAAAGTGGATGGATGCAGAAGTCGCGGAAGGCCACGACACACCTTCCATGATCAAATTGATCGTGTACTAGCAGAAGGTGATGTCAGGAGCCTTAAGAACAGACGAGCGTGCATGACAAGAACTATGAATGTCAAAGAAGCAAGTGAGGTGTGTAAGAATAAGCCTAAATGGCGCTCTGTTGTTCGTGCCTACCCCGCAAGGGACCTGGCGTGAAGTTATGTATGTATGTATGTATGTATTTGTACAAAAATAACTCTAAAAAGCTTTTATTATCTACTTCGTTCTTTATTCACTTTGTACAAAGCTTTAATCAGCATTAATAAAAACACGCTCATTAACGAGCCTATTGGATTGTCCACAGACAAAATAATGGTGCATTCAGTTCATTCATTCGTTCATTTTACACAATCGCTCTGCTTTTGTCTGTGCTCGACGTCCCACATCAATCGTTTCGCTTCTGTGCATAAATTCATAATATTGCAATTATTTTTTAATCGTACAGGACTTGGTTTTATATAAGTACATATATTTAATTATATACATCTTCTCAATCCTGCTGCACATGTAAATTAACCTTACAGAAAATAAGATAAATTTTCTGTTTTAATCCCTAACAATTTCATTAAAATCATTTCATCCGTTTCCAACTTTATTCGAAACTAGAGATTGCTTTTGACTTTTGAGAGCTTTATTTTGACTAACACCAAAACATAAATTGGTTTCCTACACATTGCGGGCTTCAAGCCAGAGGGGCGTATAAGCAAAAACCAACTTTTCAGGAGATACAAAAAACTTAATAAGTTTTTTTCAATGTATTCAATGTCTGTCTATGAAAGTACTTCTACTAGTATTAACCTACTATTAAGACAAAAAACAGAGGTGGTTTATCGATAAAAATATAAATGATAGACGAAATAAAAAGAAACGCATTTTTTTTATACGCCCCTCTGGCTTGAAGCCCGCGATATAATAATAATTGTACAGTTTGTACAAAATTGCTCTTGGTTGTAGTGGTAGATGCTGGCAGTAGTGGGTGGAGTGCTGGTGCTGTCTTGAGTAGGGTGAAGAAAATACACCATGTTGCTTTCAGGGATTTATTGTCGTACTAGACCTTCTGCATTACGTTTGGATTTGTTGTGTTCGCTTATATTTGTACCTGTGTTATACGTGTTTGTATGGTTCTAATCCATTTAAGATAAACTTGACAACAAACAATAATACCTAATATTTAAATACACGTAAGTTATTTTCAGTCTATTTGTAAACTCTATAATAATTCCAACGGCATTTTAATTCGAGTCCCGTAACTCGTAACAATATAATATATATATATATATATATATATATATATAAACAAACACTACAAATAAAATAAACACTACAAAAAATATATTATTTTTGCGTACTGACGGTGAGACACCGGACACAAAATGTCATCCGACATATTGTAACAGAGTATTAAAGTTGTACAATATAGAACCGTTAAAACGTAGTTCTATTATGTATTCTAGTCGCGAAAACTTGAAAACAAAAGCTTATTAAATTTCAAATTGAACTATCAAAATTTGTGTTCCACTATTGTAAATTGCTAATCAAATTACGTTAACTCCATATACTGCGTTTGTACAGACGACGGGTACAATATTTGAACAGCATAAAGCTACATACATAATATAAATTTAATTTGAAAGTTCATTCTAAACTTTATTTAAAGCTCTTGTTTGATTACATTGTTTGCGCCGAAAATTGTACGAAAATTTGTCTTATATCAAAATACAAAACTAAATGCAAGCAGATATTGTAATATATTTATTTATTATAAGACACTGGATCGGTAAAATGGGAACAATGCATCATACCACTTTTCTTACCGAAATTTTTATCCATCTAAAGGTTGTCCGGACGAAATTGCTGATCTATAATATTATATAATTTGTGAAGCAAAATCTTTGTACCCTTATTACGAAAATTGCGCGGACGGATGAGTATGAAATTTCGTACACATAGTTCATATAGAGAAGGCGTGCAGATTTCTAATACATTTTTAAAATTATGCAAAAGAAATACATTAAATCAATATAAAACATTACACACACTACCATGTATTTGACATGCACACGCATATATACTCTTTTGTTTATTGTTAACGGGGATTATGCGCGTGCTATTATATCTGTACCTGTGTTATACGTGTGTGTATAGTTTTAATAATTTCTATAATAATTCCAACGGCATTTTATTTCGAGTCCCGCAACTCGTAACATTATGGTACCAAAAACCGATGGATTGTGTTCAAAATGAGAACAAAACCTTTTGTTTATAACGCAGGGGAATGTCTTTGGATACCGTTCTCGAACTCTTGAAGGGTCAAATGCAGCGCAAAAGCATGCCTCGAGTTTTCCACTTGTCCGTTACGATACGTTTTTCCACTTGTCCGTTGAAGTTTCAATTCTGTCTTGTCACGGTCACCACAATGTTAAAGAGTCTTCTAATTGCTATACACTACATTGGATTTTTGTTTTGTTGAAAAAAGAATAATTATAATATTTAATTGCGTTTTACAATACAAAAGGTGTTAGAAGAAAAAAAAGTGGAAGTTGCCAGAGACAATAACAAAAATATTTCTATATATAACATTATAAGCGGGAATCTAAAGCGTAGCCAATGTGTAAGCACATATTTCGATATTTGTTTTTCGGTTTAAAAGCATTGTATTTCAACCAAATTGATTCAATTTGATTGATTCATTTAATATCAGCTTAAGATACAATGCGGCCTAAAATAAATGCATAAAGTAATGTTTTAAATAAACAACATTAAGGTAAAGATTCATTTCGCAACACCTCGCATAGCTTTGATGGTCGTTGTTTATGCGCTGGTATTCAACAAGTTGGGAACTGCGACCCTTTGCCCTCTCCCCTGAACGGGGAGGACCGTTGTACCCCCTCAAACAACTATGTCCGAAATTTGTGACGTCACTCGGGACCGTAGAGGCAACCCTCTGAATATAACATGTTGTTTTGTTATAATTAATTAATAGAGGAACTTGTTCTTGCTACGTTAGAGTATGGCATATAATGTTATAATGAATTATCTGTTACCCGCAGCTTCGTTCGTATTTATTTTGAGGGTGCCGGTACCTATATATAAGGTATACAGAGACTTGTTTCCTAATTCAAATTAAAATTTAAAAGTTTTTATTCAAAATAAGTGCCACTAGAGAACACTTTGAAAGGCATACAGAAGCTCCGCAACGTGTTATTGCTGTTAAGGAGAAGAAGTGGCAAGAAACTCCTCAGCAACACGTCTAGCTAAAAATTGATAAAGCCAAAGTTGTTTTTTAACTATTTCAGCCGGTTCAGCGGCGGAAACAGCTGAATCACTCAAGCGGTGCAACCCTTAGTGAGAGTTGTATGTTTGTGCCGTTTGCTGTCGAAACCGTAGAGTCCTAAGTCTCTACCAAAATTCAAAACAACTGATTGACTGTTCAGGTGATCAGAAAGCTGGTGTTTACCTCGGGCAACGGACAGTATGGCGATCCAGCGAGGAAAAGTAGCCAGCTTTCTGGGCACCTTACCAGTAGGAGACGGTGATCTGGGCTCAGTATTTTACTTATAGTCTTAAGGGATTATGGGTACAATACAATACAAATAAGTTAATTTTCTTTTATTGTATTAGATTATTAATAATAAAAAAAATATACAGATTTACTTTTCGAAGAATTTGTGGAGTTGAAGCAAACAGTGCGTACTCAGTAAGACAAAGACACGATAAAAGGAAAGAAAAATATTATTATAGTTACAATAATGTCATGAAGTACTTAAATGTTATGTTGCAAAAAATATAGTGTGGCGACCGAGGGTGGAACTGCCCAGCAGCGTAAATCAGTTTTAGACCTTTTCGAAAGAATTAGAAATTTCTGGAAGGAAAAGACAAGGACGGATATATTTAGAAAAGGACAGACGATAATCGAAAGAAAGAGATAGATAGATGTTAGAAAGAGATAGACGAAGAAAGAAAGAAAGGGATAGATAGATGTTAGAAAGAGATAGATGTATAAACGAAAGTTCCCGAACAGAAGGTTCGGGAAAGAAAAGACAGAGATAGATAGATGGGTTCTAGAAAATTCTTCCGGGTATATAAACAGCGTAAGGCGCGACTACTGAGCAGTTTAAAGTTGAGTCTAGTCCAAGATGGTGAAACGACAAGTGCGATATGAAAGAGTCGGAATTAGAGTTTAAAAGAAGACACTGACGAGTATAGTGGTGAATTTAGTGACAAGTTTGGTGGACATACATGCGAAGGAGGTGTGTAGCGTAGTTCGAGAGAGGAACCGGAAGCGAGCTACACGCGAGAATATTAGAGGTGGTCCGCGCAATATCGGCGACGGTATTGAGGGTGTGACAACTTATCGTCGGAACTGTGCATTGTTGGTCGTGCGTATAGAGGGGCAACCCTGCAGAGAGGTACTACGAGCGACTGTGTAAGTCAATAAAAGTTTTTAAATTAAGAACTGGTGTTTTCTTCCAATCCGTAAGTGCGTAACCCCGCTCGCACGTAACAATAGTTTCTTTCACTACACCATTGCATGCGGTATCGTGTTTCTTATTACTCAATGTGTAGCATGTTCCTAAAAATTCTCTCGTTTTTGTTTATAAACAAAGGTATGCAACAAGTCATGACCTTTGTTTGGCTAGGCCCGTCCCATCCCTGGCGAACTATGTGAGGAATGCGGTGCACGACATACTTGAAATAGGTGTGGATGACCTTCTTGGAGTTCAGATGTTAAAACAAATGTATTTCTATAATGTCGCATGTAAGTGCCATTCATTCACTTCATCCGTTCGCTCCTTTCTGCTGCGTATTTAAAATGGGAGGAGGTTCGGAGAGGGAGAGACCCCGCTTCCTTAAAAAAATTGCAGGAGTTCAGCAGACAGGCAGACGGCCCACTTGGTGGAAAGCGGTTACCACGGCCTATGGACATTTGCAACACCAAAGGCGTTACAAAGGCGCTGCTGCTCTCTTAAGGGAGTCTGGAACCTGGTTAGTAATGCCGGAACACAACTCAAGGTTGTTATGGCGACATACTTCAGACTAGGGATGGTAGCCATCCAGTCAGGCAATGCTCTACCACCTGGCTGTGGGTTTTTTTGTCGCCTCTTACGACAGGCCGCCCGGCCGCAGGATATTGTATTCTTTATCCGTTCCTGCACGGATAGAGTTGCGAAACTCCTCCCTTACGCACGCATACGAAGTCAAAAAGTTCTACTCCAAATAAGAAAAATAAGAGCTCGAATTAACCCACCGAGCCGCGACGTCTGTAAATCTTTTAATTAAACAATAGGAAGACGGAAGAGTGTGATACTCGTGCTTGACTCATATAAGCGTCCAAATCATTTGGCTTTGGATGGTTTAGCTTGTCTTCCATACAATGATACACTCTGTATAACATTACACCCACTCTCAATAACGACAACAATTAAGCAATCAAAAGTATCGGTATCATGCATAACGAAATTTCTAAGTACTTCCTTTATTACCAAGATGCCTCAATATCGCAAAATATTAATAAAATAAGTAAAAAATACAGCAAAATTACTGGTGCAGCAAAAACGTCAGACAAAAAGAATACTATTCTCCATTTAACGACAACTCTCTGCACTTTACTTAGGATACTTATTATCCCGAGAATTTAGGCATGTTCTTTCCGTAAAATACACATATACATATATAAGACAATTCGTCAGAAAATTTTGGAATCTTCGAAATAATAAACTAGTTGTGTTGCTCTGAAAAACAAAGTTTTTATTTAGCACAAGTTTACACTATAACAACAAAAACAATACGATCCAGATACACAAGCCTACCTGAAAAACAAAGAAACGACATTTAAAGTTTATTAATTAGCTTGTCGATTCCTCTTCCACTCAATTATTTTTAGTTATTGGTTTTATTTAGCACACTATCGCCATATTGAATTCTCCCCTGTTTTATCTACTTTACGGCTTGTAATGTCAGTGGTGACATCTATTAATAATTAAGAGTAAACCTGAACTGTTTTATCCATGAACAAATAACTTAAAGAAATCTAATTTCTTTACACACATATATATATATAGATATAGCTAAAAAAATTGTCACTGCGATCATGTTTTTTTCATGTCGCCATTGCAATTCCAAACTAAAAACGTCATCATGGCAACGCGAACAAAGTTTCGTTGGTATCACTAGCTGGATATATAAATGTAAATAATTTGATAACAACGTCATCTATCTCAAGCGGGGAGGCAGTAGGATCCCCTTAAGCTATTCGGGGAGATTACGTTGAACATAATGACGCCTCATCAGTCAAATCTGCTAAGCCGCTTTGCCTGGAATAATCTTTGTTCTACCGCCATTTATTACAAGGCTATACGACTCGGGGATATAAATATAGCGTTCATGATTTTCATTTCTACTTAACTGTGCATACGATTTCCCTCGCTTTTATATCTATACCAGGAGCGTAGCGCCATATCAGTCGCATCAATGATACGAGTCCCTCAGGCTACAGGGGACCCGGGGGGTGTGTAGGCAAATGTTTCCAAAATGTTATCCACAATCTTTTATCATCATCATCATCTTCAGCCAAATTCAGTCCACTGCTGGACGTAGGCCTCCCCAAGTACGCGCCACATATCCCGGTCTCCTGTCTTCCGCATCCAGCCCCTGCCGGCGATCTTGCGCAGGTCGTTAGTCCACCGGGCTAGCGGGCGTCCTACGCTACGTTTACCGAGACGTGGTCTCCACTCCAGGACTCGTTTGCTCCATCGGCCGTCGGTCCTGCGGCAGACGTGACCGGCCCACTGCCAGTTCAACTTGCTAATTTTGCGAGCTATGTCGGTTACCTTAGTTTCCTTATGGATGTCCTCATTTCTGATTTAATCCATAAGAGAAACACCTAACATAGCTCGCTCCATAGCCCGTTGAGCGACTTTGAATTTGTGGACCAGTCCCGCTGTCAGTGTCCACGTCTTGGCACCGTACGTCATTATGGGTAGGACGCACTGCTCGAAGACTTTCGTCTTCAAGCATTGCGGAATGGTTGACGAGAACAACAATCTTTTATAGATTCATCATATTCTTGAGAATAACTGCTGGGCCAACAGGAATGGCTATCAGACTTATCATTATTGTCGATAGAGGCAGGAAATCTAGAAAGACCGAAATCGTCTTCAGCTATGGATGATTTCATATATAAGCTTGCCGAATAAAGGCTAGAAAAGTGAATTTTATTTATACGTCGGAGGAAGCTATGAGTCTGGTTGGTTGTTGTTTGGATGTATAACGCACAATATTATTTGTTGTGGTCCATTGATAGTCCATTACCATTCAAAAGAATGTATGATGAAAGAATGACTAAACAGATATACAATGCAAAAGTGGATGGATGCAGAAGTCGCGGAAGGCCACGACACACCTTCCATGATCAAATTGATCGTGTACTAGCAGAAGGTGATGTCAGGAGCCTTAAAAACAGACGAGCGTGCATGACAAGAACTATGAATGTCAAAGAAGCAAGTGAGGTGTGTAAGAATAAGCCTAAATGGCGCTCTGTTGTTCGTGCCTACCCCGCAAGGGACCTGGCGTGAAGTTATGTATGTATGTATGTATGTATTATTTGTTTACATTTTATTTACTTTTAAAATCCTCCATTTTATTTTATTTTATTTATGTTATGTCGGGGTGAAGGTAAGGAAAGGAATGCTCTGGTGGTTCGGGCATGTGGAAAGAATGTACGATGAAAGAATGACTAAACAGATATACAATGCAAGAGTGGATGGATGCAGAAGTCGCGGAAGGCCACGACACACCTTCCATGATGAAATTGATCATGTGTTAGCAGAAGGTGATGTTAGGAGCCTTAAGAACAGATGAGCGTGCATGACCAGAGCTATGAATGTCAAAGAAGCAAGTGAGGTGTGTAAGAATGGGCCTGTGTGGCGCTCTGTTGTTCATGCCTACCCCGCAAGGGACCTGACGTGAAGTTATGTATGTATGTATGTATGATTTTATTTTATTTCATTTGTTAAATCTTTCTATAACTTAAAAATCGTTCTAACGTAATAAAAGTTATGAATATTGTAATTTAATAAGCGACCAAAACAGAGCATGTGCCTCGAGCGGGTTGGAGGCGCCATCTGTACTTAAGTTAGACGGGCGATACATTTGAGCGATAGTAACGGATCAAGTTGAAACGTTGAGAATTTAACATAAAGGGTTAAAGTAAGATCAGTGCCCTGAATCCGCTAATATTGTTTAAATCGAAAGTAAAAGTATATAAACCAAGAATATTGCCTCTTGTGCTCGCATTTTACCTGATGATGCCCACTAAAGACGATGTCACCGAGAACGATGCTTCTCCGACATATATATAAATTGCAAGTGTTTTTAAGACTCTAAAATACAAAGTCGTATAACACCAATCTCTTACAACTCAAGTCTTATAATAAAGCTAATAATACATATTCCTTTCTTCTTTTCCTTGCGTAAAATATCGTATATCCGGTAACATTTTCTCAGATAAATAAGACACGGCCCATCATAATCTATCACAATTCATTGTTATAAATCATTTGGGGTCCGTCGGCGAAGAATACAAATTAGAATCGTCCAAGAATACGAGATTCATTAGGGGATACTGTTTTGTTCGCTTTTTGATGCTGTAGGGTTGGTAGTAATATTAACGTTTGGGGCGATTTTGTTACACCAAGATTGCTACATATACGCTGCTGCTGTCCAAAGCAAAGCCTGGTCACTAATGCTGGAAAATAACTTAGGGTTGTTATGGCCGCATAACGGTACTGGAGGGACTGTTTTGGAGGGACATTTTATAGCGTTATTCAGAGTTGTCGTTAAATGGAGAGAAATCTGACATTTTTGTTTGACGTCTTTTACGGCACCAGTATTTTTTACTTATTTTATTCATATCTTTCGATATTGAGGTATGCTGGTAAGCTTTATTATTCTAGCTTGTAATAAAGGTATAAAGAACGTACACAGCTGCGCAGTTTATACTAATTTTGGGAACTTAAAAGATACTTTTTATTACTTAATTGTTGCCGTTATTGAGAGTGGGTCTAATGTTATATAGAGTGTATCATTGTATGAAAGACAAGTTAAACCAAAGCCAAAAGATTTCGACGCTTAAGGGAGTTTGTCGTTAAATCGAGTGACGTTACATGTAGTTTACACTGTAATTTTTTTCTTTGTCTCTTTTATTTATTATTTTAGGTTTTCCAATGACGGTTCTAATAATAACAATAAAATGGTTAATTTACAAACTGTATATCAACCCTAATAAGAGTACGTCTTACACCGAACCGCGACGTAATTAATTGATATTTATAATTGAAATTTATAAGTGATGGAGCAAGATTAGTCATCAAAGTTGCTGTTTAATTATGTTTGATGAGCGAAGTAACTTTTTAGAAAGAAAGAAAGAAAATCATTTTATTAAGGACAAATTAAATAAATACAGTATAATTGCTAACAAATTTAAAACTAGAGTCATATAACATTGTCTCAAAAGGGGCATCAGCCTCAGAATAATGCCGGTCGGTTAAAGCCAGCGCGGATCTTCCGCTGTGCCCTTAAGGTATCGTTACGGTAGACAATACATCATTGTAAAGCATAAAGCTAGAATCTTAAATTATATACATATGTTACATGCCGACAAAAAGTGAATGCACATCTGCCTGCCATAAACCGGGTTTATTACCTTTCTATTGTTGTTGTACTTGTTTTATGGCAGTCATTAGGCAGGTGTGTCGAACTAATTCTTGGAAATTATTGCTTTTCGTCGAGGCATATTGTATTTGTACAGGATAAAAGGAATGCCCCAACGGAGGGGTGACGCAGTCAAGCGACGATTACGATAAAAGCAAGACGTGTACATTGATAAGCTACATGCATGATAAGCTAATGAAGTTTAGTAAATAGAATATAAAAAATATTAATTTCTGTAAATAGAGTGATAAAGTAAATCGCAAGTAAATTATATTGATGTAAAACAGCGAACGGAAAACATATACATCTGACCGGGTAGTAGCTAAGATTTTATTATTTATTGATGTGCGTACGCAAGTTTTTAAGACTATAATGAATAAAATAATATGAATGGCAGACATGGTCAAATGGATTTAAAATGCGTCAAAAATCGATACCTGTCTTGCCTCAGCGCTCGCCGCGTCCACCACTTTGAGCTTAGTGAGTCCCCGTATCATGCATGGCAGGTATAGGAGCCTCCATGTACAAAACCTCAGGTCTGGTCAAATACATACAGGTAGCCGTTCACTGGCTCTTAAACCATTAGTGGAGGCTGCAACTGAAAATCAGCACTGTGTCAGCTCTTCTGGACACAGCATAATACTGAATTGTTAGCCTCATTGCCGTGAATGTTATATACATTTTTTCACAATATTTTGTCTTATATAAAATACTTATGTCTTTATGTTTAGGTGTGAATCCTGTTAGTTTTAACTTCTTTCTCTTTGATGTACATTCATTCTCGCCAATAAATATTTCTTTACTTTACTTATAGCGACATACCCCAAAACAATACACATCTGTATAGATGTGGATTGTTTTGACGCCTCTTATAATAGGCCGTCTCAACGCGGGAATAAGTATTCTTTCTCCGTTCCTGCTCGGATAAAATGTGCTAAATAGAAAATTTAATAAACTTTTGAATTATAGAAAGTAATATTTGGCAAAGAAATTATGATTAGCTGACAGTTTCGAACTTGGACTTTGGTACGAGAGCCGATGAATAACCGCCGCCTCAACTTTTTATTAACTCTTGACAGTGACATGACTTGACAGACATTAGTACTGTCACTGGCTATTTCTAGGGCTATAAGCAAATTGATTTCAAGTATTTAAGAGGGTGGAGGGGGAAGGTTAGGATAAATAGTGATGGTATGGTATTAGTGAAAAATGTAAGTGAGATTATTTTTACAAAAAACATTAATATCTCAAGAGGTATCAGAAGTCTGGTGACTCCCTCGGGTAGTGGATCAGTTTGGCAAACATAACCAGACTTCTCTTGGCTCGGTATTCTACTTATAGTCTTAAGGGACTATTGGTACAATCTCTACTAATATTGATTGATTATGTGAAGAATGTAAGTTTGTTTGTTACGGTTTCACGCGAAAACTACTCAACCGATCATCATGAAACTTTGTCACATATTCTTGGATGTATTAGAAGTAACATAGGATACTTTTTATGAAAAAAATCCACGTGGACGAAGTCGCGGGCAGAAGTTTGTACAATATAAATATAATAACGATTTATTAAAAAAATAAAATATTTTAGTAATTATTATCTTGTACATAGATTGGTTTCCCGGTTGGCGAAAGCATAGCGGCCAGCCGAATGACGACGGGACCTCAGGCCAGGACTGCGTGGAGGCCCGGAGGGAGTTCCCACCGCGTCCTCCCCCAACGACGCCGACCTTCATGTGGAACGATAGGGGCTGCAGGGAACACAACTACTTCGTATGCGAGAAACCTAGTGTTGACGGTGAGTTGAGTCACACTTTCCATTAATGGCGGGATCCTATATCTTACCGACCATTCATTTGCTTTACTATCGGTTTTTATTTGGCATAAGTTTTTTACATCTAATGTCAAATATCAACCGATGGTAGGGCAAGTGAATGAATAAATAGTAAGATATAGCAAGCAGCCATAAGTCGATGATAGAAGGTTCGTTTATGTCTTTCAATTTGGACGAATCAACTAAATTTACCTTTACGAAATTATGAATAATTGCGCTGATTCCCCATTTCTCGTCAATCCTTCACTCTTGAAGTGTCCCCGTTTGAGCTCACGTGATAAATTCCTATTCTCAGTATCTTGATATATAAAATTAATGTTTGTAATTGTATGTATGTACGTTGTAGAATCGTAAACTATACCTCCGATTTTGATGAAATTTGTGTGTGTGTGGTTCCCGGGATAGTTTACAGCCACAATTGGAACCGGTAGGTGGCGCTGAGATCGGGTTCTAAAATCCTCCTAATCACCGGGAGGGATTTACGTGATTTTGTTTTTGAATCATTGTACAAAGTTTTTAGGAATTCAGAAAATAGGCGGTATGAAGTTCGCCGGATCAGCTAATCACTTATAAAAATTTACGATACAAAGAACACATTTTTATACCGCACTTTTCTGCGACGCAATTCGCTATTTACTTTTTTTTTTTTTATTGCAGGAGATCAGCAGACAGGCAGACGGCCCACTTGATGGAAAGCGGTTACCATCGCCTATGGACATTTGCGACACCAAAGGTGCTACAAATGCGCTGCTGCTCTCTTAAGAGGGACTGGATCCTGGTCACTAATGCCGGAACACAACACAAGGTTGTTATGGCGTCATACTCTAGACCAGGGGTGGTCGCCATCCAGTCGAGCATATATATAATACTCTCCCACCTGGCTGTGGGTAGTTTTGTCGCCTCTTACGACAGGCCGCCCGGCCGCAGGAAATTGTATTCTTTCTCCGTTCCTGCACGGATACAACAACTTCTAGATCTTATAACTATATCTACATTAAAACTAATTTACAATAATAATCAAATAAAATAGGTAATATTAAATGTCAACAGGAAAATATTAATTAAATGAAAATGCATTAATTTAATAATCAGAATTTATCACTTAAATAATCCTCAATTTTATAATAGCATTTCATTATTGAAAAATTCTTTAAATCTCTCCTAAACAATAATACGGATTTTTGTTTCTTTATACTGTCAGGCAATTTATTGAATATTACTGGTGCCATACATCAGATGATGCAGAAAAGTGTATTACTTTTCTGCATCAGTGTATGCTATCTATGCTTGGGAAAAAATGAGGATTACTTCTAACAAATGAACAAACTTCATAAATATATGTGCAAGGAAGTGTTAAAATCTTGTAATCTATTAAATATAGCCAGCAGCTTTCTGTATTTTGGAGTCTAAATAGAGATCGTATACAGCGTTTTTGCCCTTTAAATGCAACTTCTGTGTGCGTAGAATTCGCGAATTCGAATTTCGCGATGGAGTTGCGAATGATAATTTATTAAGGGTTCCTTTTCCGCGAGAATAGCTACGGAACCATAATAAAGACAACAGAGAGCTCTGATACAGAAGCTTAAGACGCGACCGGGATTAAAGTCAGCACAATGGTGATAATCTCCTATACGAAACTTTCTTTATACTATTCCTTCCATTCAGTAGTTTCCCAAAGTCGGACAAAACATAACTTGGTATTAAATGGATAGGTTTTTACGTCGTAAATATCAAACATATTTATTCATATGAAATATCGAGGTCAGTTGTCCGTACATTTATTGTTAGTTGGCGATTATTTACCCTTTGTATACTTTAGCCTTTTACGTCTCTATTGATGATTTATATTATGTCAGCTTCACATCTTTTGTAGCTTAAATGGAGTGTCTGATGTTTAGAAAATATAAGAAAGAGAGAGAGGGAGAGATTTATTTATTTATTGTTCTATTTTTAATAATGTCAGAAGCCTTAAGAACAGACGAGCGTGCATGACAAGAGCTTTATGAATGTCAAAGAAGCAAGTGAGGTGTGTAAGAATAAGCCTAAATGGCGCTCTGTTGTTCGTGCCTACCCCGCAAGGGACCTGGCGAGAAGTTATGTATCATCATCATCATCCGAGCGTTAAATCCCGGTTGCGTTCGGAGCGATCACTTCGACGCCCAGGGTCCGCTTTCCTACTTTTTCTTCTCCACTTCGCGCGATCTTCGGCATCCCTTGTGTTGAGACCGTTGGTACGCATGTCATGCCTCACAACGTCAAGCCAGCATTTCTTGGGCCTACCCCTTCGACCGGGACCTGGCGGAGGCGGCATGGCTAGACATTTGTTCCCCACGTAACTAGCCGGTTTCCGTAAAACGTGGCCGTACCAGCGTAAGCGACTCTCTCTCGTGAAGTTATGTATGTATGTATTTTAATGAGGATCACCAAGAGTTTTGTACATTTGATCAGTTACTAAACTGGTAAATACAACTGTTAGGTTAACACAACTTACAGTATAATTTCTTTACTGTTATTTACTAAGACTCTAATAAGGAATATAACAAAAATGTGTTGGATAATGAGATTAGTCTGTCCGTCAGTCTGTCTAATGAATGTCCTGTTAGACTAAACGAATCTCTTTATAAAATGTTTTTTTATAGTCAAAGTGAATGTCAGTAACATCACTGCTGCTGTTGAGAATTCTACACATTCTTGAGATAGGTAGTGATAGATAATACTTTGTTGCACACCAAAATATACAATTACGAGAACAGATCATAATTACAATATTTTCTGGGCAATACAGTAAGTGGTGCATACATCCCGGCCAGGATCGAACCCGCGCCCTTTGATTTAGGGACGCGTGCGCTAGCCATTACGCTACCACGACTAGGACGCAAATTTTTAGTCAACTAATTTTTTTTTAAAGAATTAAAATCTGCACTACTTGTTATCCTGGGAATTCGTCGAGAAGTTTTTTTTTGAATGATTTTAAATGAAAAAAAATGAATACCAATGTGATTTATTCACTGTGTTTTGCTTTTATTTCAAAGTAAACTGGAATATAGTTTAGTACCAATTCCGTTCGGAATAACCATCTCACAAACTGTTATCGCGTGGTTATGTGCTATTGCCAGGATTACAGTTGCACTTCCAAGAAACAGGGTTACGACTTCATGGAGTGGAAACTTCTTTAACTGCAGCGAGTTGACTTTTATACACACTAACTTGTAGATATGTTTACATTTTATCAATATCTACTATGGAGTTTATTGAACTAGAACGAAGTATATTTATGACAATGAATATTAATATATATAAATATAATATTGTCAGCCCATACATGTCCCACTGCTGGGCTCGGGCCTTCTATTACAGGGGGAACGGACAGTATACCCGCCACGCTTGTCCAAGGCGGCTTGGCAGGTTTGACACATCGGTTATCTCGATGTGCATGTTGCATCACGATGTTTTCCTTCACCGTTTTTAGCACGTGGTAATTGTAACAATATGCACATTAGATCAGAAAAGTGACTAAGAAGTGCATGCGTTTCGGTCAGGATCGAACCCGCGTCCTTCGATTTAGGGGCGCGTGCGCTGACCATTACGCTACCACGAATGTTAATAACTACATATTTATTAAACTATGTTTTAACGGTTTTAAGCGCGGTAATTTATTTGATTTTTTGTTATTCCGACGTTTCGGCTACATTTCAGTGGCCGTGATCAGGTAAGACAAAGATGAAGTGTCAACGAGTATTGACAAAGTTTTATTTAGCCTACCGCCGTTTAAAACCGTTAAAACGTAGTTTTATTATGTATACAAGTCGTAAAAACTTAAGAAAATATTACCTACATATTATTTAAACTAAACTATAAAATTAAATACTACTATAAACATATTTACAATTAAAAGATGTAGCCCAAATCGCTGTCGGTGGAGAGCGTTCCCAAAATGCTGACCGCATTCCCTCGTTGTATGGCAACGCTTATTCGTTGCCCTAAATATAGGCCAGCCCTTTGATCACGGGAGACTTCTTTCAATCGTCTTGAAAGGTCTCGATAATGTTGATAAGCCTCACGTCCCCATGGCCCCAAAGTCTCAACCCCGAAAGCTACAAATATGTATCCGTCACCGATGGATGAATATTTGCGGTGTTTCAGGGTCACTTGAAATGCGGCAGTTACCCCGGCAGTGACGGCTGTATTTGGAAGATGGGAAGCCGCCAACGTATTGATACACGTTGCGTCCCATACTAAGGGGCGTCCCATCTTCCAAGGTACCAACGACATTCCATCCGGTCACCTGCCATATTTGTTTTAAAAGGGTTCAAGAATCAAAACTTCTCGTCTTCTTCTAAATCGTTCACTCACTGCTGAGTATTGTGACTTTGATGGCGGTGAATAATTCCTTATTGTAGTTTTGAGCACGGTGAACGGCCTAATTTATCAAACATGTCCAGCTTCTCAGCAATACAGTCAATCCACTTATTTAAAGACTTAACACCAGGTCTTTTGCCTTCTACTTTTCCAGTAACCACAACTCTCGCCATATTGTCTGGTACTTTTGGGCGACGTGGCCAAAGAACTTCAGAATCCGTTATGGGCATACTGCTGATAATCTCTGGTGATCTATAATTTCGATGTATCATAACTAGCTAAACTCCTTAACACGCATCTTGTTAACGCTTCTTCCTTCGTTGATAACTCCTTCACAGTACAGGCTGTCCGTTTATGGAACTCACTGCCACTCAATATCCAACAAGCTAAGTCAGTCTCTTTTAAAATCATAGTTTTCACTCGCACTGAGTTTTAGTAAACTCTTTAAAAGACGATAAAATCTCCGCACGGAAATCGGCTAACGCCTCAGTAATTTCGTCCTCTCTGTTTTTCTTTCTTCCAAAGCGAGTTCCAGAGGAATTATCCTGCTTTCGCAGTTTAGATAAGTCAGGTTGAGAGCCCGATCCATGCGAGGATGATTGTAGAAAATTCATCATTGCGTATTTAGTTCCGTAAATAGGAAGATAGTTAAATTACACCGGTAGCATATTAAGATAGTTAAGTAATCTTGCACTATTTGATCACTATTTGAAATAATATACACATAAAATAATCTGTTCATTAATGTGAATCACAATTAGAGTAATGACATAAATATAATGCATTAATTTAACTTTTGAATTTGGTTGAGGTATTAGGTCAATATGTAAGCGATACAGCTAGTGTGCGCCGCGCGCGCTCCGCGTATCGAATGAAATATTTATTGTGTACATTGAATCGTTCATTCATCCTAAACCATACATACAACACACTACATATTTTATAACTTTCCATAAACGTCCTATTTCTGGACTAGGGCTTTTCATTTATAGGGGACCGGATATATCGGTTATCTCGGTGTGCCTGTCTCATCACGATGTTTTCCTTCATCGTTAGCACGTGGTAATACCAAGTCACGACCAGGATTCCAACCCGTGCCCTTTTAGAGTTTGAGACGCGAATGCGCCAAGCACGAAGCCACCGCAACTTGTTAATAATACCAACACGTTTTTCACCAAAATGCGTGCGCTACCCGCATAAGTTGTACATTGTATTTCTTACACAACAGTTGACCTGTTTCCATAGTATATGGGTTAAATATTTCTGTGCATTTCTGAAGTTATTTACACGCTTTGAATGAACTTTGTATACAACTACAAATAAGCAAGGAATAATTTATTTACAAGTCTGCACTGTTTCGTTTTGGTTTGTGATGCAGGATTTTTTTTAATCTCTTATGACATGATAGAGGCAGGCTTAAATCCTTGGCTTGATTACAGCTATCGCGACCGGCTCGGTATGTATTTCTTAGCTATATGAAACAGTTAGCCTAGAGCTAAGGGGCCATAAGGGGATTGTGTCTTACATAGGACAGACAGACAAGCAAATGTATGGAAATGTTGTTTTCATAACTATTAATTTTTTTGCAATAATTTCTAGGATGAAAGAAAGAAAAAGAATTATTGACTTAAAAAAATACGACGCTACACATAATCAAAAAATTTACTCAAAACACAAAAACTATATGTCGGAGGGAAGCTATATTGGATGTATTGTTGACTGGATGTATAACGCACAATATCATTTGTTTACATTTTAATTACTTCTAAAATTCTTAATTTAATTTAATTTGATTTATTAAATGTTTCTATAACTTAAAGATCGTTCTAACCTAATAAAAGTTATGAATATTGTAATTTAATAAACGACCAATGAGAGCAAAGCATGTCTAGAGCGGGGTCAGACGCGCCCTCTATACTTTGGTAGTATCTACTTCGGTAGACGGAGGAGTTTTTTGTGGCACATTGGGTTGATGGTAGCAGGTCGAGTTGGACCTTAGAGTATTTTTAAAGAAAGTGTTTTAAGTTAGAAGTATGAGTGGGTGCCCTGAACCCGCTGCTCGGTCTAAACTATGTTAAAATGTCTTTTAAATCTAAATTAAAAGTGTATAAACCGTTGGCCTTGTGTTTTATGCTCGCATTTTACCCTGATGACGCCCACTAAACCTGCAATAACTAAAAGAGATGTCGTGAGAACGAGGCCGTTCTGCGTCATCACTACAAAGTATAAAACAAAGTCGCCTTTTCTGTCCCTATATCCCTATGTGCGCTTAAATCTTTAAAACTACCCAACGAATTTTGATGTGGTTTTTTCCAATAGATAGAGTGATTCAAGAGGAAGGTTTATATGTATAATACATGCATCATATACTAAGGCAACATTGCTAATTTTAGAGGTTTCTATGTAGTGATGCCCGTGCAAGTCGGAGCGGGCCGCTATGTTTTTATAATTGCACCCGTGCGAAGCCGGGGCGGGTCGCTAGTATATAATACACAAATAAATAAGGCTTGTACGTCGAGTTTTTTTGTCATTGGTTTTTATATTAGAAAAACAAAAACAGTAATATTATTAAATAAAATATAAGATATAGATAAGGTAAACAATTTTTAAGTATACGTCTTGCTGGGGAGGTTCCTGTCGCTTCTCCTTCATAGTAATAACACGTTGCGAAGCGATGTATAGTCACGTAATGAAAGTGTTCTGTGACTTAGTTCGAAAACGTAACATGTGCTCGTGGAACGTTAAATGAATTAATTTAAAAACTAGCGAACATTTTCATACCACGACTGTACGTTGAATAGGAAATTAAATTAAATTTTAACTTAAATAACATTCTCCAATGAGACTTATTTTGAGTAAAAACTTTTGAATTTGAATATAATAATAATAATAAAACTTTATTTATTTCTCCACACAACAGATTCAGAAAGAAACCTGGTGTGTGAGATTGGTGCCTGAAATAGATTTCTAAGAAATCTGTATGACAGGTCACCAGTGCTCCACTCCATGGCTAAAATAAAAGATTCTTAAAAATAACTTAAATTTAAAATTACATAGTTAAGACAGAAATAAGCTATTTGAAAGAAAACGAATGTATAAGCATTTGTGAGCGTGTGTTCGGGTGTGTGTGGGTGAATATAGATATTAAAGTATGTTTCAATTCTAAGGGATTACATATTAGTACTTTTAGTATTTTACATAAGTGGATGAAGCTGACCTTCTGCCTCATCATAACTTAAGGTTTTAAGCCATTTGGTGATTTTTTCTTTACAGGCATAATTTTCTAGCGGGTATATTTGTAGAATATTATTTACTTTATTATATAGGTATGGTCCAAGAAAGGGGAAAAATCTTTGGACTAGGCTCGTCTGGCAAGTTCTTAGGTTACAAACAGCAGTTTTCCTGCGCTATGACTAATGGTGGAATCCTGTCTTACAATTCCTGCACTTGTCTTATAGTAGTTTTAAAATTTGAAATTACTTGTACCGAGCTCAAGTCAATTTTAACCGATAATCAGGCAAAAGAGCGCTTGGTAAGGATATAGGAAACGGCCACAGGGGACCCTAAAAATAGAAGGTACATTCAGTCAGTGAAACCACCCATCATAATGTAATCCGGCCAAACCCCAAAACCGACAACCCAATTTTTATCATGTCACACAAGGATTAAATTACGGGGCAAACATTCCGATTGTTGTGTCTATATAAACGGGATTTGGGTGAATCCCGCGGGATTACCGGGAACGTGACACACGAGTATAGAGAGTCGGCGGATTTTAGAGGCAATCATCACTTCTATAGACGTATTTATAATAAAGCCTTTGAGAATTTTGAACAGCTATATTACGAATCTTAAATCTTACACAAATATCTACATACATATTGATACGTGAAGCAATACTTTGTACGAAAATTGCGCGCACGGAGGAGTGTGAAATTTCGCACACTTCTAGTTTATATAGAGAAAGCTATTTTTTTTTAAATGATGCATAAAAACTACAGTAAATCGATAAAAGAAACTTGAGAAGTATCAAGAGACACCCAGGTGGAATGAAGTTAGTTATAATGCGAGTCTTTATTGTTATCATTGTCTGTATAAAATCTTACCTTACCTAACTCCATCAGCAATACCCGGAACTTGTTCAGAAACACTGTCAGGACTCATTATTGTTATTATTTTTTATTATTAATTATGTACCAAAAACCTGTTTACAATAGAAAGACGAAACGAAAATAACTGGCTTGCTTTCTATGAGAGAGAGAGACAAAGACAGACTGAGAAACTATAGCAAAAAGTGTTGTTACAACTTTTAGTCTTAATTTTTTCCGTCTAGCCCCCTTTCGCAATGCGCGTAAGGAACTTCGTTCCAAAACATTACATGAACTACCATGTATTTGACACTCACACCCATATTTACTCTTTTGTTTATTTTTCATGTCAAATTGACAGTGTAGCCTTGGCGAAATCTGTGATTGTAGAAGTATATACTTTGACAATAAATTAATTATTATAATCGGATTTCGACCACGGGCAACCACTAGTATATTGTGTATTCTTCTCTGTAATGTTGGTATAGAACATCCTTTCCCCAACTGGGCGATAACGCCCCCTTGTGGGCGCTGCAGGCCTAAAGGGAGGCGGTAAGAGACCCAGAAAAAAATGGGGGCGTTGTATAGAGGCTTGGGAGACAATTTGTAATTTCATCTAGCTAGGAGGACTGAACTATCGACTCTCGACTATAACTTGTGAACATAAACTAAGATTAGTTAAGAGTACTATAAAGTTGCGTTTCAATAATCATTCTCATTGACAGGTGTAGCCCGCAAGAGTTAACTTGAGACCTCAGCGCCGTTGTGTACTACTTACTGCGCTTAGGTCTCAAGTTAACTCTTGCGGGCTATAGTAAGTCTCGTCTAGTCTCAGCTATTATCAATTAATTAAATTTGACTTTATAGTGGTTTTTAAGAAGCTGAAAAAATGGGGGCGCTAAAAATAATTGATTCTCAAAGTGGTATACAAAATAATTTTGGGAACCACTGGTGTAGAATAAAGAGTATTGTTTTTATTGTAGTGTATGACTGGTTCTATTAAGTAAAATATAAAACTAGCTTCAATTCTTTATCTACCAAAACACAAAATAACGAGCAATAATACCATTGTGAGTTAAGAATTAAAAGTCGCATTACTTATATTTATGGCACCATTTCAGTAAAACGAAATAACGATTCACATTTAATGTTGTGTGGAGTAATATATATTTTAGAATAAATCTTGTTTATCTCGCGACTTTGTGCGTTAATATCAAGATATGAGTTTTGGTGCGTCTACTTGTGGTGTCATATCGACGCCTCCGTACAATAATCCAGTATACGAAGCACCCACTGTTTCTTGTTGTTTTCACTATAAATAATATTAGTCTCTTGAGTTTTCTCAGGAATAAATATTAAAATGATTGTAAGTTTTTTGAAGTGAAACTGCTTTAGAATCGTTGTGTTTTCCAAAAAGTCACACTAAAAAGGGATCTTTAATTATTAAAACACTATATTCATAAATATAGAGTTGGAAGTATCGTAAATCAAATTGGAACTAGAGCATTTTTTTCTATTTTAATTATTATAAGCCCCTCGTGTTGTTGAAGGGAGAACATGGAATCTGAATAATATGTGTTACTAGCTGATACCCGCCCGCTTCGCATGCGTAAAATCCGTTTGTTTTCAAGACTATGTATTATAGTTCCTAAGATATCATGATGAGTCACTAGATATGTAGATTATATATAAATAAATATATTACACATATAAAAAACATATGAAAAGATGACATCCAGGCCACCAATGGTTAGGGCTCCAAAGACAGGAACTTCCTCACAATACGTGCCGTGCTTAGGAGCACCGCCTTCTGTATCTGGCCCTTCACCCATTTACCGAGCGAGAGCTTCTCTAGATATCGGTTGAAACTCTTCGCTCCTAAACCGTTAACGGACACCACCATACGCCAGATGGCTGTAATCTCATGCGCGAGGTCAAGGTATTCCGTCAATTTATCAATTTAAGTTTTAAAGAGACATTATCATGTATTGTATATCTTTGAAGATCACGGGCCATAAAAATAGCCCGGATTTTTGGAGGGCTTGCCATGGGAAGGGAAACACGTAGTGGCCCCTTGACAAATTTAATGTAAATGTGGCGTGACACTGACCGGCGATTGTCCGTCTACACCTTACACTAATGCACCCAAGGACAAAACCCGGCCAGTGTAGGACTATTGTGGAAAATGAGAACAAATAGTACCGGGCTATTGGGGTAGACTGTTAGTGGTACTAGGGGTCTGGGAATATGGGGATTATGGCGTCTGCCCGTTACAATGTTCGGTGAATATGGAAAAATGGGCAGACGGTGACTCGCTACTCCCTGCGTGGGCCCCTAAAAATGCCATTAAAGACAGGGGCAACATAGGTGTGAGTGGCTAAGGGGTGTAGAAAGGTGGGCTGCAGGTTCACCGAAGCTACTTCTGACGTGATGCCATTTATCATTTCCAACCCCGGAGCTTGAGTCTTAGCTCTAGCGATCTCTACTCCATGCCGGCTGACTGACACAGTTCGGAGGCGGGTTCGAGGTGTCGCTACTTACCTAAGGCTTCGCCACAAAGCCTTGCGGGTTTATTATTGTTATTATTTATTGTATATAATTTTGACGTTTTATTATATATAAAATAAATAAATAATCGGCAGACAAAGACATATATTGGATAACCCCTAATTAATCAAGTCACGCTTGTGTTGGGTAATACACAAGGAACTACTCTGGGGCCGATCCCAGACACCCAGGCAATAGGAAATAACGGAGAAAATACGTTTCCAAAATTTACTATAACAAGAATCGAACCCGGAGCCTCTGTGTTGCAGCAAGGTAGGCCGGAGCTAAGTCTTAGCCCGCTCAACCACAGAGGCCATCAAATGAAAAAATATATAACGAAATTGAAATATCTGTCTGTCATTTCATAATGACAGACAGATATTCAATTTTGTTTATTGTTATAGATGAGTTTTAAACACGATTATTGTCATACGTAAGATACCGAGATTTTTCATTGACTTCTTTGTCTTATATTGGAATCATTTGCTTCGTTAGTGCTGAAACTTCAGCAGTATTCAGGGCATTGATCGACTTTTATTGATCGCGTGAATAACTTTCTCTTTGTTACTCATGTTTTCTTTGATGTTGTATTTATTTGACATTTATATTTTAGTATTACTTTGATCGTAGTTTTATGAGGTTAAGGTTATTTGTGTCATAATATATATGAATGTAATTGGTAATAGAGGAATATTAGACGTGTTGCTGGGGAGTTCTTGCATCTTCTTAAAACAACAATAAAGCGAAATATTTTTTTGTTTCGTGTTAGTGTTTTTAATTTTTGTCCGTGCAAGAACGGAGAAAGAATCCAATTTTCTGCCGCCGGGCTGCCTTTCGTAACGGGCGACAAAACAACCCACAGCCAGGTGGTAAGGTATTTGCTCTACTGGATGGCGAGCACCCCTGGTTTAGAGTATGCCGCCATAACAACCTTGTGTTGTATTCCAGCATTAGTTACCAGGCTCCAATCTCCCTTAAGAGAGCAGCAGCATATTTGTAGCACTTTTGGTGTTGCAACTTAATTATTTGTTTATGCATTGCATTGCATTCTACATTCTTGAATTAATTATTACAAAACACAGAAATGTCCTTTTAGCCGAAACTACCAAAATAATATGCCCCTGCATCCCGCATAATACTAGATTTGCCAAACGTCAATTTTATATCATCAGTTCTTTACTGTACAACAAGATACATAATGCGTGTAACATCATATATTTAAACAGATATGAAATTAAAGCAACCACCCAAAAGTGGCTTATGCAACTAGATTACCAAAAAACTGAAAACTTATTATATAACATCATATAAATTAACCTTACTATATATATATAATATCACAATATTGTAATCCCTCATTTGCACAAACAAACACACACACACACACGTCATGGATATCATGCAGCAGCAGAGTGCTAACCAAGACAAGTAAAATTAACCCAAACACGACGGGTCTCTCTTGTTTAGTTAAGGAGTTCCTATGGCTACCTTCAGCTCAGGTCCATGGTACCATATTATTGCATTGTCATGCGATATATATATGCGTGCAAAATTTCAGCTCAATCGGAAACCGTGAACTTGGTCAAATTTAACATGCAAAATTCCACCCGAACTTACATACATACATCCATTGCAAGTTAAATAAAAGCTTGTAATAAAAGCCAGCTTCAAGATCGAGTTATATTTATTCAAGAGCCTTACATCACGTCTAATATCATAGCACACTCTTCAATTTGAATGTCACTGAGAAGCAATTTATGTCATTTAATATTAATCACAGCGTTAACCAAGTTTGCTTGATTGCGCAATTAGTATTCAATATACATATTAAGTAGACAGTTATTTAGCGTGTCAACGTATGCTTTGATTAATATCAATTAACAGTTAAAAGCATAACACAGTTAATTAATGTATGCTTTAGTCGTTCTGACATTCGGCGACCTCTATCGCTACACATTTACATCCGTCCTGCTCAGAAAGTAATCCACACAATAGATATTTAAAAGTGAAAATAGCAAGTGATGTAAGAAGCAAACTCACCCGTGCAGGAACGGGGATCTGTTATAATAAATAAATATTGTCTTATATTCTTACACATTGTTACGAGTTGCAGGACTCGAATTAAGATGCCATTAGAATTACTATAAAATTTATTAGAACTATACAAACACGTATAACACAGATACAAATATAACTAAACACAACCAGTCCAAACGTAATGCACGATTCAATAACTAAATAGATTACCGAATGTACACAAGTCTTGCCTCACGGCTAGTTATCGCTCGACTGCCGATCTCTTCATTGGGGCATGACTTTAGTCTGCACAAATACAATATATCTGCTCGGCCGCATGGACTGAATTACTTAGAATCACACCTGGCTTATGACTATCATAAAAGATTACAAAACACAATAGGCTGTTTTTCTAATTACAAACATAATCTAATTTTAAACATAAAGTAAACAAAAGAAGCCCAAATGCCGAAAAGGTAATAAAATGTCAACAGGTATGCAGATGTGAATTTGTCTTTTGTCGGCATTCAGGTCGTTACAATATTGTTGATTCTTTTTCATACCGATGAATAAGACTTTTCATCTAATGTAAACTTTAGAAATGTACATTTTACTCTTAATATTAATTTTTAAATTTTCCCTTTACCAATTGTGACAACACCTTCCACAAAGACGGTCAAAGTAGTGACCGCGTCATTGAGTATGTGGGAAGGTTGAAAGAATCCAATTTTGTTTCTTGTCATCGCAAAGTAATAGGGCGAGTGACCATTGAATAGAAAAGTCAATACGGAGACCTCTGCTGAATAGTAAATGTCTTGAGACGAACATTAGAAACTGTGACGTGGGCAGCCTCGGATAGTAAGTTGTGAAAATGTACGGTGGAAATAGTGTTATTGGATTTTATAATGGTCTTGTAAAGTAGTATATTGCTAGAACTTATATCAAGAACGCTTATCAACTAACATATAAAGCTGCTGTTTGAATTTTTTTAGTGTTAGATTGCCCATGTGGGAAGGCTGTATATCATCACACTTAGACCAATAAGAGTAGAGCACCAATGAGGAATGCATCAAAATGGGGGTGTTTTGAAAACAAGTTCCACGTGGATGACGTCTCGGGCATAGCTAGTATAATAATAATTTCGCAGGGGGGCTAACCCTTAGGTGAGTAGCGACACCTTGAACCTGACTCCAGGGGCCAAAGCAAGGCCCCCGCCTCCGTGCTTGCCTTAGCCAGCCGGCACGGAGTTGAGATCGCTAGAGCTTAGACTCGAGCTCCAAGCGTGTAATAAGTAAATAAATGGCATAATGTCGGAAATAGCTTCAGCAAACCTGCAGCCCACCTCCCCCTTAGCCACTCACACCCATGTGGCCCCCCTATCTTGTATGGCATTTTTAAGGGCCCATGCAGGGAGTGGCGAGTCACCGTCTGACCATTTTTCCATGTTCCCCAAATATTGCGACGGCAGACGCCATAGTCTCTATATTCCCAGACCCCTAGTACCACCAGCAGTGTACCCCAATAGCCCGATACTTTTTGTTCTCATTTTGCTTAATAGTCCTTGGTGCATTATTAAATGGTGTAGACAGGGATAATCGCCGGTCAGTGTCACGCCACATTTACATTAAATGTGTCAATGAGCCTCTACGTGTTGGCCTTCCCATGGCAAGCCCTCCAAAAATCCGGGTCATTTTTATGGCACGTGGTCTCTAGAGACATTATTACAATGAAGGTTTAAGTTTCATTATTTACAATTTGACGCTGACATATATAAGTTTTATCTATGCACCAAGCCCTGCACCGTACTCTATGAACGTATACTTTAAATACCACAGAGTACATTAAGTAGAACAATTCACACGTACCGCATATTTTGCCTGACATTACAATATAAAATAATTATTTCATCGCTTACAACGGTCATGTTGATTTTATAGGAATGTTTAACTGTAAAAAGAGAAATTTTGTTTTTCACCGTACAGACAACCCTATGGAAAGAAATGCTGCGTATCAACTCGCGGTATTGAATGCAAACAAATCTGAGATCTTTTGCGGTATTGTTTTCGTCGGCAGACATATTGTTTGCTCGCCACACACACAAGCAAATAAACAAAGCTATTGTTTCAAACTCAATTCACTATGACCACAAAGTTTGTCCGACTTTCTATAATGGATTTCTGCTAAAAATAGGTATAGCATAGTTCTAACAGTTTGCTTACGTTATAAATTCGCCGTTTTTATAGAGTTTTGGTAATGGTCTTTTTAGATATGTTTCCTTTTATAAAAACTGGCAAAAACGCACCCATTTGTAGACTGCAGTTGCGTGCCGGGCCCATTTTTAGTAAAGTGAGTAATCTGTCACTTTTTACTTTTTCTATTGTTATGGAGAAGTTGCCAGTGTGTGAAATTAAAACCTTTTATGTAAATAAATCTGAATATATATTTAATTTTAATTGTACTACTCAACCAGATACATATTTTGACCAAAAATGGAATCCTTATGAAATCGTCATGTTCTACTGGGTCACAGTCATTTTTTTCGGAAAGTATTTACTCCACATTAATTAAAATTGGCAAGAAGGTGTTTGAGATGCTACAAAGTAATGTAGGGAAATCACGAAAACAAAAACGTAAGTTGGATGCCTCCATATGTGTACACTGTATAATGCTGAGTTGTCGGCCTCATTGCCGTGTATGTTATGTACATTTTTTTTTTCAAAATAATTGTGTTTTGTAAAATACTTATGTTTTTACGTTTTACGTGTGAATGCTGTTAGTTTTACTTTTTTGATTTTTGAAGTTATACTTCTTTTGATGCTTTAGGGAAAAATGATGAGAGTAAATTTTTACGATAGGCGCGCACAACGTCACGAAAAATCGACACCCTAAAGTTAACTATAGTCAGCATTTTATTTTTTTCTATTTTTAGTGCCGTTTTTTCTAAAAACGTATGATAAAGTTATTTTTATCTTGTTACGCCAAAGAAGTATAACTTCTAACGCGTGTACATAAGTACACGCACGCTTTTTTTTAGTTTGTACATTCATTCTCGCTAATAAATATTTCTTACTTTCTTTCAAATGTAGATAACTCAGGAAAAGATGCTTCCCACATTTTTTTCGGTGTACAGGTTTCATGTGGGTATCATTAGCTAGATCTTGAAAAAGTCTGCTTTTCCCGATACCTACAACCTAGATGTCTTTAAGTTCCGTGTAGATAAGTAAACGTGCTCCATCCTTTTTTTTTTTTTTTGGCCAGGGGAAATCCGATTGAGGACTAAGCCGCGACAGGCACAGAAGCCTGGGGGATGCTCGCGACCCGGTGAGACAGTGTGGGATTCGCCAGATCGGGGGTGGCACTAGCGTGCCCGGTCAGAACCGGTGCCACGCTATTGCCACTCCCCACTTAGGGATACCCACTAAAACCCCTGGGTGTTCCGTCCTGCGCCTTATGCCAGGGCTACGTGTATGCGGTTTTCCCAACTCCGCTGCCCTGGCAGGCGTGGGCCCCGCTCACTGGGCCTCTTCCAATGCCCGGGGAGCTACTCCCCCGGCGACGACTGGGTCTTTTCGGCGTGGGGCGGTTTGTAACGCGCCCCACGGGAAGAGAGATGAACGCGCGCGGAACACTCGCGCTCTCATCTCGACGGCATGTGCGGGTGAGTGAGAACCTCTATACCCCTAGAGGCCCCACCCGCGCCGCCCGCTTACGGTGGCCGAAGGTCTAAATCAGACCTCCGGCGCCGACGCGTCCTCCTTTGTCGGGAGCGGAGCAGGGAATTACGCTCACGCTCCCGTTCCGCCTCCTCCTTCGCAAACATGACTTGCTCGCAGAAGGAGGAGAAACGTGCTCCATCCTAGACGAACTCTTCGCTCAATGTCAGGCGAGATCAACTCTCTTTCCTTTCTTTCACACCCTTGAGAGGTCCCAATTATTTGGGATCGGCATAATAATTCTTTTCCTACGACACTCCTCTGTTCTGACATGCGTTCTCTGTCACACAATACATCCATCTCTTTTTCGGACTGCCTTACATTTGTACCCATCAATCTTGTAGTTTAACATTCTTTTCGTCACGTAACTTTCATCCCTCATCATTATATCCGCATGCAACTTTCAAAGATCCTCATGTACTTATTTCTCATTTTGTCTTGTAGCACCACATATCCATCTCAACATTCTCATCTCAGCTGAGTGGAGACGTTTGTGGTCTATCACTTCAGTGCCGCTACGGTGTGGGGTTTTTCAAAGATTATAAAATTTCTTCGAGGCCACCAGCTCGTTGTTGACATCTCTGATGCAAACGTCTAAAAGCAACGGCAACCACTTTTCATTAGGTGGGCCGTCTGCCTGTTTGCTGTCTATCTATATAAAAACATAAAAAGAAAGTTCAACATTTCAAGCAAATTAATTAAACTCAGTACCTAACTACGCGATTTAATATTGATTGAAGTCTAGACCGAGCCAGTCTTAATAAACTTTTTGTCGATGCTCCTTGAAAATCCAACTAATTATTTAGACATTACGTGAAACTTTCTTTTGATAACTTGTCTGTAGTCTGTAATAAGTTATATATTTGTAGTTAACGTCGTGTTTTCTTATAGCTTAGACTATACAGTTATTGATCTATGATAAATACTTGCAAAATAGACCAAGTGCGTTTCACAAATGACAGATATCGATATTTGATCAAAATATAGACGTAATCCATTGAAATCTTACAATTTAAGGACCGAATATTGCATTTCTTAGAGGACGCAATTTTATTTTTGGGACATGTGTGGGTGGTCAATAGAAGCTTAACCTCAAGTTTGTGGGGTCGCCACCCTTGTCCCCCGGCCGCCATCTTGGAAAAAGTGGTGAAAACACTTTTTTCGCGATATCTCGGAAACTATGCGTCTGACAAAAAAAATTATAAAGTAATAATTTGTAGCAAATTGTTTTGCCTACAAATATGTTTATATAACTTTTTGCCCTAAATTAAAAATTAAATAAGATATAAGCAAAAAAGTGAGATATGTTTTATTCATTCCTAACTCTTTTCTTTACCATAGAACTTACCAAATTTAACTCATCGAATGTTAAGCAGGTAGAAAAGGTCCCCCGTTTTCACCGCCACCACGAGGTAGAGTCCGTAGGCGCGTTTTTTCCTGTCACGAAAAAGCCTTACGGCCGCATGGATGGAGTAGAAGGAATATCGCGTGATGAGAGGCGGCATAATTTTAATACACTATGGATGTATTTTCTGGTTCCGGAGTGAATTCAGTTTCTTTGTTTGATAAAATAATTTATGTTTAAATACAAAATGCATTCATTAAAATGTACCTAACCTAGCCAAATCATAATTTGCAGCAAACCTGCCAAAAATCAGAAATATGTGCTGTCCGTCCGTCCGTTGAAATGAAACTTCAACGGGCAAGTGGAAAAACGAATCACAACGGACAAGTGGAAAAAATGGTCATGAATCAGTGGATAAACAAAGTTTTACGGGAATATTGTTAATATACATGTCCAATTTGCAAACCTTCAAGTAAAATTTTTGTTGTCATTCGTTTTGCCACTTGTCCGTTGCTATTCGTTTTTCCATTTGTCCGTTGAAGTTTTTTAATCAATTGACTTGACACATGTCACGGTAATTGATGTTGTAAAAGCTAGTGATACGATTTTAGTTTTCATCGAAATCAGCCCCGGGACTTCTTCGAGTAGTTCTCTATGTCTCGTAATTTCGATTTTGGCCATGGAAGCCCACTTGAAAAATTCTTCCTATATAAGCATATCTTAAAACTATTTGACGTGATCATGTTCAAAATCATTTTCTTTCATTGTTTGAGGGATAATTATTGTCTTATTCATGTAGGTATTCGATTATATTCTTGTATTGTTATTATTGGTATATTTTTGTGACTTATACGTATAGGAATTTTCAGTCTAGTTGGATCTCTATTCTTAATTTTTGAATATATTTAGTCTGTAAACGCTGAAAAATATTCTGAATGCTCCTTTACAAATATACCGATTTATAATATACTTAAACCAGCTGGAGTTAATAATTTTTGCTATCGAAATAGTGGTCTGCAAAAAGTAATTGGTCAGACTCCACATATGTATTAGTAAATAAAATAAAAGTTCCCGATATCCCCACTCTCCCCTACCAAAGACGCTGACAGCACACCGATATGTATGGTCAGCCTGTCTGTTATACTTTAACAAAAAATGTTATTATTATTTTCCTTTTCCAGACCCCTACATGGCCTCAAAAGTGCAGTGCAACGAAACAATAGTGCTGTCTCATGCTCATCCACACGCCTCAGTCTCGAGTCCGGGTTTCCCTCGGCCGTACCCTGACGACGCTGACTGCGTAACCGAAATTCGAGCCCCACCAGCCCACACCTTGAAGCTGCACTTCGAAGAACTACTTACTGAACACGAGCCGCAGTGAGTATTTTAAACTAGCCCTGTATATAACTTACTAGCGGAAACTGCAACTTTGTTTGCGTTTATTCTGAAAATTCACAATATGAACACACTCGCCAAAACGTCTGTCCGCCTCCGAGTCGCGCACAGGGGATGATGCGTGTTATTCACCTCGCCCCGCACTGCACCCGCACCGAGCGTCGTTGGAAACCATGAAATGTCTCTTAGCGGATACGATTTTACAACCCGCAAGGGTTAACTTGAGACCATTTTACCAAATGACTTATTTTACTTACAGTGCCAATTCAGATACCTGGTAACCCCAAATTAAATGTTAAATTTCTATTAAAAAGCCTTCTAGAAAGTAATACTAGTAGAAACTACACAAAATTGCACACCTTCTCCTAAGCTATAATTACTGACATTTTCATTAAAATCTGTTCAGTAGCTTTCGCGTGTAATGGTTACTGACGAACACCCACCCATCCTCAGAAAAAAATTTCTGTATCATATTAGACAGTATAACAAGATTTCGCAATTAGTGCCTTACATTTTTTTTATTGAAACTGAATTTGAATAAAGCTTTGAATTTGAACATGCTAATGTCATATCAAGAGTACCGCTAGAAATATTCATAGATATCACCATGCAAAAATTCATGAATATGTTATTTTCTTTGAAACATCGCAGATTGTTTTTTTAAATTTTTATAATGACTAAGAAAATTCTAGGGCTTGGAAATTATTAAAATTAATGCTAATAAACACGTTACAAAGTTACTCTAGTTAAAAAATAACTTCAAAAGTCTGACAATTTTCTCATCTTTTTCTCTCAATTTTTTCCAAACTTTCTAAACAAAATTAAGAATATATTGACATATGTTTAACCCCAAGAACACAGTGACAAGGCTCGGCTTTGTGCGCCTTTTAATATAAGAGGCTTAGCATAATGTTATTCATGATTTCGTAAAACGTTTTAGTTGGTACAAAACGTAACAAAAACCTTGCTATTTCTACAATGACAAGATAGAATGAGAAGATATAGATATGTAGACTTATGTATTATTAATACAGTCTTATTTAAAGAATACCAAACAGAGTTTATGGTAGACACAGGATTTCTTTGTGGATTTTTATTTTAATTTGTATCTCTGCAAATAAATATTCATTCGTTCATTCGTTCGTTCATTCATTCACTCTTTCGTTTGTTCATTTATTCATTTAAAATGTATATAAGATATTTTACTTCATGAAAAACACTATGTTCATGTTAAAAGTTATAACTATTCAGTATAATGTGACTTTCGAGCTACCACAGCCACTCCCTTCTCAAAGTATGGTATCAGTCAAAGAACTACAGTTGAGCTGAGGCTGTCGCTTAAATATTCATCAATAATCAATATCATGTACGCTTAATACTAGCTAAATATACGATGGACCTGCAGATATCAAGAGGAAATATACAAGAAAATATACAAGAGGAAAAATATCAAATATCGGCCACTTTTTATTGCAAAATAAATATGTAATTCAATTTAATTAAACATAACATTAAAAAAATATCACAATATTAGTAAAAATCTCTGTTTGTTCGTAATGTATATACATACATAACTTCACGCCAGGTCCCTTGCGGGGTAGGCACGAACAACAGAGCGACATTTAGGCTTATTCTTACACACATCACTTGCTTCTTTGACATTCGTAGCAATGTACATGTTAAATAAAAATATAAGTTTAATCGCTCTCTTTATGAGCTCGCTTCTAACTATATGAGTAAAATGCTTAAATGTGTAAGTACTCATATTATTAATTATGTAATTAATTTAGTTACATTATAGTGTTTTCGCCAATCAGTAGTTTTGATACGAAATAAATCTGTTAAAGAAGAAGAATGAATGACTGAATGAATGAATGAATAAATCTTATGAATGTCAAAGAAGCAAGTGAGGTGTGTAAGAATAAGCCTAAATGGCGCTCTGTTGTTCGTGCCTACCCCGCAAGGGACCTGGCGTGAAGTTATGTATGCATGTATGTATGTAAATCTGTTAATACGGCCAATATGAACAACGAAGTTTTTGTTACGTAGTGTATAAAATTGAAATTTTTAGTTAAGAGTTTTTTTTTATTGTTACTTACTTACTTACTTGTTACTTACTCTTCTACATTCATGTTGAAAGGCGCTGAAGTGTTTCTAAATATTTGCTTAATTAATGATAAAGTAAAAAAGGAAAAAAACTCGTTTAGTTCCACAATTAATGTGGTTCCATGTAAGTCAGAAACGTCGACTATTTTTGTCATTAAATCATAAAAAGGATTTAATTGAAAATACTAATAAAGAAAAGTATGACGCCATAACAACCTTGACTTGTATTCCGGCATTAGTGAGCAGGTTCCAGTCTCCCTTAAGAGAGCAGCAGCGCATTCGTAGCACCTTTGGTGTTGCAAATGTCCATTGGCGATGGTAGCCGCTTTCCATCAAGGCGACCGTCTGCCTGTCCGCTGAGCTCCTGCAATAAAAACATACTCTATACCTCAAAAAGTATACAACGAATCATGTTCAAACCATTTCTCCTTGATAATATTTTTTAAGCTTTTTAGAGGCAAATAAATTGCTCGCCACCAATTTAGATAGATAGAGAACTATTTATTGTAGACGAACTAAAGATAAGAGATAGTACAACTATTGATAGATTTTAATACTAGTGGTGCAGCAGTTAAAATAATAATAATGAATTATAAGCAAAAGAAAAAGAGTGCGTGTAACGTTCACACGCGATTGAAGTAAAACTACAGGTGACGGTATAAAATGTTCTTGAGATTCAGACATTTTCATTCAATAAAGAATCACTTACATCGACTGTACAAGCTAGTATACTGAAAAGACCTTAGTTACTTGTATGTATAATTAAATATTTATACATAATTAATTCTATTGTATAATTTTTATTATTATTATTATTCAATTTAATATTTTCAATATAATATTTATTTTTATTTTTTTTCCAAAAATTTTGATTGATTTGTTTATAAACTATCTATTGACAAAATCAAAAATATTTGAAAACCGGATAGTACAGAAACGTGACGCCATATTGCCGTAACGGACTTCCGTTGCATTGTCTTCCAGTTACCTAGTCCTAGTCGCGCCTAAAGAAGTTTTACTTCAAAAATAATGAAATAAGTATTATGGAATATCATAATTATTTTTCAAAATATGATTAACGCTACTATATATCATGAGTTCTGATTTTTCCAATATGGCTACGAAGGTATAAATATGAGACAACACGTACCTAAATAATTCTGAATGAATGATAATGAATAATAAATGATGATAAAGTATGAATGAATGATGTTAAAGAAAGAATGAATGATGATAAAGAATGAATGAATGATGTTAAGGAATCAATGAAAATAATGAATTCTTAATAAAAGATGTTTGTGGTTTTTTTGTTTATGCTTGCCACGATTAAGCTGTATTCATTATGAGAAATTTCCAAACAAAACCCTCGCTTCAGTTAATTCATTTATTACTCAAACCCCTTTAATTTCCTCAAAACGACAAATAAGCCGCTAATGAAGTAAAATCATGCCGCGTTGCGTGCCATCAGTGTTGCCTGTTTTGTGATATTAAACAAGAATCTTCTCGCAAAGTGTTTAGGGTGGTTTTGGCATGGCAAGCGGCTTTACAGTGTGCATTCACAATGCAATACATATTCATAGTGTTTAAACCCCGCTGGCACAAGTTGTTGGGTTGGAACGGATTTGTATATGTATTGGTAGCTATGTAATGTATGTTCGGGCGGGTATACCTATCGTTATATTTTGGTCAATCTAAAATCTACGTGTTATGCTGATGTATGTATGCTAGGTGGGAGGGCATTTGCCCGGCTGGATGGCTACCACCCCTGGTCTAGATTATGTTGCCATAACAATATTGAGTTGTGTTCGCATTAGTGGCCAAGTTCCAGTCTCCCTTAAGAGAAGAGAAGAGTCTCTCTGCGTATTCTACCGCCTGAACAACGGAGAGTGTTCCGAGGAACTGTTTGATCTGGTGCCAACGCCTCATTTTTACCACCGCACCGCTCGCCAGCGACGGGATGTTCACCCTCATTTCCTTGAGCGGTAACGGTTCTCTAGAACATTTATTCCGCGTACAACAATGATCTGGAGGGAACTTCCCGCCGCGGTTTTCCCTTTGCGCTATGACATGGGGTTCTTTAAGAAGGGCGTTATAAAATTTCTTAGAGGTCGGCAACGCGTCGGCGACACCCCTGGTGTAACCACTTTTCATCAGGTGGGCCGTCTGCCTGTTTGCCTACTTAAGGCAATAAAAAAAAAAAGAACAGCAGTGCATTGGTATTACAAATGTCCAAAGGTAACCGCTTTCATTGTCTGTTGAACTAACAAAATAATAACCAAAATATAAGTACATACATCTCGCACTACTTAGTACATTTTTCTTTCATACATACATACATAAATTCAAGCCAGGTCCCTTGCGGGGTAGGCACGAACAACAGAGCGCCATACAGACTTATTCTTACACACCTCACTTGCTTCTTTGACATTCATAGATTTTGTCATGCACGCTCGTCTGTTCTTAAGGCTCCTGACATCACCTTCTGCTAATACACGATCAATTTGATCATGGAAGGTGTGTCGTGGCCTTCCGCGACTTCTGCATCCATCCACTTTTGCATTGTATATCTGGTTAGTCATTCTTTCATCCATTCTTTCCACATGCCCGAACCACCGGAGCATTCCTTTCCTTACCTTCATCCCGACACTCTCTTTCAGAACAACTCTTTTTCTTACTTCGGTATTACGAACGCGGTACGCGAGAGTCACTCCGCAGATTTTGCGCAGTGCTCGCATCTCGACCGCGTTTCTTCTCTTTTTCATTTTTCTTTCATTACTTTTATTTAATCAAAGAGAAATAATTTATGGATATTGTGTAAATTGTTTTGGTCACGATGGGTGGATGTTGGATTCGTCGGTTACTCTTCCTTAACTACCCGCTAAAACATCTCGATGTTCCATACTTTGCTTTATGCTAGGGCCGTGGATAGTGAATAGCGTAACCAACTCGACGGACTCTGGCAGACACTCCTCAGCCCATAACTTAAACCACATAGTAAATGAAGCAAGGGATTACTGCACTAATTATCTTACCACAATCTAGTTCGCATCGAATGGAGGTAACCGGTTCACTGGCTTAACAAACATCTATTCAACAGCTTAATAGAGTATGAAGTAATTTATTGTAATTAACCCTTTACATAGGATTTTGTTTGTCTGACGCCGTCTTGGGGTGACCTACGTCCAGCAGTAGACTGCGAATGGCTAACGACTAACCCTGTACATTTCCACTTCATAAATATTGTTACGAGCTACAGGACTCGAATTAAAATACCTTTGGATTTACTATAGGATTTATTGGAACTATACAAACACGTTTAACACAGATACAAATATAACTGGTCACAACGAGTACAAACTCCGCGATCCAATAACACGCACAAAGTCCGTCACTATATCACTTATCGAATGTACTACACATGTCTTTAATATTGGGCCATTGCTGCATCGATAAATATGGCTGCCAGCCCGCCGCATAGATCGGATTTCTTATAATTAATTAATCAGTTCGATACACCTACCTAATGACTACCATAAAAGATGACAATACACAATGGAATGTTTGTCTAATTACAGATTTTAAACACAAAGTAAACAAAAAAGTCTAAATTAAGAAAAGATAATAAAATGTCTACAGGTACGCAGGTGTGAATCTGTCTTTTATCGACATTCAGATCGTAACATAACATCGTTAGTTAACAACAGCTCGTTTGATAGTATGTGGCTGATTTACCCTATTTTGTCACGTCCACTAAATACGTGAAGGTAGCCCGGCGTCCCGGAGTCTCTCGCTTCCGGCGCTGACCTATTGAATTTTCCAAGTGATTACGTATGAACGCCCAACAGGGGACAGTAAATTTGTAAAGCTTTGTGTCAACCTTTATTACGAGTGCGTGAGGTTGTTTCCGTGTTTATTACCCAATAACGGTGTAAAAAAGGCAGGGGTATTCACACCATTTAGCGTTTCGTACCTAAATAAGTGAACCTATAGTTGGGGACTGTTTTTACCTTAATTTTTCATTACTATATGGGTGGCGCGCTTGTAACACTGGGTGTTAAATGATACATACAGCTGAAGAGGTCTGATTTGAAAAACTCTTTCAGTGTTAGATAGCCCTTTTATCGAAGAAGGGGATAGGCTATATATCATCTAGCTAATACCAATAGGAGCGGAGCACCAATGAAGAGTGTTTAAAAAACTTGGGGTTTTAATAACAAATTCATGTAATGGCTAGTGATGTGCAAACACCTATTAAAATCATCAATTATTTGTCTGTCGGTCTATCTGTCTTTTTGACTTCTTATTTATATCAATTTATTACTAGACATTCAAATTTAAAATTGTTTCCGTCCGTTGGTGTTACAAATGCCCATAGGCGATGGTAAGCGCTTACCAACAGGTGGGCCGTCTGCCTGTCTGCTGAACTCGTGCAATATAAAAAAAACTTCGTAAACCGCGCCGTTTGCCAACGCTGGGATGTTCACCGCCATTTCCTTGAGCTCCCACGCTAAACTACTCACCGATACACTATAAGGTTTGCTCCGCGTACGACAATAATCTGGAGCCAACTTCACGCCGAGATTTTCTCTCTGCCAAACAAGGGGTTATTAAGGAAGTATGTTATGAAATTTCTTACAGGCTGGCAACGCTATGGCTATCCGCTTGATTTTCAAACTTTCGTAGGCGACGGTAACCACTTTCCGTCAAGTGAGGCGATCTGCCTATTTGCCTACCACAGACAATACGCAAACTGCCCAAAAACTCCTAGTAACACTTTTATAACCCCGATATTTCTTTTAAGCTAGTCCTTGATTTTTCTAGGCGGTAGGACATTTGCCCGACTGCATGGTCAGCACCTATGGTCAAAAGTATGTCGCCATAACGACCTTGAGATGTATTCCGGCATTAGTGATCAGGTTCCAGTCTCCCTTAACAGAGCAGCAGCGCACTTGTAGCACCTTTGGTGTTGCAAATGTCCATAGGCGATGGTAACCGCTTTCCATCAAGTGTGCCGTCTGCCTGTCTGCTGGACTCCTGCAATAAAGAAATCACGTAAATTTATAACTCATAAACCTAACTTTCAATAAATATAGCTTTTCGCGTTTGTAGATTGATAGGTTCACGAGCATCAAATTTATCGTTAAATCTATCTCGTACTAACTAAACGACATTGAAGGTCTGAACATCCTTTTTATCTGATGTCTTGAATGTGGAACGCGCCAGTAAGTGGTTCTACTACAATAGTAACTGCTAAATCGATAATAATTTTCTTCACAAGCGTTGTGTGTACTTTATTACATTTTTACATGAAAGTGTTTTATGATTCACGAACAGACAGGCTTTGAAAGTGGCACTCGGGACGGAAAAATAATGTGGAGGTATGAAAGTCACGTGACAAAAAGGATGTTAAACTGAAAGTTGTAATGGTGGCAGTTGCTTCTTTTAAAAATGGAACTCGATATAGACTGGAATGTATGATTATTATTAAAGTATTTACATAAATTGAATTATATTGGTGCGTGCGTCCGAGCGGGGGTACGCTCTTATGTGTTGGAACAAAACACCAGTTTAGCTAAACGCTTTTATTGATTTACTCAGCCGCACACAATACCTCTCTGCACGGTTGCCCCTAAACGCACGCCTAACGCACAGTCCCGACGACAAGGTGTCTCACTCACAATACCGTCGCCGATATTGCGTAGACCGCCTCCTGCTACTGCAGTGCTCACCTCCGATATTGCCGCGTGTAGCTCGCTTCCGGTTCGTCTCTCGAACTCCGCTACACTCCTCCTTTACTTAACTGACCACTCAACTTATCACCAAAATCACCACTATACTCGTCAGTGTCTTCTTTTAAACTCTTCTTCCGACTCTTTCATATCGCACTTGTCGCTTCACTGTCTTGAAATGAACTCAAATCTAAAATTGCCCGGTAGCGCGCCTTACGCCGTTTATATACCTGGAAGAATTTTCTGGAATCCATCTATCTATCTGTCTCTTCGTTCCCGAACAGAAGCTTCGGGAACTTTCGTTTATACATCTATCTATCTCTGTCTTTCGTTCATCATCTATCCCTTTCAAAAATACATCCATCCTTGTCTTTTCTTTTGACATAAGTGCCTGACGCCGGTTTACATCATAACAACCTTGAGTTTTCTGGCAGCACTGGGCTAATTCCAGTTCACTTGAAAGTCAGCAGTACATTGGTAGCATCTTTGGTGTTACAGATGTCCATAGGCGACGGTCACCACTTTCTCCTAATTATTATTTATTTTAATAATATTACTAGCTTCTGCCTGCGACTTCGTCCGCGTGGAATATTTTTAAAAAAAGTAAGTCTAATAACATCCTCCCTATTTTAAAACATTCTTCATTGGTGCTCCGCTCCTATTGGTCTTAGCGTAATGATGTTACCGGCAATATCAATACTTAATTAGGTGCATAGTTAGTTGTATAATAAGCTGTTTAAGTAATTTAAAAAAATTAACTATCCAACGGGAACTCTTTAATTTTTCGGGATAAAAAGTCTTATATTTTGACCAGGGATATAAGCTACCACCATACCAATTTCATTTAAATCGGTCCAGTCGTTTCGGAGATTAACCGGTACAAACAAACAGACAAACAGAGAAATAAAATATTGTAAAATAATCTAAATTAGTTCGACTTCACTTCTAACATCCCCTGATTCGGTTTTTAGTATTTTTTTTAATTGTACAGAAATTTGACCTCTACAATTTTATTGTATGTATAAATTTATTTTATCGGTGCCGAGAGAGAATACAATTTCCTACAGCCTAGCAGCCTGTCGTAAGAGGCAACAAAAACATCCTACGACCATGTTGTAGGGTGTTTGCCCGCCTGGACGGCTACTACCCCTAGTCTAAAGTATGCGGCTATTACAACAGTACGTGTTCCAGTGACCAGGCTCCAATCTCTCTTTAAAGAGCGGCAGTGCATTAGTAGCGCCTGTGGTAATACAAATGTATGGAGGCGATGGTTTTTATCAGGCCGTTTACTTGTCTGCTGAACTCATGAAATAAAAAAAACATTGAAACTAGTTACTACTTGTAATGTATATAAATTTCGGATAGTTGCATATTTTATACATACGTGTTTAAAAGTTATATTTTAGCAGACTGTATTAAGATTTGCTGGTGTATGCGCGTACATATACAAAATTAAAACTGCACTCACTTCAACTATAGTTTGTATTAAATGAATAGCAGATAACAAATATTTTTCATCAACAGTTCAATAGCAACTGACTTAAAAATTACTAGACATGTTTTATTATTATAAAATATTTAGGCTTCCATGCAGCCAGTGTCTATGTAGGTTTCCTACAATACGTAATAAACAGTCTCAATAGTACTGCTGCCATATTATTTTATTACAGTCATCACACTATTCACGTACGTCATACGTACGTCGTACGTCAGGTGAGCGTCAGCCTACCGTACACTAGAGACAAAAGAAATGTTTAAAGAATCTCACCACTCAATATCTCACTCGACTGAAACAGTGTTGAACGGATCCCGGATGAGACTAGTCTCAACAATAAATCACGGCTTATTGTCGACACGGGACTCGCAGGCTTATTCGGAAACAGCCGATACGATCTCGTGTTTTATCCGATTGAAAGTTCCTCTACGACACATCGTATTATTTGAAAAATAAAATACATTAATATTACTGTTTATCTGTATACGTGAAGCAAAAACTTTGTACGAAAATTGCGCGGACGGAGGAGTATGAAATTTCGCACACTTCTAGTTTATATAGAGGAGTGCTATTTAATTTTTAATTATGCATAAAAATACATTAAATCCATAAAAAAAATTACACAGCCTAACGTGTATCTGACACACACATGCAGGTGTAATTTTTGTTTATTGTTAAACGCAACGTATAACCTTGGTGAAATCTGTGATTATAGATGACTGATATTAATTATTATGGTCGAATTTCGACCACGGGCGACCACTAGTTTATATCAATATAAACTAGTGGTTGCCCGTGTATAACTACGAGAAGATAAATCTTTTAAAAATCAAGGTAAAAGGTATAATTACTTTGAACAAGTTATTCTGTTTTATTTATTATTTTGATATGGATACTAGAAAGCAAGAGACTAAGTATTTATTGACCTAAAGAACGACGCATAAATAGCAAAAATATATTATTATTATTTATTTTAAAATATATCAAAGCCTGAGATTGATTTCTTTTAATCCAATAGCAACGTAACAAACTGGTAGGACTACGCGCTGAAATGGCAGGCAAAGGAACTTGCTCCACGCAGCCTCGTCTGATGTATTAAATCTTAATGATGCCAATCAATACAGTACTTCTGGCATCTGCAAATATATATTACAGATTTTAAAGTGACATTGATAATCTTTAAAAAATAAAATCACACAGCAATTCAACCTTCAATTCCCGCCAAAACTCAGACTGGTTCGAAAGTTGTTAAAATGTCAAATTTAACATTTACATAACAAACCTTTGTTACTCCATGCTATTTATTTATTTGCCTTTGTTGCTGAAGTTAATGTGAAAACTAATCTGAATTATATTTTTTTCCTAATGATATGCCTATATTAGTTAAGTACCTACATGTTCAGCGTATATTTTGAGATACCCTCCGCCAATATTTTCCAGTCACTTCTTATCCTTGCTATCTTACTTCACGTAACCGCTGCTAATTCTTTTATATCGTCTTCCCATCTTCTGCGTTGGTGTCCTCTTCCACTTTCCATCCATGGGTTACTATTCTGTCAGTTTTTTTGTCCATTTTTATTTACTCTCGCTTGTCATACGTCCTATCCATGATATTTGTGATAAATAATAGTTTCCATTAACTCATTGTTGTCTCTGACTGTACAAATACATTGCAGATACTTGGAAAAGTTCGATGTGAAATTGTTAGAGACGTAATTGAGCGGAACAGAACAAGGTGATGGAGAGTTTCATCGCCTCTAGCGAAGCGAACATCTCGCACTCACACAGGATCATTGAAATTAGCATAGATAGGTCCATTGTATACACACACGCATGTATTTTATTACATTAACGTCACAATGACAGGAAAAGCAACAAAATCCATAGAGCTTTATGTTTCACATGTAACATGTGTATATAATAAGTGCATTTAGGATATTTTTTTTAGTTTTACTTATTTAACCTTTTTGGTGACGCCATCTAGCGATGTTGGGTAAATCATAGATAACTTCAGCTCATACGGCACTGCGACAGCCCACTCGCGTGAAGATGGTGCTCAGACTTTTGAACTTTTTAATACGTGACATTCGCTTACGTATCGCCGTGATTGGTGCTGTATTAATTGAGCAGGCGCACGTCAGTATATAATCTTTCAATACTGTTCGAATAAACTTTATCTGAAGGTGTGGTGAATTGTTGGTGGTCACGGAGCTGACAACGTACTTTGATAAGGTGAGTGGGCATATTTTTTAGCCGCTCCAGTGGTTGTCGTATGGGTTTTTTTGTCTTGATTGCCCGGCATCGCGTCCTTCAGTATATCACCATATTTTAATTTTGGGCACGAACTTTTTAGCATCGTAGCCCGCATACTACATGTTAGGGCTATTTACACGCCTTAACACTTTTTTTATTGTGCTATCATTGTTTTCTGCTTCTTTTTCTTTGTTAATATTCGTTCCACATATACGTTGACTGTAATTTGTTCAATTTTGCTTGTTTCCACCGTGGCTCGCACGAATTTTGTGATTAAGGTGGCCGCTGAAAATCAGTGCTGTGTCGGACTACGTTTCGACACAGTAGAATACTGAGTGCCAACCTCATTTCGCAAATTGCGGCACACTTTATCATTGTTATCTTGTATGTCTTTCAAGAGCACGGGCCATAAAAATGGCCCGGATATTTGGAGGCTGCATGGGGCCATGGGAAGGCCAACACGTAGAGGTCCCTTGACAAATTTAATCTAATATATAAAAATCTTGTGTCACGATGTATGTTGCCAATAAACTCCAAAACTACTGAACCGATTTCAATCAAATTTGCACACCGTGTGCAATTTGATCCAACTTAAAAGATAGGATAGCTTACATCTCAATGGACCCTGTAAATAGACAACGTCTGCCGGGACAGCTATTTAATGTAAATGTGGCGTGACACTGACCGACAAATACCCCAGTCTACACCATATAATAATGCACCCAAGGACAAGTCCCGGCCAGTGTAGGACTATTGTGGGAAATGAGGGTAAAAGTACCGGGCTATTGAGGTAAACTGCTCGTGGTACTAGAAAACAAGAAAAGATTTATTTTAGAAATATATATTTTCTTTCTTGCTATATAGCATAATATATAGCATTTGAGTTAAAGTCCCTGACTATGTTAGGGAAGAAGTGGTGCTTACATGGCCCTATTAAAAAAAAACTAGATTACAGAACTTACAGAATAAGTACGCGGATCATGCAATCGGTGTAACAAACGAGCCTTGTCTCGGCACTCAAGAGGTGCGCGCCCACAATAAATCCATCCGTCAACGAGTTCTTTGTCGGCCTTGGCGCATTTATTAAAGCCTTTTCTGGAAGATATTTTATTTGGCATAGAATTTTATATTTTTTTAACGACAGTTTTAGTAGTGTAAGTCAAGGCTCGCGGTAATTAGAATAATGTTTAGGCTTAGCCGTGGTGGCTTAGTGGTTAGTACACACGCCCCAAACTCGCGGGCACCGACGTCAGTCGCGGTGACGCAGATATGCGCAAGATCTCCTCCGGTGATTCCGCTACAAAGGTCCCCCAGTACCCGGGAAGTGGAGGAACCAACCTCTGTTCACGAAGTGAGTTTACCTCTCCCGGGGCATTCTCAAACACTGATGCGCAGGATTGGATTAGTGTCGGAATAATAATATTACTATGCTTTAGGTATTTAATCCTGTGTATACAAATCTATATGTATATTTATATTAATATATAAAATATGTAACACTTTTATGTGCAGCAAACCCTGCCCTAGCTTTTGTACCATATTTCTCTCTCCCGAGGTTGTCTGGAAGAGATCGCTGTCAGCGATAAGACCGCCATTTGTACCTAATTCTTAGCTATTTTTGTGTATTATTTCATAAATTGATTGTGCAATAAAATAAATTCTATTCTATAATAAAAATCAAATCAATTACCGCGCTTATATCCTTTAAAACGTAGTCTTATTAAATGTATCACCAAAAATGTTAACAAGAAACTCAGCTGAAAAGCAAATAAACAAACCAAGTTCAAGGCAATATAATGTAAACAAACTGTTTTCTGTTTGAATGTCACTGTATTCAGTAATCCGATATTAAAGCATAGCTTCGTGGCTTTTAACTTGACTTTACCACGATCAAGGTCAGCTGCCAAGTCAAGCAATGCAAGGTTATTTTGGATTTATATGAATTGCACGTTTAAGTCTCCCATTCCCGCAAAAAGTCAAAAGTGGGGTGCAAACGCAATAACTTTTCTTTTATAATATCTGATCAATAATTTACTAAAAGAAATATCATTTCTTATAATTATTATAAGTAAAAAAAATCACCAAATTACCTTCAAATTATAACGGCTTCAAATTTTTATCAAAACATGGTAAAAATGTCTGTCTAGTCTAAATCTAGTTTTTTATTGATTTAATATATTTTTATGCATAACTTTTTTTTAATATTATTATTCTTTGCTCCTTCTCTATATAAACTATAAATGTGCAAATTTTATACTTCTCCGTCATGCAATTTTCGTAAAAAGGGGTACAAAGTTTTTGCTTCACGTATTAATATAATGATTACTAAACTTTTCACCTCCCTTCGACAGAATAATAGAGAAAAAGTTAAATAAACACACAGTAAAAATATAAAAATGGTATTTATAGAGATTACCGATAGAAGTGAAAACGTAGAATTTTTAGTATTAAAATTTGAAATTTCATAATGTTTCAGTTAAAACACTATTTCAACAATGCACAATATATACACATTGAACTCTTCACTAAATCCATTAAATTTCACTTATAAGATATACACAGCACTAATGTTGCACAATACGTCAGCTGTATAGCTACATTACTTATTTAGGTTTATGGCTTGGCAACTAGGCCTTTAAGCCAGCTGTATAGCTACAGATATACTGCGGTAAGCATGTCGGTGACGTGAACGCACGAGATTTCACCCATCCAAAAAGCGTGTAACGCGCACATCAAACGGTCACTGCGCATGCGCAAGTCATGAGCATGTCGGTGACGCGAATCCTTGACATTTTTCCTTACCTAATAGTGCCCAAAGCGGCTAAAGAAGTTCTCACCTCAAAAATCTCGCACATTACTGTTATATACCGGCAAAGAAATGCGCACCTGGTTTATTACCCTTACCACATTCGGAGTTCTTTTATTTACTTCGTGTTTAAAATTTGCAATTAGACAGTAGCCTATTGTTATTTTGTTCGACTTTGTTGGCCGTTCGCTGGGATAATTAACCAGGTGTGCAGATTACGGTTTCTCGGAAACCCAAGTCTACGCGGTCGATTTTTGTATTGTATAGTTAGTATAAAACAAGCCCGAACGGAGGAGTAGTCAAGCGAGGATTACGATACGAGCACGACGTAGATTCGATGAGCCATATAGTGACAGACTTGGCGCGTGTTGTGAATCGTTCAGCTTGTACTAATAGTGTCTAGTTATATTTGTACCTGTTTTATACGTGTTGTATAATTCTAATAAATTCTATAGTAATTCCAACGACATTTACACTTACATACATTACTTTGAGTCCTATGTAGCTTATAATATTACAAAAGTTTTCTTTGACTACACAAATGTTTTAATTGGATATCTTAAGAGTTTGGGTAGGTTAAAACGCTTAAGGAACCCTCAAAACAGATGTGAGCGTGACATCCGTCACTTGTCTAAACAAATGCGGCCCAAAATGCCGTCGTTAAACAAACCCTCCGTGGAAAGAAGCACCTGCCCAAACTGACTGTGGAAATATCGCCTAAAATCGCTCTCAAGTTTGTTGATCTAGGATATAAATTTCCAAGCTCTTAGCTAAGCCTACTCTCATCATTTGGACTAACATTCTTTATTTTTTTAGTCCCCGTTAGAAATTATTGATGGTTCCCTTGTACTAGACATGCCTTTGTAAATATTGTTGAGTAGTTGCGAATATTTAAGTCTCTCTACGAATAATAAATGCCCCACTGCTGAACTAGGGTCTCCCCATTTTCTGTGGGGAATGGACTATACCCACCTTGCTCGTCAAATATCAATACGATGAAATGCAATTTAAGGATAAAACTTATTATAACTATAAACTCACTTAACTTTAAATTATGTAACAAATCGCTGCCAGTGGAAAGCATGCCCAGAAGGCTGGCTGCATTGCCACGCTATAGCCATACAGCGTGGCATACGAATCAGTATTGCCATAGCTGATTGGTTGCGCGAAATACGAACGAGCCTTCTGATAACGGGTGGTATTAAAAATTTCTTTGAAGACCAAACGGTACAAATATGTAACCCCTTCCTAGGGTTACATATTTGCGCGTTTGAGATCTTCAACTGTTGAAGCAGCGTTGCCAGCGTTGACTTACTCACTGGAAGATGTAATGCCGCCGGAGATTTAACGCATCGTCGTCCCAACGTCCCACAGAAGCGGCCGTCCCATCTTTCAAGTAATAAGGGACATTCCGTCCGGGCTCTTAACATCGTCGCGCACCAAGCCTTTGGCTCTAGGATAATGTCATTGAGTTAACTACCTATGTATATACTGCAGTGTGTACTATATAGCGTGAATTTTTCAAGTGGGCCTTCTGGGCCGTATTCTGAACTATATGCAATAGCAAAAAACACTCAAAGGAATTTAGAGACTATTTTGAAAAGTAAAGCAGTATCATTAGATATTTGAAAATCAATTATCCTTCTTAAGAGTCGAAACGACTCATTTTGGAAAAATATATACACTGCGCATTATTACACCAAATTATAGTGTACCTCGTCAGGATTAATGTCTGTGAAGAAATTCCAAACGAACAAACCAATAGAAAAAGTTATTTTTGAACAAAATGTTCTATTTTCCGTACCTTAAATAAACCTCACTCATTTTATTCAATATGGTAAAACTTCAAATTTTTTGTTTCGCCACTACTGCGCATCAAATGTAAGGAAGCGATTGCGAATTGGGATTGTTCACTTTTTTTCAATTTAGCTATTTGAAAAACCATTTCGAGGAATAGTGTCCCTAATCATTTCTGTCTAGTTAAAATTCCAAAAAACGTACGATCATCTTGTATTTTGTAAGAAATGGGTTTGACCTTTATTTGACCTTACTAAATCCAATCAGGTGGGCCGTCTGCCTGTTTGCCTGCTTCAGATGTAAAAAACATTCTAGCTGTCCATTATTTGATTTAAGTTCTGTAACATGGATTTCCCTAAAGAGCACATTAAAAAAATTAACGATAACTATAGAAAATAATAATGGTTGAACACGAAAAATTATAAGCCTAGCGACAAAATACACAAAATTGATCACGATACGTAATGAGAGTGTGAGACAGTGACATTTAAATAGTAGCATAGATTACTATGATTACATAGATAGATAAAACTTACTTTTATTATTTTTGTTTTCTAGGCAAAGAAACCAATGTAAACTTGTACCTTATGACGTCATCAGAGAAATAATTTTAAACTCGAATTATAAAAAAACTAACGCTTAAAATACAAAAATATTCAAATTAGTATCTTAAAATACCCCATTTTACGTAATAAAAATATAAAATTAGAGGTTAATTTTTTGTGAACAATCCCCATTGAAGTCATTGATAAACTATTATAATTTGAGGGATATAAATGAAAATAATCTAATACATTATTGTTTGAAAATCCTATACAACATTTTATACAAGATATTATATAAAATATTATACTCAACGGTTTACATGTAATAAACCAAACTGAACACAATACAAAACCATCGCGTCTGCCAACATGAAAATAAAATATATTGAATACCGTCTATCAATATACATTGAGACATTTTGAATTATAATCTTCACAACTATCACGTTATACTAAGTATACATATTGTAACAAAATTATTGTAAATTATAGACAACAACTTTAGAGAATAAATAAAAAAACATAACATTACTATTCAATTGGTAACTTGGTGTAAAGCTCATTTGCCCATCACACTGGAATCTTCGTTAGCATTCACATCTATAACGTAGTGGTTAAATTCTGTGACATCAAAAATGAGTCTGTCAAAGAGGTCAAAAAACTAATTCAGGCATGGCTAAGCAGTCTAACTTACGACGCGACTGAAAATGTTCTAAAAATCACGGTCTGAATAGTGTGATACGACAATGAGTAAACACACACGTCTGCCCGCTGTGGCTTTTAACATCGACTTTGGTCTCCAAAATACAGGCTTCGCCTAGTTTAGGACCAGTAGGTAATAGAAATAATGTAAACTTGACTTTGTGACAATTAAGGAAGTGGCCGGTTGTATCCTTTAGAAATAAGAGGGTACATAACAAAATTAAAACTTTAAAAAGAAACACGACGCGAACAACTATGCTACTCAATAACTGTAACACAAACCATCATAGTCAATGTAGACTGTATACCACTTTCGTATTACCCAGCGAGGTATGATATAGTTGGTACATTTCGTTTTCCCGGGTGATTTTCCCCTAAGGTCGGGCCCTGTGTGTTTGACACATCGATTTGGAGTATTGACATGCCATCCATTCACCGTAAATGCTCCACCTGAATTCCTATATGACATTAGGTACGAGGAAATTGAACCAATATTTTTGTGCAATATATTTCATGTTGTAAAAGGTGAAAATGAAATGGATAATTCTTTGTCGTGTCACGCACATTAATAGGTTCTGTGGTTATATCGGTTTTATTTAGAACGGTTAAAATAATATAATACTATTTGAAAACAATGTCAGCCCATAAATGTCCCACTGCTGGGCTCTGGCTTCCGTACTGGAACGGACAGTAAACCTGCCAAGCTTATCCAAGGCGGCTTGGTAAGTTTGACACATCGGTTATCTCGATGTGCAGGTGGCATCACGATGTTTTCCTTCACCGTTATTTGCAAGTGGTAATCCTAATAATATGCACATTAGATTATAAAACTAAGTGGTGCATCCGTTCCGGCCAGAATTGAACCCACGCCTTTTGAGTCTAGGACGCGTGCGCTAGCTATAACAGCACCACACACATTCTATTATTATTCAGCAGAAAATAATAGAATGTGAAAGCACACAAAATCATAGTTACATGATTTTTTGTGAGCGCATACATAGCAGTTACGTATATATCAATCGTCTCGAAATTCATCAACAAAAATATTTCATAGAATATTTCGTTTGGAAATTCAGATGCAAAGCATATTTGTATATCTGATTTCGGATGGGTGGCCGTATGTTATCTAAGCACACTTGTACTCATACATAACGATCTTTGGGTTAAATACGTTGCGCACTCGGAAAGGATTCACTATCCTCGACCAGTACATTTTTAATAGATAAAATAAAATGAAAGATCCACATAGATATTAAAAAATTGCAATAATCCAACATCCCCATCGTATCCTAGGTATTGTCTATTATTCTCGTTAGATCTCTTGAGCATATGCAGAACGAAAATACCGCATATTTGCCTTTTTTTAATTGTTTTTATTACACTTCGGCATCTAGGTTACCTAATTTTAAAAGTGTTTCTTGAAGAATAATATTTGGTATCATAAAAATTAGGATATAAATACAATATCATATGTTCTTTACGGAGGCAGGCAATATATCATACGAGACTTAAAATTAATTTAACTTAAATTGCTTGTATTTATTTTTTAAGTTCAAATATCATCTATCTAAATATTTATTTAGTTTAAATCTTTGATCTGTCGTAGGTCTTATAATACTGTCTGCAATAGTGTTTAATTGTTAATCTAGCAAATTTTATCTAGCACAACAATAATTACTAAATAGGATAGAGTCTACCAACTCTAGCTATAAGCTTGTTTTCTTTTTGTAATTTACTAACAACTCTGAATCATTTATATATATATATATATATGAAAAATTATTATCAATTAGTCTTAAACTGTCATATACTATAGTAGTGTCCCTACCTAGAGTCCTAGACACATAGATAGGCCCGAGCCTAAGAATCCGGTAGAATCCAAATTCTACCGGATTCTTCTAATATACATTTGACTAATAAACTTGCAAGATGACAAAGTCGAATCTCTCCCACGTTGTTCAATGTTTAAATGTATTTCAACAGATGGACTTCAAAGCTGGTCCCGGGGCCTCAAATCGAAGTCAAATTGAATTACGTTCGGGGGGTACAAGGAATATACAATTTAGTACATTAAAGCGGAATTTAGTTGTTTATTTATGCAATTATTTAAACTTCTTCAAAGGCATAATCTATACATATAATAAAATTGCAGAAGTCAAGTTTCTGTAAAATTAAAAAAAATGCTTAAAATCGAGTCAGGCAGATGTTAGAAGTGAAAAAGAACTAATTATTTTTTTGTTTCTCTGTTTGTCTGTCTGTTTGTACCGGCTAATTTCCGAAGCGACTGGACCGATTTACATGAAATATTGTATGGTGGTAGCTTATATCCCTGGTATATATAAAGGATACTATTTATCTCGAAAAATTAGAGTTCCCGTGGGATAGTTAAAAAAGCTTTACTTACTTAAACAGCTTGTAACAGACTGAAAGTAATTTCTCTGCAACGTAACATAATAGAATCGGAGATTTTGACAGGGTGTGGTGTTGGTGAGAGTTTTATCATATATATGTAACTAGCTGTACCCGGCAGACGTTGTGCTGCTTTTAAAAGATAAGAGTCTAGATCCCGATTCCAGCGTCATCTGCCGGGACCAAATGTTAGTCTAAACTAGTCTCAAATCCACTTGAACAAACAAAAAATGTCATCAAGATCAGGCCCAGCGTTTAGGATGAGTATCACAGCGCCATCTACCTGATTCAAATTAAAATCTAAATCATCCCAGTTGAAAATTATAAAAATACTAATATCGCTATTAAAAACTAGGAGTTGATCGTAGAGAGTTGAAAATTTAGGGTTGTATGTATTTTTTAATGCTGTATCATAAAAAAATTATAAAAAATTAAAAAACAATTTAGGGGTGGACTACCCTTAACATTTAGGGGGATGTAAAATAGATGTTGTCCGATACTCGGACCTACCCAATATGCACACAAAATTTCATGAGAATCGGTCGAGCCGTTTCGGAGGAGTATGGTAACTAACACTGTGACACGAGAATTTTATATATAAGATATATAAAGCTAATAAGTTTGTTTCTTTGTTTGTTTGCTTGAACGCGCTAATCTCAGGAACTACTACTGATATCCCGTTTATCGAGGAAGGTTATGATAGGCTATATACCAACACGCTAAGACCAATAGGAGCGGAGCAACAATGAAGAACCTTTCAAAGCCGCGGGGTTTTTTAAACTTTTTTTAACTATTCCACGCGAACGAAGTCGCGAGCAGAAGCTAGTTATAAATATATAATAAAGACAACACACAAATTATCTTTTTAAAAAGGATAGTATAACAAGATTAGGATAAGTGAAATAGATCTTGTTATGTTTCTTTAGTACTACATAGGCCATACTACAAAGAGTACACTACAAAGAGTATACTACAAAGAGCAAGGTTAAAAGCTTTACTTAATTTCGTATCTGAATACACATTTTGATAAATATGGGGCCTTGGAACAGCTGCTTATTATTACATTTGGATAAAAAAAAATTGTAGTACCTATAGCTTCGCGTTATAAATCTCACCATACTAAGTGTATGACATCCATGACGCATCACAACACGACACGTAAATATAAATCCGCCTTTAGTGAGATTTTTGTTGCAAATGACATTTAAACTATTATTTTATTTTAAAATAGATTTGTGGAAAGAATGTATGATGAAAGAATGACTAAACAGATATACAATGCAAAAGTGGATGGATGCAGAAGTCGCGGAAGGCCACGACACACCTTCCATGATCAAATTGATCATGTATTAGCAGAAGGTAATGTTAGGAGCCTTAAGAACAGACGAGCGTGCATGACAAGAACTATGAATGTCAAAGAAGCAAGTGAGGTGTATAAGAATGGGCCTGTGTGGCGCTCTGTTGTTTGTGCCTACCCCGCAAGGGACCTGGCGTGAATTTGTGTATGTATGTATGTATTTTATTTTAAAACTTTCATTTTTCCATTTACTACATGTACCTAACATTGGTGTTGCAAAAGTCCATAGGCGGCGAAAACAACTTTCAATCTGGTAAATTGGCAGTTATAGAGACTGCCGATAGAAGTGATAACTTAGAACTTTTAGTATTAAAATTTGAAATTTCATAATATTTAAATTAAAATACTATCTCAACAATGTACAGTATTGTTACAACTTAAGACCCCGACAAAGTCAAATTCCACGTACAGATCTGTAAAAGCATATTTTATTATCTGTCGGCATTTGAACTAATTGAAATCCTTTTATGATCTTCGTTTGTTCATTTATTTATTGGCATACGTTTCTAAGCTATTGTAGAGAACAGCCTATTGTTCCATTGTACTCGTTTACGGCCGCTTGTAGGCTGCATCATTAGCCAGGTGTTGCGGATTACAATCGCAAGCTAATTGTGTCGACGTTGCCGGAAGGGTACATTTGCATTTGTGAAGTACAAAACGGCGGCCTGATTGTGATTAAGAGGGGAGTCAGTTGAGCTACACCTAGGATACGGGCGTGACGTGTGTACATTCGGGAGTCCAATAGTCACGGACTTTGCGCGTTTTATTGAATTACGAGCTTCTGCATTACATTTGGATTTGTTGCGTTCGGTTATATTTGTACCTGTGTTAAACGTTTGCGTAGTTCTATTAAACTTTATAATAATTCTAACGCCATTTTAATTCGAGTCTCACTGACACGTAACAGTATTATACACATTGAACTTTTCACTAAATCCATTCAATTTCACTTATAAGATATACACAGCACTAATGTTGCACGATACTGCAGCTGTATAGCTGCAGATATACTGCTATAAGCATGCCGATGACGTGCACTCATTAGATTTCCCCCTACCAAAAAGTGCCCAACGCGGCAAAAGAAGTTTTCACTCCAAAAATCTGGACTAAGAAGATCAATGTTATTACAAATATCAAGAATTTTACAGTCTCAACATATAATATAATACGCATAACTATAATATAAATTACATACTATTGAATACTGATGAAGAGAAGAAGATCAATTGAAAAAAATTGCGTATATCTTTTTATTTTATATTCAGGTGCGTAGTAAATTTCTAAAAGTATTGTTGTTTCCAACTCAGACACTATGTTGTTCACAGTTGCAGCTACGATTTCCTGGAGATCATCGAAATTGGCTTAGACAATATCACGGAGTACCAAGAATGGCCGCTGAGAGAACATCACGACACATTTAGTTCTGAAAATGAAGTAAGTACATTGAGATCATTGTTGAGTACTCAAAAAGTAACGTTTATTAGACTACTAGCTGTCCCGGCAGACGTCGTCCTGCCCGGTAAAAAATAGGGGTTGATCGTAGAGGGTTGAAAATCTAGGGTTGTATGTATTTTTGTATGTTGTATCATAAAAAAATAGAAATTAAAAATTTTGTCTAAAAAATAAAAATAAAATTTAGGGGTGGACTACCCCTAACATTTAGGGGGATGAAAAATAGATGTTGGCCGATTCTCATAGATACCGGATAAGCACAAAAAATTTCATCAAAATCGGTCAAGCCGTTTCGGAGGAGTATGGCAACGAAAACTGTGACACGAGAATTTTATATATTAGATATAGATATGTCATTACGCTAAAACCAATAGGAGCGGAGAACCAATTTTCAAAATCGAGGTTTTTTTTCAGGTTAGATAGCCCATTTATCGACGAAGGCTGTATAGGCTTATAGCGTTCCTCGATAAAAGGAGATTCCTCTTATACAATCGTTTGTATCAGGGTTTAATTTTGCCTAACATGTAAGAAATTTATGGAGATATGTTGTAAAAACTTTAGAGACTCGTCTTTATTAAAGCAATAATAAAACAAAGACATGAAAACAAACGAATAGAGGTGAGACGAGCTAGACACATAAAAATAAATAAACTAATAGTGGTTCGTTATGGTACATAGTTACATAGAAATATTTAGACTTGTTAATCAGGATATGAAAAACAATGAAATGTCGATTGAAATCATTAAAGATCACTTAAAAAGGTAGGTTAAATAAGACTAACCAAGTAGAAACTGCAAAATTTAGGCAATTGTGCCTCTACAGCACCGAAGTTACGTTTACCTTTCGAACGAACCCAAAGATCAACAACATTTATAAGTGAAAGAGACGTGCGGCAATTTCTCACTTGCGATGAGGATAAATTTCTAGTTTCAGTTTTTATGCTAGGATAGACCCGCCACTTCGTCCAATGCTTGACTTGAAGTTCCCGCTTGATTCCCGAGAATACCATGCTATTATCGTTGTAGTGAAAACTGCTTCGGAACAAGATAGATAGGTAACACGTTATTGCTCCCTAAAATAAATAAATACAGAAACAAAATGCATATTTACAATACTTCTTGGCAAAACAACATGCGGCCTTATCGCTAAAAGCGATCTCTTCCAGGCAACTTAACTTAAAAGAAATTCTTAACTAATCTGGCGATGTAGGTGGAGCAGAAAAAATATAGGACTGTACAATTTAAATATACATACTTACACTAATTTATAAATTGAATACATACATCAAGCTGATTTTTTTTGCATCAGTACAACTGCTAACCGCGCCCGGGAAAATTCCCGCGGTATTCCCGGTATAAATGAATCACGCATTACATAAAGTTTGCTATCAATCAGCGAAAAATCACATTGGCATTCGATTTTTTAAAATCTGGCCAATTAAAATCATTCCCAGAAAAATTATTGCGGGGCTCCCAGGATTAAAAGTAGCGCCGATTTTAAGTCTAAGAATTTGCTTGTCGATCAGTAAAAACTATGAGTATGTTTATGTTTATTTATTATTCATCATTATTTATTAACTGCACCACCGTTTGTATTAAAATTCTACCAATCCCTGCCAATGATTGCCTGGAAGCGATCGCTTCTTAGCGATAAGGCCGCCCGTTGTACCTTTTCTCTATCTTTTTCTATTATTATTTGTAAATGCTTTGGTGTAATAGTACAATAAAGAATTATCTATATATTCTTACAAATAAAGATATTTTGGTTAAGTATTAATAAAGCCCTTTTATTCCGAATAACATGCGTGCAATTTAACGATATTTTTATCTATTTTATTTCTTAATATATATCAGGAAATACGGCGTACCTTTTGGCATATGCCTCCTCCAGCTCTTTCCATTGAGCTAGTTCTTCTGCAATGTATGGTCCTAGGGTTAGACCGATATCGACACTCCATTTTGTTTTTGGACACCCCTGTCTTCTGATGTCCACTCTTGAATACCATAAGGTTACTTGCTCCATTTATTTATTTTGCAACGTAGCATATGTCCCCTCCCCCCTTCAACTCCATTTCAAATGCTCTATACTAGTTATTATATCCGTTACTTTTGTCTTCCTCCTTATTTCCCAATTTCGGATTCTGTCACTAAGCCTGGTTAAAAAACAAAGATATTGATTGGTTATTTTCAACTCTCCTTGTGTGCATTTTTCATGTTTATTACGTTATTAATTCCATAGGTCTGGGAAGAGACAGAATCTCTCCTACCCGAGTCAGACTCGGTCAGCGCTGGTTGGTCGCGAGACGTCCACGCGACGCACGCGCGCCGCTTGTGCGGCGACTGGGGAGCGAAATTGAAACTCCTGCGCTACCAGTCACGAAGCAACGTGCTTAGGCTGCGTTTCAGATCGGACCACTCGAGGCATTACGCTGGTTATCGGGCGAAAGTCACCGTTACTGACAGTGAGTAACAACTAATTACTATCTTTCTTTTAAATTAGATTAAGTTTGAAGTTACAAAAATGGCGGTACAGTGTGAACACTATATAACGATACTGAAGGGACTGTGCATTTTATGGCGTTATATGTTTTTTGTTTTTTTTTATTTATGTACACCGATTACTTTGAGATTTGTGATCCGATTTACTTGATTCTGTTTTAGATGCGGAATACGGTGCCATTTGGTCCCCTAAAAATTTAACATGCTTTGGCTCAGTGGTTTTCATTTTATGAACATTTTTTTATGATTTTTTTTCCGTTCCCCTTTTTTTGGGACCTATATTTTTTAAGGCGCGTGGCACCTTTCGTAGGCCTACCCATAACTAGACACTAAAAAGTAACAAATGAAAAAAAACTTCATTCAAAAAATCCTACTTCAAAAATTAAAAAGTATAAAATAACTTATTTCTAAAGCTATTTTTAATATAAGTAATCAAAAATAGTTTTAGAAATAAGTTAAGTTAGTAAAGAAGCAACGAACGCTAATAATTTTTTTTAACTGTGCGTAAAAAATACATTAGATGAACAACAAAAAACATTACACACATTACCATGTATATGACTCACATACGCATGTAGTCTTGTAAACTTTTGTTCAGTGTTCAGGTCAAGTTAATAGTAGTATAGTAGTGTGTAGCCTTTGCGAAATCTGTGACTATATAAATATAGTCTTTGAAATTACATAATCGTTATGGTCGAATTTCAACCACGGCCGACCACTAGTCTTAATTCTAAATATTTATAAGATAGATCAATATCAATGTAAAGATGTTTTAATAAATTGGCTAAAACAACGCAATTATGATGATATGATATTGAAAATTTGTTTGTACTGTTAATTTAAAAAAGTTTAGTAGAAATAAATATTATTAAACATAGCTAGTTACGAAAGCAAGTCTTAGTCTTATTATTATTATTATTTTTAAACAATATTTAAATTTTACAATTTTCTTTTCAATTAATTCTCTTTAAGACACTGGAAGGGACTAACACTTAAAAAACAGGCTCGGCCTAGTCAAGGTGTTAGTTAACAATATAACTTATTATTAATAGACACGAAAATATATATTTTTCATCTTAATGTAAAACTATGTATCTATATTTGGTATCAATAAAACATTATTATTATTATTATAGAGTAGCCTGTCACAGACGCCACTCTCTTTCTCTTACAATATTTATAAATATTTGTAAGAGAAAACTCGCGGGATAAATTTTTGTTAACTTTTAAATTTTAATTCATTTCGACTAAAGCCATTTCTGCTAACAGTGGCCTTTTTTCTACTATTACGCCTGCTTGGACGCTATCGAGAAGATACTGTGAATTTAGTAGAATACGATTTTTTGACGCAATCGCAATGGATTAGTGCTTTGAATATCATCGCAACGCTAACTTATAGCAATAGCAGAACTGGGCCCCTATATAAAATATATTGTTTATAACGTTCCGTTGTGTTAATACAAATAACATGATTTTGTTAAGCTTTGTTATTTTAGGCGACATGTTGTCACAGAGCCATGTCGACATAATCCGTTGATCATACAACGGTCGGATTACGATATATAAAGCCGGGTTCACATTATCAGACACGCGGCGCAGTATACACGTAGCGAAAAACATTTTCGCCAAAATTATACGATATCTATGAAGGCAGGTTTCATTATTTACCATTATGAATTATGCCCGAGACCAGAGATTCCCAATCTGGAATAAATGTCCACAGGGATGTATGGTGGGGGACACAGATAAATAATTCAAGTGCAATACTTTTTTTAATATATTGTAACAAATTAGAATATTCTTTAAAAGTTTAAACACGTAATGTTTAACAGTTTAAAATCTAAAAATGTTTCGCTAGTCAAAATAGTCTTGGTAGTGCACTATTTTCGACTTTACTACAATGTAAATTTGAGTTATATTCTAAGTCACATTTTTCTTTCTCCATATAAAACCTTTTAGTTTCTGTTATGTTTGGTGAAAGGCATACATACTGCTTTTCCTCTAACTTGATTCTAAGTAGCTTGTTTGTCTGACTCATTCATTCCATTTCGTAGAAATACTAATACATGTAGCGATATAGCGATCAGAAGATCTAATTCAAAGCTATACATGCTCCAAGCCACTGGAAAATACTATTTTTGCAGGTGTTGCTTAAGAAAAAATTGTTACGATACACGTTAGTGTATTTAATAAATAATTCTACGATTTCCCTTTATTCTTATTATGAATGTTTTTATTGCATTTATATAAGTAATAAAGAATATTCATTCAAAACAGTGTTATATATAAAAGCAAATTCATTACTCTGCATTTAAAGTACGTTTCCATTTGCTGAAAAGCTTTCTGTTCTAATCCCGTGAGCCTGTTCTAGGGTTTCTTTTAGACTGATGACTAAGGCGATAAGCCCCCGTATCTATCTTTTTTACTTAAGCAGTAACACAAGTTTAACTAACTTGTTGGTTATGCTTGTAACAGATACACTCTACATTAGTATAAGTTTAGTAGGTATTAAGGTACACAACACCACATAAAAACCACAAAATCAATGTCACACACTATAACTAAAGATAATAGTAAGCGTGTATAAACTCAAAAAATCAATATCAGTAATCAAGTTGTAAAAAGGGTAAGGACCTCGAGTCCGTAGTATTGTTATGTAAAAAAAAGTATATTTCATAAATATGATTTTAAATATAACAATAGACTCCTAAAAAAATGCAAATGGCCGTATAATTTTAATAAAATACAAGTCGCTCTTGCAATAACGAGACTAACGATACGTGTTTGTCTATCAAATTTACATAATAAAAAGTATTGGGTCGTCCGAAAAGAAAGTTTGGGAAGTGCTGCCCTAAATGTTATTATCTAACCGACACGCTACGTGTCTGTTGATATGAATGAGTGTTAGTACTGCACGTGTGTGCCTGCAGTGAATCTCATCGCAGCCGTATTTGTATTCCCTCAAATATGGCTAAAGCTCTGGAGGATATGGTTTTGTTATTAAGTTACGCGATTTATTGTACGTTAAAATTTTGTTTTTATTTTAATTTGTAGGTAATAATGTAGTATTATAAATTTTTGCGAAGGCATAAGTGACTATATTGTTATATAGAGTAGTTAAGTATTGTGTGCAAGGGAGATGATTAGATGACGAATGAAAGAAAAGGTAAACAATAGACGATCGCATGTAAAGACACAAGACAATTGGATAGAAGCTCGATTCAAGAGTTAAAGCTACATTGATCCCCAAATTCGAAAAAAAACTTGTGCTGACTGGTATCGAGTTAATTGATTTGGGAGTCAAGTCAGTGCTGGCTTCAATATTTCTGATTGAATATTTTGAAGTTAGTCCGCTCCCCAAGTCAGTAGCTGGATCACTTTAAATCAATCAGCCTTAAGCTAATATTATTGAAAGTACTAGAAGAGCAGAACTGAAATAAAACGGTAACGGGAATGGGACAATTCAGCGCCTTCGTTTTAGCGCCCCATTTCAGCGCTACCGTTTTAGCGCCGCCATTTTACCGCCAGTCCGTTTCAGCACCAGTCCATTTTAGCGCCGGCCCGTTTCAGCACCAGGAACTTATTATTTAACAGATCTTGGCTGCGCTTTAGGTATATATAAGTTGCATAAATTATTAGCCACTAGACCTGTTATTGGGCTTAGGAAAGAAGTTTGAATTAATTATGGCAAATTAAAAAATTATAGTAAGGTACACTAATGGTGATTTGAGTATACAACTGTTTGAAACCACTGTTAATTCTGTTAATGGCGACGGAAAACGAGTTCTGGGGTTCGCGAATATCTTGAAATAATTGCGACAAAATTATAATTCGCCATAGTTTTGTAAATAATATCAATATGAAATACGAAAGTCGTGAGAGGTGGTCGAAAGTTCCGACGAGTCACCAGAATAGTGAGTCAACTTAACCTAACTAGGTTAGCTTCAATCACGAGTTAGGTCGGCGACGTGTCGCGTGCGGCGTTCCACAGGGGTCGGTCCTCGGGCCGATCCTTTGGAACGTAGGCTATGACTGGATCCTTCGGGTGACGGTCAGGCCCGGGGTAGGGCTGATCTGCTTTGCGGACGACACCCTACTCACGGCACGCGCCGCGTCATTCGCGGAGTCCGTGGACGTCGCCAACGACGGGTTGGCGATAGTCGTAGACAGAATAGCTAGGCTGGGCTTGAGGGTCTCCCCCGCGAAAACGGAGGCCATCATGTTCCATAGGAAGTTTCGCAATCCACCCCGGATCTGTCCGTTACAGTCCAGGGGGTGGCGATCAGAGTAGGGCCCACGATGAAATATCTTGGGCTAGTCTTAGACGGGAAATGGCTGTTCAAAGCGCATTTTGAGCAGTTAGTTCCCAAACTCGTGAGTTCCGCGGGCGCACTCTCAAGGCTTCTTCCCAACGTGGGGGGCCGGGGGGTGCGACGCGGAAACTATATTCTGGCATCCTGAGGAGTATGGCCCTTTACGGTGCCCCCGTCTGGTTCGAGTCGCTTCACCGCCACAATCGAACCCTGCTGCACCGGGCGCAGCGGGTTCTGGCCGTGAGAACCATACGTGGGTATCGTACAGTGTCTTGGACGGCGGCGACACTCTTGGCAGGCGAGCTGCCCTGGCCTCTCCAGGCAGACGTCCTGTCCAGGGTTCGTCGTACCCAGCAGGATGCCCTAGCTAGAGGACTGACCTTCTGTCAAGTCGAGATAGAGACGGTCAGGAAGCGGGAAACCGCTTCCTGCCTCGTCGACTGGTCTCGTGACCTCGAACACCCTGCGGCCGGCGGCTTTACGGTGGACGCAATCAGGCCACAACTGGAGGAATGGGTTAACCGCACTAGCGGCACCCTCACCTTCAGGACGACGCAGATACTGACCGGACACGGTTGCTTCGACCAGTATCTGTTTCGCATTGTGGGCTGCTTGCCTTCTCCGGATTGCCGACAGTGTGGCGCGCCCGATACGGCGTTTCATACGCTTGTCGAGTGCGCTGCCTGGGCGCCGCAGCGTTTCGAGCTCGAGACAAAGTTAGGAGCCGTCGCATCGCTCGGCGATTTGGTAACGGCCATGTTGCAGAGCGACGACCGCTGGGATACTGCGGTTTCTTTTTGTGAGGCAGTTATGTCTCTGAAAGAGGCCGCAGAGAGGGATAGGGAGCGAAGTCCTAGGGCGCGTGCTACGGTCTCTTCTCGAGGTCGCCGGCCTTCAGCCGGCACCCGGAGAGGCAGGTACGCGCATTACTTCCCTCCCTGAGTTAGGATCCGGAACGATGGGGGCCCTTAGCTACTAGGTCAGCAAGGGATTTTACAACTACCCCCGTTCCGTAGTGGAGTGTGTTCTCCCGGGGCACACTTCAGCACTTTATGCGCTGGATCGACTGCTGAGTAACTATGTTCTACATCTCAGTCTTTCCTTCACATCAAAGCGCAGGGCCGCGAAGGGAGGAGGGGTTTTTTAGTGGGTATTGAGGTTGCTCGCCCGTGCGGCATCGCTCGGAGTCTCCACACTCCTCTGTGTAATCCATAGCGGACGAAGCGCAAGTAGAGCATACAATTGCTAGCGTTATCGCCCCCCGTGGATTCGTGCCGTTTCCTAGTGACGGCCCAGAGAGTGCGTAAATCGGTTAGTCATTTTTCCCCGCCTCAAAAAAAAAAAAAAAAAAAAAAAAAAAAAAAAAAAAGACCAAGCGCACGAGCCGAGCCAGCGATGCGACCGTGCCGTGGCTACTAGAGCCAGTACAGACTGGTTGCGATTTGTCAGTGAAAAAATAAGTAAGTATCCGCCCCTCCACAACTTAAAATTCATTTACCACATAATTAGGGTCTATTCATAAACTGCGCCACACGAATTCCATGATGTTTTGTCCCCTTGCCAGACCGTGTCACAGCTGGTCTCTGGTCCCTACATACATACATAACTTCACGCCAGGTCCCTTGCGGGGTAGGCACGAACAACAGAGCGCCATACAGGCTTATTCTTACACACCTCACTTGCTTCTTTAACATTCATAGCTCTTGTCATGCACGCTCGTCTGTTCTTAAGGCTCCTGACATCACCTTCTGCTAATACAAGATCAATTTGATCATGGAAGGTGTGTCGTGGCCTTCCGCGACTTCTGCATCCATCCACTTTTGTATTCTATATCTGTTTAGTCATTCTTTCATCATACATTCTTTCCACATGCCCGAACCACCGGAGCATTCCTTTCCTTACCTTCACCCCGACACTCTCTTTTAGACCAACTCTCTTTCTTACTTCGGTATTACGAACGCGGTCCGCGAGCGTCACTCCGCAGATTTTGCGCAGTGCTCGCATCTCGACTGCGTTTACTCTACTTTCATGCTCTCTATTCCATACCCAACTCTCGCTTCCATACGTGAGCGTAGGTACCAGCACCGCGTTGTGTATTGCAAGCTGGGCCTTCTGGCTGAGGTTCTTAGCGCCTAGAAGCTTACCTAACGCTCCATTCACACTATTCCCCAAATTTACTCTTCTTTCTATGTCAGCGGTGTACCTTCCATCCCTGCTAAAAGCACATCCAAGATATACAAACTCATTCACTTGTTCCAGCATAAAATCATCGACCATTATCCTTGTATTCGTTCTGGTTGACATGTCACATATTTTATAATTTTACATCAAGAAATTATTAAATTAAGACAGCAATTCCGGAATTACCTTAAATACATTAGGTTTTGAAATGTGACGTCACGAAATTTAGGGCCCTACCTAACCCTTGTCATACTTCATCGACACCCCTCCCCTCCTTACGTGTTACGTGTGACGTGATTTATGGATGGGTCTAAAGTTCAATCGAGGAATTAAACATATATACAGAATATTTATTTGCGTATTTGAAATGGGCCCACGCTGAAAGGGTGGTGCTGAAATGGAGGCGCTAAATAGTACCAGAGCCCACGGTAACATTGAAAAACTTACTTTTATATTTGAATCACTTTATATGATTCATGCAAGTTTACTGAAATGGACTGGCTTAAATGAGCGTTTTCTGCATACATTGCTACCAGTAGGAAACGTGTAATATTATTAGACTGACAAGTCAAACCGTATCAACAAGCTATGCATGGCGTCTTTGCAAAAAAAATACATTATTATTATTTTGCGAAAGCTAATTTCTAATTCAAAAATACGTAAATAAGTCATAGCCCTCGCGATGCAAGATTGTTATTATAATTCAGGGATTTATATATTTTTTTAATGTCATAAAATTTAACTTTAAAACGTGCTAGAATTACAAATGAGTTTCTCGCCCTTTCACACAATATACACGTCCCCGACAAAGCGGATTATAGCTCGGTACAAACTGCGTTTGCAGCTTTCAAAATACAACTAGAGATGTATATTGACCGATATTTTAAAACATCGATGTAAGAACGAAACATCAATTAACATGGATGTCGAAACTAAATATAACAACAACATAACACATCATTCCTTGTGAACGATATATTTGATCATTAATGTTCGATTATTATAATAGCTCCATCTGTTTCTTTTTCTGACTATGATTTCAAGAAGTTGGAATAACTTCGACCACCAGTGAGCGGTTGGTTATCGCAGTAAAAAAAATCATTTCTTCTAAAACAATAGTAAACATCTTAATTATATGTTTATAAAATATTAGGATGTTAAAGGCTGTGAGATTCAAGAGAGCTTTATAAAGCATATTAGCGCAAACTTTTCATCATAATTTTTCAAGAATTCGAAAATGAAATATTTGCATTACCGTTTAAATAAATACTTCATATTCAAAAACAATTTATTCATAAATTTTTGCATTTTTTCATTAATTAAATACATATAAACTTAATTATACAAAATATACACAACATATAAGTTATAATTAAATTAATGCAAAATAATTGTAATAAATCCTACCCCGCAAGGGACCTGGCGTGAATTATGTATGTATGTATGTAATGCAAAAAAAAATTAAACTATACTATAAATATAACTATACTTACAAAATAACAATCTATCAGGGAAAAATAGACTCCAGGTCGCTGTCGGCAGCGACGCTGATGTTTTTCCCTAGGTGCAAGCCAGCCTTTTGGTTACGCGAAACCTCAGTTAGACGCGTAACAATTTTTTTGCTGACAAATTAACACAATGTCACTTAAACCAACTATAATAGCCTTTAACCCAATCGTTTCCTTAAATCAATCATTCTGTTTCTAAACCATCTGAAAAACATCGTATCTTTCAACATGTATCTTTCACAAACATCGATAGTTTCGACATCAAACGACATTACATCCCTAAACACAACTCGTGCTGTACGTTATCGCCTTTGTTCCAATAACTGAGTTATGTACATATACCTTGTTTTTTCTTACAAAAAATTTTTTGGATAAAATTTTAGTTAAATTGTGTCTTTAGATTAGTAATATTAAAACATTTTCTCCTATAATAACTAACTTAAGTTGTGGCTTAAGTTGTCTATAGATCGATATTGTTTGTTGTCTTTATTGTTCACCAATACAAAAATTACAAAAATGCACAACTAGAAAATAAAAAATTACTTGGAAAAACAAAAGGCGGCCCTATCGCTAAAAGCGATCTTTTCCAGGCAACCTGACCCAAAGGAAATTCTTAAATTATCTGTAATTATTATGCAACAAAGAAAAATTAATATAAATAAAAATTACTTACAGGAACAGCCGATTACAGTCTAAATGTTGTAAACTAGCACATACATTATTGCGTTAGACTAACATACTGATTCCTGAGTGAACTTTATTCCTGAGCTGTTAGAAATGATATCATAATTATCAACGCTCGCACAAAATCTAGGTGGCTTCGAGTTTTGTAAAATAATAAAAGCTCAGCTGATTTCACTATCAACTACCCTATTCCTCCCCACATTTGTCAAATTTTTAATTTTCTCTTATTGTCATATGTCCTCTCTACTTGCATATGGTTATATACAAAAACGTTGTGACAACATGTCACAATTTAAAAAAATATGCGAGGGAAAGTTTAATTAAACTGTCTGTTGGACAAACGACAGTAAAATTTAATATGTATAAACGAATTTGTTTAGTCTTGACAAATGCGGAGTCAACACTGTGAGTCTGAAGCTTTCAATTTACTTATGTACCGTATTTTCATGTAGATACATGAAAATACAGATGTATAGATTCATCATCATATATATATCTCTAAAGATTTGAAGATTTATAGAATTCGACCATAATAATTAATGCCAAACGAATACTTCGATAATCAGAGATTTCACCAAGGCAACAATAAACAAAAGAGGTATATGTGTGTGTCACAATACATGGTAGTGTGTGTAATGTTTTCTTTTTATTTAACGAAGTTTACATGCATATTTAAAAAAAATTTAGAGGTCGAATTTCTGTCCATTGTAAAAAAAGATGCTAAAAACCGAATCATGGGGGAAATATAATAAATTTAGATTTTTTCAATATTTTGTTTCTCTGTTTGTCTGTCTGTTTGTACCGTCTAATCTCCGAAACGTCGGACGGATTAAATGAAATTTGCATGGTGGTAGCTTATACTCCTGGTCAATATATAGAATACTTAAAAAATTTTAGAGTTCCCATGGGATAGTTAAAAAACCGCACCACGCGTACGATCTCTCGCTAGTAAACTATAAATGTGCGAAATTTCATACTCGTCTGCGTAATATTCGTAAAAGGGGGTACAAAGTTTTTGCTTCACGTATTTATGTATAGACATATTCATTTTTATAGTGTCAAGTTTTCGATATTAGTATTTAAGTTACCATTGATTTTAATTAACTTCACGAATGATAATAAGAACTTACACGTTTGGGTCACTTATAACTTAGTGGAGGCTGCAACTGAAAACCAGCGCTGTGTCACCTCTTCTTGACACAGCATAATGCTTGAGTTGTCGACCTCATTGTCGAGAATGTTATGTGCATATTTTTTTCAAAATGTTTTATAAAATACTTGTCTTTATGTTTTACGTGTGAATCCTGTTAGTTTTAGGTTTTTTTTTACTATGACATGCATTCATTCTCGCAAGCTCTTCAGCAAACATGCCCAGGTCTAATAATTTTATATAATTCTAGCGGCTCCGGCAGACGTTGTCCTGCTCTGAAAAAATAAAAATCTAGGACCCGATCCCAGCTCCACCTGCTAGTTCCAATTGTGGATTTAAACTATCCGGGGACCCACTCAAACACACAAAACCAAAATCACCAAAACCGGTCCAGGTGATTAGGAGGATTCCAGAACCCGATCTCAACGCCACCTACCTGTTCCAACGGGATAAAAATATCCCATGTCCGTCTCCTGGTTCTAGCTGCCTCCCCACAAATTTTCAGCCAAATCGGTACAGCCGTTCTTGAGTTATAAATAGTGTAACTATATATATATATATATATATATATATATATATATAAGATTAAAGTGGGTGCGAGAAAAAATAACAATAAATTATCAATCAAGTTGGTTTGTATACCGGTGCACGCAGAAAGAGCTCAGTGTCTTGAGGTCTAGGTTTGGGTCTAAATAGTTTTGATGATCCGATCCCAAACAGGTCGTACTTGCTAACCATCTTCTCTATTGAAATTTGGGTGTATTTTGATTTCAATAGCCTCACATATCATTTTAGGTATGAATCAATTCTCTTTCGTATGTATGATGTAGTGGTTGGGTTTGTCCAGCGTGCGTTTTTATTATAAGGTAAGGCATTGAATATTCGCCATTCGTCCAATATGAACATTAAAATTAAACGTGTTCAGACAGTCATTATTTTTTTCACAAAACACCGTGTTCTGTAAGACAAAAAATAATCATTGAACGTCGTATGAAAGAAGTTCATTAATTCAATGTACTGCGCTTCGAGCAAACAGGCGAATGGAATGTACGGCTCGCTCGTTAACTAGTTCCATTCATTCATTCGCCGACTCGCTCTCTCAGCTCATTCTTGTATCGCTTTTTAAATTCATGTAGATGAAATTTTTCTGATTTGTATTTTAAATTACGAACTCACGTTTTTATTCGAACTAAGCTCTGAATATTTTTAACATAAGTTGAATACCCTATATATACATACCTACGATATACGTAGGTATGTATTGCTTTGTCGTATAGACGTCTTACATGGTTTGTTTGTTTAATGGCCGGTTGCGTTATATTAATATTGTTACGAGTTGCGCGACTCGAATTAAAATGCAGTTGAAATTATCATAGAATTTATTAGGACTACAAACAAGTATAACACGGGTACAAATATAACTGTACACAACCAGTCCATACGTAATACACGATTCAAACACACGTGCAAAGGCTGTTACTAACGTCGCTTTTGGCTGTCGCTAGACTGCCTCATCTCTCAATTGGGACATTGCTTTATACTGTACAAATATATTCTATCTGATCGGCCGCGTGAACTGAATATTCCTAGAATCACACCTGTCTCCAACCTCCAGGGCCGCCCTTTATGTTCCATTAATCGACCAACGCTTCGCTGCTAATCGTGCTATGTCTGGGCGTCGGCGGTACACGAAACGCGGGAGTTGTGCTCTGGCAGGGGTCAGGGGGGTGTTCTCTGTCCGCATTTCCGCGACAGTAATAATTTTGAATTTTCAACAAAAAATAGTAAAACTACGTTTTATTATGTGTACAAGTCGCGAAAACTTAAGAAAATATTAAACAAAAAATAGTCTCAAAAATATCAATCTTCAGAAAATATATATATTGTACGAATGTTTGCGAAGCTCAGCAATATTCTTTATAGCCTAGTCTACTACCTACACGTACAGTCTGCACAGTCGTATTCGTCTTTGAAGTTCTAGCATATTCTATTAACGAGACCGGTCATAGTTATCTATTTAACCTGTCTCGATGCATTAATAGTACACAACGGGACTTAAAGAAAAGAAAGTTGAGAAAACCAGAGTACAAGTTTCAAACTAAAACTAGTCTCAACCCAGTTCTCAACAAAATAATTTCAAACAAAACGAACTCAAACCTGTTTCATTTTTCAATTTGAACTCCACGGACGGACCATCTTTCCGTTCCGATAGCCGCAGAACGGAACATAACGCTCTATGCAGACACAAAGTTAAACTATCAAGTCATTCAAACGACTTCAACCTTAACAATTTGTAATAAAGACCATTTTAAACCATCACACGCAAAAAGTGTTGTTTGAGAACAAACTTAGTCGTGCGGCTTTATTTATTTTTGTTTTAAGTTCTATGTTCATGTCAGCCGCAAATGTAAAGTTGTTTTTTGCAAATGGCTCCTGAATGAGAGGCTGGGTTAGTTTTAATTAAGTTGATTTTAAGTTTCGCTATGGAAAACAACTTTCGTGTTTTACTATTTTTTGCTGGTATCTTGATTTGTATATTCAAATTTTAATGACAGTACGTTAAACATGTCTCACTTTTTAATTTAAAATCGAGCGAGTGTATGTCGTCCCGTACACGTTGAAGGATTCCGTGGAAGTGAAGCGGTTTTTGTCGTTTGGCTAAGAAATCTTCGAATTTAAGCGATCTATTGTTCGTGTTAATCCCTTTATATACCTCCTGGTAGGATATTATAAATCCTTTCAGCTTTTGTTTGCATTTTGTTGTTCATTCTTAGAAGACATAAAGCTTTAAAGTTGAGAATTCCAAGAACTAGTGGGCACGTTGCTACGAGGCCGTGGCTCCGTTAGTTGAGTTTCAACTCCAATCGAGACATTACCTAGTGTACTTTGAAAACGAGTATGTCATAATGAATGACGTTGTGTAATTTATGTCACTACGATTTTCTGCTTTAGGGGTTTGGAATTGTTGCATTTGGTTTTGTTTGTAACAGGTGTGAATTACATGTGTGTACTTGTAATAAACTTTATGAAAAATTCCTACGGCATTTTAACTCGTTTACTGCAAAAACGTAACAATAACTTAGTTTATGAAAAGTGATATCTATAAGGTTATTTAATCATTACAAGCAATAATAGATATCTAGTACAATGCTCTAGCGAGCGAGCGTTTTAGGGTGTTTCTCTTATGGATAAAATTGGGATTATGAGGATATCCGTAATAGAACCAAGATAACCGATATAGCTCGCAAAATTAGCAAGTTGAAGTGGCAGTGGGCTGGTCACGTCTGTCGCAGGACCGACGGCCGATGGAGCAAACGACCTGTGCAAGGTCGCCGGTAGACGCTTGATGGGTAACTCAGAGGACAGGGATGAGTGGCGCCGATTAGGGGAGGCTTACGTCCAGCAGTTAACTGCGAATCGCTGACGACGACGATAATGCTCTATAATGTACACATACACTACAAGTACATAGATATACATATTTATATACATTTATTCGTACAATTTAAAAAATATATAAAATCTTTTTTGAGATAACCCAGAACACCTTTCTTTATAAGCATTCTGAGTGCAATCGACCGCACGCCGAACGGCCGATATGGCAACTTGCGCGGGTTACTTGGGCGCAAAACATTTGGCACATAGCAACACTGTCGCCAAATTACCGCTTCTGAACTAGCTCTGACACTTTTTAGCCAACTTCCAAAAGGAGGTTATCACTTCGACTGCATGTTTTTCTGTATTTGGTGCGCGATTTCTCCGCCAATTCTGGACCGATTCTTAAGAGAGCAGCTGCGCATTAGTAGCACCTTTGGTGTTGCAAATGTCAATAGGTGATGGTGACCGCTGTCCATCAAGTGGGCTGTCTGTCTGCTGCTCTCCTGCAATATAAAAACCTTTTTCATTATTTTTAAAAGTCTAATTCTATCTAACTAATTTTAAAAGACTATACTCCTGAGGTGGTAGCACAGTCACCAATTGAGGATCGGATCAGTGAAGCCCAGGTAAACTGCATGCAACCCTCGAACATTAAAGGCACGTGTCTTATATATTTTATTTTCTAAAGTTGTACGTGTTGTTTATTGTTGTTTACCAAAAAGTAAAATATAAAAAAATAACAAAACCGACTTCAAAAGTATACTATAATAAATATACTATAAAAAAGATCTATTTCAGGGTAACCAAAAGTAAAACAACAAAAATTCCAACCAAATCTTGAAGTTGATGCTAAGTATAAACATAAACAGACAACAAAGTCAACAAGTTAACAAAGTTTTCAAAAGAAGTTCACACAATACTAACATATCAAAGTAGAAGTAGAAGAAGAAAAGAAAATTATATGAAAATTGTCTTTTTACTTTTATTCTTTCTTCTATACTTAAATTTACGTCGCACGGACTTGAAAATTATTATTTTTTGCTTTTAGTTACTCCTCTCTCCCTGCTGCGATATTATTATTACTCAAGAGTAATAATAATATCGACAGCAGGGAGTCTTCAATAAGTCTTTTTGTTTCTTGCTAAAAAATATACATTAATTGACATTGCGCTATTTTTACTAACACGTGCTGGCAACACTGGATACGAGTTTTGGGACAAATGTGCCGAACATATGACGAATCGTCCATCGCTCCAGCGAGCCGTGAACTTTTGTTATCAGTCATCGTTTGACATTTTAAGGATGATATGTGGAACTGACGGAAGCCTCGATATGGCAAGGTCGATGCCATAGAATGGTAATGACATTTTTCCGGGTATTAGCATCGATACGCATTTCGATGGGTGAAAGGCTATTTGTTTTAAACGACACTTTTATAAATTGTCGGGAGAAAAGTTTAAAGTTTCTAATGACCCAGAAAAACGCATCACTAACGAACTATGTCCCATATTTAAAAAAAAGAACATTTGAAGACTGAAACTAGAGATCAGGTTCTTTATATTTCTTTAAGTTGAGACATTAGGATGAAAAATCCCTCGTGTTGAGTAGTATCACACAAAATGTCGCTTAAAACAAATAGCCTTTACCCCTCGATTTCATAAATACTAAATCATAAGAGAGAGAGAGATAACACTTTATTTTACATATTACAATTACAAAAACAGACCTTATTTACAATATTTTCTATGAAATACAATAGGCAGTTTTATCGGTCAAGGCGATCTCTTCCAGGAAACCTAAAAAAGTATTTATTTAGGTCAAAATACGAGGACATAAAAAACATAATAAAACTACGTTTTATTTATTTTATTCCGACGTTTCGGCCTCTTTTCAGTACCCGCAATCACGAAGGCAATGATATCAAGTGTTGTTATGTGTATTAATAGTAATCGCGAAAATTTACGATTTTTTTTAATAAATATTTCTTAATTTTAAAAGAAGTGTGTTAGATTAGTGGTCTTAATTATTTTTTTTATAATAATTCATTTTCTTCCCATAGAAGGAAAAACAAAATGAAAAGAATACAAAAACTTGAGAAACTTAATAAAATGGGAAAGACAGGAGCCCAAACTAGGTAAACCCGATATGATGGTACTCCTGGCCCTTGCCTCCCATTACGCACTATTTGTATAATAACCGCCACCAAAGAGAACTACAATCAAAGAAAAATCTACGTGACTCTGGCCGAATGCACAAACCGTGCCTAGCCATATCAAGAAAAAAAATCAAAGAAAAATAGAGAGATGTGTTTGTATGTGTGTGCGTGCGTGTATGTGTGTGGGTGAGTCTGGTAATTATTATTAATTAAGAGTAATTATGGTTACAAATGTGTCTGGGCGTGGGAGTATCAATGTTTGTAAGATGTGAGTTTTTTTTTATTGCAGGAGTTCAGCAGACAGGCAGACGGCCCACTTGATGGAAAATGGTTACCATCGCCTATGGACATTTGCAACACCAAAGGAGCTACAAATGCTCTGCTGCTCTCTTAAGGGAGACTGGAACCTGGTCACTAATGCCGGAACACAAGTCAAAGTTGTTATGGCGACATATTTTAGACCAGGGGTGGTTTGTTTTGTCGCCTTTTACGACAGGCCGCCCGGCCGCAGGAAATTGTATTTCTCCGTTCCTGCACGGATAGCAAAAACTATTTCTCATTCAGCAACTGTCATCAATTTCTCATTAATTGATTATATTCTTGTTTTTTCATTAGCCCAATCGTGCATGGACGTGAAACAAATCCTGTTCAATGGACACTGCTACTTGTTCTCCGGGTATCCCAGGGCCTCATGGGCGACAGCCAAACAGGTAATTAGACCATTATACTATCAGAATATTCTCGCAGCAGACTTTATATTTTGCAAGTTCAATATCACCCTTATCTTCATTCTCCGAGGAACAATTGCACTAATTTCAAAAAGTGAAGAGAAGATCATTATAACCAACCTTCTGCGTAAGTAATAAGAGAATTTGTAGTGCATTGTTAATAGATAGATAACCCTTTGTTGCTCACCAAATATACAATTTCAAAATACATAATTACAATTTTGTCATGGTAGAAACAAAAGGCGGCCTTATCGCTGAAAGCAATCTCTTCCAGGCAACCTAACTTAAGGAATAATTTAATCTAATCTGGCGATGAAGGTGCTGCAGGTCGTTAAATATATCTTAAATAAACATACTTAAACTACATAATTTATAAATTAAATACACATAATTAAACTACTTTATAAATTAAATACATACATATAATAATGTTACGACCGACAAAGACCATTTCACTCCTGCAGTTTATTATCTCTCCGGCATTTGGACTTTTTTTGTTTACTCTGCGTTTAAAATTTGTAATTGGAAAAACAGCCCATTGTGTATTGTAATCTTTTATGGTAGTCATTAGCCAGCTGTGATTCTAAGAAATTCAATCTGCGCCAAAGAGATTATTGTAATTGTGCAGTATAAAGCAATGCCCGAATGGAGAGATTGGCAGTCGAGTCATAAACACAAGCGTAGCAAGACGTGTGTACTACTTTTGATAATCTATTTAGTGACGTACTTTGTGCGTGTTAGTATATTTGTACCTGTGTTATACGTGTTTGTATAGTTCTAATAAATTCTATAGTAATTCTAACGGCATTTTAATTCGAGTCCTGCAACTCGTAACAATAAATACTTGGATTAGAATTTGGAGTAAGGACGTCGTAGCATGTTACGTTTCGTAGCACGCTACGGTATATAGCGTGGACACGTAGTATGGTGTTGTAGACTATCATTATTATATCAAATAATATCTTCTATATAATGCTGTGTAGAATTGACTGGACCTGCTTACCAAATTTCCTATTTAATGGTACATATATCCTGGTCAGTGAAAGAGTAAAAAATCTAGGTGTCATATTTGATAGGGAGCTATCTTGGTGACCCCACATAACCGAATTGAGTCAACGTGTCTTCCTCTATTCGAAATCCCTTGGGAGGTTGAAAAACTTCCTGCCCATAGCCACCAAAGTTAAACTTGCAGAGTCCTTACTACTCCCCATTCTTGATTATGCTGACGCCAGCTATATTGATTTGACTCAAGAGCAACTTAATAAGCTTGAGCGCCTCCAAATTTTTTGTATAAGGTTCATATTTGGGTTACGCAAATATGACTACGTTTCTGAATTTCGTAAAAAACTCAAGTGGTTGCCAATTCGCTTTCGCCGGAATACTCATATTCTTTCACTCCTGTACAGTGTATTGTTTATCCCCATTCCTCTCATAATTTACGACCTTCTGCGAATCTCAGACTTAATACTCCCAAACATTATTCATCTTTTTTCAACAATTCTTTTACTGTACAGGCTATTCGACTCTGGAATGAGTTACCTGTTACTGTTAGACAAGCTAAATCTCTAACAATATTTAAGAATATCACAAAAAAGCACTACCTACAACTTAGTGATGTCTGATATTTATACGTATCTTTATGTATGTGTATATATAATAATATATGTATCTATATATTTATGTATGTATATATTTATGTATGTAATATCAATAGGAGTGTTTATATATGTCTATTTAGTATAAAATTTATGTAAGTAGCTGCATATCCTCTAATATTTATGTATACCACCTTTAACCAATTTAATATGTTTTTATTCCTGCCTCGGGTTGTCTGGAAGAGATCGCTTCTTAGCGATAAGACCGCCCATTGTGCACATATAGAATATTTTTAGGCTATAAGTTCATTTGTGTTTTCTGTAATGGTGTACAATAAAGTGTTATCTATCTTCACTTCAAATTCCTGCGGGATTCCCGGGACGCAACGTATCGCAACGTTTAAAAAAATAATGAAAGATATTGTTCTAGTGAAAACTGCCGGAATAAGCTATTTTATATGAATCCGAACACAAAATAAGACGACGTGTGTCTCTATATAATTATTGCTTGATTAATTTCACATTAAACTTAAAACTATACATACTACGATTAATATTAAATGCTACGTGAAAATATGCAAAACCTAAACGAATTCATAGATGAATCTAGGGCTGCCACCTTTTTTTGAAGGAAATATACTATATTTATTTTTTTAGCTGTGAAAATATAGACTATTGGGAAATTTTGTTATTAATTAATTTAGTTATATATTTTATTTATTTCATTATTGCATTTTCCATGTGCAATTATTTCTAGCTTTTGCTTTGGCCCGCTATGATCTATTACTTTTAAAAAAGGAATAGAAAAACTTTTACTTTTAAATAAAGTAACAAAAAGCGCGATATAGTTTCAATGTTATTAGTTCAAATGGCGACGGGTAATAATTGTGCTTCTACAAATCTGTACGTAGAATTTGTCTTTGTCAGCGCCTAGGTTGTAACAACTTAGTGATCTATTTGTAATTATTTCTCTTGACATTAATTACTTGTATTTTATGGAAAATTGACTTTTTTTAATTAGAATATTTATGTTAATTTAATTTTAAATTTGATTTCATTCGTTTTGTACACCACTATGTGGTAGAATGTACTGTGCATCTACAATGTGTAACACTTGTATAAACTACATTCTTGCAAATAAAAAAAATGCAAATTACAAAAACTATTTAATATAAAAATACGTGAAATGACAAACGATTGTATAATATCGTAAACTATTGTATTCTGGGCAAAAATACAACTTGCATCAAATAAATGTTTCGCAGTTTGTTGTTTGGAACAATTTTAAAACAACAAATTGGAGAACTTCATTAGAACTTATTCCGTTCGTTGTTACTATATAACCCAGTTTCGGAGAGACTGCAGGGCCGCATTCAAGATCATGTTAGACGATTTTTTTTTCAATATTACATAGTGAATCTTTGATTGACCTTGTTTGTCTGTTTGTATGTGTATTTGATAGATGTTCTAAATCTGAAATAATAATTAATTTCCTATTACTTAACACGTTGCAAAGAGGTATAAATATAATAGAAAGTAGACCTAATTATTTATATGTGTATGACTTTCAAAACAACGTTTTCTGTCGGAACTTATTTTAAATAATAAAATTGAAGTTCTACTGCGCTCATTGTTCTTAGTATAATTATTTAATTTCGGTTCTGTTTTTTGTAAAATTCTTACATGCGCCGATTGCGCTATGCGAAGCTGCATACATCTTCTATACACCATTTTTTAAACTAATCATAACAGTCTTAATATTAATTATAATATTGACAATATTTGAATTGTTAATACTGTGCACTTCTTTAATAAGTACTTAGTACTGTGGCGCACCCAGGGCTCGAGCTCGGTACGGATCTTCAAATGATAGACTGGTTCTTGGAATATTTTCTTTATATTTTCAATCAGGAAGCTATAACATCTGTTCAGTGCGCGGCCCGATACAATAATGAAATCGTTTATTTTTCGAGGCGTTCGATGTAATCCGATTTGAATTTTATATTTCTTAATTTAAATGACGACTAAGAAGGTTTTAGTCGTTACAGTATATACATCAATATATTAATTACTGTTAGGCAGATGTCTTCTGTTGCTATACTATTTAAATAAATAAATAATTTTAGTATCATTTTTCTTTATTTGTAGTTGTTTTTTTTTAATTTATTGTTAATTTTACTTTTTGAAATTGTAAATAATAAACTATAGTCGTGCCTAATATAAAATTACAAGTGATGTATTGTTTTAGAAACCTTGTACGTATTTTAATATATTCAATTTCAGTTGCTTCCTAACTGCGGCCCTGTATAGTCGGGTGTTGTAAAACGGAGATCGGTTGTATGTAATCCTTTTGTCGACGAATTTCCGGACATCTCCGATTCTTTTTTTTTAACATTCCTCATTTTCACGACTATTTTTCATTATCAACCATAGTTCTGTGGCGATTTCACAAGAGACCACAATTTTATAGTAGTATTTAAATCTATAATAAATCTTTTGGAGGCGTTGAGTTTGTACAGTTCGGTTAAAAATGAAAAAAAAAATCAGAAACGGCTAAGAGAACTAACAGATTCCGAAAATACAATTTATAAAATATTTGTCTATCGGACTGTCATCGTAACTTAAAAACTACTGAATGGATTTAAATGGACTCAACATTGGTCTAGTGTATATCCCGCCTTAACACTTAGGATACTTTATCGCGATAAATGACGTTTCCAGACTTTACGACAGGATAGGGGGATGGTATAGAGTGATCACACTGGTGACATTGGATAGGAGGTGTTGTAAGTGGGCCGTCGGAACTCTCACACATCGTAAGAAACACGATGCGCTCAAGGCTAACCGTTTCACACCGATAACCTGTGAAAGCGTGGTATCACATTGAGCAGCAATCGAGCCGGCCCTGAGAATTGTAATCAAGATAATAATAATAATGCGCCTTCGCACAAGGCCATCATAGTGTATGAGTTTTTGACAAAAAACTCAACAAATACCAACGAGCAACCTTATTCATCAGATTTTTTTTTTATTGCAGGAGTTCAGCAGACAGGCAGACGGTCCACTTGATGGATAGCGGTTACCATCGCCTGTGGACATTTCCAACATCAAAGGTGCTACAAATGCGCTGCTGCTCTCTTGAATGAGACTGGAGCCTGGTCACTAATGCCAGAACACAACTCAAGGTTGTTATGGCGACATACTCTAGACCAAGGGTGGTAGCCATCCAGTCGGGCAAATGCCCTACCACCTGGCTGTGGGTTGTTTTATCGCCTCTTACGACAGGCCGCCCGGCCGCAGGAATTTGTATTCTTTCTCCGTTCCTGCACGGATAAAATGGCTGCTGCTGATATGGCTGCAATCGACTTCTTTCTTCTTTCTAAACTCAAATTACCACTTCGTGGCACTCTTTTTCAATCGTAAGGAGGAGACTTCGCGACGAGAACTATACTGAATTCCGGCAAAAGCGTTTAATAAATGATTTGATGATTGGCTGATAAATAATTTAAAATGAATAACTAACATTTTGTGTATTATTGATCTTTTCCCGGTACTTTTTTGGACAGGATAATATATAAGGAATCTATGGAGATTCGTCGCAGTATGAATTCTTGGTATGTCATTATTGCGTCGCAGTATGAATTCTTGGTATGTCATTATTGCGTGGCAGTATGAATTCTTGGTATGTCATTATTGCGTCGCAGTATGAATTCTTGGTATGTCATTATTGCGTCGCAGTATGAATTCTTGGTATGTCATTATTGCCTCGCAGTATAAATTCTTGGTATGTCATTATTGCGACGGTAACAATATCTTTTGTTTGTTACAACTCCATTAATTCTTTAAAAAGTAATTTGGATACAACTTCTATATGTATTTAAAAAAGAGCCTGAGATATATAAATAATTATAATGATTTTTTTTGCTAGTCGTATTGCTGGGGAGTTTCTTGCAGCTTCCTTCTATAAATAGCGATAACACGTTTCGAAACGCTGCACAAGTAAATAGGAATTAGATTTAAATTTTGAATTACATGTATGACCTTCAAAATGTGTTCTCCAGCGGAACTTATTTTGAATAAAAAATTTACTTCATTATAATTTGTTATACTGTTGTAACAAAAACTTTGTTCCCAGGTTTGTGAAGGCCTAAATATGCAGCTGGCATCAGTCCACTCCTCCGATGAGGAGCGTTTCATCATATCTGGGATCAGGCAGAGCAGCGATTACAGCGCTGGATCCGTGTACTGGTTGGGAGCCCGTCTAACGCCCGGTAGTCCGATGAGCTGGATTGATGGAAGCGCTGTAGTTTACCAAGGCTGGCCACCGTACAACGACACTGATGACGCTGAGGACGCGTGTTTAGGTGTTCAGGTATTTTTTTGATTGTAGGAAGGCATAGCTGTAAAGGCCTGAGCCTGTTGGGACTCCGGTTGTGAATTTGTGACTGTACTTTAATTGATGCTTGATGAATAATGAACGATTTATATGGATATATGGTTGTATTGATTTACTGGTATTACAAATTAATTATATATGTATGCTGCGCGCGCGTTGACGTAAGAGGATCGTTCGCAAAAGGTGCTTGTAATGTGTGACACTATCCGAAGAGCCGCGTCGTCCCCGCCGCGGCTGCCGCTCCGCTCCAACCCGTCCAGTTACTGGCTGCAGCCGTAACAATTGCAGATTTAAATAAAAAGCTGTTTCACTCAATTTCAGTATCCAGGAGTAAGTCTGTTTTATTTTTTAATGACTGACACTGGCAAATAGGCTCACGGCTGCTCTGATAACGGTAGTTAAGTGGGCTAAGCCTTTGCCGGCTTGGCTCATAGCAGCGCAGAGGCTCCTGATTTGATTACTGGCACGATAAATTTCGTATAAATGAACTTTCCAGTATATAGTCTGGGATCGGGCCCAAAGTGGCTCCTTGTAGTTGACCCATAACACCATCAATCTGTCCGTTATAATCCAGCAATAAATAAGTAATTAATTTATAACGTATACACTGTTTACAGTGGAAATCTTCTCCAGTGCCTTCTCAGCCCAGCGGCCTGTATTGGACTATACACAAATGCGCAATGACTGGTGGATACGTCTGCAAAAGAAGGCTGAACCCTGAACATGTCGTTAAGAACCGCACCGTCGAAGGAACGTCAGGTAACCTTATAATAATTTGTTGAAATCACAACCATAGGTTTTAGGCTAGTGACACGCCGATCGAAAGTTGAGTTAAATACGCTCGCAGTGATTTTTTAGTAACCTATGACACGTAAGCCGAAATTACGTAGCGTTCGGCGTAATGACGAACCCTTCATCTAGCGGTTATTTCCGTGAGAACGTATTCAATGTACAGTGTAAACACTATATAACGTCTCACTCGATTTTACGACAAACTCCCTTAAGCGTCGAAATCATTTGGCTGTGGTTGGTTTACCTTGTCTTCCATACGTTCAGCGTGGGCATAACTACGTTCTAAGTCTCACGTTCTTCCTGCCATAAGCACGGGGCACATGGGAGGAGGGTGGTTTTAGTGGAGTATTGAGTGTCTTCGAGTGCCGGCGATTTGACTCCTGTGCCCATTCGTGATCTCGCCTCTCGTCGCTTTGGTCTAATCCCTAGTAAAGGACCCGGTAGTGTGCGAAATGCATTTCGTCTTCTTGTCTTCCATACAGTGATACACTCTATATAGCTTGAGTGGGTGTACCCACTCTCAATAACGACAACAATTAAGTACTGAAAAGTACCTTTTAAATTGCCAAAATTAGTAAAATCTGCGATATTTTTCATCCCTGTGATTTGGCAACACCAAGCGTACTAAATGAATAATAATAATCTAAAGAAGTGTTCATTTTTTTTTTTTATATATTATTCATGACCATAGAATCAAAGTCTTTCAGTCGGAAACATGTTAATTAATAGGTCTTCGTATAGTAGCGCAGTTGTATTGCAGTCTACAACCGACGCCATTCAATGGAGTTCTTGTGAAAACTCGAAAGATCACATCTGACTATACAGTTCACATTTCTCACAAAAACACATAATGTCTACTCAAAAACTATCAATATCCTGCAACTATTGTTCATTTTAGAGTAATTATACACATTTTTAGAAAATCAAACTGCACAGCACAACGTCTCCTTTCAGTTCCCGCCAAAAACTCAGAAGTGTTCAATATAATATTTGTTGCCAGTAACAATGTCTAAATCTTAACACTTTCTAAAGTACTCCGAAGAAGAATCTTCGCACAATGTTCACCCCAATCCTTTAATCTAAATGTTAGAAATTACTGAGTAGTTCAACGTAGCGGCTCAGAGCGATACTAACTTATTAAATACTAGAGTTTGCCCGTGACTTCGTCCACGCTTGACGGGTAGTGTAGATTATTTTTAATTCAACAATATTTATAATGAAAGAGTATTTCCAGCAAGGTAACGGATGTTTAAGTATAAAAATAAATGAATCCCGCAAATTCCCGTAGAACCCCCGTGTAAGTAATGTTAAACTTAAGGCATACATAACTAAATCTTGTTCTACTTCACATGTCTAATAAACTTAGAAACTTTCGTATCAAACATGTTCTAATGTCACGTGGTGACGATGTCAGGAAATCCCGGGTAATATAAAAAGTCCCGGATTTGTATGTATGTTTGGATATTGTTTGAAAATCAATCAGATCCGAATCTTCATATATAAGAACTTTCATATATAATCCCACTTTAAAACTTTCCCCATAAAATTCCCGCGGGATTCCCGGAATATAAAGTATCGTATTACATGAAATAGGACTTCGCTATCGATCAGAGAGTTGTGTCGAAATCAGCTAATATTTATGCACTCCCAACTAATTTGTACCATACCCGGAAAAATCCCACGTGGAAGTGCGGAACACAAAGTATCGCAGCATTTAAAGAAGAATGTAAGCTATCATGTTAGTAAAAGCAGTGTCCGAATAAGGTAATTTTTATGCACCCGAAACACTTCAAACTGCTCCCGGGAAATTTCCCACGGGATTCGCGGGATAAAAATACTAGTGACAAAATTGCATTGGAGTTAGAATTTTTTACAATGTGACCATTTTAAATCATTCCAAAAACAATCCCACGGGCTTCCCACTACACAAAAGTAGCTTAGATTTTAAGTTTAATAATTTACTGTCTGTTGTGTACTCATTTCTCACCTTATTCATTCTTGTAAGACCACAAGCTTCAATGTACAGACACTTCATGATCAGAATTTTATAATATTATAGATAGATGTATGTACCTTAGTCCGCCCGAAAATTAACAACATCTTAATAACAAGTTGCAGAAGTTTGTTCAACTCCGAATTAACAGCGAATATATAATCCTCCTCCTTCCACATATACAACGGCGGTCATAAACTTTAGCGGGGTATATGATAACTCCCATTTTACGCATATGTATTCACAGTAGCAGAAAGGTGGCTCTATAATTTATTTTTTAGTAAAAACAAAGCCGATTTGAAAATAAAACGCTTAAAATAAATAGTTTCTATAACATCTTATCTTACAAAGTTCAAGTGGAAGTGAGCTGGACATATCGCACGACACTCGGACCAGAGGTGGACAAAAACAGTGACGGAATGGCGCGGCCCCATGTATGGCAAACCACGATCCGTACCGTCGCGGGTCTAAGGTGGCTCGCAGTGGCCGCGGAGACAGAATAATGAGCGCAACTGAAGGAGGCAATACCCCGCCGGAGGTCCAAAAATAGAACTATAAAAAAATGTCATCAAAAAATATATATATTGACATTTAAAAAATATTGGGCCAAATATAAACGCTTTTCTTTAAGCGAAACTTCTATATAGACGGGGGTCTTGGGGTTTTTCTGTCACGTAAAGTGTTACGGCCGCGTGGAAGAGCGGCATATATTTAGACTAGACGTGGTGAGAGGCGGCATAATGTAGACTATCGATGTTTTCCTTGGTCCCGGATCGAATTCAGTTTTTTTGTTTGATAAAATAAAATTTGTTTAAATAAAAGATGCATTAATTAAAACGTACCTAACCTAACCAAATGATAAGTACACACAATTTTCAGTAAAAAAATAGAATCGAAATTCTAAAAAAAATCAAAATATGTGCTGGGCACATAGTGAAAGTGAAACATTAACATACAAGTGGAGAAACGAATCGCAACAATCTGTAAACGTCCTGTGTGTCCCGGCACAGATTTCGATTTTTCTTTTCTTATTTATAACATCTTATCGTGTTATTGGTGCTAGATGTTCCTACCATTAGTGTGTCTTTGAAATATTTTCATTTAACAGAATTTAGTTCAAATAGAAGCTTTTAATTTAAATTTTATTAGATCGCCTGAAACATCCAATAAAAATTTTCAAACACTGTTATAACTCCCTCCTTTTTCATAAACGTCTTAACAAGTCACGATCTGACAGCTGCTTAGTGATTGATCAAAGGTGCTGAAACTTATAAATTTCTAGATCAAAGCAATTTTCAAACACCGGCGTTTTCCAAATAAGCATCGTTTGAAAGAAACACGCAACCAATTCAGAATTTATTAAGAGCGTTTCTAAGACGCGGTAGCTTTGTTTTTAGCGTATACGTGTCCCAAAATCAGAAGGCGCGAGTTTGAATCCTGGTCGGAAAGCATTTTGATACCATTTTAGGAAATTTTGTTTTTTTTTATTGCACGAGTTCAGCAGACAGCTGATGACGGATGGTAAACGGTTGCCATCGCCTATGGACATTTGTAACACCAAACGTGCTACCAACGCGCTGGTGCTATCTTAAGAGAGTCTGGAACCGTGAACCATTAATGTGCTCTACACCAGGGGTGGTAGACATCCCTGGTGCGGCGAACACCCTATCTCCACTATATACCTACACGGGGTCACTCTCGCCTGGGCGCCTGTGCCCGAGCCTAGCAGTGGGGCTTATGGGCTGTAAGTATATTATATCTTTTTTCTAGGTTTTTTGACGAGTCCAAATCACCCTGGCCTGTATGACAATGATCTGGACTATTGGGTGCACCTGGTGGGACCTGAGGACACGAGGATAGTGTTCGTGTTTCGAACTGTGGATCTGGAATTTCAGAAAGACTGCCTATACGATTTTGTCGAGGTATTCGTGAGTTTTATTTGTCAGTCAAGTGTATATTTAAGCTGGACATTCGTTAAGTAGTTTACTTGCGAAACTAGCAAGTTAATCCCTTAGGCCCGCTTTCCACCAAAGCAGAGAGGAGAAGAGACGAGAGGAGCTGTGTTTTAATTAACCAACCAAGGTTTCGTTATTTCCACATCTCCTCTCGGCTTAGCTTCGATGGAAATAGATCAAGCGGAGACGAGAGGGGATGTTTTATTTTTCTATAGAATTTTATGCCGCGAGCGGGCAAGAGGCGCGGCAGAGTGGAGATGTGTAGTCGGGAGGCCGGGCGGCGCTCGCGCTCGCGCGCCCCATCCCCGCTACCTTCAGGCTGCGCCTGGCACACCCTAAGGCATGTGCAATGCTACACAAAGCTCACATCTCCTCTCCACTTCGGTGGAAATAACCTGCCAGCTTAGCAGCATCTCCTCTCGTCTCCTCTCTGCTTTGGTGGAAACCGGGCCTTATGCTCGTTTGGACTAAGGCTTGAAACCGTTCGGATTTTAAACCTTAAAATCTTTTGTACAGTCTATATATATATTTGTTTTCTCTCATAATGTTATCCTTGGTAAGACTTCTATATCTTTGTTTTCATCTGTTATGATATCTTTTTAATGTTTTGTCTCTTTCAGCTTCGAGACGTGAGAAGCTTAAAGTCTTCGAGATACTGCGGTTCGTTGGGTGAGACGAGATGGGTTGCGTCCAGTAATAGGGCGGTTTTGCACTTTCATTCGGATTTCAAGTAATTTTTTTTGTACCTTACATAATTTTATTTTTATATGCCTGCTCCATTTGGGATAATGTTACTGGTAGTGACTGTGGCCAAATGTGGCATGTCTATAGCGTTTAAAATAACGCCGTTAATGATTTAAAACATTAGTGTACATAGACATACATACATTATCTGTCTATGTTTAACATCATTAACCGTGGATAACAATATCTGTCTACATCTGAGTGAAACTTTCATTAACACTAACACTATTAAGTATATTTTGGACGTTAATTAATAATTTCCATTATGACATATTTTTTTATTAATGAAATACTGATGGATATGCCCCTGCCTGTAGATCCTGGTCCTAAAATATTATTGATTGTCGTCGCAGCCCTCCTTTACATGGTGAAAAATAATATTATATTATAGATAGATAACTTTTAATGATACCTACACAAACAAAAATTAGGGGCATATTGCACTTGAATAGTATTATGGGAAGGCAGTAAAACCATAAGTATTCTATGAATAGATATTTTATTTAGCGTCAGGAGGTCGACTAGCACAATGATACACATCGGAGATGGGGAAGGGGTAAACGCAGCGCCACGGGCAAATAGTGTAACACGTTTTCTTTTTGTACCTAAACAGGCTAGGGTGTGAAATTCATAATACCAACAGGGCATTTGTGTACTCGCTATATAATATAGGTGAAATTGTATGTATTGTATTGTCTCAAATTCTCGAAATTCAAATATCAATATTATGGTCAGTTTGACTGTTCCTTTAAATGTCTCCTTGGACACTGGGTTGCCTGGAAAGGATATCTACAAGCGATAAGGCCGCCCAGTGTTCTTATAAAATTATTTGTAGTAAATTGTATAATATTTTCTTAAGTTTTCGCGACTTGTACACATAATAAAACTACGTTTTAACGGTTTTAAAATAAATTACCGCGCTTAAAACCGTTACAACGTAGTTTTATTAAATTGTATAGATTTATGTTTTGGTGAACAATAGTTTTCATTCATTCATTCAATGAAGGAAATGTTTAAAATAACCCATGTGGTTCATTGTTATTGGGAACATTTTTTTTCAGCACACAAGGCGAAGGTTTCTCAGTTAGATGGTTTGCAGTTGAATTACCAGGTTGTCCTTCTCAAACTTTTACATCCAAGGAAGGAATATTACGTAGTCCAAACTACCCTCATTTTTTATTACCTAATTTGGATTGCACTATCGACATATTAGCGCCCACCGGTAAGTTAGATCACATTTTGAATTTCTCGTACCAATATTATCTCTTTTAGGGAAACTACTTTTTTACGAGGCGAAACCCGATTGAGGACCATCAGCTTGCGCGATGGTGGAAAGTCACAGCCGGTGTATGCGATTTGCAGGGTTGGGAGGGCACTAGCACCTCTAGCCATAACTATACAGCCGTACTCACTAAAACCACTCGGTATTCCGCCCTTCGCCCTTGAGAATACTACTTTGATCCCGGGACAAGTAGACTTACGAGCTCACGCCACTAATATATCGTGAAAATACCAACCAAACGGACGAAGCGCTTTGCTTCCACTTTTATAACAAGGAATTTAGGTGTCTTCAAGTATTTTTTATTTTTATTGCATGAGTTCAGCAGACAGGAAAACGGTCCACTCGATGGAAAGTGGTTAGCCTATGGTGCTGCAAATGCGCTGCTGCTCTCTTAAGGGAGAGATACTGGAACCTGATCACTAATGATAAAACACAACTCAGGGTTGTTATGGCGATATACTCTAGACCAGAGATAGTAGCCAGTCGGGCAAATACCCTACCTGGCTGTGAGTTGTTTTGTTGCCTTTTACGACAAGCTCTCTCTCTCTTACGACTCTTACGACAGGATAAAGTCTCTAATGAACAGGCATCTTTTAGTTTATCGTGCTCCATTTTAGACTGCATTTCCACCTGATAAAATTAAAAATGTTTCACGTTAATTTGTTTAAGGTAAACGAGTGTTTTTGAATATAAGTTCATACGATTTTGGTTATGGAACATTCGAGAAAGGAGTACCAACGAACATAACGGATGCGATACCTGACGAATCATTTCTCGAAGTGCTGGTACGTTCTTAGCTATGTAATACTCTGATAGGACCTGTTTTGAAAGTAACATGGAGTTACTTAGTGGGTTCTGGCCTTAAGATAACTTGTATTAATCGTTAATAAAAGAATTAATACAAGTCATCAATGTAGTGGATAAAAATATACTATTATAAAGCATCACTTGCCACATTTTACTGTTAGGGCTGCATGATTATACCAAAATTTTGTAGATATATCTAGCGTTTCCCGATGCCCGGTTTCCTTTATCTTGTTAAGAGCATCATAATCAGTAATATAATCAATAATTTAATCATAATATCTATATGTAGTTATAAGTACTACAAACGCCTTGTAACCAAAACTATAAAAAATTGGTATGCCTGTCAAGGCGAAACATGTAACATCACACTTAGCATAACATCTGCTAAAACTAACGATAGATAACACTTTAATGTACACCATTGCAGAAAACTTACTAGTATTATTCTAATCGTGTACAAAGGGCGGTCTTATCGCTAAGAAGCGGTCTCTTCCAGACAACCCGTGCCAAGAATATTGCTGATTAAGAGTGGCAATGTTTGTCTGGTCAAGAAAATCTTGGTAAACCGAACAAGAGATTGACTGATCTTAAAGCAAATTCGTTAATTATCTAGCGAACTCTCAGATCTCGCCGTAGATACTGTGAAAAGTTATTTCTGCTTTTTCTTTATCTAACTGCTATAGTAGAATTATTTTCTCCGTGCAGTTTGGGTCATAAATCAAACTCGGCCTCAGCCCGGCTAGGGTGGTGAGCAAGTTGCGCGGGTGCAACGCCATTATCGATAAAAACTCATTCTTATCAAAGAAAAATTAACATTCTCATAGAAAATGTTATTATCTTTTTTGCTGTTAATTTTAAACTTAGATATAAGTATTTATATTTATTTTTAATATAAATTGTTACATTCTAAACTTTTGTATTTATAGTTTTTTTTAATACATAGATACCTAATTAATCATTTATTTTAAATCATTATTATTCTTATTTTAATAAATACGTTGTTTAATCTATTTTTTCTTTCATTTATATCACTAACCCACAAAGTGACAAAACTAGATACACTATCAATAACGCTTATCGACAACAATAATGCGTATCACTATGGCTGCCCATAAGGCCCGTGAGTGGAAGAGAGAGCGAAATACTCGCTTCACCGCTCCGATTATTTATAACCCAAACTGCACGGAGAAAATAATTTTACTATAGTTCACTGAATTCATAGGTGCCACCTCAAGAAAAAAAACTAACAAAAACACACTAAACCTAGTTAATCTTAATACTAATTTGCTAAAACACAAATTATATGTAATAAAGAAATTTCACTTCGTACTTTAATACACATTAGATTTGCGGAACTAAGTGAATGTTTGTAATATCAATTGTAGAATAATCTATCACTTTATTTTTGTCCATAGGTAGATTTGCAAACGACGCCGATTCGAACGTTCCAGAACGTTGACGTGCTGACGAATGGACTCTTCGTGTCGAAGTCGGAAGTGTTGAGGCTGAGGTTGAAAACTGGCGAGAACATCACTGGCAGAGGATACTTGGCGCATTTTAAAACTGGTGAGTGTTCATGCAATTTGATGCCCGTAATCCGTATAGGAACGGAGAAAGAATACAGTTTCCTGCGTCCAGGTGGACTGGCATAAAAGGCCATAAAACAATACACAGCTAGATATTTACTAGGTAGTGCTTTTTTGCCCATGGCCGTCGGTCTAGAAAAATAACGCAAACCCATTTGGAAAATTTACCCTATCCGTTAGTGAATTTAATGCTTCTTAAAACAAGAAACCAAGCAGCCAACAACCAAGCACTTTTGTATTTAATAAAAAAAATGTGTAGAAGAAAGTTGAGAAGTAACAAGACCCAATTAATTTCGACATTAAAAATGCAAAGTTACAAAATGTAAACTAAGAAGCAAACAATTAATTCAACAAAGTTTTATGACCCCGAAGTTAGTGAGTAGTGAGAACAAAGCCTGAAACTATACCTTTTAAAATGTCAAACTAAGGAGACAAAGAAAATTCATAAGAAAAAAACTTTGTTTCGTCTTTATCTAGCGACCGGTTGAACTGTTGGCGTATAATGGCGTGAAAGCGGATGCTCGTCGTCATGACAACTGATATCCAATATCGCGTTTGCTTACAAATATATAAATAGTTTTTTTTATTATAGCAATACTTATAATAATTATGCAAATATGTTAGGTAATCAGAAATCATTTATTAATAATTATTAATAATAACAAAGTTTCATCATTCTGCAACTTGTACTATTTCAATTGAAATGCACGTTCCGATTGAGGCTTGACTTTCTCATATTTGGCCACACAGTCGGCAGTGGAGTTTCCAAAAAACACCAAAATTAAGAATTGTTATTGTATTTTTCATAGCTTGTGTACCAAATATCGAATCAGAATTCTATAATGCTCCATGTATCTGTAGTAAGATATTACGGGACTATTACATTCGCGAAAACGTTTATGTCAGTGTGAAATAGCACAAGATATGCAAGTATGTTGCCGATCGTTTACCGGCAAGTTATGTGAGAATCAAATGTCAAACCGAGTCGCCTTAGTCTGGTCTCATGCAAAAGAGGTATACGCAAGAAATCAAGGTGAACTTAATTATTACATGCCCTTTTAAGAATCAAGATTACGGAATATGGATCTGGTATGTAATCCATAGGAGATCATATTATATATAAGTTATCTACCTACCTTCTCTTCCAGTAAGTTTTCTAAACACTTCACACGCGGTGGAGTTAAATGATGTCCGCGCCGGGCGAGTCGCAGCACCCAACTGGCCCCAACGCGCTCCATCAAATGCCATTTTAAGGACACGATTACTGGCACCACATCAACATACCCTCACATTGGCATTTGCGAGCACCACTCTTGTTACTTCAGGCGAGAACTGGCCTTGCGGTGAAGGAAATGGATGGATTCAGGTAAGAATGTATCAAATTCTAAACTTTAGTAATGTACATGATAATAAATTCAGCAGGGTTACTAAAACCCAGAGGCTCTAGATTCAATTACCAGGAAAGTGAATCTCGAAGGTAACCTTGTAGATATTTTATTAGATCTGATAGTTGCTCAGATCAGCCTCATTAATGGCGTTTGTTAGCCATACAAGTGAGTTTGCACGGTTTGGTATTGTGCAATATTTGTGTGCTCTACCTGGTCCTGTAATTACACTTATGTCATTATTTGCATATAACCAAATATAGACAAAACTTTAAAGACGTAGGCTTAACACCTAGCTTAAATAGCTCAAATACCAAAATAGTTGCACTCGAAATTTTTCCCCTTGGGTTCAAATCAGTAAAAACAACGAAATTGAGCCCATTATTAAAACAATTGATAGTTAAGATTGTTCTTTTCACGAATTCAGGTAAAAGACAGCTACACGGACAACAACGGTACAGAGTGGACGCTGTGCGATGTGGAAAGACGGAAACGGAAGTTGGAGCCGATAGCACCATTAATAATCAACTCTTACCTCAACTCGCTGATGGTAACGCAGCATTCTGGTGATAGGGGAACTAATTTGGATATTACGTTCGTTGTTAACCAAGGTAATTAATTATTAGACCTTAAAAATCCTTGAAATTATAGAATATGATGATATTAGATGGTGTGGCCGTATTGCGAGACCTCAGGTGTAAAGGGCAAAGGGTACTAGGAAAAGGTGGACTTACTTGTGGTTTAGTGGACCATTAGATATACGGTAAAGACATCCCTTTTCTGAAATATGTCTATTAAAGAGTAAATTATCAAAATGAAGTAACTAACATCAAATATTCTATATGTTAATCCGCAGACGAAATATCCCTTAAAATACCTGTAAGAGTCGAACGTTTTCTTTCTTTTGTCGATATCTGTGTTTATGTTTAGCTAGATCGCTTAAATTATACACATTTTTGATTTGTAATATGTGATAAAAAAAATATAAGAAACGGATTTAGCGGATTCATCTATGTTTAAATGGTTATCACCAGCAGTAGACGTTTGCGAAGTTAGACTACTTAATGCTGCTGATAAATTGTCTGTTTCGAACTAATTTCGAGGTCAATGTGAAAGTGTGTGAATGCAGCTCTATGGGGCGCTTTAAGATGAAAACAAAGGGAACGAGGAAAACAAAAAACCTTCTGGGTTTCTGCTCATAACACAACGATCTTCTCATTCACGCCGAACTTTAATTTTGAAAAGAATTTTGTTGCTACTCAAAAGATTGTCCGTCCCAATTTATTAATTATTATAAACTTTTTAGAAATGATATCCTTGTGCCGGAGACATTTGTTTCTATTTATGTCAACAGATCCTGAATATCACAGCAAAGTCCTTCTATTATCCGAGGAAACAAGCTTGGAGTCTTGTTATCCAAACCCTTGTCTGCACGATGGTCGATGTGCGTCAGATGACACCAAAAGCTTCTGTCAATGTTCTGGATATTACACTGGTGAGGCCAAGTGTTGTGCAACTTTTCCTTCGAATTTTAAACATGTTAGCCAAAAGCCGACTGCATGCACCGTCAAGGATTCCGTAGTAGTGGAGAACGTCCACTGTTTTTGTCATTTGGCTTCGGAGGCCTAAAAAATAATTGAAGAAGAATATTTCAAAAACTGCACTACTGTTTTATTTTATTTTTTTAACTCAATGCTTATATAAGCATTGACTTAAAAAACTGGTGTTTCCTTCTAATCCCACAACACGTACGGCTATGTAAGTCAATAGTAACTTACACAGCCGTACGAGATTATTCTCCACAGAGTTGCCCTTACACGCACAACTAACGATACACTGTCCCGACGATAGTCTCACTCAACCGCAACCGAATTTACTTTCTCTCCTCCTTTTAAACTATGATAAACTCCTCCTTCACTCAAGTGCCCAGTAAACTTTTCACTAAACTCACCACTAAACTCTTCACTAAACTCGTCACTATCTTCTACTAAACTCTGCTTTCAACTCTCTAAGTTTGTCACTATTTTCTATGAAACTTCTCTTTCAACTCTCTCATATCGCACTAGTCGCTTCGCTGTCTTGAACTGAACTCCCCGGTAAACACGCTTTAAGCTGCTTATATACCCGGAAGAATCTTCTGGAACCCATAATTTCGAACTTCTTTGGCTTATTCTTTTATTTACTCTCTATTCCTTTCTAAACATCTATCTATCTTCCTTTTCCTTCCTGAACCTTCTATTCTCGAGTTTCGATCTTCATTTCTATATTCTTTTGTTCATCATCTGTCCCTTTCTAAAATATATCTGTCCTTGTCTTTTTCATCCAGAATCTTCTAAATTTTCTATAACTTCATAAACTAACTAGATTGTGCCACCATCACTCGCCACATTATTATTCAAAATAATTTTTCTTTTAGTTATAATATGATTAAGTTCTTCTATGCCTTAAAGTTTTTCAGAATTTCTCTTTCCATACTTCTAAACGAAGGGCACTCTTTAAACTTAAGAAGTGTATATATTCCTACATATTGGCATATATAAAAAGTGATTAGCAAATATTGTTATGATTATTAAGAATATGTCTACCTTACATGAATGTGTGCTGGTTGATCATTTTGGGTACTCTTATATGGCGACTATCCCTAATTTTTAGCTTTCTCTCAATTTTACTAGACCATTTTAATATACACTTCCACTTAAATTATATTCAGATCCATCCGATTAAAAAACTTTTTCAAACCACAATCAATACCTGCACCAATAACTACCCTAAAATATGCTGTTTTTCATTTTAAGGTATTTTTTGCTTGGTAACCGCATGCGAGCGTTCGCCTTGCGTTTACGGCAACTGCTCCCTGTCTTCCCGCTCAGAGACGCCGGACGGCGAGGCGTTCACTTGCGCATGCGCACGGGGCTGGAAGGGGCGCAGGTGTCACGAAAGGGTCAGACCATGCGCCTCCAAACCCTGTAATAATAGAGGAGCGTGTACAGAGAGGGATGGAGGGTTTCTATGCCAGTGTAATCCATCTTGGAAGGGAAAAAGGTTTGGGCGATAAGATTTTCACTAATTCTTTAAATTAGCGATATTGGTGAGATGAAGTTTTTTTTTTTATTAAGGGAGTACAGCAGACGAGCTGACGCCCACCTGATGGAAAATAACTACTGTCGCCTATTTTCTTTAGATTTCTTGTCTATTTGTCTGTTTGTTCGGGATTCACGTAAAAACTACTGGGCCGATTTCAATCCGGTTTTCGCTGATCGACAGCTAATTTTTAGAATTAAAATCTGCGCTATCCCGGGAATCCCGCGAGGATTTTTCTGGGAATTATTCAAAATGGCCGACTTAAAATTAAAACTCTAATTCCAAAGTTTACTGTTCGAAAGCAAATATTATGTAGTAAAAAGTGTGATTTTTCATCCCGCGAATCCCGCGGGAATATTCCCGTGAGCGGGAAAAGCATAAAAACTAGCTTATCCCAACACAGTTTTCACTAAAACGGTAGTTTACAATATTTTTTTAAGTGCTTCGAAACTTTGTATCCTGGGAATCCCGTGGGAATTTCAAACCAAGCGTGGATGAAGTCACGGTCATATCCTAGTTTTATACAATATCATGAGGTATGAGGTCATGAGAGTATGAAGAAGAGCACATTAATAATAGTTTTTGCTTTGTCTCAAAACAGATGCGAAATTCCAAACCCAACACCACACATAATCGGTCTTGGACAACGGATGCTACAGGAACCTTTCTGGCTGGGTCTCATCGCCGTTTTCGTAGTACTTGGTATCATCGGTCTGGTCTGGTGTGCAAAGAGACACTTCCCAGAGAAAATAGAGAAGCTGTTGGCCGAGGAAGCGGATCGATGCGCAAGACGTGAGTACTTAAACATGATTTTATGGGGAACAACAATTCGCAAAAATAAATGGTCCTTCGAGCACGATTCTAATATGACGACTGAATATTGAAATTTAAGATCTAAAAGGGCATTAGCTTTTGATATATATTTAAATTATTGAAAGTAATAAATAAGTAAGTATAATGGTACATGTCTATATTATTTAATATATTTATAAATGTTTAAAATTTTAATAGTTCTGATTTTTATTGGTCACAAAATTGTTATTGTTATATATTTATTATTTTTTCCAATTCGATGAATAATAAAAGAAACTGAAATCAGATTATCTCTATAAATAAAAACGATTAGAAAACAATTTACGTACGCACATAACTTGAGAACGAATTTACCGATTTTGATGAATTTGAGTGGATTCCCGGATGCTTTAGATTCACAATTGCAACCGGTAGGTGGCACTAGGAATGGGTCCCAGAGTTTTATTTTTTCAGGGCAAGACAAGGTCTGCCGGGATATCTAGTTTAGAATAAATTCGTGTACCATATTATTTCTTACTTTTTCAATATTTTTTCTTAACTTTCAATATTCAAACTCTAATTCACTGTTCACGTTGTTACAACACGATTTGAACTTTGGTGATAGTTGTAATTGAACTCAATTGTAATTCAACTTGTAATTGAAATTTGAAAAAACTATATATGATTATGAGAAGAAACGTAAATACAATTAGAAAAAATCCTCTTGGTGTTAGAATAATAAATTCTGCTTACTTTCTAAAGCTTTCAAATGTTTACGAATAAAGTTTATTATAGCAAATAAATCATTATATTTTATTATACCTCAGATTCCATCTACTCATGTTGACTCATGCCTTTTTAATTAATAAATAGGGGTTGTCCCGAACACGCGTCTGTTTTCCAAAACTTCGTGCCGACAACTTAAAAAATTACCAAAATTTAATACACGAAATTAAAGCTTTCTAAATTTATTATTCGATTTCCGATATACTCATAATATTTTCTCGATAACCGCACTGTCTCTCGGATGGTAAGGTCACGTTTTACGTAATTCTTTACTGTTAACTCCTCTCTGTTTTTCTTCGTTTATGGCTCCAGAAACGCCGCATATGAGATATTTGTTATACAGTGTAAACTCTATATAACGTCACTGAAGGGACTGTGCATTTAATGGCGTTATAGAAGCGTTGTCGTTAAATGGAGAGAAGGTTGTTATTTTTGACGGACGTCTTTTGCTGCATCAGTATTTTTTTATAAATTTCGATACTTCGGACTTCCTTAGAAAGTTCGGTATCCATGATGCCGACAGTCGAGTTTATTACGGATCAAGATAATAAAGCGATAAAAGAACGTATAGTGTACTAGCTGCACAGCTTTTACTAATTTTGGCAACTTCAAAGGTACTTTTTTTACTAAATTGGAAAACAAGCTAAACCAACCGAAGTCAAGTGATTTCGACGCTTGTCGTTAAATCGAATTACGTTACATGGAGTTTACACTGTATTTTTTGTATATAAATGTGTTTTTTCTACTTGCATGTATCACGATTTGTTTCTGGAAGCCGTCTAAAATTGTTGTTAATTCAACTTGGTATTAGCGTATCATGATTGGATATTGTTGATATTTATTTAGTTAATTTCACATACTTGTTCATTGTTCGTTATTGTTTTGTTATATTACCAAGTTGAAGTAATTATGTTTGCAATTAGAAAAGGATTGTCAGATGTTTCGATTAGCCCACTTTTGAAATTTCATATTATGTGAAAGGGAAGTCTAATTTTGGATGGAATTAATTATGTCAAAATATAATATACATTATAAACCAGTACATTGAAGAAACTTTTACCTTCATTATATTCTACTTATAGTCCTTTAAGACTATATTTAGAACAATGAGCCTAGCTCTTCGAAATCAAGTAATCAAATTAGCCATCCTTCTGGATGGTTGCCAGAAGGTTACGTTACTACGTTACCTCGCTGAAACGCGGTATTTAACCTTTGTCCGAGGTAGGAATCAGTCTTCTGGTCATCTGAAGAGTCAATTACGCGTTTTTATTTTGGATTAAAATAACAATAAAGTATTTTTCAAGAAAGTATAGTCGTGGGTTTTTGATAGGTTCCAAGTTTCTTCCTTGTAAAGTATTCAAATTTCGGGCGCACTCTCGTATCACAGTTAAGTCATGATATTTCCAAACGGCGCTTTAATTGTTACACCTGGTATTCCTGTGTGTGTGGGGATCAAATAAGTAACAAAAGGTATACTCAGCGCAAACTCCTGAACAGAGGCCCTCAGACGCGCATCTACTGCAGTCGAAATTACCATTGACATTCCAGCTATTAGGCTAGCGACACACCCGTTCGGCTAAATATGCTCGCAGTGTTCTTCAAATAACCTATGACACATCGGCACATCAGCCGAAGTTACGTAGCTGTTCAGCGTAATGCCGAACCTTTGATCTAGAGGCAGTTTCCCTAAGAATGCATTAAATATATTTGGAATGGCAATAAACATCATGTGACGCGTTACACGACCGAAAATTCGGCGAACGTGATAAAAGTTATATCTGGGTTTGAAATAGAATTCTCAGGGATCAACATAAATAAAACTGATTTCGAGGGTTGACGAGATCTAAAAATCGCCTCTTATTAATGAGCACAATCCACCACACTAAGTTTTTTATTTTTTATCTTTACTTTGCGATTTTAATGTTTTTTCAAGAAATTATTACCTACTTAAGTATTTTTTACGTAATTTGTATTAAAAATTATTAATTACACTTGATATTTTTTTGTTCAATTTTGATGAGAAAATGATGGTACGCTTAATCACATAACCAAGCGAAAAGTTTAAATAATGAAGTATTTTGTATCAATACGATTTGGAAAAATCTTGTCCAAAATAGTTTAAGAATCCCTACTTAAAAGGAATGAATAGATTTATATGATACAATAAGAACATAAATGTATCATACTATACCATTTTCCAACGCGTAACGCGCCCAACTATGCGCGGCGTAGTTCCAACTGTTTTGCCCGTTTGGTGTGTCATGCCAGCCGAAGAAATGTCGGCGCCGTACCTTCAGCAGGTGTGTCGTTACACTTAGCGGCGTGCGTGGTTGAGTGGGTCTGTTTAGGCTAAGAATAGCCGAGTGTACCTTGCGCTACTGTTCGGTGGTGTGGGGCCAGCGCCACAGTCGCGGTCGAGGGTGCGGGCGCGGGGGCGGGGGCGGGGTGCCTACGCCGCGGTGCCGGCGGGCGAGCGCTAGCGGCGGCGCGGCGGGCCGCTGCCCGGCCGGCCAGTGGCCCCGCCGGCCGCGATGGCCTCGCCAGTGACGGGCCGTTTGTCCACAGCGGGCGCGCACGAGCCGCCGCCTCACCGCACGCTGCTCACGCGGCTGGGTATCCGCAAGCCGTCGGTGTCGGGGCTCGCGCCTCACCCGCGAGCCGCGCGCACCTTTAGCTTGGACGATCTCTTAAAGCCGCCGCTCGGACGTAAGGATTGGAGCGACATCACAACACACCGCGCGCTCCGCACCTAACACCTCCCATACTAAACGAACATCTACTTTGTCATAACAAACGAAACAATAGACACTTTGCCAAACTCCTTATATCTTATGGTAATTTGGTGAATATCTTTCATTTCAATGGTTCGTTCATACATATCATGTCTAAGTTGTCTAGGTATTAGAGAGCTAGAGCATTAGCTGGCTACTAGTTTTGATTGAGAAACGGCTAACCCTGTTACTTAGTGTGATCTCTTTGGTCTTGATTTCTATGGTGTCCGCATTAGATCAATGTTTTGTATCTAATAGGAAAAAGTAACTTCATATGCATAAATTAATTGAATATGTTTTAGATAGACTATCAAAGCTCGCTGCCCAATAGTTTGTAATTATTGACTTGACGACGAAACAAGTAATTATCAACAGGATATGGTTAGTCTGCTAATGGGCATGGAGCTTAACATCTATTCATCAAGATTCTTGGTAAAAGCATCCAACAACCATTTGATCAAACCACTGCGGAGCGCGCGGTGCCCGGAGCTCAATTAACACTTGATGTTTCCTCGCTATGAATGAATCTCGATGTGGAATGCTAATAACCAACGTAAATTGACCCCGCTACCCTGGTCTCGTACTTCAAGTGTCGATGTGTGCACCCCTGACTATGCACAAACACTAAAAGCATCTCGACTTACGCTCCTTCCTTCGTTTCTACACCTTTTTAGATCGTCCAACTAAACGAGCCTCTCTTTTGCCAAAGACAATACTTCTATTTTCAAATACACTAATCAGAGACGAACAGAACGGTTTTATTTTTAAAAAATCTTTTAAATTCTGTCTTTTGTCGTATCTTCGAATCTGCAATTAGCAAAGTCAGTGGCAATAGAAAGGCTCTAATTATTAATGTGAATGTTGCCGTAGCATGCTCTGTCTGGACACTGTTCTGCTTAAAAACCTTTACTTGAATCTTCTCTTCTATCTTTTCTATACTTCAACTTCTCTCTGTTCTATCAAATTGCATAACACTGTCCTACGTAACGTATAGCTATTGAAATAACAGCCTCATTGTGTAAACTAAAGGCCGCTGATGCTGCAAGTGTTCAACTTTGACAATCGCTATTCATAACAGATGTTAGACAATAGCGATTGGAAACGCCATTTTGTTTTATGTTTAGAACGCTAATAAAATATCGGTGTAACAGCTTTTTTGCTTTTAACAAATACGTGAACATCCAAGAATTAAATGATATCGCGAATATATAATATCGCGAAATAATAAATGTATTTGTTTCAATAACTATACTCTTAATAAATTTACACCTCCATTACATCTTTCAACATAATATACTGACATAAATAAAAACATGAATTGGCACAATTTTGATAATTTGATAAATATTTTTGGCACTTATTCTTAAACAATTGGCTTTCTGCACAGAGAGACGCATGATGTTGATCTCTGGACGTCCTTTAAATGTATAATAAATCCCTTGTTTATTATCTTAGTTTACATCATATACATCGTTGTTGTGGCTTGAATCATGGAACGACTAGAAACGAAATTTGTATAATTAACAAAGATAATCCGATCAGGTACACCATCGCCGCGTAAAAAGCGAAATAACTCAACGCCAACCAAGAAAAATGCAGCAGAGAAAAAGCAGATATTACAACAACTGATAAGTCCAGCAGCAGGAAATGATAATGCAAAGAAAATAACAATGGGAGAACTTATACAGATGTCGGAGAAGAGGACGTTGAGTGCAGTAGAAAGCGCTCCGGCTTTCGTAGATTATGGAATGGAAAATAAAGAGACTTCATTTGCCAGTGAAGCATCAAGCCCCTCTACTTCACCGTCTATGCGGCATATATCAGATCCCAAATTAGAGAAGAAGGTGACTTTTGCTAGACTGCTTAATAAGGTATGAATTCAGTATTAGAAATTTGTTTATACATCATTAGTTAAATTTCTGTTAATACTCTGTAAAAAAATGACTACACAAATTTTTGATCGAGTTTATGGGTTTCGAAAATTTCATATTATCAATAATTCAATATTTTTCCCTTTAAAGGTATCAGCAGAAATGAGTTCTAGTTCAGATGTAGATATGGTTAATACTATAGCAATTCCAATGGCAGTAATAGCTGATAGAGGAATGAGAGCAAAAGCATCAAGCACACCACCATCACCAGGTGTTGAAGTTAGATCACCTCATAGTACTTCTAGTAATCAAGGGAGTGATTCCATGTCTAGCTTGGATTTAACGTTAGCTCATACAGCGTTGAAAAAGTATTCAAGGTACGTATTGGAATATTATTATATTTAACTTTAACTTAACTGAACTGTTTTAAGTTCATTTTTATTACAAATCTTACATCTAAAATTGTTCACAAGTAATTGAATATGTTAAATGTATTTAATTAATTTATTTAATTAACTTTATATTTCAGAACTCCAAAAATCTCAAGCGCAGACTCAATACTAGCAATGTTTAGAAATTTTTCGTCATCATCAGCGGCAATAGTTTCAAGGGCGTCATCGGGCGGAGTCTCAATGTCTAGTACACCATCAGCCTCGTCTCCTCAAGATGATACTGCTGATGGTGATGATATATCATTAACTTCTTCTCATATACCTTCGTTAGCACCCGATTCACCAGTAACCAGACCTCATAATACTATTGAGATACAGGTAAGCTCAAATTGATAACACTGTACAATTCAACTTATAATATTTTCTTATAATCTTATAATCATCACACTATTACGCCACACTTTCTTAATCTCATTATAAAATAGTATCAAATACATACAACACAGGTTAGAGTTAGTCTTCCGAGAAATATGAAGTAACATTTTTTTTTCCAATTGCGTATAATAAAAATTCTAAACCTTTACATTTCTCATATTCCAGGTATTAGACCCGCTAAGTGCCCACAAAAACTCATCGTCAGGCAATCTCCTTCACCCGCCATCCATTCTCTTGGAAGTTCCGAGTGGAATTAACAAATGTCTGTCACCCATTCGTGAATTACCTACTCCTTTGCCTACCCCACTGCCTACTCCTCTTCCGACACCATTACCTTCTCCCAGAATGCCCCGAGCAAGTATAGAAATTGATATAAAAAGTGAATCTACCGGCACATGTATATCACCAAGTGAAGATGAATTAGAAGAGGTTAAATGTGAAAAAATTGAAAGGCCTACAGCGGGATTACGTCTAAAAGTAAGATTTATTTGTTTAAAAATTGGAATTAATATAAATAAAAAGGTTAACGGAATTATTTTCATTTACGAATCAAAAACTAAATGGAAAAGTAAATGAAATGACACTGAAGGAGATATTTGAAATGTTTCAATTTTATTATGTTTTAAAAGTCATCTTCTTAGTTTTTGATAATTCTATCAAAAACTAACAACTAATGACTGTTCAGTCATAGAAAAAGCACTTTTTATACCTATAGACGTACTTATATGCAACCATATTCATTTAACGTTTTCATATATATCTGTGTTTGCTTATAAACTATCATTGAATGTAAATATGTGTAAATTTAAATGTTTTATAATTGTTCCAGCTTCGTCAACCTGCAATAAGCACAGACACTCCAACGCCTTCAACACATGTGACGGATTCACCAAGTCCAAGTTTCACACATAGTCAAGATTCTGAACGAGAGTTATCTTCACCCTCCCCAGCTCCACCAGCCCTTCGTGTACCTTCATTAATCATTGAACGAGCATCCCCCGGATCACCACCGCCAAAACGAACCCCACCGCATCTAGAACTGCAACCACCACCTGTAATTACCGTCACGTACAATGCAAGCGAAGAATCTGATGAACCATTGTCTCCAAGACCTCCTCCGCCTACTGGAAATATGTGTTACCTAAGTCCTTTCGCAATGTCAGCTCGTGGAGAAAGAGCTCCGTCAGAATCTAATTTATCATCATCCGGCTATAGTTCCATGGCAAGTCCTGGACCTTCTAGATGTGGATCTAGCAATCCGTTATGTCCTTCAGAAATGGAAGATCCTGGTTCAGGCGGAGGACCTTCGTGTTTTCGCAGACGACCGCTAATGAAAACTAATTCTAGCCCGGCAGCTGCTAACGACGATTCAAAAGAACGAAGACGAGGCAGATCTGATTCTGAAACGTTATCAGATGACCCGTTGTTAGAATCGAATGACGAAGGTATTGGAACTGATGAGAGAGTAGACGATGTACCAACAAGCGCTAAAGAAATGGAACTAGTCGTTTTGAAGGAAACACTAGATGTGCCAGTTTTATGCTCTCCTAGCGGTGTAACTAAATGCTCTATAGTGAAATGTATTAGCGTCGAAAGAGGTTTAGATGAAAAAGCTAGTTTAAGGCCTCCAACACTACTTACTGAGAATAGTAGACCCTTAAGTCCAGTTAGTTCTAGGAGTGAAAGTCCATTAAGTGACAAAACAGGTTTAGGGAGATTCTCTCCACAATTCTACGGTCGACAGTTACCATTCACAGATTCTGATGGGCTATACGACTTTCCCAGTTCAGAATGTGTGAAAGGAAGTAATTGCAAAAGCGGGATTAATGCTCAGAAGAAGACTGGTAGAAAACGGGACAGGAGGACAACAAGAACCGCATCGCATGAAGTTGCTGGCACAACAAAATCAACTTTGCCACATATGCCACATTCGATGCACAATCTTTTAGAGGTAATGTGTGTCTTTTAGAGTTTATCCATTTAACCCACACAAATGAATTTTTTCTTGAAATTGTCAAAGATGAAACACATCAACTGTAAGCTTCACGATGAAGAAATTTTTTTGAAATATCACTGTGTCTATTATAAATCTTTTAATAAGTATTATCAGTCGTAGATATGCATATTGCTGTATAGTTTACTGCAACTTTTTCTCATCACATCAGTTGTATAGATACAATTTCACATTTCTCATCAGTCGTTAACCCAATAAATTATTATAATCTGGAAATTATTACTGTAATTTGTAAGCCCTACAACACCCAGAATATATTAAAATTTCAGGTGCCTGGCAGTCGTGACGCGACACGATCTCGCAAGGGTGGCCGTCGTCGTTCTCGGTCGCAGGCACCAGCTCCTCCGTCCTCATCATCCTCTGAAGACTCCGTCTCCAACGCGTCTGTCGCTTCTGTAGCTTCAGCAAGGGAGTTGAGGCTACCTGACAACGATATGCAAGTAAGGACTTCCTGTCAATCACACAATTTCCAATTGCTGTCTTTTTTAATTTTGACCCATTCTATTTTGCACAGGACACAAATTAATGCAATACCACAATTTAATGTTGTCTATGGCACTTATTAACTTGAATTTACTTACTGGAAATAATATGATGTGTATTAACGTTTAAGTGAAAAAAACCTATAATTATATAACTTAACTATTTATTAATTTGTTTTGTGGAGCAATATAATAAATGAAGATTTTTTCTTCTTTCTTCCTGCTTTAAAACCAGTCATAATACCTTTTTTTTTATAACTGCAATAAACCACTGCCTTTAAGACTCAGTTTTTATTAAAACACAATTATAATATGGTTTATTAATACATGAAATAATAACTCGGTAATACAGGTCATATTAAAGATATGCAATATATTTTAATAATTCTTACATATAAATGTTTAATCAACACGCCACTTTTGTTTTAAAAATATATTATTATTTAAAACACTTATGTATTTTAGCTTTGTTATAATAATTTATTATGTAGAGATTTTGCAATTTGTTGGGTTTATTTTCAGCCTTGTGAGCCGACGCGGCTTAGGAAACCCCTGAAGCGACAAAAATGCCGTAGCTCTGAGGTGATAGTATGTGTCAAAAGTTTGAAGCATCTTGGAATAGACAGGGTTATGTGTTGGGTAGAATTATTATAATAAATGCGTTAGTGTAATATATTAGTAAGCGTTTTATTATCACGTCCAGTGCGGCAAGGGATCTTAGGACCTCTAATAATGCTTCATTCAGTGCAGCCAACAGTACTCCCGAGATTATAATCTCTATCTATCTCTATGGAATAGAGAGCACGAAAGTAGAGTAAACGCGGTCGAGATGCGAGCATTGCGCAAAATCTGCGGAGTGACGCTCGCGGACCGCGTTCGTAATACTGATGTAAGAAAGCGAGTTGGTCTGAAGGAGAGTGTCGGGGTGAAGGTAAGGAAAGGAATGCTCCGGTGGTTCGGGCATGTGGAAAGAATGTATGATGAAAGAATGACTAAACAGATATACAATGCAAAAGTGGATGGATGCAGAAGTCGCGGAAGGCCACGACACACCTTCCATGATCAAATTGATCGTGTACTAGCAGAAGGTGATGTCAGGAGCCTAGGAGCCTTAAGAACAGACGAGCGTGCATGACAAGAACTATGAATGTCAAAGAAGCAAGTGAGGTGTGTAAGAATAAGCCTAAATGGCGCTCTGTTGTTCGTGCCTACCCCGCAAGGGACCTGGCGTGAAGTTATGTATATATGTATGTATGTGTCTATCTCTATACTATAATAAATGGTTCGAGTTTGTACAATGTGTTTAAAAATGTGAAGAAAAAACCAGAGGGGGCTAATTCGAACAAGCAGAAACCGGGGACACAATTTTTTAAAATGTTGCTTGTCAGCTGAAAGCTACTAACGGATTTAAATGCAACTCGTCATATGCCTAGCTTATATCCCGGAGTGTAACTTAGGACACTTTCTATCGCAATTGATGACGTCGCTTCCAAGGGATAGACGAAAATAGCGAAAAAGATGGCGCTGCAATCGCATCTTTATTGGAAACTACTGAACGTATATGAATGTAACTCAACATATCTTATATGCTTATAATCCGATCGAATGCGTCAACAGTTAGGATACGTTTTATCCCGATAAACGATTTAGGTTTCGTGGAATAGACTGTTTAATAAAATAGATGCCGCTACAGTCGCGTTTTCCAATTCACGTAACGTAGGTATTTGTTAACCTGCATTATTATAAAAAAACACGACGTTCTTTGTATTACTTCAAATCAGATTAGCTTCGAGTCGACCAATGTTTTTCTGGGCAGTTGTGTAGCCCATATGGTCTTAGTTTTAGGTAAAACAAAATCGCGTTCCGCCTTTGTCTGTCCGTATATCCGCTAACTCTTGCTGAAAAGCAAGGAACGGATCCTCTAAGCAATTTTCACCATCGGTTATATACAGTTTCATTGGAGGTTTATATACTTTTTACCTATTAATACCTATTAATTTAAAAAATCGATAACGAGTTCTGGTAGAGTTCAAAAGCACTGGCTAAAAGTTTTTTTTTAATAAAAGCGTTAAATATGATATTTTAAAATAAATTTTTAACGGTTTTATTCATATTGAGTTAGAGTAATTAATGTATGTCAATATGAATAAAACCGTAATTCTTTAATAAATTCACGATTAAAAACAATTAGCTTATGTTCTTAGGGCCGCTTGCATAAGGCTGCTTAAATTTATTTAAGAAACACAAAACGTATTTAACACCCTTAAATACTAGCGTGTTGCACAACGCAACATTTTCCGCTAAATATGTTTAAAGAACGATATGTTTTGTGTAAAATGTATTCAAAATTAAATAACTAAGATTCAATAATTACTATAATATGTCGTTGCTACTGTACCAGGACCATAGGACATAATGCATTTGCAAACCATAATTTGCAAATGGACTAAATAATTTTACTTCATAAAACGCAACACTACTCTTAATTATGTAACTAGAGTAAGTACTTACATTTCATATCGAAAAATACTCACTGTAAAATAAACCTAGAGTTATGTGAAATTTTATTATTATTTTTACATAATATGTATTTGATGCACCTGTGTTTTACCCAAAACATAACCTTGTGAATACAAAATAGTGTTTAATGAAGTGATTTAGGCCATTGATAGTTACATTTAAAAAAGTTTTTTATGTGTAGTTTAGTTTGAAGGAATGAGTAGAATCATGCAATCAAATCATGTCACTGCTATTGTTTGCATTAATAGTTTACGGTCTTATTCATATTGAGTTAAAATAAGTTTGACGGCTTCTTTAAGAAGCCTACAAGCTTACTCTAACGTATAACATAGTAAAACGATCAAATGTGTATCGATTTTAAGGTTAATTGTCAAGCATGGTTTATATATTATCAATATTTTTTTACTATAATGGTTGTATGTACTGTTAAGATATACAAAACCTTTAAATAAAGTTGATTTTATACTTTCAGGATACTTCGTCGAAAATTTCATCTAGTCTAGACCTGACAGAAGATCAAAGGAAACCTGCCAAAGTCAATAAATTAAGAACTATTAGTAATCAAATAAGGTAATTTTAAATGTTTTATTATAGAATAAAATACTATATAGTTGTTGCGGCGGCGCTGGGTTTAGCGGGAAGCGAATTGTGTCAACTTTGCGGAAAAAGAAGTGTGGGACAATTTGGATGGGAATCGGGAAATAAGCACGCACTTACCTGGTTAATGGGAATGACGGCTCCTCTTCTCCACTATGCACTTCCCAAACACTTTATTGTACTTTTATATTGATAGTGTTTTATATTATATATGTATTTATTTGTAGTATTTTATATGTTTATTATATATTACAATTGCGGTGCGGAGCGGGTTATTTATAATATATTTGTATTTTGCGGGGCGATTTATTTTATGGTATTTTATTTATTTACAAAGCGGAGCGACTTAATTTATTTTAATGATATGACAACGAGTGATTCAAGTGACGTGTGAAAGGGGAACGCACCGTCACATTTCAAGGAACAATTTAAATATGTCGAAGAAAAGTATGATGAATAGGTCGAAAGGAGGTTTACTTGGCGGTACCAATAGTCATATATTATTCCCGCAAATTGCTATTGCGCCTGGCCGCCATTTTGGTGACGTAACCGTAGCCGAACACTCAGTACTGTTGTCATCACTGGCCGGCGACTACGCGTACATATCGAGTTGCGGATGACGTCACGTGAATGTTAATTTGACAAGGTTCCGATGTCAAATTCACACACATCATCTAGAGCAGGGATTCCCAAACTCTTTTGGACAAGAGACCCCCTTTTCAAAGTAAACTGATTGACTCCCATAGGCTAATTACTTTAAAAATCGAAACTCTAGTTTTTCTTCAAATACTTACCACATATATACTTACCAAATGTCGGAATAATAAAAATCAAATAAATAACCGTGCTTAAAATCGTTTAAGCGTAGTTTTATTATACTTACCAATTTAAAAACTTTGCGGTTTGTTAAGTGAGTAAACTTGGTATAATTTTCTCATCTAAATTACGTAATTAGTACGCTCGAACTTTTGCATGAACTTGTGCACGCTTACCGACTTGTTGAGTTTTTTAAAAGTACAATAATGATAATTCCTGCTAAAATGTTAGGTTATATTCTTATAAGAAGCTAGTACACACAACACAATTTATACAGCATCTTGAAAGTCAGAAATAAGATCTTTTGTTGATTGATAGGGAGGATTTCAGACCTCGTCGACTCCCAGGGAAACCGATTTCGACCACTTTGGGAATCCCTGACCTAGACTAGAGTCTATGATGGTATAGCTGACACATCCATAAAACAAAACTTGCCATCATAAACTCCATATCATCATAAACTTTCCTACGAAATATATAATAATAGTAATGAAGTATGTAAAAATATATTTATTCTTTATTAATAATTATCACTTTATTGTTCAATGTACAAAAATGCACAACAAGACAATAGTTACTTCGTAAAACAAAAGGCGGCCTTATAGCTAAAAGCGATCCCTTCCAAAAAATCTGACTCAAAGGAAAATCTTAAATTATCTGTAATTATTATGCAACAGAAAAAAGGAAAAAAAAATAAAAATGACATCCATGAACAGCTGATTACAGCCTTAAGTATTGTAAACTTGCACATACATTATTGCGGAAGACTAACATAATGTTACACGCCAACAAAGTGAATGCACACCTAGTTTGTTACCTTTCCTGAATTCGGACATTTTTTTTTACTTTGTGTTTAAAATTTGTAATTAAGAAAAACATCGTAATGTTGCTGTACTCGTTTATGGCCGCAGGTGAGTAGATTACGTTTTCTTGGAAACTTCGCGTGGACTGAAGTTTTCAAGAAAACGTAATCTAGTCGATTGTTGTATCGAATAGTTTAGTATAAAAACAATGCCCGAACGGAGGGGTGAGGCAGTTAAACCAGGATTAGGACTCGTATCGACGAGCAAGACGTGTACATTCGATAAGCTATATAATGACGGACTTTGCGCGTGTTATTGAATCGTGCAGTTTGTACTGGTTGTGTCCAGTTATATTTGTACCTGTGTTATACGTGTTTGTAGTTCTAATAAATTCTATAGTAATTCCAACGGCATTTTAATTCGAGTCCCGCACTCGTAACAATAATTTACCGGCAAATGTTTGTGAGGCTGATGAATAAATTGCCAATTACAGGTTCCTCAGACGCCTAGAGCGCAGTTTGAAAATGAAGGAATGTTTCCCGGCACTTTCAGACGATGAAGGCGACGAGTCTTCAAGCGTCACGTCCCCCTTACTCCAGGGACGGAAGGACTTAAATCAACTGCCAAGTCACGCGACTTCGGCCCCTCTACTGAGTGCCGTAAGGCCTAAAATCACGAGACAGAGACGATACGATAGATCTTTAGTAAGTGAGGACACTAGGACATTGAACACTGCCGCGGGCCAAGATAATTCCGACTAAAAAATTACCTTTAAAAAATACAGTGCCATAAAATTCTGTGCTAAAAGTCCGCACTCATAATCAGTGATTAAATTTAAATGGCGGTGAAGAAATTTCTCTCATACGTTTCAATTTACGAGAATATAAATTTAACTTAAAGTTGAGGGATGAAATTGAATTGGCATTTAAGTTAATCATCATTAACACTCTCTGAGTGCGACAATGGCTAACATAAATACGACTATAATTCAAATTTCATAATTTAATTTAAAACAAATTAACGACTTTTAATCGTAATGACGTGAATAACTTAATTTGTTACTATGAAAATCAAAATTCATTGCATTTTGAAATCGAATGAGTATACAAGATTCTAATATAATGTGATATAATAACTAAGAGACACAAAACTTTAGGAACTTTATCCAATAGATGTAGTAACGCAATGTAATTTAATTTTAATTTTTTTCTGTTAAATTTTTGATGTCTCGAGCTATTAATAAACGCTTCTTGTAAATATTCTCTTGATAGCAATAAACTAATAATTTCTAGACCTTTTGTAGAGTGATATTATTATTTAAATTGTAAGTATTGTTAGTATGGGACATGATGTAGGTATAAACGATGACTGTAGACCCGCAAATTCATACGTAAAACTCCCATGGTCCGTAGGCAAAGAGACGTATGACAGAGGGTGTGAATAGAGTAGGACGGCAGGAGGGAATTTTATTAACGCTCGTGCTAAAGGAACGATGTAAGATACATGGCCTAGACAGTGTCTCCGTTTGTCGCCTGTCATTTCTACTATTCTGGGAACGCTGAGAGGCCAAAACCAGTCGATAGTACCTCGAAAACTATTCTATCTATTTTGGTTCCAAATGGTGCCAAGTCATAGGCAATGACTTTGACAATGACACATAAAGAATAAAGTGACAGGTGTAATAAAATTTAAAGGAAAAAGGCTTGAATCGATATTCGATTGCAAAGACCTTCTGTCATCCTATGGACAAATCAAATATATATTATGATAAACTACCTACTTTTATAAATGAAATGTATTATGCATTAAAATATATACATAAACATTATCATTTAGAGATAACAGAGTTTAGACTGACAGCGGGAGGGGGTCTTATAATAAGATATCGTAGATCGGGGTTTTAATTTTATTGCAATGGAAGAAAATATGCTCCAATGTATCTTAGCTAATCCACATTTAAAAAGAGCGTAGTCACGAACCCTGATCTTGGCTAGGAAAACTGGGGAATAACAGTGATCCAATCTAAGGCTTATTATGCAGTACACAAAACCTCTAAAACACATATACGACTTAATATAATTTATCAAAACCACATCTCAACGTGACACCATAGTACCCGAAGCGGTCGCATACATTCTGTCTCTGTCGCCCATCGCGGTCACTAGTCTCTGTCTCGCGCTCCATATTCTTCATACAATTGCATACAAAGCGGATGAGTCGTGTGTCGCGGCCCTCTATCTCTTGTCTCGGTCACTTATCTCAAAGTTCACCTTAAACGTTTATTTCACTCCCACTGTCGTGTCTCCCGTCGTCTGCACAACATGGGAGTGTAGCGTATAAACTTTTAGTATAACAGATACAATTAATAATTTGCAGAATTTTTACTGTAATTGTTTTAATTTACAAATTAGTTTTGCTTCTATCTTCGGTAATAATTATGTGAAGCGTGGGAGTGTTTACAATTTTATAAATTTTACTAACAAAGAATTAAGAATAATATAAAAAACAAGTTTAGTGTATTATACTTATATCGATTAATTCATGCAAAAATACCAAATATATGAGACATTAGGTCCCTTAAAAATAAACAAGTCTCTGGCAAACCAGTCTCAAATGCGAGCAAAATGGTGTTATCATAATTTTTCCATACTTAGCTTACCATAATTATAATAATTAATACGTCGGGATATAATTTCTGTATGCACATATTTGTTTAATTATAATCTAGATTTAATATGTACAATTTATTGTGATTTCTATGTAATTTTGCATATTACTTTTATTCAATAAATTTCAAAAAATCAGAAAGGTGATCAAATAATATTTATTTATTTTTTCATAACCTATTTTATATAATTGTGAAATACCACTCTAACGCCTATATAGCATATACCGAAGCCCCATTCGTAGTTATGTTTAACATAAATATTACTATAATTAATTATATATTATCTAAAATGCTTTATGTAAATAAATTAAACGTATTGCTCAAATGCATATTTTGTGAAATCGTTTTTTGCGCACTTTTTGCTATTATGTAAATATAATTAATTAATATTTAATTGTAATTATAACCATGTCGAGAGTGAGTTTTTCTTTTTTTAATAATTTAAAACGAAATTTGTAAATGTCGTAATATTTAAGTGTAAAAACAAAATGAAAGGCCCAAACAAATCGGTATACCAAATGCACAATTATATACAAATATATGTATGTGAATATATGCACATTATATATTAAGATATTTACTCTTACCTTGACCTAATAATATACGTTAACTGACGCACCAATAGTATATAGTAACTGCAATAGAATTATTAGATAAACCCTTATAAACGTATCGTAACCTTTTTAAGTCGACAATATTTCAGTGGTTGGAAACTTTCAAATTATATTTCACTTAATTTAGGACCATTTTAAAATAAATAGAAATGTTTATATATTCTAATAAATAATTATTTACTGTTTTATTTCTAGAATATTATTATTAGTATATATAACCTACTCACAGGGCGTTCTTGTAGCTCACAACGCCCAAAACGTTAGCCGTTCCACAGGGCGACCGCGATCGTTGTGGTCGTGGTTAGCGATGGTCGATTGTTACTAAAAATCTTACGAAGTAAGAAGAAGAAAACTTACGAATCTAAACGGTCGAATTATTCGATTGTTCCGCTTATTCGGTTGCAATCGAGAAACATTTTCGTGTTTTTCGATTGTTTGTCGATTGCTATTGATGTGTTACTATTTTGTGTTCATGGCTCACTTGTCAATTGGCCTGCGCTCGATTGTTTATGATTACTAATCCGCACAACAATCGAAGATTGCACAGAACGATTGGTAAAATATATTTTACTACTATTGCGGTGCGCCTGCCCTAGCTATAACTTTACTATCGCACCGTGCGCGCTCAAATGTATTCGATTTTTTTTACATTCGATTGTTATTTAGCTACGACGAATGAATCGACAATCAAATACGCGCTTGCACAATTGTCGATTTATTCGTTTTTTTTTAAAGAATCGCACATCGCTAGTCGTGGCGAAAACGTCACTAATGATGTTATCATTTTCGATCACACAACGCTCAAAACGACCCATGTCATAAGATGTAACGCCGGTAAACAAGTGGAACGGCATAAATCGCGGCCGTGAACGTGGTCTTTGTGAATAACAAATTAAATGTATGTACCCTCAGTTAAATATATAATATGACAATTATAACAACTGATATTATTAATAAAATCTTTGATCTCTAATCAAATAATATTTAAATTAGGAATATTTTATTTTGGACCTGTAGAAATATTAGTGTCGATTACTTAATAGCATTTTGTAGAAGAATACTTATGTACAAATCGTCGCATGTATTAATCTGTAAAATTGAAATGTCATGCAGACCTGTGACTGATGTTGCTTTCGGAAATACATTTCAATGCAGTCAGATTATCTCGTGCGTTTAGTTTTTTTAAGTATTGTTCTAGAATAATGCCTTAGAAGCTTAGTGTCGTTAGGTGACTTTATCAGCAATAATTTTATGTGATTCGACTGTTCAAAGACTGACGTTTAACTATGTGTGCACTCTTTCGTAACTATTTCGTTTTGGTGTTCAATGTACCTGTTTACGTATAGTATGTATTATGCTTAATAATTAACATAAGTAAATGTCATTGTCAATCATCATTTAATTTTAAATTCATCATAATGACATTTATTGTAAAAATCATGTTTTAACGACGTATTTTATATAATAAATCCACTTACAATATTAAAGTTATTATCGCACACTAATATATTTTGTAACCATAGTTTCTTGTATAGTAATAAAAAAACATATAACAAGCTTTTTACGGGGAATTACTTAGGTTTATAATAAAAATAACTCTTTTTGCTTATACAATACAGTGATTAAATATATTTTAATACATAGGTAATAATAATGATTCTATAATAATGTTTTTTTAGTTTAAAGCCTTTATAAATAAATTTTCTTTCTGCAGCTTTACGCTTTAATGTTTAAATTTCAGTACAACAAACGTATAATACAGTAATACCCCGCTTACGCGAAGGATGCGTTCCAGGCAAAATCGCGTAAACAAAACGGTGTGACTATTTGTACGGGTACTGGACGAATAAATTATATTTATTCATACAAACATTCAATTATTTTTTTAAAATTAGGAATGAATTGGCTGATTAGCTTGTTTTTTTAATTAGGTTAGGTTAGGTTTTCTTTTTAATGACATGTTTTAAAGAATTATTGAAAACATGAAAATAAAAATAAATAAATATATTCTAAAATGAGGGTGGGGTATAGATACACGGCACATTTATTTATTATGAACAAATCGGAACATTTTTAATATAGGTTAGGTTAGGCGGGTGCGAAGCGAAGCGGAGCACTCGCCTTAGCCTTCGTGGTTATTTTTTTTATAACCACCCAAAAATAATTTTCCGACACATACACGATTAGTCCCTATGTGTACTGGCGCTGTACATTACGGAACAAGATCTGCTTATATGTTACTACAAAGTATACGCGAGTATTTGCGTACTGCTCTTGTATGGATTGGAAGAACTTCGTAAAATACTTATTTTCAATCTTTAATTAGGTTAGGTTTTTTTTTTAATATCCTCTCTCTGGACAAACGAGGTTATCCGGGCTTAGTACCCGTATTAATAATTATAAATTGTTCGTACGGTAACCGTATTAATTATTATAAATTGTTCGTACAGTACCCGTATTAATAGACTCGGCCATTTGCCAGGTGGTAGGGCGTTTGCCCGACTGGATGGCTACCACCCCTGTTCTAAAGTATGTCGCCATAACAACCCTTAGTTGTGTTCCGGCATTAGTGACCAGGCTCCAGTCTCCTTCAAGAGAGCAGCAGCGCATTAGTAGTACCTTTGGTGTTACAAATGTCCATAGGCGATGGTAACCGCTATCCATCAAGTGGGCCGTCTGCCTGTCTGCTGAACTCCTGCAATAAAAAAAAAATAAAAATAAAAAAAAAATGGCGGGGTGAGATGACATAGCAAGCCAAGTAAGTAGTTAAAGTGCTTTTATTGCGCAAATGAAACAGAATCAAATATTCATTGTTACTGATTTTTTTATTTATTTAATACTTAAAATTACACGAGAAATAGTTCTGTAATGATTTTTGAGTAGCGTTTTGTTTGTGTTCTTGCAAAAAAAAATCCTAACTAACAACACTGTTTTGTATTGCTTGCCGAACGCTTGTAATAATTGACCTTTTAAAAACTGAGAAGATTCGTGCTCCTATAGGCTAGCGCAGGGGTCGGCAACCTGCAGCTGGCGAGCCAAATGTGGCTCTTTGGATGTAAAGCTGCGGCTCTTTTGCGGTGAATTTGTTTGCCCAAATGCTTGTTATTGAAGCATAAGTTAGTGTTGTAAGTTAATGTTTGTTTTCATTTTTAATTTAACAATAATTAATTATATAATAATGTCACATGCATATTATCTTTTTATCGTGAAAAACACTATTTATATATGAATAAATAGATTTGTTTGTTTTATTAAAACACTTAAATTATGCAAGTAATATTTTATTGTTGACAAGAAAAAAAATGTGGCTCTTTGAAAACTTTGAAACTTCGTAAATTGTAATTTTTGACTATTCCGACTGAAAAGGTTGCCGATCCCTGGGCTAGCGCAATGACCAATCAATAATTCCGCGTAAATCGGTATTAAATGAGCGCGAATTTTAAAAATCGCTCGTTATAACGAATCTGCGCTATACGGGGTTGCGTATAACGGGTTATTACTGTATATGTTAATAAAATATATTGAATTGTACCAATCGATCCAATATTCATTGCTTAGTTCGCGTTATGTAAAGTAGGCTATAACATATAAATTAATAATATCGAGAAACAAAGGCCTGTTCATTGAGACTGATTTTCTAAAACTTAACTCTTAAAATTATTGATTTGTTGCTCGAACGATGTGTGAACTAAACACCTTCTTGACCATTATTATGTAGTATTAATTTTATTATAATTAATACAAATATTAACTAATGAAATGCTATGAAATATTATACAACTAGAGATGTTATGGATATGAAATATCGGATCTGGATGTGGATACAGATATATGAATACTAATATATCGGTATCAGATACTGTTACGCATATGAAATTATTTCGGATAATCCGTTAGTTTCGGATATTTTCAGTTAAATACGGATATTAGATTTGAAGAAATTGTAATAGTAAAACGACACTTGTTATGTAACTAAATATTATCCCACAAGAGTAAATGACTGACAAGCTATGTCTAAGCAATAGAAATATTAACAATGCATGGAGGTACGCACACGACTCGGTATGTCGGTTCGGCCGATCAAATATAAAAACATTATACATTACATAACGTGCCTTAAACTCCGCCGATATCCGAAATCGTTTGAGACTTACATCAGATTCGGATACGGACAGAATTCTATTTCGAATATCCGATAGTTTCGGTTACAATTATGGAGCTTCTATAACATCCCTGGTTACAACACACATTTATTTAAATAAGGTACAATATAACTACTAACTAATGACGGCAGTTTGCTCGCTGCATGAGAATGTGTTTAAACACTTAGATATAGTTCGAACACGGGAGTGTCGCACGCGCCAGTTTTAATTACCTACCTACTATTTTCGTTCAGGATAACTTGACGCGTAGGGTTACGAACAATCAGATGTTAACCTTCAGCTACAGTGAAAAGAACCTCCAATCGCGATACTAACTAGAAAATCCAAACAAAAATTAAAAATAATTTATGTTTTGTAATAATATCTACTGATAACTAATGTAATAAAATGTTATAATTTTATACGATAATATGTTAATTTTAGAATTTGGCAACCCTGCGCGTTTTGTCTCGCTTTGCTGGAGTTTTTGGCGGGAACTGAAAGGAGACGTTGTGCTGTGCGGTTTTATTTTCTAAAAATGTGTATAATTACTCTAAAATGAACAATAGTTGCAGGATATTGATGGTTTTTGAGTAGAAATTATGTGTTTTTGTGAGGAATGTGAACTGTATAGTCGGATGTGATCTTTCGAGTTTTCACAAGAACTCCATTGAATGGCGTTGGTTGTAGCCTGCAATATAACTGCGCTACTATACGAAGACCTATTAATTAACATGTTTCCGACTGAAAGACTTTGATTCTATGGTCATGAATAAATTAATAAAAAAAAATGTCTCGCTTTGCTAAGTTTTTTTTCTACTTGATCGACGCAATAAATCATATTAATTAGATATATCGAAAGAGCTCCTTAAAGTAAGCAATACATAACTATAATTATTATATTTAATTTCCTATAATTCTAATAATTATCTTCAATGTAAAAGCGTCATACTTATATGAAAACTGTAATTTTACTTTAAACGACTAACGATATCTGCGTAAATTGAGGCATAGTTACTAATTTAAAAATATCCCCAACATCGCTGTCAAATATTTTTACCGCCTGAAATTTGTTGTAAGTTATAAAAAAAATCACGAGAACTAATTGAAGTGACGGGTAAATTAGGTACTCAAACTTATGTTAGGACCATCGACTAGAATATTATTAGCATAAAAATCACATGAACTAAGTGCACCTTTAAATATTAAATTGTGAAAATTGTAAGGAAAAGAAATTACATAGACTGCACAAGAAGTACTGTGTACTTGTTTTTAATTGTGTTTCACGTTTTCTTTGATTATTTAAGTATCATATTTCGATTTATATGTATGCGAAATGTCATATCGAAATATCGTGTAGGATCGACACTTCTCAATTTACAGATGTTGATGGAGATTTGTATATCAATTCGTGAATCTAGTTCGGGCGTTTTATTAAGTACCTATCGCATATTCTAATATCAATATTCGATATTATACTGTTAAGTATTATCTCCACAATCAGTATTGGAAAATAGCCTCTCTAAGGCTTAAACGAAATACAGTGTAAACTCCATGTACACCGTCACTCGATTTAACGACAAACTCTCTTAAGCGTCGAAATCACTTGGCTTTGATTGGTTTAGCTCGTCTTCCATACAATGATAGACTCTATATATATTGTCGTTATTGAGAGTGGGTACACCCACTCTCAATAACGACATAATAACGACAATTAAGTAATAAAAATACCATTTAAGCTACCAAAATTAGTAAAAGCTGCGCAGCTACGTATTTTTATCGCTTTATTATCTTATCCCGTAATAAACTCGACTGTCGGCATCCTGCATACCAAAATTTCTAAGAAATTCCGAATTCTAAGTACTTCCTTTATCATAAAGATGCCTCAATATCTCAAGATATTAAATATCATATATATATAAAGTAAGTAAAAAAAAATATAACAAAATTACTGGTGCAGCAAAAGACGCCAGACAAAAATAACAAAATATTCTCCATTTAACGACAACGCCATAAAATGCACTCGTTATATAGAGTTTACACTGTATTTACTTACATCCAGCCATATCATCGGGTCGTATTGTATGTCTAGCGTGTATCGTGATAGCTATCTTTGATTAGAGTACAATTTATTTTTGCTCGGAAAAGCAAACACTTGGCAGATATTGAGTAATTTAGTAAAGCAACTCCGCCTTACACCTGTAAGTTTTGCTCGCGTTATTTTGGTATTTCGTAAATTGCCTGTACTAAGAATACCGTCGTAATATATCTCCTTATATCATGATATATTTTATGACATGATAATAAGATGTTAAAGGCTTAATATTACTTTTAACACATATGGAATCGTAAATTGAGAATTATTATTTAATATTTTACAAAAATAATTTATGGTTTAGGGGAGTTTCAAATCTGACCCTGTTGACACTACTTATTGGAAGCTAAATGCGATCCTGTAAGATTTTTAAAATTAAAATAAAACATGAAATCTTAAATTATAAGCGATGTAAATATATTTAACTCTAATATTATGTATATTAATATCTTATTCACATTGTAAAAATATATTATAACAGTAAATAAAGTTTGCTTGTTACTATTTCTTTATTAATATAGTCCTATTAGCACCCCATGCACAAATGAGAAATTGAATTATAATTGCTATGCGATCTGTGATTAGAGACACCTCTTATGGTAAGCGTTTGTCATTGTGTTGCTCGGTGTATAATACGGCCGGCGTAACTTGGCAAATGTGAACATAGGCTCTGCGAACTTTAGAGCATGTACACTCGTATGATGAGTGGGCGCATACGACTCGTCAGTGAATACAATTGGTCGCCCTTTATCCCTGTATTTTTTCATTGCTTTGTACTAGTTGGTCACTGTCTTTTCTTCACGAGTTTACATGCGCTAAAGTTCGCAGAGCCTATATTCACGTTCGCCAAGTTACGCCGGCCGTATTATACTAACGCATGACGGTTTGCCTGCAATGATGAACGGTCAGTCGGCTGAGTGGTTTTTACGTAAATCCCAAACAAACAGACAAACAGAAAAAATCTTAAAAACAAGAGGCCACACACATTTACAATTTTATAATATTCTTACAACCTAGGCGCCGACAAAGACATATTCCGGGTACAGATTTGTTTGGCATTTGAACTAATTGTAGTTCTTTTATTTTCTATTTTCTTCTATTAGTCTTCTTTTGTTTTCTTATTGAACGACATACATTCCTAGAGCAGCCGTTTGTTTTGGTTGTACTTGTTTATAGCCGCTGTTTCTAAGAAATTCGATCCAAGTTGCCAGGCGGGCACATTGCATTTTTGTAGAATAAAACGATGGTCTGATTGAGGCAGGGGGCAATGGAGCGAGAACCATGATCAAAACGAGACTTGTGTACATTCCGGAATCCATTAGTGACGGTTGGATTTGTCGTGTTCAGTTATATTTGTACCTGTGTTATACGTGTTAATATAGTTCTAATAAACTCTATAATAATTCCAACGGCATTTTAATTCGAGTCCCGCAACTCGTAACAATATTGTAGATACAAACCACAGTAATAGTGTGACTCACACTGCACAGGCTGTGCGTATGTGTGTGCGTACAGTCAAGTTCATTAATATATATGCATTGACAAGGATTCAAAATATTGTATGCAGTAGAATGTTAAAAAATATCTTTACAGTCAAACAAATCAATAATTTGTGGTCAACTTTAAGATTCATTTATATGTGACAGACTCCGTTCAATAATATATATGCATTACGATCATAATTATGTGTGCAGTGACGGATTCATAAATATTTTGAATACGGTTTACGTTTAAACTTGTCTATATTGTCAAAAATTAGATTTCATGAAACCTTTCAAACTCTTTAGTCAAAGTTTGCGATTAGTAACATTAGTTACTGGTCGAAAAGATACATTTGTTTTTTACAAAGATAAAGTGTTCATGCTTATAACATTTATCTAATATTTCTAAAAGATAAATTAAAATTTCATCTTCTTTATTTTTTATTAAAAATGTATAGAATTGATGAACACACAAAACATAAAATAGTGTGTATGTGTGAGGAAGGTATTCCTAAAGCAAATATTGCCGAAGAATTGGGAATATCAAGAAATACTGTTTCTTTATGGTGGAGAAGGTGGCTGGAAGAGGGTGATGTAAAAAGACATGTGTCGTTTGCTCGACCCAGAAAAACAACATATGAACAAGATCAGCAATTGGTGGAAAATGTTCGAAACTCAAGATTTATCAGAACATCTACATTTGCAACAGAGTTCGGTGTATCCCAATTAACTATACGACTACGACTGAATGAAGCCGGACTTCATCACAGAATTCCAGCTAAAAAACCTGTATTGACAGAAAGGCACAAATTTGCGTTTAAATTTTGCCAACAGATATTTAAACTATGATTTTGAACACGTCGCCTTCATGGATGAAAAAGTATTCGTTTCTGCAGCTGACGGACGAATGTCTTTGTATCGTATGAACAATACGCGATATAAAGAAGAAAATATACTTCCAAATAGACATAGTGGACGTATTACATTAGCGTTTTGGGGGTGGATTAATTCAGGGGGACCCATAGAACTTTGTGAAGTGCCTGGTCGTATGAGATGTAACGACTACGTAGAAATTTTAAAAGATGTTTTTTTACCATCAGCCAAAATAGTTTATCCTGACAACCACAGAATAACTTTCATACAGGACGGAAGTTCTATTCATAATTCGAGACTAGTTCAAAATTGGATTGCAACAAGAGACGATTTAGAATTAATTAAAATCCCACCACGTAAAATAAATAAGTTTTCCAAAATCTTATCTTTTTTTAATTTGTATACTTTATTCTGCAAGTACCGAGTTAAGTAATACAACGAGAACACATTGATATTAATCATAATCCTGAAAACGCTAGCTAGTTACGCGACGTTGCCCAATGGGCAGTTGCACGTATTGGCAACGATGCATTATTACTTGCATATAAAGTACTGCAAAATGAATTCTAGGAAAAAGGCAATTTAAGTGAAATTGCCATATCTATAAGATATTTATGAATATTTGTCTAGTCAGATATTTTTGAATCCTATGCTATTGAGTTATATTTGATCATATGGCTGGTCACAAATTATTGTAAAGTGTCCAGGCATATATTATTGAACCAATTACATGATGATATATTAATGAACTACAGACTGTAAAGATATTTTTTAACATTCTACTGCATACAATATTTTGAATCCTTGTCAATGCATATATATTAATGAACTTGACTGTACGTGCGTGCGTGCGTGCGTGTGTGTAAATGTTTCATTGGTGTTAAAGAACAATTTCTCCATAATGAACAAAAAATAAATTTTATAAAAGAGCTTATAAGCTCGTACAACTATTGTTAGAAATATAATAGCAACGGTTCTCTAGAACGTTTCTCTTGCGCACCGTAGGGATTTGGAATGAGCTCCCAGCCCTGGTTTCCCAAAGCGCCACGATATGGGGTTTTTTGAAAATTTCTTCGAGGCCGGCAGCGCATTAGTGACATCTCTGGTGTTGCAAACGTCCATAAGCAACGGTACCCACTTTCCATCAGGTGGGATACTACGTATGTGATAGTTGACGGAAATAGAACTTTCCCTATTTTTTCACTTATCTCGTAAGAATATAAGTTTTCATTAGTAGCGCCATCTGGTGGTGGTTAGCCATGATTTCTCTAGACAGCGTATAGCGAGAATATCACTCTGTAAGAGGCGCCATCTGGTGACGCTTCGAGAAAGATAACTTTCACTTTACTACTTGCTTACGCTACTTGACACTAGATGGTGCTCTAACGCATCACTCAAAACGTGTTGTAGGCAATCTGCCTTTAAATTTACTCTTACCTCAATATGAATAAGACCGTATAAATCAAACAAAATATATACTCAATACACCTTTAATTGTACTTTACAAAATAAATATTACAGTAATTATTTTTTAAATCACAGTGCCACATTTTCTACACTTAAAAACGTTTTTTTTTTAACACCAGCCATTATACATTTACATATTATTTTTAATAAAAACACTACAATGCGTTACTTAGCTAACAATACCGCGTGTTCATACACGTCCGACTATGTTTTAACCAAATTTATTACTATGATACTAATATTCGTATCTTTAGAACCCTGTGCGATGTCAAAATGAGATATATAGGAAAAACTAGAATTAAAATCCTGTATTTGATGTTTTCGACTATCAAATAACTAGTACGAAGAATTATGCGAAAATTTGAAATTAAACATTCTCATAAAACTTTCGCGATATTGTGAGTTAAACAACAAATGCGTGAATGGTGAACCACACTAGACTTTAGGTTTTTTTTATCATATATGCCTATTAAACTTGTAATTATACACACGTATATATATTTTTGTAGGCGTAGACAAAACGAAATGATTATAGTCATAAGTCGTGCGCAGGTTTGCCGATGACAACGCGATCATCTTGTTCTTAGTACTACTTAGGCTACATTCCACTAGAGACTCACAACAACCATGTTCACGACCGCGTTTTTCCCGCTCTACTTACTTGCGTTACAATCGTAAACCCAAGTGGAACGGTTATTCGACCCACCTCTTGACAGGTCGTTGTGATCGATGACGTCATTAGTGACGTTTTTGGCCAGGACTACAACGACCGCGGTCGCCTTATGGAGCGTCTAACGAAACATTTTGGGCGTTGTGAGCTACCAGTGGAACGCGTGGTTAGACAAGCCCCGTTCCCAGTCGTAGGAAGCGGGAGGGGCGACCATCGGCAAACCTTCTGCGTACGATATATATATTTTTTGTTTCAATGCAGGCAAATAAGCAATGTATAAAACTATTGTTCCCGACAGTTTACTTTTTTCGTGTAACCTAGTTTCATTTCACTCATTTGTGGAATGTTTATTATATTATATACAAAAAATATTAAAATGTTTCAGAAATGTTACATACCATAAAATACTGTTTCATATACGCCGTATTTATTCACGAAAGGCAGTTATTAAAAAAATAAAATATATATGTAAAGTATATCACATCCGGCTCGAGGGACCAAAAATTAAAATAACAAATATATTGTTATTTATTTACAAATTCAATTTTGAAAATATTATTATGTTTCAGTTAAGTAGCTTAGAGTATTTATACTAAAAATGGTCCGACAAACCAAATACATTATTATGGTTTAGTGTAATACGTTCACAATTTAACAGACTTTGTCTATTAAACTTACTAATGCCGAAGATAGATGGTTCATTTAGGTCTTTGAATTTCCATAGAAATGCAGCATTGTCAATTTTAAATATCAAACGCTTTTTTAACTGATTATTTTATTCTATATTTCATAGATTAAAGAGTATTTTTAAGGAGGAATTTATGTTTCAAGTATAAAGTAATAACAAAATTTGGGTCTTTTTATAATTATATAAAAAAGAAAGTGGTAGTGCCACGGTCGATACGACCGTGGTAGGGGCTTTATTTATTTAAACAGTTCCTGTAAAGTTGCATATAGTAGATCATTTTTCGAAAAATAAGGTCATAAAGAAGTTTCACTTCTTACGTGTATAATATTGTAATAGTGCACGAACACATTTTTTTTTAAATTTTATATGTCTCACTCCTATACAAATTAAAAGACCGCAACGAATACGTCTAATTTCGTCTTTACATAAATTATCACTCAATTCGATTGCTCAAATGATTATTTTAGACTAGAATGTAATACGTATAATGTTAATTTAAAAAATACAAATTGCAACTTTTAGAACAAACTAATTATTAATACTGGCCTACAAAAAAAGTGGTCAGTAGGTTTGACCAAACTGACCCCAGTTTCGGATTCAGCGCATCGAAATACAATGGAATAGATGAGTCTAGTGCAGGGGTCGGTAACCTGCGGTTCGCGAGCCACATGTGGCTCTTTGGATGTAAAGCTGCGGCTCTTTTGTTATATACGTAAAAAAAGACGAGGCTTTCATTGAATTTGTTTGCCCAATTGATTGTTATTGAAGCATAAGTTAGTATTGTACGTTAATGTTTGTTTTCATTTTTTAATTTAATAATAATTAATTATCTAATAATGTCACATGCATATTATCTTTTTATTGTGAAAAACACTACTTATATATGAATAAATATTTTTTTGTTTTTATCAAAACACTTAAATTATGCAAGTAATATTTTATTGTTTGCAAGAAAAAAAAAATGTGGCTCTTTGAAAACTTCGTAAATTGTAATTTTTGACTCTTCCGACTGAAAAGGTTGCCGACCACTGGTCTAGTGAAAAATACCGAACACTTTTTTTGTGAGCCGGTGTTATTTAAGAAATTCGTTATCAATACCGTCTATCCTATGTTTACGTAAGCAAGATGAATTGTACACTCTAGAATCCCATATAAAACAACCTAGATATCTACAACAGGCATCCGGACATATATTAGAATACATTCTAATATTTTTACATATAAAAGAACAAGCGTTAAAATAGCATCTTATCATATTACTTTTAAAATATAATCAAAGATATTATTTTAATTGCTTTTCGAGCAATAATTAATGCGCTATTTGACTCCATTTATTTCTACTTACTGACACTTCTTTGTAATTAGACTGTCCGCTCCCCTATTATTATAATCGATTGAAAAGCCATTCAATCTTAAATTAAACTAGCTTGCCCGGTAGAGGTTGTCCTGCTCTAAAAAATAAACATTCAGAACCCGATTGCAGCGCCACCTACTGGGTCCAATTGTTATTATAAACTACCGTCTAATTCAAATACACACAAAAAATTTCATTCTTCAAAATCGGTCCAACGGTTTCGAAGATGTTCAGTAATATACACACGTACAGAACAATCATAGAAATAAATACACATAAAGAAGACAAACAAACAAATTTTATCCGTGCAGGAACGCAAAAAGAATATAATTCCCTGCGGTCGAGCTGCCTGTCGTAAGAGGCGTCAAAACATTCCACAGCCAGGTGGTAGAGTGTTTGCCCGCCTGGATAGCTACCATCCCTGGTCTAGAGAATGCCACCATAACAGCCTTGAATTGTGTCCCGGCATTAGTGGCCAGATTCCAGTCTCCCTTTAGCAGCACATTGGTGTTACAAATGTCCATAGGCGATGGTAACCGTTTTCCCTCTGCCTGTTTGCAGAATTCAGGAAATTAAATAAAGAAGACAAGATAAAAGGGAACTTATAATATGGGCTTTTGTAGATTTTACTTATAAGTAGGTCTTTTATATGTCTTGGGATCGGTACAATACATGTGTTTTCTCAACCTATTCTATTCCTACTGTTATGTTCTCTACTTCACCCCAGAAATTCATATCATTATTAAAAGTAGGGGAGCCCAAGATACTACATGTGGAGTTACTCGAGTGTCGCGTGGACCTTTTGGATTGTGATGATTAGATGCTAAAAAGCAAAAAAGGTTATATGATGTATTTCGCTTTCACTGCTGGGGGTAGCGTATACAGGTTTTCAAAAAAAAGTCGCACAGAAATACTCAAGCGCGTCAGATATTCAACAGGGATAAGTAAACCCTTTAGAGATCCTTTGGGAACTCCTATTCAAAAGACTGACGATTTGGACGAGACCAAAAGTCATGGCCGATTTTTGAAAATGAAAAAAAAACGTAACATTGAAATATTCGAGCGCGTCAGATTAATATACAGATGGTTCAGCTTGATGTCCGTGTCGTGCTGACCCATAATCTGACAATTATGTGGAGGAATTTTGTAAATCTCACGGTTTGAAGAAAAAATTGAAGATTATAAATACCCCCACCCTATATGAAAGGTTCATATATGGTGCAAGGTTTCTCCCCTTATGTTATTCTGCCACGCGCGAGTAAATCCCAAAATCCCCGCTTGGCCTCCCTTACTAAACACTTCATTCACAGTTTTTGACAAACTATTGCTCATTTTAAAGTCGATAATATCCAGTCTCTTATCAGATTATGCTCGGTTACTACGTTTTATCTACTATTATGCAATTATTAAGGGCGCGTTCCTCTTGTAGCTCACAACGCCCGAAATGCTCCTTTAGCCGTCCCACATAGCGATCACAGTCTAATTCATAATTTCCGATCACGCAGCGCTCACAACGAGCTGTGTCAAGAGATGTATCGAAGTAGGCGTTGACCATAGAGCATGAATTCTCTCATCGATTGACATTGAAAAACGCGCGATTTTCAAATAAACCAATGACATTTGGGTATTTTGTCGTTAATGACATCAACGCTCCATAATCCGTTCCCACTTGAGGATTGTGACGCGTAGAAGTGACAAGTGGAATAGGAAAAGTATCAATCGGGAGCGTGGTCGTTGTGAGTTCCAAGAGGAACGTAGCTTATATCGGTTAACTAAAGCTGTCTGCTAAGCAATATCTGTGTCTCTCTCTCACACAACCTTTTGCAACTTTTTAGAACATAATTTTCAAAACTTTAATTTATTATGTCATGAGAAAATGTCACTCGTAGAAAAAATCTTTTCTTCTTTCTTTCTTCTAGATGAAGTCGAAAATACACGATTCACAAGAGAAATATTATTTTATTTAGCAAATCTATATCATACTAAAGATTGTAACGCAAGCGAATAAATATAGTATGAGAGAGACAGATGGATATTGTTTTGTCAGGACATATTATATACTACTTATTGCTGTAAGTACTGCAAATATAGCTTTATATAACCGACCTATACACTACATCAAAACTAAAACATGCCATCATGTATACCGATAGGGACTAGAACCGCTAAGAAAATGGCAAAATTCCTCAAAACCAGCCTCCAATCGTCGGGGACAGCATACGGGAGTATGATCCCGGTCAGCCTATGGATCTCGTGGGCAGTACAGACAAATATATACGAGGTGATGATCAAATTGAAGACAGGAGCACCGGGAAAGAGCACCAGGACACCATGGGTGTCAGCGGCCAGCCATATGTGGGACTGACTGGCGAAAAGCTCCAAAGTGATGGTCCCGAACCAGGCGAACATGCTCGAGTGCCTCATCCTCAAGACCCCGGACACGTTCCTGAGTATAATATAGCTGACTATGGGCAAAAACGCAACGTAGCTGTGGATCTCGTTGCAATCGAAGGTGTTCGTGCAGAAGAATGTGAAGGTGACGTAACTCCCAAGACCCATGAAGGCAAGTAGAGTCGCCGAGAGAGAGATTCCTGGTGTGAATAGATTGCTGTGGTTGTTATCGTCTAACAGATTGTAGCGTTGCGCTAGCAGATATGCCAAAGCGTATATGATACCGTATGCCATTGAATATCTGTAATATAATAACCAGGTATTATTATTATTACTTTTGTATAGTATATAAAGTATATTATTATTTATTTATTTACTTACTGGCTGACCCGGCAAACGTTGTTTTGCCATATAAACGATAACTTCTGCCCGCGCCTTTGCCCGCTTAGTGCGGTTTTTTAACTATCCCACGGGAACTCTTTAATTTTTCGGGATCAAAAGTATCCTATATGTTGATCAGGGATATAAGCTACCACCATACGAAATTTTATGTAAATCGGTCCAGTCGTTTCGGAGATTAGCCGGTACAAACAGACAGACAAACAGAGGAAACAATTTAAAAAAATCAAAATTAGTTCTATTTCACTTCTTACATCCCCCTGACTCGGTTTTTAGCAATTTTTTTTCATTGTATAGAAACGTGACCTCTACAATTTTATTATATGTATAGATTGAAGTTATACTTCTTTAGGTGCGTTAGGGAAAAATGATGAGATTAAATTTTACCATGCGCGTGCACACCATCACACGAAAAAGCTACACCCTGAAGTTAGCTATAGTCAACATATTAGTTTTGAAGTTATACTTTTACGACACGCGCGCACACTGTCACGAAAAACCGACATCCTGAAGTTAGATATAGTTAACCTAAACCTTAAAGTTAGCAATAGTCAACACTTTAGTTTTTCTATTGTTAGTGTCGTTTTTTCTACAAACGTAGAATAAGGTAAAAGATAAAAATTTTGAATGATTTGAGGATTTTTATCTTGTCACGCGAAAGAAGTATAACTTCTAACGCATGTACATATAAGTACACACACACACAATTTTTTTCTTGTAATGTTTCTTATCATTTATTGTTTGCCTAGAAGAGATCGCTTTAAGCGATAAGGCCGCCCTTAGTTCAACATTTATTGTACTTAGTTTTAAGAAGGTAGTTTTAATTTTTGGTGAACAATAAAGTGTTTCAATTCATTCATCCATTCATTCATTCCTATTATCCTATGCCCTTATCTGTTGTCCTCTGACATCAGAATGGTGATAACCTTTATTCTAAGTACACGTCATTCACAGTTCTTACAAACACACCCAATAACAACAAGTCCAAACCGTAGGGCAGAAGATCATCGTTATCGTCGTCCGAGCGTTAAATCCCGGTTGCGTACGAAGCGATCACTTCGACGCCCAGGGTCCGCTTTCCTACTTCTTGTTCTCCACGTCGCGTGATCTTCGACGTCCCTTGTATTGAGACCATTGGTACGCATGTCATCTTTCCCAACGTCAAGCCAGCATTTCTTAGGCCCACCCCTTCGACCGGGACCTGGCGGAGGCGGTATTGCTAAACATTTTTCCGCACATAACTAGCCGGTTTCCGTAAAACGTGGCCGTATCAGGGTAAGCGGCTCTCCTGCAGTTTGTTTGTTATGTCACGGACGTAAAAACTGCCGCGGATGCGGGATGCGTATGTAGATCGTAATGATAACCTGCTAAGTTTGTCGATGTGAGATTCCCGTTCCGAATGTACACTTAAGAGACTTCCATTGCAGTTGAAACTCAACTAATTCTGTCTCAACGGGCCGACCTTATATATTCGCAAAACAGACATGTCCCCCGAATAAACATGCAAAGCTCGTTCATTGAAATTTTCCAACTTGTCAGTTTCAATCTAAAACAACTTCTAAGAATTCTAAGAATTTGCAATGAAATTTGAACTTTTAAGCGTTGTATCGCTCAGCCTCAATTATAGATTTGCTTGCTTTCGGTGTTCTATTAAATGCAATGGCGTACTGGTGGCAAGCCATTCTATCTTTATAAGCGAAAAATCGCGAAATTAATACTCAAAATTTTAATAGCTAATCAATGTAAATTTCGGCTTTTTGCACTACTATTCCGCCGCGAGGACGTCGAGAAGATATCGTGGATTTAGTAGAATAGATATTTTGTCACTAACGCAATGGATATGAATGGAATGATATTGAAATAGCAAAAGTAATAACACAGAACACAATTCATAGCAATATCATAGGATCATTAATTAGTAACTCACCTGTCCTGCTTCCACTGCAACCACCATTGGTGTATGTCGTCGTCGGAGTTGACGAACAACGCCTTCCAGGGCCTGGTCACGAATATCTTCTGGAAGAACACCTCGCTCATGTAAAGCACCGTCACTATCACCAGCAGCCCGATGATCTTCACGGCGATGTATAGATACTGGTACGGCTTCGACTCGATCGTGTGAGACGACGATTGGGCTATGTGTGGCGGCAATGCGAATATCACGAACATCTGACAGAGAGAATCGATCTTCTATATGGGTGATTCCTTTCTTTCTTTCGTCACACGTTAGGATGGGGGGGCGGGTTGACGAAGTGTGACATTGTGTGCCAATGGGTGGGGAGGATCCTAAAGTGCTGTCATATATCAAAATCAAATAAACTATTTCGGCTTGCGAAAATATGACTGTCGGATCCTCACAATTTCACGAGGCTTTCGGTTTCACCATCATTGCGTGCGTAAGACCAAGTGAACGATTGACATCTCATCTATACATAATATAAAATTGTAGACGTCAAATGTCTGTAGAATGAAAAATAACGCTAAAAACCGAGTCAGGAGGATGTAAGGAGTGAAATAGAATGAATTTCGATTTTTTTTTAATCTTTTGTTTCTCTGTTTGTACTGACTAATCTCCGAAACGGCTAGACCGATTTAAATGAAATTTTGTATGGTGGTAGCTTATATCCCTGGTCAACATATAAGATACTTTGATCCCGAAAAATTAAAGAGTCCCCATGGGAGAGTTAAAAAATTGCACCACGCGGACGAAGTCGCTGGCATCGGCCGCATCGGCTAGTGAATCTATACATCTATATGGGTGAATTATTTTCATTTAAGGGGTCAACCATGAATTGCGTCACACGTTAGGGAGTATGGGGGGGGGGCGGGTTGACGAAGTGTGACATTGTGTGCCAATGGGTGGGGAGGATCCTAAAGTGATGTCATATTTCAAAATCAAATAAATTTATTTTGATTTGCGAAAGTACGACCATCTTTCCGAATGTCGTAAAAGACTTGAGTGGCGTCCTATTCATTTTCGGAATAGTCATCTCACTCTCCTTTATAACATATTATGTGCCCATAGCACGCCATATGTATATGTAAAAACTTGCGAAATAAAGGTTTAAATTTTTGGTACCTCTTCATTATCCATTTTAATAAATGATACTACTATTCTAATATGATTTTATTCTACCATTATTTTACCGCGACGATATCTAGACGATATTGTGAATTTAGTAGAATACGAATTTTTTTCACTATCGTAAAGGAATGTAATAAACGTCTACAGGAGACGGTAATCACTTTTCCACCCTTGACTCGAAATTCCCGCGACATTATCGGCATACAAAGTACCACAGCAAACTGTAAGCTATTGGATTAAGCTTATTTTTTTGCACTCGAACAACTTCGAACCGCTTCTGGAAAAATTCCCGCGGGATTCCCGGGATAAAAAAAATCGCACATTTTATCACATTAAATTTGCTATCGATCAGGGAAAAATCACATTGGAATTCGATTATATTTAATCTGCCCATATTAAAAAATCCCCAGAAAAATCCCACGGGATTCCCGGGATAAAAAGTAGCGCAGAGTTTAAGTCTAAGAATCAGTTGTCGATCAGCGAAAATCGCATCGAAATTTGCCTGACTAGATCAGTTTTTTATATATTTTTTATAAATTAATGTACATCTTTTATAAGATATAAGAAGAATGTAAAAAAATTTGAAAATAAAATATATATGCGAATAATAATAATCATCATAGTGATATTGTATTTAATTATATTTAAATTTTCTCACTTACCAAAGTATACCAAAACGACACCAACGGTATGAAGCTGTAGAACTGGTACGGCCTATTCATGGTCAAACACAGGACCACAGTCAGGAAATTCAGTCTGAATATAACCCTGAAATATCTAACTAGACCGGTATCGCCAGTTTTCCAGGTGTAGTGGAAATGGCCGTAACCGGTCAGAAAAAGGTAGGCGGAGACGAGCGCGCGAACTAGCATGTATATCGGGAGGACTTTGCTGGCACCGGTCACCTGGTATACCAGGATGACCAGTTGCATCCAACCCTTCCACTCGTTTGTTTGATCCCGATGAAGCACTCTAAAAGAAAAGAAAACGTCCATAAATTGTGAATGAAAAAAAATCTTATTAAGGCTACGTTCCATTAGAGATTCACAAAGACCGCGAATATGCGAATATGTTCTGCGATCGAAAGTGATGACGCCATTAGTGATATATTCGCCACGACCACAACGACTGCGGTCACCTTGTGGAACGGCCAACGGAGCATTTTGGGCGTTGTGAGCTACTGATGGAACGCGCTGTAAATAGACATGTGTGTACGCGCCATTCATTTCATTCGTTCGCTCCTTCCTGTTCCGTACTCAAAACTACCCTCTTTACCCGCTTAAAAAAAGACGTTGCAAATCTCTACTCTAAATAAGAGCTCAAAATTAAGCCACCGCGCCGCGACGTGTGTAAAACTTCAAGGGAGTTAAATATCAAGATTCAAGAGTGTGATACTGGTGCTTGGCTCATAAGCTATCGAAGGACTAAGGACCAATAGGATCGGAGCACCAGGAATTATCAATTATTACAATTGTATCCGTGCAGGAACGGAGAAAGAATACAATTTCCTGCGGCCCGGCGGCCTGTCGTAAGAGGCGACAAAACAACCCACAGCCAGGTGGTAGGGCATTTGCCCGACTGGATGGCTACCACCCCTAGTCTAGAGTATGTCGCCACAACAACCTTGTGTTGTGTTCCGGCATTAGTGACCAGGTTCCAGGCTCCCTAAAGAGAGCAGCAGCGCATTCGTAGCACCTTTGGTGTTGCAAATGTCTATAGGCGATGGTAACCGCTGTCCATCGAGTGGGCCGTCTGCCTGTCTGCTGATCTCCTGCAATAAAATAAAAAAAGCACCAGTGAAGAATGTTTCAAAATCTGAGGTTTTTTTTAACTAACTTTTCTTTTAAACTATTCCACGCGGACGAAGTCGCGGGCATAAGAGAGAAATAAAAAAATAGAATACGTAAATATACCCTAGGTTACATTCTCGCTTTTGACGTTTTTTTTTTTCATTCAAGCATGAAATATTTGTAGACCATATTTTTTTTTTTACATGAGGAAATGCGTTGTCGCATCGTCAGCCGCGCGGGGGATCATGTGCGGCCGGTATGTGGGGCTCCCCGACGCCGATTAATCAATACGACCGGCGCCGGTATACCCACTAAAACCTCATGGGAGCCTTCTTCCGCCTAGCGCCGGGGTCACGGTACATGCGCGAGCTTAACCCGCAACCCCGGCAGCGGCTGGCCGCCTCGTAAACAGAGGCGGCCTCTCCTGTGTGCGGGCCGGGGAGTGACGTTTTCCCGACCCTGAGAGGGACGCGCGGCTGCCTCTCGCGCCCTCTCGCGGCATTAGTGCGGGCGGAGATCTAATGGATCCCCCAGACCTCAACGCCCGCTGCCGCTCGAAGTATTTGTAGACCAAAACGATAATAAATCAAGTTAGTCTTAAGAGTTTTCTTTTTAAGTTTAAGTTCTTCGGTTGTCGAATTATGATTACAATAATATAATGAATATTTTTATTGTCGAATTATAAAAAAAAATAACAGATCAAAAATTTTTTTTCAACGTTTATAATGATTCATCATTACTCACTTGTTAGACCTGGAGTCATCGGTGAAGAACAGCCCCAGCGCAAAAACATAGCCAACCGGCAACCAGAAGCTCCACTCGGAATAATACTTATTCTCCTTCATGAAGAAATTAGTTCTGTCACACAAGTAGAAGTAGGTCATGATGAGGCCCAACTTGGCGACCGCCCCCAGCGGCGAAGGTGAGGGGACGAGCGCCGGTTGGTTCACCAGGGCGTAGCCGCCGAGGCGCTGCTGGATGGTCTGCGACCAACGCCACACGCATCGTATACAGGCTAGCACTGCGCTAGAGGGAATTCCAATACTTCTATTACCAACATTGGCCGAGAAGACTGCACTAGTTGTTTGTGTATAATTGGTAAAAGTAAGATATATAGATAACACTTTATTGCTCACCAAGAAACAAATACACAAATAAAATGCATAATTACAAAACTTCTTGACAAAACAACAGACGGCGTTATCGCTAAAAGCGATATCTTCCAGGCAGTCCAGCTTAAAAGAAACTCTTAACTAATCTGGCGATGTATGTGGAGCAGAAAAAGATAGGGATGTACAATTTAAATATATATACTTACACTATTTTATAAATTTAATACATACATACATAACTTCACGCCAGGTCCCTTGCGGGGTAGGCACGAACAACAGAGCGCCATTTAGGCTTATTCTTACACACCTCACTTGCTTCTTTGACATTCATAGTTCTTGTCATGCACGCTCGTCTGTTCTTAAGGCTCCTGACATCACCTTCTGCTAATACATGATCAATTTGATCATGGAAGGCGTTTCGTGGCCTTCCGCGACTTCTGCATCCATCCACTCTTGCATTGTATATCTGTTTAGTCATTCTTTCATCATACATTCTTTCCACATGCCCGAACCACCGGAGCATTCCTTTCCTTACCTTCACCCCGACAGTCTCTTTCAAATATATATCTCTTATAAATATATTTGTTAACATTATATGTGACAAGCACTTTATATTAATTAACATAATATTACAATAGATAAATAAGTAAATGTATTATAATATTAGACATATTTATTTAAAGACAGATAGTGCTTAATATTATTATTTGACCTTAAAATATTAAATGGATTTCACACTCACCACAATAAAAACAGTGCGAAGGTCAATATCTGCAGCTGGGTGTAGGGCTCCGGTTGCGCACAGCAAGACCCGTCGTTGAAGTTCATATGATCATTGCAGAACATGTTGAGGAGTATCTGTGCGGAGTGCCGGAGAGCCGTCTCCGATATTGAGATGCCGTCCTCCGGAGTCGCCCCGCTCCATACCAAGCGGGGGGAACTCCAGATCTTAGCCGCACTGTGTGTTAGGATCTAATGGATTTAGAAAACTAAACTTAGTTGTTAACACGGCAGTTTTTTTTAAATGAAGTGAAAACTAACAAAAAAATTATAAAAAAAATCGTACGTAACTAGTGGCACCACTCGGTATTTTACCATTGCTCAACAGTGGACACGCAAAATGAGGTTAACTAAATGATTCTATCGTGATGAGAAGCCACTGTCGCTGTGCATGTGTACATATTTTTTAATGTAATGTAAGCCGCAGTCGTGCGTCAGAGCTGACACGGACAAATTTTTAATTGCAAAATGTACCTAATGTATCTGACCACAACGCACTACTACTGCCCAAATAATAAGTGTAATAGACATAAGTATGGGAGCAGCGAAGTGAAATTGCAGCACTCCTCTTAACAAGTCACAATCATGCTGCCCCTCCGGAATGTTACACATTTGGGGTCCAAATAGTACTTAGAGAACAAACTTATAATCCTAAAACTTGACATACATATTTTTGATAATGGCGATAAGCATGCCTTTTATATCAAAGAATGGGACAATTTCAGTGGGATCATTCTTTTACTAGAATCCTCCTCCTGACAAATGAAGACATACCAGGGACTTACTTTCTATTTTATATATTTTAATAATTTATTTTATACTTGTGCATTAATTTACTATTTAATGTATTACTAATTTTTATGTGATCGTGTACAGTAGAGAAGCCAGTGTCAAGGCCTTATGTAGCAGTAATTGAAATTCAAAAGTTTTTATTCAAAATATGTTCCACTGGAGAACACTTTATGAAGGTGGTTAGATTAAAATTTAATTTCACTTCCTATTATATGTACACCGCTTCGCAACGTGTTCTTGCTGTTAAGGAGAAGAAGCGGCAAGAAACTCCCCAGCAACACGTCTAGCTAAAAATTGTTTTTCTTTATATATCTCTCATTCATAAATAGAATCTCAAGTTCTTTTTTTATATAAATTTTATACAGAAGTATGTTACAGAATGACTTTTGAAGAATTAATGGAGTTGTAGCAACCAGTGCATATTCAATAAGATTATAACAGAGAGACACAATAAAAGTAAAGAAACATATTACCATAGTTATAATAAAGACATGGTCATGTCTACTACACTTTTTTATTTGTTTTGCTGCAACATATCTCCATAAATTCCTTACAAGCTTGGCAAGATAAAATCGTTTAATATACCTAACTCACCTCAATAGCAGCTTTATTATACAAATCTATATCGCTATTAGTAATCCTTTTCAGGTCATTTTTCAACTTTCCACTATCAACAGCCTCCAACAACTTCCAAAGAACTTGGGTTTTCTTCGCCGCCAAAGAATCTATCGCTTGCACCAAGTGCGTTAGATTTCTCTTATACTCTTCCAATATCAACTCCGTTGTGTTCCTATTTTTTAGTAGCTGGAGTCCTGTTGAAGCTACTATTACCGAGGGTGGCTGGTCTGCGTTCTGCCTAATGGTGGAAATATATTTTTTCTTAATATCTTAAAGTTACGGAAGTAGAATCACAAAGTGTGTATGACAGCATTGCGAATTAGTTGGTAGATCGCGACATACACACCATGATCAAATAGCAGAAGTGTTAAAGAAAGGTCATATAAAAAATATCTCAAAAAGATCTCATGTATGAAGAGGTTACTGAAAGTAGATGAAGTGAAATTTGCTTTTGAAGTGAAACTTCTATATAGACGGGTTCTTAGGATTTTTCTGTCACGAAAAACCGTTACGGCCGCTTGGTGGTGCGGCATATATTTAAACCACACGCGGTGAGAGGCGGCATAAGTTTAGATTAGACTATGAATGCGGTTTTTGGTTCCGAAACGAATTCAGTTTTCTCGTTTGATAAAATAAAATATCTTTAAATAAAAAAGCATTCATTAAAATGTGCCATAAGCTAACCAAAACATAATTTGTCGTAAAACAGCGAAAAAATGAAATATGACAATAGAGGAGCACACACTAGAAGTAAAACTTCAACGGACAAGTGGAAAAACAAATAGCAGCACATGTCCAATTTGAAAATGTGCCTGTAAAACTTCAAGTTAAAATTTTGTTGCGATTCGTTTTGGCACTTGTCTTGTTTTTGCTTTGCTTCGATCGTCGCGTGTAGCGATCAATAGTCCCTGCCTACCTCCCTGAGACACAGGTGTGCTAATATGTATGGAAGTCATAAGTATACTCATTTGGAAGCTTGTCAAAAGTGTGAAAATTCAGATGAAATATAATAAAATTGGCCTGCCGAGTTTTTTTTAAATTTATTTATTTACACAAGAAAAGCAATATATATTTTATAAATAATAAGTAATATTTTTAATCATTTTTTTATAGCTAACGGTAAAATATCGTTAGTGGTAAAAAAATAGCGGTATAAATGAATTAAGTTAATTAAGTTATACAGTGTGATATAATAATAACAGTCCATGAAAGTCCCACTGCTGGGCTTAGACCTTCCATTTATTGGCTAAGATACACCCCGGCACAGTTGTCCAGGGCACGTTGGTGGACGGCACACGTCGTCCTGCCCGGAAAAGCTTCAATCGATATGCCGACAGCAGCGCCACCTACCGGGTCCAATAGCACAAAACCTTCTTTGGCTCATGCACAACAACTTTGCTAAAGATCAACGGCCTTACTTATAATAAACTCGTTAAGAAACGATTAGGCATCTCATTAAGTAAGAGAATCAGAATCAGACCCTAATCCATTAATATCTTTTTTTTTCACTTTTAAACGTGTATTACCTGTTGTTTACCTAAGACGAGCACAGATAAACTTACAATTTATCTGTGCTCTCTATTTTGGGTACAAAATTGTACCCAAAATATTCGACTTAAGAGGAGTTTATGGGTGAGATATTTATTAATCAGTTGCTGAACAGTTTCTTTAAATTTAAGTAACGATTATAAGCAATGCCCTAAATGTATAGTTTACGATTCTATAAAGGATATACAGACAAACATTCATTTTTAGACATAAGAAGAAGAGAAGAAGATTATTATCAGTTGCGTAAACCTGTAAGCTGACAATATGAAACATACCAACTCCTGAACTGGTCAACCATGGTTTTAGAAACGTCATCGCTCCACATAAAAGTCACTGACAGCCTTAGTTTGTTGTCTACATAACTGTAATTTGGAGCATGGTGGTCTATTGTGGAGTACGAAGTGTCCAAATCTAGACGCGTTTTAAGAACACCTGTAGAAATAAACATTAACTTTTAAACCTAAATAAATATACAATGGAGACTGGATTATCCGTACCTGTATTATAAGGATTCGCGATTATCCGGACCTCAGATGTAGGTACTGATTCGCGATTATCTGGAGACTCAATTATCCGTACCTCGGTTATACAGATTCGCGATTATCCGGACCTCAGATATACGGATTCGCGATTATCCGGACGGACCTCAGGTGTACGGATTCGCGATTATCCGTCTCTCAGCCTAAAGGATTCGCAATTATACGGACCTCAGTTATGGAGATTTGCGATTATCCGTACCTCGGTTACACAAATTCGCGATTATCCGGACCTCAGTCATACAGATTCCCGATTATCTGTCCCTAAGTCATAAGGATTCGCGATTATCCGGATCGACAGTCATTTCATGATCAAAATGAAGTAACTGTCAACCCAGATATATTTATGTATATTTTAGTAATTTAAATATGTAGCTACATTCTAATTTAATAATAATGTAGTAAGAAAATGATTTACTTGCTTCAAAAATAAGTGACAATCTTTGTGGGGCGCTATAGCCCACGGATAAAATGCTGATTCGATTTCTATGGACTGTATAGCGGAGATCCTTGCACTAGAAAAGCAGAAGCTCCACCAACCCTGAGATTAGCCCTCTCCTGGCTCGGTTCAGGTGGCACACGGCACTATATTCCACTTTGGAGCTAACACTTGTGCAAAGCCTTAAAGTTTTAGAAAATTTAACAGCGCAATGTAGTTCTTGTCAAACTTTGAATAAGAGTGTCCAAAAATGGCTGCCCTTACCCTGCTGTGCATTAGCTGTCACTTCACACAGAAAGAGGGTAGACAGCAAAATTCATGGAGCTATGTTTTACTTACTTTATACTAGGCAAGGACCAAACAATCTTAATTACCACATGAAAGAGATACAAATTTGCGTTATTAGATACTAAATTATTGTACTACCTCCAAAACTAGTATCAACTGCATCTTTGGAGCGACTAGTGTTCTCTGGTGCACTGTCTACTTATAGGATTTTCTGTTGTCATGCTGGAATCATTTTCTTGATTACAGTGCTTAGGAGCAGCTCGATTGGTTGGATACTATTCTCTCACACAACATCTTTAGCTGATCATGTTTCGTGCGACGAGTAAGAGTTGCACTGGCCCATCCTCCGCTATCCCATTTACCCTACCTCATCCATATTACAATCCTATATTGCATTCTTTCTATCCCATTCTCTTATCTGATCCCTCTATGTTATCCCCAGATCCCATACTCTTTAACCTGTCTTTAAGGCTGGCAATGTATTGGCCTCACTCCTGGTGCTTGCTAATGTTTATAGTGGGCTGTGATCACACTCACTGCATGTTTGCCGACATTGCAATAAAAAGAAATTAAACTTACCAATGAAATATTCATACAACTGTTCTAGTCTAGAGTCACCTATAAATGCAAAACTGTTGTAGTTTCCCCAAAAAGCCAAATAACGTAGGCATCGCCTCGCATCCCTGGAATAAAAGGTGGCTATAAATATTTAACATATAATGCTTTATACTTGAATTATACTGATTTTTGATTACATGGACTTGAATGACAGCTGGAATGATCTTTTATTTTATGTTGCAAAGCAACCCACCGCTGTAAGTTGTGAGGTATTGATTTAACTCACACAACTCACTTAAGAATGAAAAAAGACAGCTGTCATTTTAGTCCAGGTAATTAAAAATCACACTACAGATCCTCCCCCAATTTTTATTTCGCACTAACAACAAAATTATTTTCTTGGCAACCTATTAAACACATAAAGGAGAAGGGTACTTTTGGGCCATAGACATATAATTGACAAGTTTTCCCCACCGCTACGCATTGAAAAAGCCTAGATAGGAGCTCTATTCTATGTAACATATATAAAAAGTTTATTAGGTGTTTTATATACATATAAACCGTTTTTACTTTAATTTCCTGTTCAATTCACGACAATGACAAGGAAACTAAGTCAATATAGTGCAGACAAGTGCACAGCAAAATATAAAGAAAAGTCACAGCCAACCAAGCAATTTGAAGTATCTAATATGTACAGAATGACATGTGGACAACCTACAACATATTTGTTATTGAATTACAATGGTTGTCTACATCGCAGTTGCAGCACTATCTATTTTGCTAATGAGTCTATTCCAATGTCTTTTATCTGGATAAAACATATCCCAACTGTTAATTCGGGATATAAACCATCTCTCTGTCGAGTATATACAGGTTGTGTTCATTTTCTCAAAATTAGTCTATTCAATACCTAACAAAGGCAATTGATTTTTCAGAAATCTAATGACACCACTTTAGTTTTCATTAAAATCAGGCTCGAGACTCTTGAGTATTTTTCCTGAAGGCCATATGTCAGTTGATGTGTTGTTGTAGTAAACTGCTGAAATTATGTATAATTACATACTCACGTTTTAGAGTATCTATGCAACATACAACCATAAGGCTGCCATTCATGATCACCTTTATATCTTCCAGATGACAACAACCAAGTGCATGAATCAGGTCCTAAAAATAATCAATTATCCATATTAAAATATAGAAAGGTACCTACATGAATATAAAATATATTATAAATAAAAAATTGGCAGACAAATATATGTATTGTAATATTATATCTGTTAAGGTATACATGCTTGTTTTATGAGTTTTATACAATGGGTCATGTATAAAACTCTGGAATCAATCCCAGATACTGGGACCATAGTAAATTACAGAAAATTTACCATGCCTGTGTTTCAGTAGGTCCGGCCCTATCCATTTTGCCACCATAGGCAATCTCACAAACATCCACTCCCACTGAAGCTTAAGAAAACTTATATATCATTAATCACAAAAATTATATATCAATCAATCAGTCTTTATTTGCAAAAACATAGGTACATGAATAGGTGTTACATAATATAAAGTTTCCAGTATGTTTTGTCATTTATATGATGTGCAAATATACTCGCATAACCCTAAACTAATGTTTACAAATTAAATTAATTAAATATACATGTCAAAAAAATAAAAATGAATTGTTAAACATTTTAAAAACAAAAATTTAAGTTAGTAGAAATATTAAGCTTAAAAATGTCAATATTATTATCTTATTTTATTGTATTGTCATTAATATATTTGTCTACGCTATAGTATAATATATTAAGTAAAAAAGTTGTCATATAGGGTTTGAACCGATTCAATGGTAATTTATCAAATATTGTTATTGCCATACAATATGCGTTTTTCTTAAACAATGATAATCTAATCGATGGGAAACATAGTTTTTCTTTATGTCTGGTTCTACTACCTTCCACCTCATATTTTGATTTAAATAAATAAAAGTGTTTTTTTACAAAAATACAAATTTCCAGAATGTACAAACAAGGTAAAGGAAGAATTTCAAGTTTTTTCAAATAAGGGCTTACAGCTATCAAAATATGATGCTCCACAAATAGATCTAATACACTTCTTTTGTATTTTAAAAATTCTATTAACATCTGTAGAGTTCCCCCATAACACAATACCATATCTAAGTAATGAAGAAACGTATCCGTATATATGATTAATTGAGTTAAGATATTATTATTAATACAGATTTTGTTAATGAAAAAATGTTTTATTGAAAAACAAAGTTAATAAAAAAAAATTGCTTTAGTAGTTCAAGGGTTTTTGATAACTTAAATTTTATTTTCTTTAACTTTATATTTTTTAATATATAATATAATTATAGCTTGCTCCACAGCATTCAGTTCAGTGTTTTTTTCTTTTTAAATTAAAATTAAACCAAGTAGTTTTGGAGTTCATCGCGGTCAAACACTGTGACAGAGCATTTTTGTTTATACAGATTTATAAAAAGAAGAATTTACGAATTTATATAAGACTTTTACTTTACAACCGATTAGAAGATATTTGATAAAGAACAGATTTTGAAATAAAAATTATAATTACCGTATCTCAAATGTAACACACCATGATAACCGATAAAGCCTATAACTAATACAAAGGCTAAGAGCTTAGCATTTTCCACGTTTAGCTGGTCTATTATCCATTCCGCAGATGATTTTTTATTCAAGGAACTCATTATTTATAAGTCTATAGAACATGTATCGTAAAATAAATTGTGAAAATGAGTAAAAAAAAAGTATTATTCACTGTCGTAGTCTCGTAGCAGTATTAAAAAAAATATTATGTCCGAATAGTTTAAGAATTCATAACTTTTAAAATAATTATGTTTAAATATTGTTTATTTTCTACTTCCTATATTTTTTCTATACCTATTTCCTAACCGCATACAAATTATTTTCTAGATAGGTTGCCAATTACAAAAACATTATTGTTAATGTCAAGTGTCAACGACTGTGAAAAGTTTTTAAAAATTGGCATTCTTTTTTACACTAGCCTAGTTGCAATGACTTTTAATCATTTTATAGATTCAAGTATGAAAATATTTGTTTTCATTCTACATAATAAAATCAATAGAATAGCAAGCATCAAGAAAGTAATTCCGTACCAAATTTAAATACGTATGTCTACTCAGTACGATTTGTTTTCCTCGAACTCTGTTGTGTAACCTATTGCACGTATCGAAACTAGCGCATTTTGATTTGACATCGATGAACTTGGGTGCGTTCCACTGTAGCAATCACGCTCATACATACCTACATACATACATAACTTCACGCCAGGTCCCTTGCGGGGTAGGCACGAACAACAGAGCGCCACACAGGCCCATTCTTACACACCTCACTTGCTTCTTTGACATTCATAGCTCTTGTCATGCACGCTCGTCTGTTCTTAAGGCTCCTAAATCACGCTCATGACCACAAAAAATGTGAAAAGTAGTCTTGAGGCTGATTTTGGCGAAAACTAAAGTGGTGTCATTAAATTTTTCAAGCATAATTTGCCAACATTCAGTATTTTTAGTTTTTACACCAAAATATATGTAGTTTCTAAGGATCGATTTCTGTGAATAAATGTGTCAAATGACAAATTGAGGGAAAGGTTTTATCTTATATCAAATAACTGGATGTCAGTCTCGAGGAAATTATTAGGCAAACGGATAACGGAAACCGTTTATCTAAAGTTAATACAATGACTGTCGACAAACGGATGTACGCGTCCGCTTGTCGATAGACTACAGTCTTTAACTATCGAATAACTGGAACGCCAGCGCTGGCCTGGTGGCAATCGATGGAGTCTACGACGTGGAAACATGTTCGCCTAATAGACTAGGAGATGATATTACACAGTTCTTCAGTGATTTTCAAAGAGTAAACATAAATCGTAGAAACCGTTATGCATTCCATCGCATTCATAGTAGTGCATTAGTGACGTTTGCGCCGTGAACATAAGGACCGTGGTCGTCCCCACATGGAACGGCTGACAGAGCAGTTTGGACGTTGTGAGCTACGGTCGGAACGCGTCCAGTGTATATAATAACGTATATCAAATTATTCATAATAGCAACACAAAAACGTCTAATTACATTTACAATGGCCGCTATGTCGCCGTCTGAGGTAAGAAGAAAATAATATGAAAATATATTCTTCGTAATTAATTATTAACATTTATTTTAGCGTAAACTATATCACTTATTATTTTAGCAGTCGTACTTTATATTCCGCCCTTTGTAATATACTTTAGGAAAAATGATTAAAAATGACAACTGCTTGAAATTTTGGAAAATTTTCTTTAAATGTGAACTTGTGATCTAAAAACATGCTTGTCTTTATTTTATATGAATCCCTCCCTATTTTACTGTTCATGAAGCTACAGGAATAATATGACAACGAAATGTATTAATTGAAACTTATGTTTTCAGCGTCGTTTACAAAAGGAGCTAATGTCTTTAATGAAAGAACCTCCACCAGGAGTCACGGTAGACGGAGATCAGGCCAGTCAAAATCTTACATTGTGAGTACTTGATCTCATACTCCTGTTTAAATTGATACAACTGTAGACTGCTAGAGATGGCAGGAATTTATTTATACAGAAAAATTAAAACTAATTTATTGGCTATAAACTGATGTGTCAGAAGTGTAATTAATATTATTAATAGGTAATTCTTTATGTGAAAATTACATTATACATATTTCTTAGGTTTTCCCCCTTGAATGGTTTATAATAAAAAAATGAAGAACAATGAACAAGGATAAAGATGAGTAAGGTCAATTTTTTTGTATCAGGCAGTAAATGCTAAGATTCAAATGTTGCTTGTCAACATTGAATGCATTTCTTTATGACTATTTGAGGTGTTAAGGAGATTGAGTCTTGAGGTGAACTTCTTTGCCCTTTTTCACCTTGAACATCTATTATCTGCCTTTAACTGGGTCTGCAGTCATTAGAGCCATTCCTAAATAAAGATGGCTTCCTAGTGGCTCTAGTTAACCAATCTACTCGGTCACCTTTGTTTGTGATTTAGTTACCAAGCTTTGGCTTTCAATTTGTAACTTTGTGAGTCTATCAGCAATGTGAGATAGTAAAAGGTGCTGGCTAGATATGTTGACAGTCTGCTGGCTTTGCATTTAGTAGTTGAAACTGTTGTTTTTATAAGGTATCTTCTTTTATTGAAAAGGTGGTACATCAAATGTTGACTTCATAACACCAGCTGTGACTCGGTGGGCAACTACCAATCGGTAACTGTGTTTGTAGCTGCTGCAGCTTTCCTTTGCATGGTATTGGATTCTCAGCAGCTTTTTCCCAATTTATGATATTTGGTAACCTTTGTGGGCTTTGTGTCAACTACTTCTGAGGCATAGTTGCCCATTCAGTGGCTATCTCAGGTTTTAGACAATTATGGTTTCTGTTGGCCTGTCAGCAATTTTGTAACCTTTGCATCCTAATGACATTGCCCTAGCCAGGTGACTATGTGATGGTTGTAATAGGCCACAAGCTGTTTCTGAAATGAACATTTTAAACTTTAAACGACTAAAAACATGTTACATTCATTGTAAGTTTACTTATAATATGTTTCAATTAAACTTAACAAAGTCCCAGGATGATATAACTATTTCATTATAATATATCTCAAATAGTCATAATATCATTAATACCTATGTGATGAATTCAAGTAGTTCATGGTTATATATGTACTTAAATCAAAAAAATAATCTTTTCAATGTTTTTAAGATGTTATTTTATCTTACATAAAGAAACCTTACAAAGAACCCAACATGTATTGATTATTCAGTTGTATTATAGTAACATACTTCACATTAGTCTAGGTCTAGGAATTTATCCTATTTCAATTGAAATTTCCTCAAATGTATGTCAATCGGAGATATTTATTTCATTACAAATAAACTGTACTGTTACAATTTGGATAAAGCAACCATTCAGAGTCATTCAATGTCATTGAATGTTCTATATTAACAGCTCTGTGCTTTTCAACTAAATTGATCAAATTTAGCTGATCCATTTAATACCAGCATTAGTTGAGAATCTAGACAATTTAGATGAACAACTACAAACTCAAAAAATTAAAATTTTCATGGGAGTAATTTGAAAATTTTCAACTTATTGTTGTAACTATTGTTTTGTTTTATAACTATTTGGTTAATAATCTCATTTACAATTTTGTTAGATTATTGTAGAAGTATATGTTATATAGTAGATAGTTGTACGTGTAACAAGCTTGTTTACTAACAGTATAATAATAGAGGAACTTAAAGGGTAGTTGGTACTCATTACCCCACTGCTGGGCTTGTTCTGTCATTGCCCAAACATAAAAGCGTGTGGATGGCACAGTGAGACAACAGTCTCACTTCGGCTTTGGTCTAATGCACATGTCGCAGTAGCGCTTTAGTGTGGCTAATTATTTTGGAAGAAGTGAGACTTAATTAAATTGACTATTAATATATTTTATAAGTCTATCTACTATTTTGTCATATAATAAGACCATTTTAATAAGATTGATTGCAAAAAAAATGCTTTATTTTTAGGTTAAAACCATGTCCTGTTTTTGAGATTATATCCTATTTATGATGCTAAATCTGCTTTAAAGTTAAAACTTTGTTTATTTTTATAAAAGAGTGCTACTATTACACAATTATAATTAGCTCTTTATAATTGTAATTATTGTAATGTAACTTTATGCATCATGACTATTCGACATGTTTTGCTGAAATAAAAAATATATTTAGAATTTACGTACCTTACTTATCCAAGTAAGGTAGGGTATTAGTAAATAACAATAATAATAATCGGCAGACAAACATATAAGAGATTGCTTTGAGCGATAGGGCCGCCTATTGTATAGCTTAGAAAATATTGCAAATATGGTCGATTTTTGTAATTGTGCAATAGTGTGCAATCTCTCTCTCTCTCTCTCTCTCTCTCTCTCTCTCTCTCTCTCTCTCTCATATATTGTATACCCCCATATTACGTAAGTTATGCTTATGTTGTGGGTAATTTACAATCGACTACTCTGGGGCCGAACCCCGTCACCCAGAATATAGTAAATAACGGAGAAAATACGTTTACGAAATTTACTAAACCCAGAGCTTCGGAGGTTGCAGTGAGGTAGGCCGGCAAAGGCTAAGCCCGCTCAACCACAGAGGCCGCCATTTGTAATAACCTGATGGGTAACCTGATTCTGCTTTTGCTGTCTCGTCAAAATCACCAGACACTATAGTCTCAGTCGAAGGTTTGCCTCATTTCGGTATTCTGTCAATTCCAACGATGCGCCCGTGGCACGCCTCTATCATTATAACAAAATATTTATATACTAAATAATAATACTATTTATATACTAAATAGTAATAATACTCGCGAAATTAATGTTTAAAATTTTTGGTAGCTTTTCAATATCCTTTTCGGCTAACAACTTTTATAATAATGACTGTATGGGAAATATAGAAATCTAGCTTAGATCCTTGCACTAGAAAAGCAGTAGACACTCCACCAACCTTGCGATCCGACCTCTCCTGGCTGTTCTGATTGCAGCACACAGGGGAACAGCACGGCACCAAATTCACTTTGGAGTTATTACTTCTTCTGTTCACTAGTATCACACAATAATTTTTTGGCACGGCCAGCAATTACTATTAAAATTTAATATATTTAAAAGAATAAACGTACGGCGCGATATCTTGTCACAACGGTGTCTAAAATTGCTGCATCTACCCTCCTGTGCATTGGCCGTCACCTCACGTAGAAAGAGGGTAGACAGCAATTTGGTAGTTGACAGTATGAAAAATATAGGATGATTTTAATATATCTCGTAGATTACGATCTAAATATGACAAAAATAAATTGTTTTAACTGAAATATTAAATATTAATTGATACTTTTGAGAAATAAAATTGTTATATTGCAGCCATTAGCCACGTGACAATGAACGCCGATCAGGCCGCGTGACGTCATAGTGTGCAAAGCACAAGAACATATCAATGACTTTTTAGATGACACTTCAATGAAACAGATGTTTGTTTTGCACAATGTGACGTCATGCGAAACGCCATGACAGCTTGACGCGTTTTTGTGACGAAATGTCAAAATATTTATAAAATTGCTTAATTAAATATGTTAATGTTGTTTTTTTTTGCTGAAATATTTATATTTTGACTAAAATAGACCGTAAGGGTCAAAATAAACCTGTTTTGTCAAAAAATGTCAACTACCGAATTGATAGAGCGATTTTCTACCTACCTCATAAGGACCGAACAACTATTATTCTACCGTGACGATATCTAGAAGGTATTTTGGATTAAGTAGAATACGATATTCGACACTATCGCGATGGAATTGTACTTTGACAATCTCCTCAAGGCTCATCATCATCCGAGCGTGAAATCCTGGTTGCGTTCGGAGCGTTCACTCCGACGCCCAGGATCCGCTTTCCTACTTTTTCTACTCCATTTCACGCGGTCTTCCCCCTGTTTTGAAACCATTGGCACGCATGTCATCCGTCACGACGTCAAGCCAACATTTCTTGGGCCTTTCCCTTCGACCAGGACCTGGCGGAGGCGGCATGGCTAGACATTTGTTCTCACAAAATTAGCCGGTCTGTGTCCGTGGCCGTACCAGCGTAAGTGACACTCTTGCAGTTTGTCTGCTATGTCACGGATGTGGAGACTCCGAGAATCTCCGCAACGCTAAGATATTGAAATAGCAGAATTTAAAGAAAGAAAAAAAAATATTTGAAGAATTGGGGCTAAATAATCTTTGACATGATTGCGTATTTATTCCGTCATTCTGTTGTATCTACGTGACGACCGCTAAGGTTGCATAACAGCGAGTGCAGTCAGACTGGTACTCGTCAACTTGACATGTGCGAAACGTGCGTAGGCGTTACTTAATAAATCTTGTTTAATTAACATGACTACGTAGTATGTTCTTTTTATCATTGACGGACAGAGTCCAGCACTTGATTTTTTAATTTCAAGTGGAAATGCTTTATGTACACATCTATACAAATTGATACAAACGAAGTGTCTGTTTGTAACGTCAAAATAACAGATTTTGATTTATATCAAAAAAATATTTTTTTCTAATTTGTTTGTTTGTATGTTGTTTGGACCGATTTTGATCGGACTTTCACTGGCAGATTGCTGATGTTATAGGAGGGGGTGTAACTTAAGCTTTTTTTTAATTAAAAACTTCTCAGAATTACCTGTTGATTGTTTTATGTAAATTTCGAACAAACAAATAAAATGAAAAAATTACATCTCTGTCTTTTATAGTGGTTTTTTTCTTAATAGCTTCAATGTCAATCGAAACGGTCGTTATGTTACAAGTTGTATCAAAATATTACAGATTGTCTAATTACGGTTTGCGCACTGTAATGCTAGGTTCTCCTCCCTCATCGATGCAATCAATGCTCGAATCTACAAAATTGTAGGTTGGGCATTGTATTGCTCAGATCTCCTTCACTCATGTAATGCTTGGATCAGTATCATTACAGGCGACTGCTCGCGGTGAAGAGCACCTATACACGAACAGAATTTAACATTATGATAAATTATCTTAATAGTAATTGAAATTATTTTCAAAGTAAGAGTTTACTTCGTTCTTACGATGATTTCTGAAGTAATTATATTATTTTTTTTATTTTTAGATGGACAGTACACATGGAAGGCGTTCCCGGTACGCTGTACGAAGGTGAAAAGTTTGTCTTGCAGTTCAAATTCACAAACAAATATCCCTTCGATTCCCCAGAGGTGTGTATCATGTTAATGTAATCGTTACCTAGATTTTATTATTATATAAGGAGCTTTGGTTATGTAACCTTTTTGATGGCTGGATTACTGCAGGCTGACGACCCACCTGATGTAAAGTGGTTACCGTCGCGTGTAAATATTTGCAAAACCAGAGAAAATGCCAGTGTGGTGCCGGCTACGTATGGGGGCTGAAACCTGGCCACTAACGCTGGAGCACCTTTCAAGGTTATTTTAACGGCATGCTTTAAACCAAGGGTGGTAGCGATCCAGACGGGCAAATACCGTACCATTTGGCTGTGTGTGGTTTTTGCACCTCTTACGACAGGTCGCCCGGCCGCAGGGAATTATCTTCTCCCTCCATTCCTGCACTGACAAAAATTGGTTTTATTAAGCTCACCACTACTATAACTTATTAATGGCTTCCCATTTCTGTGGGTTAAGATCACAATTTTTCATATGTCTTTTGAGCACCCTTGAATCGTAGATAAGGGGTACAAAGATAAGGGGTTTAGCCCTTATTTTTGTTTGTCTAACTACTTAGTCGGGTCATAAGTTCTGTCAAAACCTTATTATTAAAAATTTCGAATACTGGCTAGATAAACTTCACCAATTTTTAAAATAGAACGTTTACGCTTGCCGAAAATATAAAAGACATGAATTTTCATTCATTTTCAAATATGGAGTGATCGAAGAAAGAAGATAGAGTAGCGGTTACGCGCCAAAAGAGATTTTCAATATTCTACAAAAATTTATAATAACCCTACGATTTGTTTATCGCACCATCAAACGATTCACTAAAGATTCAAGCTTCGAAGATCGGAAAAGAACACACACAGTTAGGACACCCGCGATCATCAAAGCAGTGAAGGCGCGAAACCAACGAAATCCTGTTCGTAAACAAAAAATCTTAGCTCTTCAGATGGACCTAAACAGAACCACGGTCAAAAAAGTGATAAATGAAGACCTGGGACTACGAGCTTGTCGTAAAACACATTTTTTAAAGGCTTGTGTTTAAACGCCTACCAGAAATGCAACTATTTTACTACCAATGAATTCGAAATACCTGCCAGAATGGATAAATGCTCACCAAATTGTGTTTCATGAAGTATTGTAGAAATGAAGCTATTTTCCTTTTTATGCTATGCCATAAAAATATATAAACGCCTTTAAAGCTAATTTAAACCAAATATTTTACATGATCGCTAAATAGATATTACCAATATTTTGTTTCTCCACTTCTAATTTAGTAATTTTTGCTGAGGCAAAAAAGCAAATGGTCGAACGTACAATTATTTTTAATACCAAATATAATATTGCGTATTCCAAACACATGTTGCTTGTTTATTGTTTTATGAATTTGATTAAAACAGGGTGTGGTTTACATATATGTCTCCGGAATCATAAGTAATGAGCGGGGGAGGAAAACTCACCCCTTCTGCAACTCGCTATGTGCGGGAAATGTATAGTTCCTGAGTTATTAATGTTTTTGTCAATCTAACCTCACTTCTGTTTTTCACAAATATATAAGATAAATAGTGAATGGTTACCAGTCGGTTCTGGCACTCGCCGACCGCTGCCGCGGCACGCTCGCTACGCTCGCTCGGCTCGTGCGCTTTGGTCTTCACAAAACCTAACCTAACCGACTGTTTAAAACTACACATATTTAAATTTTCGGATACATACAGTCTCCTATTTCGATAAATCCCGTCAAAAAACGTAATAAAACGTCTCGGCGACAAAATTACCAGATCATTGTCGTGAATTTCAAACTTATGAATTGATTGAATATGTATTTTTTCCACTCAAAACCAATTTCAGTTGTTATAAATAAGTCTTAAATATATTCCTAAACACATTAAACTGCAATTTTCGGTTTGAATGTTAGTGTTTTAGTAAAACAATATTTGGTGGGCATTTATCCATTATGATAAGCAAAAAGAATTTAAATACAAAACATACAAATGTTCTGATGAGTGTATATTTATTTTGGAACGTAAAACGTTGTTTTTTAGGCACCTCGGTATAGAGTAAGTGGATTAAATTTATATAAAGTAATATATTTTATTTGGTGCTTAGTCTAAGGGACAAAAAATATTTTTGGTGAACATTTAAATTGTACTCTTTTTTAAATGAGCTTTTGAAAAGAATTAGGTTGGATAGCTCCCGCGCTTTGTTACGGCGGTACGCGGGAAAAAAATACCGCGAAATTATGTTTTCGGATGAAAAAAAAATTAACATCGAAGAAAGTTGTAATAAACAAAATGATAAGGCGTATGCCCACAGCAGTGAAGAAGCCAGCACGCTTATTCCGAGGGTTCAACGAGGACATTATCCTTCATGACTCATGGTTTGGCTTGGAGTCTCGTATTCAGGCTTAACTGAGGTGTTTTTCTGTGAAAAAGGTGTAAAAACCAGTGCCGAGGAGTACCAATATACCGTCCTAACAAACATAGTGGAACCTCTTTCTCAAACAATATTCAAAAGCAGACCTTGGATATTCCAACAGGACTATGCACCAGCTCATAGGGCACGAAGCACGCAAAACTGGTTGACCGCCCGTGGAATTGACTTTATCAGACATGAGGACTGGCCCTCTTCTAGTCCAGATTTAAACCCACTGGATTACAAGATGAGAAGAAAGTCTGCTCTAAACCTTATCAGAATTTGGAATCTCACCGAGCATCTTTGGCCAAAGCAGCGGCAGAAATAGATATAAATGTGGTGCGTGCTGCGATTGATGATTGGCTGCGTTGATTAAGGACATGTATTCAAAATAGGGGAGGGCATTTTGAATAATGTAAATAAAATTGTATTGTAAATTAAATTACCTTTCATTTCATATATAATTTCTATATAATTATCAAAAAGTATATCGTTAATTTTGTTAAAAAAATGACAGAACTTATGACCTGACTAAGTATATTACTTGCATCAAGGAAAAGGAGAGTTGAATGATTGTCAATATCAATTCCTTCCCTAACTAATCGCTGTCCGGGCTGTCACAAAATATGATTATCATTCCTAATTTTATACATCTTTATCGTGTTATCTTTAATGACCTCGACTAGGTCATCTATTAATGGCACTAGGAACGAGTTATTGATTTCAATAGATAAAAACTAACTGTGCGAACATATCACCGTCGAAGAGGTGCGGCGTACATATTAATCACGTGACGCCTACACTCGCTAATATTGTCACGCGAATATTTGACCCGAAAAACTATTGCATGTTATGTAAAAGTTAAACGATGTGAACATTACAGATTATGAAAATATTAAAAGTTTTATATTACATAGAAGATTGTAATCAAAATTTTACAATTAATTAGAACTAAAAATAATTGCAATTTTTGAAATTGTTACGGATAGACAGCACCCACCTCCCCGCGCCCCGCATACCGCCGACACCCATAGCTCTCACAGTTAGCAGCTAGGCGTCGGACGGAACATGCAATATAAGAAGCGGCCTTGGAGGCCGGGAGGATGCACATATTGCACAAGCACTTGCATTTAATCGCACTATTCTCTCTCTGCTATTCAGCCGAGTCTTATTTGGAAGAAGCAACTGCCAACAATACTAATCATTATCCTTAAACGACGATTGCTTTCTGAATGTCTGCTTCGGTCTCTGAGGTCCGCCTATCTACTATTTATTCGCCGCTTCGCGCGGTCACTGTGATTTCATTGTATGCATGTGCATGTAATCCCTTACGACATTAAGCCAGCATTTCTTGGCCCCTTTTATCTGGACCTGGAGGAGGCGGCTTAGCATGTCCTTCCGCGTGATATATCCCCAACTGCATATGCATTTCCGTGACACAAGGCTCCTGTTTATGTCGCTAAGATGACAACACTATTATTTTCAATTATGACAATATAACAAAACTAACCGTTGGCTTGTATTACGTCTGTTGTTGTTTATATTACGTCTTCCACAAAATAGAACTTTCTATCCTAATTAGAGTGACGTAATCCACTTTCTGTATGGTTCTTATAAAATGTTTGTTATTTGAGTCACTGTTTCCCTTGAGGAGAATTTTTGTGTTTATCGACTGTGTTGATTAAAAATGTATGTTCAGATAAAGAGAGATTACAAGAACCATATTTATTACTTACTTAAACTTATCGAGAAACGGGTTTTCTGTGAAAATTGGCTCGTGTAAGCTTGGATTCCGTATCCTACGTGAATTACTTATTACATTTTTTGGGATAACAATTATCTTATGTTCTTCTACGGTCTCGTAAATTATCAACGTTGATGTGGCAACCAGCTTTTTTGCCAGAATAGTATTATATGTAAGCATTTTTGTATTACATATTTCTATCCGTGCAGGAATGGAGAAAGAATTCAATTTACCGCGACGTGACGTAGGAGGCGACTAAATACCGACAACCAGATGGTTGGGTATTTACCCGCTTGTATGGCTACCACCCCTGGTGTAGAGTATGTCGCCATAACAACCTTGAGTTGTGTTCAGGTATTAGTGATCAGGTTCCCGTCCCCCTAAGAGAGCAACAGCGTGTTTGTAGCACCTCTGAGTTTGCAAATGTCCATAGGCAATGGTAACTGCTTTCCATCAGGTGAGCTGTCTGCTAAACTAAACTAAACATATTAGTGACTAAGCTTCAGTCTACCTTCAGAGAGCGGCAGCACATTGGTACACATATTTGTCAAACAATAATATATTATCTATCAATCTATTATTTTCGACGATAATTTACTTTATCAAGATCATGAAAAGGGAACAAACAAATGGACAAACATTCAAAAAAAGTTACCGTAAGCTAAATAATACTGTCGCTAAGGAGTTTGTGGCACCGCTTCTTCTGCTATAACAGCAACTACAACAACTCACATTGTTCTGGAAGCTGTGGTAGAAATTACTTTCAATAAATCTGATATTAGACGGATCAACGACATTGAATCAATTGGCTTTAAAATGTACACACAGAACTGTAGGTCACGACGTTATTCAATGACATTGAATGTTTCAATTTGTTTATATTGTTACGTGCTCTGAGTACCGAGATTGGAAGAAAAAACCGATTTAAAGAGAAACTGGCTTTATTTAATTAAATAAAAAATACCTCTTTAAATTATGCACACGCTTTTCTCGATTAATTAGCGTTCCGATCCGTGCAATCGACGTTCCGGTGTCTCGCGACTGAAGTTAGTCTTGATGCTACATATCGTCGCGCAATCTGAATGTCCTTGTGACTTTGATCCCTCTGCTCTTTTCTCTTTGCTTTCGCTTGGCTAGCCCGTGCGAGTCGGCTTCTGTGCGCAGTTTTTTGCGCTTATATATGCAGTCGACACTCTAGAATGAACCCTATAACGTCATTCAACTTTGTGTCTATCCTTGTGCAACAAGTACTCCTGTCCTTGGTTTATTCCAGTTTCTACTCGAGTATATCTGTCTCGTTTTAACATTTGTCTGGCCTGATATTTCTATTCTGTTCTTTCGTTTCTTTTGTATATGCAACATTGTAATGTTTTACTGTTAAAGCGAAAACTACGCGCTATTTTCTTAAGGGGAAGAAATTCGGCTACGAGTAATCGTCACAATATGAGTCAATATGTGTAACTTTGGTTGATTCATCCAAATTGAACTGTCTAATATCGGCTTTAGTAATCTGTAAAGTTTAATTTTTAAAAGTGCGTGTCAATGCATTTAGGCGCGGTCGTGATTTATTTTTGCTATTTTTAGTTTGTATCAATCGCTTTGCGATGCGTCATGATGTGAATCAGTTGTTGGGCATCAATGATGAAATTGTTTGTTCGGTGTCTAAAACTACTGTAATATTATTAAATTAGCTTATTTAATGTAATTCCAATATAGATGTATGTACAATGAAGGGTAGTGATGTCCATACTCGTGTTTGATCTAAATCTGAGATCAATTGTCATTCATTTTATTTATTGACTTCTTACCGCTTTGATTTTCTTCAGAATTATCCACCTTATTTATAAAAAATAGTATGAGAGGAACTAAGTGTTTTCGTAGTTTGAAGTGAATATTTCGCCACTATATTTACTCAAATTTAAAAAATAGACAAGCAATATTATTATGATTTTTCAATTCCTGTCCAACGATACCCTAATTTCATTACAAAACAAATCATCCTACATGACACGTATGGCGTCTACTTCTAATTTTTAATTTTTCTAGAATATACTCCATCTACACTAGCTTACTACATTGTCTAGCGTTCTATCTTTCATACCAAAATGTATCTTTTATAAAACCAACAGTTTGTGAAAATGACCGACTTTCAGTTGGTCAACATGAAGATGTTTTTGTTTTTTATACTCTGGCTCCATCTGGGACAATGTCATAGTTATTGACTGTGTGTGGCCAAATGTGTCTTGTTTATAGCATTAAACATAACGTCGTTAATGATACAACTACATTAGTGTGTACACATACGTTAGCTGACAATATTTAACATTATTTACATCTAACAGCAACGTTGCATCACAAATAAGGCATTAAACACATCACTTCTGCGTGAAAGTGTCATTAACGCTAACGTTATACTAAGTGGAGAAGAGACTATAGAACGAGTAGTTTAAGAATAATGACTGATTATGTCTGTAGAACGAATATGAAGATTTCAATTATTACGTTTCTCGTTGTGCCAAAGTGACTACGGTTCCTTAAGGAACAACAGAAAATCTCAGTGAATTGCTTCATTATCGGTAATCGAACCTTATCACTGACCTATTTGGGGAAATCTAATCGGCATGGCGCTCTTATCGGTCGTACATAAACAAACATAACCGGAAAACCTCGATTTGCATTAAATCCGGCCGCGTTGCATAATATACTCGTATATAACTAGTGGTCGCCCAGTGGACGAAATTCGACCATGATTAATTTAAATTATAATTTTTAACATTATTAAGGTTCTGTTGTCTTTTTTTATTGCATGAGTGCAGTAGAGAAGCAGACGGCCAGCTTGATGGAAAGCGGTTACCATCGCCTACGGACATTTGGAACCCAAAGCGTTACAAATGCGCTGCTGCCCTTTTAATGAAGACTGGAACCTGGTCACTAATGCCGGAACACAACTCAAGGTTGTTATGGCGTCATACTCTAGACTAGGGGTGGTAGCCATCCAGTCGGGTATATACACTACCACCTGTAAAAGACTTTTGTTGTATAATCACAGATTTCGACCAGGGTAGATCATTTTTTAAACAAAAAAAGTATATGAGGATAAAACCCATTGGAAAAGGAAGAGAATATAACAAAAATGAAAAACGATTTACGGGCATTCTGAGGTCGGGTAGTGGAAGGGAGTGAGGTGGATAAGGGTGAAAACGGTTTATCTCGATTTCCGGCAAAACTATCAAGTCCTATGGAAAAAAGTTAAATGGCAAAGTTGTAGGTAGTAAAAAGATCTACGACTTTTCTATTAACACTTTTTTCACATAACCTCAAAAATCATGTGAAAAATTTCATATCCAAGTTTTTGGTTTTTTATTTTTATCTTGTCCAATTAGTGATCGGTGTGTTTAATATGTATAGTAAAACTGCAAAACATCTAAAAAATATGACCACACTTTTTGAATGTGGTTCACTTATCAAAACTTATTCATACTTTGTGAGCTGGCATGGCTGGCTGCCCGATTTTGTTAGCTAGTTTACCCGTGTAATAAACACAAGATGGGTGGATCGTGTGAATGAAGACATTATGAATTGTGGTGTGACATAGGACATAGCTAGGATGGAGGCGTGAATATGATGGAAATACTCTTCTGGTAAAATTACTTTTAAATGAAACACTAAAAAGAATAATAAGGGGAAATCCCCTAACGGCTAAGGGCGCGTTCCCACTATATCGTAACGATTAATTCATCATTGGACGACTGTCTTCTCTAACTGTTCCCATTATAACGACATTTTGTCGTCAAAAATGTTTAACGATCTTTTATCGTTATATGACTGTCGTGCAAGCCGTTCCCACTGTCATTGCAATCTGTCGTCATTGCCAAAAATGTCGTAGACGACAGTAAGTCGTATCGTTCTAAATGTGAACACCTCCATTTAAACATATAAGCCACAACACTTTTTTTTTATTTATTTTTTATTGCAGTAGTTCAGCAGACAGGCAGACGGCCCACTTGATGGGAAGCGGTTACCATCGCCTATAGCCATTTACAACACCAAGGTGTTACAAATGCGCTGCTGCTCTCTTAAGGGAGACTGGAACCTGGTCACTAATGCCGGAACACAACTCAAGATTGTTTTGACGACATACTTAAGACCAGGGGTGGTAGCCATCCAGTCGGGCAAATGCCCTACCACCTGGCTGTGGGTTGTTTTGTCGCCTCTTACGACAGGCCGCCCGGTCGCAGGAAATTGTATTCTTTCTCCGTTCCTGCACGGATAAATACGGGACTTAAAACTACACGACTATCTGTCGTCACGACATAGTGGGAACGCGCCCTGACCCCTGTCATTATATGAACCGCGCGTTCCGTGTTCTTTTGCATCTGTTTAGAAGTTTGGCGTTAGATCGCGAACAAGGCGTATCGAAACACATATTGCACCAACTCCAAATGGAACGTGGTGTAAGATAAGAATCAGTTACAAATTCCAATGAGAAAGAATGATGAATAGAATATATTAGCATTCTAAAAATAAGCCCGCTCCGTCTTACATTAAAATAGCGAACAAAGGCAAACGAGTATAGAAACAAAAATATAACGCTTGTTTCCGGTGCCCTGACTTAACCTTCGAAAAGCAACTATAACTGGTCTTTGGTGTTGGCAGTTGTGGTTAAAATTAGCTTTTAATTAATGTATCCTGTTCGATGACATTTTGCTTTAAAAATTATTAATCTGACAGAGATCTATTAGCGATCCTTATTGATATGCCTTTGAGTCATGTTTAGTCAATTAACATACACATAAGAATATGTCAGACAAGGATTTGATTAGCAGTTTTAATATTGTGACTAGATGGTATTATTGTAAGTACATACATACATAACTTCATGCCAGGTCCCTTGCGGGGTATGCACGAATAACAGAGCGCCATTCAGGCTTATTCTTGCACACCTCACATGCTTCTTTGACATTCATAGCTTTTGTCATGCTTGCTCGTCTGTTCTTAATAAGGCTCTTGACATCACCTTCTGCTAATAAATGATCAGTTGTTGTAAATACTATCTATTATCTATTCTATCCGTGTAGGAACGAAGAAAGAATATAACCTCCTGCGGCCGGGAGGCCTGTCGTAAGAGGCGACAAAAGAACCTACAGCCAGATGGTAGTGTATTTTCCCGACTGGATGGCTACCACCCCTAGTCTAAAGTAGGCCACCATAAAAGCCTTGAGTTGTTCCGTCATTAGTGACTAGGTTCCAGTTTCCCTTAAGAGAGCAGCAGCGCATTTGTAGCACCTTTGGTGTTGCAAATGTCCATAGGCGATGGCGATTAAATACAGATTTGAAAGATCACTACAGTTTCTTCAACACACATTAAATACAGAATTTACATAATACAGCTAAGAATAACACATTCTAATTGTTAAGCAACTATATCCTTATGCTGCACGTATGAATGAATGAATGAAAACACTTTGTTCACCAACAATTAAAACTACGTTCCTAAATCTAGGTACAGTAAATGTTGAACAAAGGCCTTATCGCTTAAAGTTTATGTGAGGCGTTATCGCCCACTTTGGGAACCACTGTTCCCAAAGTGGGCGATAACGCCTCCTTGTGGGCGCTGCAGTCCTAAAAGGGGGCGGTAAGTGAGCCAGAAAAAAAAGGAAGGAGAGGGAGGGGTGAGTGCGCAGGAGCAATCCTCGCAGCCTCCCCCCCCCCCCCCGCCGCTGAAGCTGCTGAGAGCGCGAGGCGGCGAGGGGGGGAGGAAGGAGAGGGAGGGGTGAAGGCGCAGGAGCAATCCTCGCAGCCTCCCCCTCCCCCACCGAAGGAGGATAGCGCCCGTGACTCCTGGCAGCCACGGGCGGGCGGCAGCGGGCGTCGAGGTCTGGGGGATCAATAGGACCTCCGCCCGCACTAATCCCGCGAGAGGGCGCGAGAGGCAGCCGCGCGTCCCTCTCAGGGCCGGGGAAACGTCATTCCTCGGCCCGCACACAGGAGAGGCCGCCTCTGTTTACGACGCGGCCAGCCGCTGCCGGGGTTGCGGGGTAAGCTCGCGCATGTACCGTGACCCCGGCGCTAGGCGGAAGAAGGCTCCCATGAGGTTTTAGTGGATATACCGGCGCCGGTCGTATTGATTAACCGGCGTCGGGGAGCCCCACATACCGGCCGCGTAGATCCCCCGCGCGGCTGACGATGCGACAACGCATTTCCTCATGTAAAAAAAAAAAGGTGACAACTCTGAAACTACTTGTAAAATATGTTCACTGTCGGATTGTAAATGGCAGGAACTCTCGGTTGAATTGCCTATATTCCTTTTTACTAGAGGGAACCCAAAAAGGAATTATAAATACTGTATTGGCCATATTAAAGAATTGGATCGCGTAATGATATTAGTGCCTTCTATGTGCCTTTCCTTCACACCTTTACAGCGCCTAATAACCCTTTCCTTATCCCTTAATTCGCCGATTAGAAATGCCGCGCCACCTAGCGGACGGCCCAGTCGTGATCGATCGTTACGGCGGAACTACCGTGCGCGTGCGCCACCCTATTGCTACCCTTACAAAATAACTGCTGTGCAAAATAATTAATAAACTATAAAATCTAAAAGTGCTGTGTCTTCTGGCTTCCGGCATCGTCATCAAGTAAAATAATCGGTGAGTCCTCTCTGGTATCCTGTCCTCTGTCAATAGAGGGTTACTTTTATTTATTGCGTGATCCATTCTGCTATTTTTGCCAACGCGACGAGACCATCAAAAAACCAGCGCGTAACTATATATTTATTGGTCACTTCGATTCGGACGGTTTAAATCGCGTTAATTAGCATTTACAATGGCTAAATCGAATAGGAACCCTGAGAGGGAAATGATGAGATTACAAGGCAAATTATCCGTATATTTCGAACACATTCAATCAATTTATGATTCTATGAATACATTAGATTTTAAAAATATGGTGGATGTCGAGTCATTTCTCGCGTCGAGTTGTACAATCGACTCAATACGTGAGCAATATATAGCAATTCTTGAAGAAAGATGTTGTTACGAATCATCAATAAGTGAAGCGGGCTTACCGTCATATAAATCGTTAATTGCTTTCGAACAACTTTATGCACAAATTAAATATAAGGTAAAATCATTAACTGAAAACAAAAATGGTAGCAATTCGTCAGATAATAAGGGCCATCTTAGGAATATTAAATTGCCTAGATTAGAGATGTGTTCTTTTGACGGGGAATATGAGAATTGGCCAATTTTTTACGAAACGTTCCGTACGGTGATTCACGAGAATCCCGATTTAACTGATAACGAGAAAATACAATATTTAGTAGGTAGGTTGAACGGTAAGGCGCTTGCTGTGTGCCACGGTATATTACCATCGGCTGATAATTATATTGTTATTTGGAATGCGTTGTTAAATAAATACAATGACACTCGTTTGTTAGCCGCGTCGTATTTAGATAAATTAATGAATTTACCGGCGGTTGAGTCGAATTCACCCGCTAGTTTGGAACAATTTATCGATAAATTTTCTTCGATTATTTCGGCATTAAAACAATTAAAAATTGACAATTTAGAAGATTTATTATTTATTTATCTGGGCTGTAAGAAAGTTAATTTAGAAATAGTTAAAGAATTTGAAATGTCATTAAATGATAATAAATCTCGTATGCCTACTTGTTCTGAATTTATCGATTTTGTCCGTAATCATTCACATATTTTACAACGCGCACACAATGTAACAAACGTAAAACTACCTTCTCAGTCTCGTAAAAATATTAGTTCTAATACTAATCAATTGTCAGTTAAATCTGTAAGATCGCGCTCAAATAATAACGTTAAAACATTTATGAACATACAGGAGGACGTGAAATGTCTTTCTTGTGGGAAAACTGACCACACTAAATTGGTCGAGTGTCCCACATTCCTGTCAATGCCTCCTCATAATCGTTTTACATTAATTAAACGTAATAAATTATGTGTTAATTGTCTTAGTAATGATCATTCTATTAAAAATTGCAACTCGAAAATAAGATGCACGAGGTGCTCGCGTAGTCATCACGCTCTTTTGCATTTCCTTTCCGATTCCGATAGTGTTGCTTCTCATGTGCGTGCGCCGCCGGCAGTCGAGGGCGCCCGCGCTATGAGCAACGGCAACGTCGCATCGACTCGGGCCGCCCCGTGTACGTCGGCGCCCGCCACTGTATCGCTATGCGCACTTGACGACAATGCAATGAGTGTCGATACTCAGGCGCTCGCGGGATATTCATCTGTGCTACTCGGCACGGCTTTGTGCTACGTTATCGACGATTACGGAAATGTTACGAACACTGTGCGTGTTTTAGTAGACAGCGGGGCACTAAAGGACTTAATTACTATGGAATGTTGCAAATCATTGAATTTACCTTTATATACATCACAGACAAAATACATTTCTGGGGTTGGTGACGTCACAAATGCAATCGAAGGTGTTACTCGCCTTACGATTCGCTCTCGAATAAATGAGAACGTTCAATTTACGTTACAACCGTATGTAGTTAATAATATTACGACTGAATTACCGACTTCAACGATTGACGTTCAGAAGTTGGATTATTTACGTAATAAAAATATTATTTTGGCAGATTGTTATTATTACAAGCCGTCAAAAATTGACCTTATTGTGTCGTCAAATATTTTTGCCCGTATTATAGGGCCTAATAAAATCTCGCGTTTGGACAATGAGCCTGTGGCTATTGAGACCTCATTAGGTTATCTAATTATAGGCCAAGCTCCCGCATTAAATAATGCAACGTCAAATGTTGTACATATGTTTCATACATGTGAAATCGAAAGTTCTTTGAATAAGTTCTTCGAGATTGAAGATATCCCGAAAATTTGTATACCACTCGATCCTAATGATCAACAATGCGAAGACATTTATAGTAATACTGTCTCTCGCGACTTGAGCGGTCGGTATACCGTCAGCCTGCCATTTCAGGGTGATGAATGCTCATTAGGGGATTCAATGCAGTTATCACTGCGTAGATATTTATCTTTAGAGCGTAAGCTATTGTCGAGTGCCTCATTAAAGCAGGAGTACGACAGCGTATTTAAGGATTATTTAGAAAAAGGATTTCTAGAACCAATCACTGATAATATTGGCTCAAAACCTCATTACGTTATACCGCATCACGCCGTAGTGCGTCAAGATAAGACGACAACCAAGGTCCGCGTCGTGATGGATGCCAGTATGAAGTCTTCTTCTGGTTATTCGCTTAATGATATTTTACATACAGGGCCGAACTTGCAAAATGATTTATTTCAAATAATTTTGAATTTTCGTCTTTTCGCCATTGCGATAAGTGCAGACATTTCTCAAATGTATCTGCAAATAATTGTTGATGAAAAATATCGTCGGTTTCAAAGAGTTTTGTACCGATTCGACCCTAATGATAAAATACAACTTTATCAATTAACAAGAGTTCCATTTGGCCTGTGTTGCAGCCCTTATCTTGCTATTAGGACAGTACGTCAGCTAGTGAAGGACGAAGGTGCTCACTATCCGGTAGCTGCCACGGTAGCAAATAGGGATATTTATATGGACGACCTGGTTACATCTTGTTCCGTTGTTTCGGAAGGCATTAAATTAGCCAAAGAGGCAGTAGCCCTATTCCGTGCTGGAGGCTTCGAATTAGTGAAGTTTTCTAGCAATTCTCCAGAAATTATGAATGCCATCCCAACCTCACATCGAATTACCGACGTCGTGGATTTTAATCTCGATTGCCATTTAAAAATATTGGGGTTACATTGGCAGCCGGCTGATGATTTCTTTACGTTTTCAATAAATCAGCAAGTGCGTGAATGCACAAAACGAAATATTTTGTCGACTATTGCCCGTCTTTGGGACCTAATGGGTTTTGTTGGCCCTGTCACTCTGTATGCTAAATTAATTGTAAAAACATTGTGGCAAATAAATATTGATTGGGACGAAACACCACCCCAACATATAGTTGTTCTCTGGAAGCAGTTTGAATCAGAGTTACATTTATTAGAAAATATTAAGTTACCACGTCACTTGGGTGTGATTGCCAATTCAAAAATCACTATTTTAGGATTCGCAGACGCATCTGAGCGAGCGTATGGAGGCGTAGTATACATCCATGTTCTATTACCCGACAATAGTTATTGCATAAATTTGGTATGCTCTAAATCGCGAGTAGCTCCCATTCGAAATGTGTCTTTAGCGCGTCTTGAGCTGTGTGCTAATTTAATATTAGCTAAAATAATGCGCATTGTTATTGATACATATTCTGAAAGATATGAAATTAATAACATATATGCATTTACGGACAGCACGGTAGCGTTAGCGTGGATCCATTCGCCTCCATCTCGCTGGCAAACATTCGTGGCCAATCGAGTTACGAAAATACAGGACTTGATTGACTCACGTAACTTCTACCATATACCAGGCAGGGAGAATCCCGCAGACTGTCTATCTCGTGGCCTTACACCAGGGGAATTAATAAACCACCCTTTATGGTTTCGCGGACCTGCTTTTGCGCATATGCCAATTCATATGTGGCCCACGAGCCAGTTTGACTCTAGCGTGGTTATAGATCCACCTGAGATGCGAGCGCAGGTTATGGTTACGACGACCTCTGAAGAGCCTTCGCCGTTGTATGCTCTTGCACAGCGAGTCTCTTCATGGCCAAAACTAATCAGGATTGTCATGTATGTTTTACGTTTCGTTAAAATCATACCAAGTAAGTTTGAGATTCGTCATTTAGACATTGCGGAATTAGCTATTATTAAAGCCTTGCAGTCTCTTTATTTTGCTGACGAATTTAAGAATTTGAAGGCTGGTAAAAAATTATCTCCTGCCTTCCAAAAACTTAACGCATTTATACATGAAGGTGTTTTTCGCGTTGGTGGGCGTTTGTCGAATGCAGACCTAGAATTCGATAGCCGGCATCCGATTTTACTTCCCAAACGCGACCATATTGTCGATCTTATTATCGATTACTACCACCAAAAATACCTGCATACTGGCCCCCAATTGTTATTGTCTTTGTTACGACAAAGGTACTGGATCCTGTCTGCTCGTAATATTGTACGGCAACGTATTCAGCGCTGCAACACTTGTTTTAGATGCTCTCCAAAAAATGAATTCCCGTTGATGGCTGATTTGCCCTCATATAGAGTGAAGGAAGCCAAACCCTTTTATCACGTCGGAACAGACTATGCCGGGCCGCTGCGTATAATACCTTACAGGCGAAGAGGGGTTCACAGCCTAAAGGCATACATATGTCTATTTGTATGTTTGGTTACGAAAGCCGTACATATCGAATTGGCGTCCGATTTAAGCACTGAAGCCTTTCTGAATGCCTTAAAGAGATTCATTGCGCGACGTGGGCCCATAGCAGTGATATATTCCGATTGTGGAACCAACTTCATTGGGACCAGGACTTACCTTGACAAAATGTACACTTTAATAGCTTCTGAAGAATATAAGGAAAAATTCGCTAATGAATTGAGAGATCAAAAAATAGAATTTAAATTCAATGTGCCGGCAGCGCCACATTTTGTCGGAATCTGGGAAAGCCAGATTGAGTCTGTGAAGACTCATCTCGCAAGGGTAATTGGGCAACAACTTCTCACATTTGAGGAGATGTTAACCGTACTCACCCAAATAGAGGCCGTGTTAAATTCACGTCCGTTGTCGGTGCTCAGCTCGGATCCATCGGAGCCGCTTGCTTTGACGCCTGCTCATTTTCTCAATTTGACACCACTAAAATCTCTGCCTTCGGAAGACATCTCTAATGACAAATTATCCAATAGAAAACGAGTAGTAGATCAGCTTGTGCAATCCTTTTGGAAAAGGTGGAAACTTGAGTACCTTAATACGTTACAATCGCGTCAAAAATGGTTAAACTCCACTAAACCAATTGAGAAAGGAACTGTGGTTCTTTTGCGATCTGATAATAGCGCACCGTTGGATTGGCCAATCGGTGTAATAGAAGACGTTTTCCCTGGAAATGACGGAATCGTTAGGGTAGTTAACGTCCGAACCAAAACTGGTGTTTATCGTAGGCCAGTGGTTAAAATTTACCCCTTGCCTACACAATAATTACAGTCCATTTATTTAAATAAACGTAAATATTAACGTAAATGTAAACAATATATATAAATCTATTAAATAATAATCAAATATTCATAATTTACAAATAATATAACGGATAAACCTTGCCATGTAATCTCAATTTACTTATCTTTTACTACCTTTATATGCGTAAGTAATCGCATTACTAAATTAGTTAAATTTAATGACTAATAAGTTAGGTTGCGTAAATGGGGATAATTTTGGGGTTCATTTGTCCTTTATATGATCTGCTTTGAAATTAGCTTTGGTTTTGAAGGACTGGGTCCTGTCAAGCTGGGGGGAATATGTATTGGCCATATTAAAGAATTGGATCGCGTAATGATATTAGTGCCTTCTATGTGCCTTTCCTTCACACCTTTACAGCGCCTAATAACCCTTTCCTTATCCCTTAATTCGCCGATTAGAAATGCCGCGCCACCTAGCGGACGGCCCAGTCGTGATCGATCGTTACGGCGGAACTACCGTGCGCGTGCGCCACCCTATTGCTACCCTTACAAAATAACTGCTGTGCAAAATAATTAATAAACTATAAAATCTAAAAGTGCTGTGTCTTCTGGCTTCCGGCATCGTCATCAAGTAAAATAATCGGTGAGTCCTCTCTGGTATCCTGTCCTCTGTCAATAGAGGGTTACTTTTATTTATTGCGTGATCCATTCTGCTATTTTTGCCAACGCGACGAGACCATCAAAAAACCAGCGCGTAACTAAATACTTTTACTGCTGCAGATGTTCACATTCAAACAATGTCCATCTTGACATTGTTTAGTAAATTAAAATTTTACGTTACCAGACCTCATCGAGTATAATATGTAGTAGTGGATAAACTAGAGAGATTATTTCTGATTTGTTAATTTATCACTATTTCTATATGTACTAATATTCGAAATGCGAAAGTAACTCTGTCTCAAGTCGTTAACAATTATCGAAGTCTACTGTACCGATTTTGTTGAAATTTAGTATGTTACATACGTTTTAATATCGAGACTGGGCATAGGATACTTTTTAAACCGGAAAATACGATAGTACCCCGGGGATAGAAGCAATAGTTTCGCGAGCTAATAGCGCCTAGATAAAAACTAGATGAAATGTAACCTCTGTGAAAATTTGCTCTCAGAATAATTTTCTTTGAACTTTGATTTGTTTAATTGTCTTTGAATTTTGTATTTGTTCCCAGGTGACGTTCGTGGGCAACAACATCCCGGTGCATCCTCACGTGTACTCCAACGGGCATATTTGCCTCTCGATACTGACAGACGACTGGTCGCCGGCGCTCTCGGTGCAGTCCGTCTGCCTCTCCATCGTCTCTATGCTCAGTAGCTGTAAAGAGAAAGTATGTATTGCCATAGACAATTGATTGTAATCTCTCAGTAAATATGTTACTTTGAAAAAAGTCCCTACAGATGGCGCCACATTGCGTTTTGCTATAGTAAAGTAAGGCTAGAATTTAAAATAAAATACATCTCTTTATTATCTGTGCAATGTCGTAATATGCAATTTTGCAAATGACGGGTGTGAAAAAACTATTACCGAAGTAGAGAGCCCTGTTAGAGTGAGATGCCAGTCATCCCAGACTTACGTGATTTTAGGATAGATGATTTTTTAGGATCGGTAGTTTAACATAAACTTAGAGAGGAACGGACACTCACTTAGTTGAAAGCGTGGCCGTTTTGCAGGTAGCAGGTATCAAAGGTGAAAAACAACCATGCTGACTTACGTCAAAGTAGCAAGGCTAGTTTTTACATTTGTCATATATGATATTGTTATAAACAAGGATATACAGTTGCCAGACACTTCCTGTGGGCCATAACTTTTGACAGACACTTAAAAAAAATGTGGGAATTTATGTCATTTTAGGAAGGCTGAATTTTACATAAGTATATTTTCCAATGAGCCAGACGAATGTGACGGGCCCAACTAACTCCCAGACTCGTTAAGAGTTCCGCTGTGCGAGGAAGCGCGAGAGCCTATAAATAAATATAAGAGATATATATAAATATATATATAACAGTGCCTAAAAATTATTCTTTGACTTCTCTAGTGTTTCATATTTACAAGTATTTATACATATAAGGCTTATGCATATGCCTCATGGTATAAATATTACTGTCTGACGCCTTACTTACATTACACTCATTTCTAAGGCAGTTAATCGGAAAGTAGCAAAGTAAATGGGCAGTCACAGAACATTTGATACTCGCACTACTCACTTGTCTGTCTCCCTTGGAAATATGCATATGATTGTTTCTTTTTTTCAGAAACGGCCACCGGATAATTCGTTTTATGTAAAAACATGCAACAAAAATCCTAAGAAAACGAAATGGTGGTATCATGGTAAGTCACAGTTTAATATAATTTGACCTGGTAGGCCTTGTTTGTATCATTTTCTTGATTACAGCCTTTGACGTGGGGGGAAGAGTCAGCTCCTCCTTCTTGGAAGATAACTGTCCTTAGGCGATGATAACCCCCTTTCCATCAAGTGGGCCGTCTGCCTGTCCGCTGAACTCCTGCAATTTAAAAAAGTTTACTATACTAGGATTCGAACTCGCAACTTGTATTAACAATGTTTCTGTATATTCCAGACGATTCTGTGTAACAAACACTATGTCGCGAAGCTGTATCGAGCATGGACGATAAAATCTAGGCATGTGATAAGTGTTTCCACGACATGTTATATAAAATGTTATGTACATATGGCGCGAGTGCGGTGTTGAGTTGGTGGCCGTTTGGCCAACGTTGGTGATTGTTGGATGAAATTGGACAACGGAAATTGACTAATGAAGTGATATATTCAATGGACTGAATTAATAGTAGTTACTGAGGTCGTCTATCCACACTGTTTTTCCTGTCGGTCACAATATTAAGTGAAATATTTTTGTTACGAAAGTACAGTCAGCAAGGGAAGTGTCAATGTCAAATTTTAGCTTTTTTCAATATACGTTTATATTTCCGAAAATATAAAATTTATGCTTCTTTCTATCAACGCGAATTGTGAACAAATTTGTTGTACGGTTATTGTATCTATTAGAATTTTGTCTGTATTGCTGCGCAATAGGAGACATTTCATACGAAGTCAGTTTTTACGCAACCTTTTGCAGCTAGAGTCGTCGTTGTTTGTCTTAGACAATGCCAGATTTTATGAAAATCGCTTGACATACGAAGGCTTGAAGAAGAAATAAACACGCTTTTAAATTTATATATCGAGGGGTTTATAACATATAGGCTTATACTCAAAAGTGTTTTTTTTTTGTTGTTAAATAAAAACTGAGCATGTTACAATTTGGAAAATCTTACCCGTATGGAAGTGTACCTTAAAAGAAGGGTATTCCAAATTTCACCCTTATACAATCAAGTAGTTTTGTTTTATTCACAATTTTGTCCCGTTTGTAAAACTGCACTTTTGTCTGTACGCCCATTTGTTAGGAAGCCCTCGATATTAGCACGAAATTAGCATCTGTCTAAATTAAGATAATAGATGTGTTTTGCCACTTCTGTGCCAGTAGCCTTAACTGTGGATATAATAATTTCAATAATTTAACAAGCTCTCTTATTTTATCGATTTTGTTTATAAATATATCTTATATCTCAGCAAGACCTATGTACAAAGAATAAGTGTCGTATGTAGCAATCTGATATTTTATTTGATAATGTAACAATACATATAATTGATCATCAAAATATTGTAATGCGTCGGTATAAAGTAACAAAAAAAATTATGTGTCTAAAATCTTTTTCTGCTGACAGTACATAGATTTATTTTTTGGATTATACACTTTCCAAGCATTTATTTTACTTTGATTACTTGCGATTTATTTACGTATAGTATCGATGATTTAATAGTCTATGGCGTTACATGACTAACAGAACATCTCTATTACGTCACTCACGACAATAACGTACGACAATTATATCATTTATTTCATGCGAGCTTTACTGTCAAGAAATACGTAACTTGATAGACGTGCAAACGTCAAAAGTAAAATGAACGCTTAGAATGTTGGAGAGAGCTACTGGTATGATACTGAACTTCTAGTCTTGGCTGTTCATTCTGTCTACAGAATGTGATCTGATAACCACATTGGGCGCGTTCCTCTAGTAGCTCACAACGCCAACAATGCTCACTTAGCCGTTCCACATGGCGACCACGGTCGTTATAGTCGTGGCTAAAACGTCACTAATGACGTTATTATTTGCGATCACACAGCGCTCATAACGACCCATGTCAAGAGGCGGGTCGAAGTGGACGTTGAACACAGCATTGATTCTCTCTATCGTTGACATTGAAAATGGCGCGATTTTCAAATCAATTAATGACATTGTGTATTTTGTCGATAATGACATCAACGCTCCATAATCCGTTCCACTAGAGTTTATGATCGTAACGCCCGCAGGCAAGTGGAACGGGAAAAACGTGTTCGTTGTGAGCCTCATGTGGAACGTAGCCATTATAAACCGAATGAAACTGAAGCCTTCGCTTAAGTTTATTAAAAGTATCTCAATTGATTTTATTGTAGCAACGCGAACGAAGTTTCGCAGGCATATATTAGCGTGGATTACAGATTGGATTGTTTATATGTATAAAAAACGACTTATATCAATTTCTTTTGTCTATAGACCGATGTCCTGTGTGTGAATTGTATATAATTTTTATTTTTAGATGTAAAATTATATTTTTTTCTGTTAAAGCTGGTAACACTCGCGTATTTTAGTCATTTTATTAATTATGATTATTAGAACCATGACCTGCAATACACTTAGGCCGGTGTTGAGACGCGCAAATCGACATTTAAGTGATAAATATAACAATTATTCTTAATGATTTTTTTACATTTAAACAAAAAACTATCATAAATGTGTAAGAGGGCAAAGTTCGTATACTGAATTGAAAATTAGAAAAATACAGTAGTTTTCTAAAATGCTTCTTTTTGGCTTTATGTTAGAGCATCAGGTCAAATATAGTCACCGGAGTTGAGTCAAAGTTGGTCGAAGATCTTTTTGCAATTACTATATCTCTTTAAAATAGCTAGCCACTATCGTCACAATTGTAGGTGCGCCTTATTTGCGTATTCTGTTAAATGACAATGACGTGCCCGTGGCAAGCCACTCTAAAAATGTTTACAAGCGAAAACTCGCGAATTAAATTTTAAATTTTTAGCAGCTTTTCAACTCATTTCGGCTGATGCCATTTCTGTTAATGGTAAAACCATTTTTTTCTAGTTTATTATTGTACAATAATATCTTGAAATAGCAGAATTGGACCCCGGGGGTATGTTACGGTTGCCCACTTCAACAAATTTCAAGTGTACATATGTATTACAGATTATCACTTCCATGTGTCGGTTTGTGTATCGTTGAAATAACCATTATATTAAATGTATGTGATGACATTATTTTCTGGATTTAATGTTATTTGTACATCGATGCTACGACGAATGAATTTCGGCTCCGTTTTAAATATCTTTGTAATTATTAGTTTACAAAAATCAATTAATTTTTTTGGTCACAATATTATAAATAAATTTATTTAAAACAATATTATTTGGACACTGCAAAAACGCTCATATAAAGATTTAGTCCGCCCAAAATTAAATATATTTTAATAAATTAAATTTAAAGCAAAATAAGCTTTAGGTCTTTAGCCTGTCAGCTTGTGCTTATTCAGTGATCCAAGTGAGCGCTCCTTTCTATTCGGTCACTGAACTAGTTCACATTTATAGTACTATTCGATCATTCGATCTTTACAATCTTAGTTTAGTAATTGAATCGTTTTGTTCATGAACTAACAAGACGGTCGACTGACTGAATGAAGTAGAAACAGATCACCATTCGGTGATGTGAAGTGTTTCTTTGTAGGGAACTCTAATAGTACATCATTCATGCATTACACAAGACTGTCAAATGAACTAAGAGATAATGTGAAACGTTTCTTTTGAGGGCACATCTAATAGCACATCGTTTTCACAACACTAATATGAGACATTTCTTATAGTACAGTATAGGGATGTTCCTAATAGTACATCTTTCCTGAACTACACAAGATTAGAGTGAGTCTCATGAAACAAGTCCCGCGGTGGAAAATGGAACTAATTCTACAGATCAGCCCAAACACGTTTTTATGTTGTTTTATTGTAAATGTTACATTATTATGATATTTATTAATTCTATTATTTAATAGTGTTTGGAATCGTCTAATGCAGGGGTCGGCAACCTATTGAATCGGAAGAGTCAAAAATACAATTTACGAAATTTCAAAGTTTTTAAAGAGCCACAATTTTTTTTCTTGCCAACAAAGATATTACTTGCATAAATTAAGTGTTTGATAATAACAAACAAATCTATTTACTCATATATAAATAGTGTTTTTCACAACAAAAAGATAATATTTATGTGATATTATAAAATAAAAAAAATTAAAACAATTAACTTAACTTACAAGACTAACTTGTGCTTCAACAACAAACAATTGGGCAAACAAACTCAATGGAAACCATGTCTTTTTTTAACATATCGTGAACTTCATAACATATAGGGGTATACGCAAAAATGCATTTTTTTGTTTACAAAAAATATGCATGTTCCAATTTAAGGTCTTACCAGTATGCAAGTGTACCTAAGAAGAAGGGTATTCCGGATTTCAGCCTTATATGATTATCTAGTTTTGTTTTATTCAGAATTTTGTGCATTATGTAAAACTGCACTTTTGTCTGTACGCCCATTTTGTAGGAAGCCCGTGATGTATAACTAAAGAGACGCAACTCTACACCCAAAGAGCCACATGTGGCTCGCGAGCGGCAGGTTGCCGACCCCTGGTCTAATGGAATCTTCCTTAAATTATTTTATCTTTCTAACAATTCGTTACACGACCGTAGCGCCCCTTTTGCGGGACTTTTTTTGTGACAGACTACAGCTGTTCTGTCCACTACCAAAAAAAGAATATACTTAGGTATACCGAAGAAATTGACGGACTTTTCTTTTTATGAATCATTCTTTCAGTTATTTTGTTTCATAATATTGACACGCAATTTTAGACTAGTAAGACATTCCTGTAATTATATAATTTACCCAAATTGTCTATTGGTTAGATACATTATGTTGTTTAGACTGTAATACGTTGTAATGTGTTAATAAAATGAACCTGCTTAATTTATTGAAAATAAAAATATAGTTAAATATGATCTTTGTTGTTTTATTTCTTGTATTGTGCAAGTTATTGCAGAAATTGTGTAAGTTGAGCCAGTTTTCACATGTCAAAAGTCTAGCTTATCATGGCTCCATTAGGGACTCGCAACGACCGCGATTTTTCCGGTTCCACTTGCTTTCTGGCATTATAATCGTAAACTCAAGTGGAACTGCTATTCGACCTACCTCTTGACATTGGTCGTTGTGTGATCGTAAATGATGACGCCATTAGTCACGTTTTCGCCACGACCACAACGACTAACGGAGCATTTTGGGCGTTGAGAGCTACTAATGGAACGACCTGCATATGACATCCCGCGCGCCACCATTTTGCTAGATAATGGGGAAGGTGACACATGTCTCAAATTCTGAAACAATGTTCATATAAAAGAGCGGGCGGGTATTTTAACCCTGTTATCATCATAAATTTAAAATGTGTCAACAAGACTTAGTACTTTAATGTGTTATTAGAACACTGGCTGTCCCGGCAGACGTCGTCCTGCCCAGAAAAGCTGCAATCGATATGCCGACAGCAGCGCCACCTACCGGGTCCAATTGCGAACCATCTCAAAAACCTTTGGCTCATGCGTATCAACTCTGCTAAAGATCATCGCATGATCAAATGCTTAGTTTACGATTCTATAAAGGACATACAGACAAATATTTATTTATAGATAGAGAATATAAGATAAACTCAATACAATCTACAACAAGTACAAGTCAGTGTTGCCACTTGCCATCGCAATAGAGTAAGTATTACAACACAGTAAGATATAGAAACTTCGCCATTAGTATTTTCTACTTCTTACTGGCCCGTTGTTTGTCCCTGCTACTGCCTTATTTATGGAAATAAAAGACAAAATAAATTAACTAGATATTTATTTCTGAGAAATTCTTGATCACATTACAAAGAAAATCTTTGCACTTTAAAATATAAGTTACTTAAACATAACTGTAATATATGCAGAACGTGTTTAAATATTTACAACGCAGCAACGCTTTACTTTTATATTCAGACCCATAGAATAGTTCGTCATGTTGTGACAAGCAGTTTCAGTATGAGCAAAATACAAATGCATACTGAAGTTCGAACATATTGGAGCAGAACACGGTGTTCACGTCGCAAACAGAGCCGAGGAGCATATTGCACTCTCGCTCTCTCCCGTTTCCGGACATGTATGGCGTCTCTTTCGCACACCCTATCCACTTGAGCGATCTTGACCCGAATCAACTCACAAGTCCTGTAGTATTAGCACAAGTGGTATTAGCGCTAAACGAATAAAATGATGTACGAGAATGTCATTTAAGATATGGGAACTGGATACATCCAGTCGTCGCAGTGGACAACGTTAAATTGGCTAGCGCAACACGGGAGCGCCTATATGAATAGTTTGCTCTATCTCGCTCGCACATCATACGTTCCACTCGCACATTGTGCTATGTATTGTACTAGCTGTACGACATGTTAATATTTGTACATGAGGTTTCACGTTACCGTTTCCAAAATAAATAAGTTCTCTTCAGCACTCGACAGTGAACACTACTTTCTGCCATCTGGAGTATTATTTAACCAACCACTCGCTGCTACAAATATAAATAATGTCATTCCTGTCAAATTATTATTGTCTTCGTTTAGCGCTAATGCTGCTTGTCTGGATATGTAATTAAGTTTTGGTGTAACAGTGCATTTATGTTAAGTGCGATATTGTTTCATAAACCTACTGCATATTTATTATTTTATGCTTAATTTATATTATAATTGACACTAATTACGAGAACATCTAAATGTTAAACTATGGACTTATCATTTAGTTCGTCTTATTATACTACACGTTACTAAAGCAGCCCATAAATTCCCATATCTAGATTCGGCCCCTCTGTTTTAAGTGGATGGGGGGGGGGCAATACACATACAACACTCTTGCCCAAGACAGATTAGTGGGTCTGGCACTGATCTTAATTATAAACACATCTTAAACCTAATCGCTAAGAGGCAAGGTAACGGTTTTGGTTTGAATTAGTTATTGTCAAAAATTAGAAACTTCAAAAATTCAAAAAATAGTAGTTTTAACAACAATTTTTGCCCTTTTCCTTTTCAGTTTTCCTAGATCTGTACGCCACGACAATGAATTAGTTGTTGCTTATCTGAATAAGCAACAACTAATTCATGTTTATAAGTGGAAAAAAAGGTAAGAGTGTTTAGGAACTTAACACCTTAGTTGAGAGGGGGGTAAAATATTTCTTAGTGAGATTTTTATGAGTAAGATCCACTGAATCTAAATTCTACAAAATACATAGCAGGTGCCATAAGTCTTTCTTTTGAGCTTTGATATACATAGAAAAACACCACTAGACTTTCAAGCAAGACTCCATTAAGGAAACAAAATTTAAAACTACCTATTAAAAAAATGCAAAATAAAATTAAAGTTTCAATAAAGCCTTATTCATTTCATGTTTTGACTGAATGAGTTCACTAAAACATTACTTCAGATAAAAAGCGTGCGCGTCTCGGGAAATTTGTCTTGTGAAATACGGCTAGCGCTGTGGGTTAGAAAAAGGGAAGCCAGACAGACTGGCTCCGTAACGCGTTACGTAACGAAGCGGTTCACCTTCCATGAGAAGTTATCACTTCAATTAATCTTATTTAAAATTCTAAGTGTTATGCATTTGGAAAATTAACATACAAGAGACCAATGACTTGTAGCATCCCCCTTCATAAATGATCCTACATTTCCTCCTAGAAGCTTTTATAGAGATACATATTGAGTCTGTTATTTCTAATATTTTTATCATTATGCTATTTTATATTATGCATATGTATAAAACACAGATAAAATAATTATACAATCTTGTACTTAGTATGAATAATTTATAATTTTAGGTTAATGATATCAGAAAACATACAAATAATTATGTAGTGTTATTTATAATAGTGAAGTCCACACACACCTATTGCCAATATTGGTAAGCAAAAGAAAGGATGTGATAGATGCTTAATGAACTGAATGACCTATGAACAATTTGAAAGAGTTAATTAAGTGTACAACTCTATAAAAATCGCATTATTATTCTACAAAAAAAAATCTAAAATAATTAAGTACAATCAAAAATAAAAACCTCTATAAACAACCATAAACAAATATTATCAAAGTAAACAATTTTGAGTAAACAAAAATATTAGTGATTTTTATATTATACATTTTTTCTGACAGCAATGTTTTTAAGTCAATGTTGCAGAACTTGCATACATATTGGGTGTCGCCTCAACTTAAAGCATAATAGCTTTTTTACTTCAGTCAAATTTAATAATAAATTATAAAACATGATTAACTGATCAAGATGACCCATAGTTGAAAGAAATCTCTTTGATATCTCTAGTCAATAATAATAATATTTTTGTTAGAATAAACAATAGTGTAAACTTAGAAGGCTATAAAGAAAATTTCACAACATTAATATATAATAAAATATTATCAATCAATACTCTTTAAGTCATATTATTATTAAACCAGATTGTAAAGTGAGATGTTCAAAAAACATGGCCAGAAGTTTCGCTACCAGTCCATAAATTTAAACCAGAATAACGAGGACTCTTTTGTCTTTGGTTTCTGAGTGGCCATGATGCAATTACGATGCAACAAAATTCGTTAAATGCATCCGTACTACTACTTCTTTCGTGATGGCAGTCTGCTGTCACACCACTAGCTGAGTCCAAATTCACAACCTTAATTTAAAAAAAAACCTCATTACGTCATAGCAGCCATAACATCCGGCATCTTTCCCAAATAATAATCATGGTCATACCGTGTAACGAGAATACCATCTGTCACTTTGACAGCGCCACCTGGTGAATAGTCAATTGTATTACCTTTCGCTGTCGTCATTTTACCATTCACTGTTTTAATTATCGCGTCACCTGCACACAAATCCCACTTTTTTATTGCTGTAGTGTGTAGATAAACGTCGTAAGTGCCGTTAACGACCTCCATGACCTTAAAGCCGGCGCCGGCGGCTTCGGACACCGTTGTCTTTGGACCAAAAGCCTTTTTGGCAACATCAGCTACTTTGCCAGGATGAGATCGGGATATAACTACACGTGGTTGTTCTTTGTTCTCCTCTTTCTGGAATAAATAATGGTTTTTTTGATAAATTGTACTCTAGTCTCTAGCTTATGCTGGGTGTTTAACACATCATCTACTCTAACATGCAAAATAGGTGCTACATTGTCAAGTTTCGCTCTCTTGCAGTAGATTTTTTTTTTCACTGTTTCCTCCATCATATGCCAAGACAGAGATTTTCTTTTTCATGTCTCTATTAATCCTATCTTTAATACTGTTTACGGAAAATAAGTGGGGAGTCTTTTTATTTTATTTTTCTTTCTCTTTTTGTTCTTTTCTTTACAAAATAAACTTAATTACTAATACAATTTTCTTAGGTACTAGGTTTGCAGTAGATGTTGGGTGTCTATATGTTTACTCCATATCCATACTTTAATGTGATCATTTCTGGAAAACCAATTTTAATTCTATGTTGTTTATGTCAAACTTTGACTGTTTATTTTATTTTTATTGCACGAGTTCAGCAGACAGGTAGACGACGATTAGTATATTATAAGCTTGCGTCTATACTTTAGTGTAAAGTAGATAACAGTTATTCTGCCAGTATTTAAATTCAAAGGGTATTCTCAGCAGGGCAACAGATTTTTAGTATAAAAATACATGAATTTCAAAGATTCCTGTAAAACCTTGGATAAGTAATATTACTAAAGGCATACATTACTATATCTGTTCTACTAAATATGTCTAATAAATATAAAAAGTATAATATTAAACAAGTCCTCACATGGTTTCGAAGTTAGAAAATCCCGGAATTATAAAAAGTTCCAGATTGTATTGTTCTGTGATCATTGATCTGAATTGAGAAACTTTTATGTACTTTTATACTATCCCATTTAAAATACTTTAAGGAATTTTCCCAGGGAGTTCTCAGAATATAAAGTGTTGCATAACTTAAAAAAGGAGTTAGCGTTCCTTCTAATGAAATTATATAGAAATCACCTAATATTTGTGCAATCTAACTAATTTATACCATTCCCGAGACACAAAGTACGGCAGCATTTAAAAAAGAATGTAAAATATTGTTTTAGTGAAAACTGTATAATAATAAGGGATTAAGTGAAATTTCTGCACCCAAACAACTACTCCTGAAAATTCCCGAGACAATAAATATCACACATTTTTTATATAAAATTTGTTATCAATTGCATTGGAATTCAATTCCTAGAAAAATTCCCCTGGGATTCCCAGAATTAAAGTAACAATTTATTATAAATTTGAAGTTTAAGGATTTCCTGTTGAGTAGCAAGAAAACTGCATTGAAATTGGCCCAATATTTTTGTGTGAATACTGAATATGACAAGATATCTAAAAAGTAATGCATTGTTTATTTAGTCTATTCCAATTGGATTTTTTTAAATGGTTTCAATGTAGCCACAGGCAGACAGACATGTTAAGAATTTGATAATATTATAGATTTGCTACTAAAAAACAAGTACAAAGTAAAGTATGTAGTATCGATTTATATACATACACTAGCCACCACGGTCATACATACACCAGCAAAATTCCCCTTCATAAAATCCATAGCCCAATTGTATGGAAGAGATCGCTCTAAAGCAATAAAGCCACCCATTACTCCTAGTTTTACTGTTTAATGTGACTACTGTACATTGTTTATTTTATGTGTGTAGTGAACAATAAAATGTTTTCTATTCTATTCTATGTGCATGAACTTACATGAGGTACATTTGGAATATTTGTTGATGCTCTCTTAGTAAACCAGCCCCAATATGTGCGAGGTGGAAATGGATAATGTATCACACCAATCACTGGAACTCCTCGGATAGCAACACACACCATGGTTGTCACATATTGATACAGTCGCTCTGAAAAATATTAGATAGATAGAATTTCAAGTTTTTCTGCCTTTACATGTATTTAAAAGCGATGTTCATATTGTAATACCATACCTTCTTAAGCCCTACCCTAAGTTGTCCCTCTGTAATAAAAAGAAACTTACACCTTACGTATGATACTTTTAACAAATCACCACTAAATTATTTTTTCATAAATTAAAAAAAAATACATCAACGCAGGCAACCAGATTTGAGAGGGGATGACTTCTCCATATCTGCTCTTCTCCCCACAATTCAAGGTAATAGTTTCTAAACTTCACCCAAATATCTTACTTTTAAAATGTAACTAAAATAATTATCATTACTGTTCACACCAATGTTTTAACTGTTTCACTTTTGTGATAATTTATCTATAATACAAATTAAATATATCACAGTCCTACCTTAAAAATTATTATAGTGAAGAAAATTCTCCAACATTAAGTCAAGCAGTCTACTCTATAAATCTAAGAATATTTTTTCTCAACTTATAGTTTAAACAAATCACAAATAAAACAACAAACCTGTGTACTCCTGAGTAGCATCCAATGGATCAATCCAAATTGTGACATCTTTAACAAAAACTAACTCCTCAGTCATTAACTCTATTATCCTATGATCTGCTATCACAGCTTCAATGTCAAACGGTGGCTGGTCCTCACAACTCGAGTCCTCTGTATTATGCTCCTCGGATACAATGTGGACCTTTGAAAATGTGTTTTTCAATCCATAATACATAGAGCAGTGAGACGCATAATCGACATCCGTTACAGGGTCGTTGGCACCTTCCTGAGTCTTGCCTTTACTCTGAATATTCAATTTATGGTCTTTTCCTTCTATAACTTTCTTTCCACCCCGCTCCGCAGCATGTATCGATGCCTTTAGTAAACTTTTTAAATCTATCAAATCACTTTTGTCAGCTGGATATCCTGAGCCTCCAGAACGCCAATAAATAATCAGAAAAAGTATAAAAATTAACGTGAAACATGCAAACTTGTTTATACGTAACGTTCCGCCAAAATTCATTATGTATTTTCTTGAGTTGTGAGGACAAATAGAATTAAATTTAATGTTTATGTATAATCACTACAATCTACGTAAACCACAGAGTACTTTATATATACTGGTATAGAGTCAACAGTCATAATGTATATACTATCGCACTCTATCGGTATACGACACAATACAACGGCAAAAACCGTCCAGGGCGTCTAGTATTGTTTTGATTTTTATATTAGACTTTTGGAAATTGCGGGAGTTAATAATTTAACTCCTGCAATTCCCAAAAGCCTTTCCAAATAATGTTTATTTGTTAGTAAATAAAACAACAGTTTAGCGGTAGCGTGATTTATTATGCTTCCTTTTATTCAAATATTCAAAGGCATACATTTTCATAACATCATTTGTAACCACATCTAATCTGGTGCCGTTAGGATGATTTACTTACAAGTTTTACCGCATCTGGGCACAAACAACCTCTTTCAGATGAAGCCATAATCCAAGTCATCAGAGAACAAATCGTTAGGCAAATCGGTCTTCAGTGTACATGCGTAAGTCCAACGTGATCACAAAACACTAGTAAATGTGATAAGCGAAGTCTTCGGAGTCCAGGAATCAAACAAAGTTATCGAAAAATAATCAAAACACAAACAAAGTACATATATTCACGAGTGTAACTCGTATCGATCGGAATGTCTTTTTGATTTTGACATAATTGACATCTTTGAAATAAGTTTTTGGTAAATCGACAATTCATCAAAAATCCAGTAATTAAAGTTAAAAAGAGCTTTATAATTTGAAAAAGGTGAGGAATAGAATTTACACACTTTAAAATATATTTATTAGCTGACATGGCTTGCAAAAACATATCAATATTTCTTAAACAAGTATTAAAACAACTGCGTATAACGAAACATATTATTTTCTTTCATTTGGTGTTCAATTTGAGAACAGTGACATCTACTGCAATACGTACGTACTAATAGAACGCAAAAATTCTCTAAGAAAAAATAATTGTACTGACTGTTATGACACTGACGTAAACGCGGAGGTTCTTTTAGGGGTAAAATAATATTTTGACAATCAGATGACGGTTGACGATCACGATTATACGATCAGGGCGTTCCACTAGGGACTCACAACGACCACGTTCACGACCGCGATTTTTGCCGTTCCACTTGCTTGCGGACGTTATAATCCTAAAAGCTAGTGGAACGGGTTATGGGGCGTTGATGTCATTAATGTCATACGCAAATGTCATTGGTTGATATGAAAATCGCGCCTTTTTCAATGTGTAGGGTTGACTTATTTATGTTAAAAATATATACCTATTTATACAAAATGTCCTTAATGGGTCAATTGGGTATCGGCTACTTCATCGCGGTAATAATTTAGAACAAAGCAATTCGCCTAGCTCAGTTGAAGAGTGGACGTTAAGTTTATAAAAAGTAATACTAAAAAACGTGATCTCAGGCCACGTATTACACAATATAAAAATATAGTTAATCGTTATTCAGATGAAGAATTTAAAAGCCACTTTAGACTTTCAAAAAATACATTGAATTATCTATTATCTATCTATCTATAGTTCTGAATTCTGAGTTATAACTCTTTCGTATAATTCTGCAGCAAAAGCTATGTCTACAAACAATGAATTTCTCATTAATTATATAATTATATTCAAGTCAACAATAATGAAAACTGATTAGAAATAAATTATGTAAATAAATGTTAATAACAAATAAAGGAAAATGATAGATAGCTGTTCAAAATACATTAAAATTAATTTTACAAAATTAATAAAGAAAGATATTTTTTCATTCGCCATCTTTGTTTCAAAATTCGCGCCTTTGTCAATATATTGACAAGAGAGAATTAATGCTCTGTGGTCAACGCCCACTTCGACCCACCTTTTGACATGGGTTGTTGCGGGCGCTGTGTGATCGAAAATGATGACGTCATTAGTGACGTTTTCACCACGACCGCAACGCTCGCGGTCGCCTTGTGGAACGGCTAACTGAGCATTTTGGGCGTTGTGCGTGACTAGTGGAACGCCCTAGATGTCGTCTGTCAGTGACATATCGGTAGTCCGATAATTCCGGTAGGATATTCGGTTTCTATCACCATCAAAGCCGCGGCATTCAGTCTGACAAAGAACAACTCGCCAAGGGTAGGGATGCACAGAGCAGTGTTGCCAACTCAGTATCGGGTTTATGGGCTAAATCGAACCTCAAAATTTATTTATTTGCCAAAAAATTTAAAATAAGGGCTAAACTGCTAAATAATTAATAAAACTTAATAGATATAGTTGATTTTTAGTATAATTTATTACCTACTGTGTACAAATATTGTATTAACATATTATTTAATAACAAAAATTAACTATTATATACTAACTCCGAAATTGCCAGAAAAGTTGTCATTATTTTATTCATGGAAGTACTAAAGTATCTGATAACGATACCCAAATATTTTTGAACTGAAATATCTGTTCACTCGTCGATTTCGAGACTATAGCTGGTATCACCAATATTCAACGTAGTTTTGAAATGGGGTCCTAACACATTTCTTATTATTTCACCACATTTAGTGCGATGAAGTTGCAAACCGCACGCAACCTTGGAGTCTGGAAAAGCTTTTGCACACATTTGACTAAGATGATCAACTTGCGAAATAGCTGTATGTTCTGCAATGAAGAGCGAAAGCAGTGCTTCTGCATTATGTACTACATTGCCTTTGCTTCTAGAGTTTTTCTACAGAAATCGTTCTCTGGCCCAACGAAAAGGGCTTTAATTTTTCAATATGCTTTTTCGACTCGGAATGTCGTTTTAATTCATATAATTTTGCTGTGAATTCTATTTTGCAATAAATGCACATTGCCTTTGTATCGTTTCCAATAACTGGTCTTAACCATTTTTTAAATGATGGCTCTTTCTCCCATTCTGCTCTATAATGTTGTGCGTACTTAGTTTTCTTTTTTGATGGAACGTCCATTGTCACTAACATAAAAATTTACTTTCACACATATTTATGAAAATGAAGAAACTATTTTTATTGTAAACTTAGATCTGGCTTAAAAGCCTAGCTGCCACGCCATAAACCGAAATATAAAAAAATAAGAGTACATTGAGGCTAGGGCTAGAAACCAAGCCGTAAAATCCAAAAAAAGAGTATATTGAGGACTTGAGGAAGGAACTTTAATTTTCATTTTTCATTTGTGAATTAATATTATTATACAAAAGTTGCTTTTATTATATCTTAACTCATAAATTCCCTGTGCTCTAAAACTATAATGACACTACTCGACATTTACGATATGGTTAGTTTTTATACACATTTTATGATTTATATACTCTAATAGCGCGTGATAATGTAAAAACTTTTATGGTTTTTTGTTTCAGGCGAGCTGGTGGACTTTGGTTGTAGCATTTCAAGTGATATTTATCTCAACATATTATTTTTGGTCTCGTAAAAGATCTCGAAAGACTTACGATCCTTTAAGCAACGGAAAGCCGATAGACTGGAAACCTTCGCCGATTGTAGAAGACGATGTAGTTGTTGAAGAGTCTCCTTTGATGGGCAAGATTGACGACAATGTGTTGAATGTTGGTGCTACAAGTTTCCTTGATTTGGATAAGGAGGAGTCGATATTAGAAAGTGCCTTAACCTCAATGGCTAAATATGGAGTGGGTTCCTGTGGACCTAGGGGGTTTTTCGGAACAATTGACGTTCATTTGACACTGGAAGAGCGTCTAGCGAACTTTTTAGAGGTGGAAGAGACTTGTGTTTACTCATATGGCTTCTCTACAATAGCTAGTGCAATACCATCTTATTGTAAGAAGCCAGATATTATATTTGTGTAAGTATCTGCTCTTTACTTACTTTACGAGTTTATTATCATACATGAACCCTTTTAAGGTATAGCATGGTATCATAAATTAACACTTAACATTATATATTATTACTATTATACAATTGTCAATTATTACTACAATCTACATATGTTTTTTAGTGTAAAATTGTTTCATTTAAATAGTCTTAAATTGAATAATATGTCTTCTTCATCAAAAATATTTTTAAGTTCAGTCATAGTTTTAATGTTTAATAATATTATCACCATAGCATGTCATGGCAGATAGAATTAAAAAATATATTGACTTCATAATATTTTTTGCCTTTTTGTCAAACTTTGGAATATGCTGCCTCTTACTGTCAAAGAGGCCAAATCCTTACCAATATTTAGAAATTTGCTCAGAAAACACTATTTGTCCACAAATAGCTATGTGTGATTAGTAGATTATAATCATGCTAATACATTTATTATAATAACTTATGTGTGTATATATATTAAATAAGTATTGAATATTTATTTATGTATTGCCTTCGTTCTGCACCACCTATTTCGCCTGAACGAAGGGGTGGTGCAGTCAGGCGACAACTATGATACGAGTAAGACAGTTGTAGTACTCTCGATTAGCGATATAGTGACAGACTTTGCATGTGTTGAATTGCATTGAATCGTGCAGTATGAACTGTTTGCATCCAGTTTTATTTGTATTTGTTCTATATGTGTTTGAACAGTTCTAATAAACTCTAGTAATTTCAATGGCATTTATTTTAATTCAAGTCCTGTAGCTCATAACAATATGATCTGTTTCTATAATTGTATATTTTGGTGTGCAATAAAATGTTATCTATCTATCTTTTCAGAGATGAGTGTGTTTGGTTCGCGATCCAAAAGGGGTTAGATGCGTCTCGTAGCACAGTACATTACTTCAAACATAACAACATGGAGCATCTTGAAGAGTTGTTGACTGAGGCCAGCAGGACAAGGCAACTGAACCCAAAGAGGCGAGCATTTATAATTGCCGAAGCGATCTACATGAATACTGGAGAAATGTGTCCACTGAAAAAACTGGTTGAGTTGGCAAGGAGATTTAAACTTAGGATAATATTGGATGAAAGTTTATCTATTGGTGTAAGTTTATATTGTTCTACTTAATTTAAAATATAACTCTTCACAATTTGTCTATCTAGCCATTGTCAAGTATGAATAAATATTAAAGGTTTAATGAATTGGATATAGTTATGCAAAAAGGATCCAACCTACAAAATGTTACTTTTGAATGATTAAAGTTTTAGCTGTATTTCTGCATTGATGTACTTGTTTGTGTCTATGGGTTTTTAGGAAAATATAAGCATAAATGTATCATTTTTTATACAAATAAGTTTAACTGCATCAATTCCAAAATACAGCTAAAATTTTAATCTTTAATATTTTGTGGGTTAGATTCTTTTTGCATAACTACGTCCAACTATAACACGGTATATAGAAGTAACAAACGTCACCTGGGCTTATTCATTTGGCCCTGGAACCATAAAAAGCTTAAAATCAATAAAAATACTTCACATAATTATATGGGTGTTTATCGGGGAACTTCAACTTCGGTCACTCCCTGATGCTTCTTCTATATTTTGCAAAACCAATTCGCCTGTGCTTCAATAATGTATTATTTTGAAAATATAAGTTTTAGAGCAGATTTTTTGGACCTTCAAAAAATAAATCTATCAGAATGTAGATTGACAGAAAAAATTACTATTATTATTACTGTATTAAAACTAAACTTAATGACCATGTTATTAAGTTTAGTTTTAATACAATAATTTTTTTATAGCAAAAAACTCTTCTGAAATTTGAACATTGAAGATAATACATTATTGAAGCAAAGAGGCAATTTATTTAAGAAAGTGTGAAACTGCATGATTAGGGTATTATACAGTGGTAACATCGCTAAATGCGCCTAAATTAATTAGATTCAAAATAAAACGCATATCCCAAAAGCTACTCAGGGTATTATAACTTGTAAAATATATTCAAGAAAATCATATGGAAAATTTAATTTTTTTCTGAGTTTTCTATTTCATAGTACAATAGTTAAGAGTTTAGTATAGTGTAGCAGCATATGGTTTACATATTCCTACCAATTTCAACTACATAGACAACATGGTAGTTTTCAAGGAAACAAATGTGTCATACCAAAGGCATATGGACAAATATGATGATTTCACAAGGCTACGCTCAAACATTGACATTGTTAAATAAACATGACTGAAATTGGGCTATTAAAACAAGGTTTTGTTCATTTAGCACTCAATTATCATTGTTTATGGCATGACCTGCTGATTTGAGAATAATTTGTTTACTTAGTGTATTAGAATATCTTTTTAGGTAAGTAATCATAGATATTAACATGTGTTTACCAATGTTTCCAATTTTACTTTTTCCTAATTAAAGGTCTGTTAATTAAGGGTCTGTGCACATGGCATATTTTTATGCGCACAAAAAACGTGCATTGGCAAAGATGTAAATGTCCAAAACACTGATTGTTACATTTGTATCGATACAAATGTAGTGTGGTATAGGTATGTGTATTTATAGAAAAAGTTTAAATTATTATTAATAAAATAGTTTTTATAATAATTTTATTTATAAGTAAATCCAGTGTAAGTTTTTGATGATTCCAATAAAGTATTCTGGGTCCATTAGATAGATACACTCAAGTGCCAAAATGTGGAGTTGGATCGTATTTCTATAGCCAGGGCTCGAAATACCGGTAAAAATGTGGTATCGATATTTATGCTAATTTTAGAGAATGGTAAAAAGTAAATATCGTTATAAAACTTACCGCTCTTTCTAGTCATTTTACGGTAAAAAAGTATAACGTTAATACTATTTTTATCGCTAATTTTACCGTTGTAACTACGTTTTGTTGCCATTGTCGCTCTCTTTCACTCGCAAAGATTGTCAAACGCGATATGCTGTGGTGAGAGCGAGTGTAGAGTTATGTTTGTATTGTGATTAGATTTGTATTTATCGATTGTTTCGGTAACATGCAGTCCTAATTAAGCCAATTCCTAAAAATGGCAACGTCGCTTGAATTATATAAAAATAACCGACACGTAAGCGTTATATTATAACGTTAAAATCATAAAAGTTACCAAGTAACGGTTAAAAAATATATCGGTATGGCAGTATCTGTTTCGAAAATACCGCTAATTACCTATATTTTAAAGTTAATTGATCAATGATTTCAAGCCCTGTCTGTATCAATATGAATACTTGATCACAGTATCTTCATCAACGTGTACTTAACATTGACGTGAATTAATGAATGCGTTAAGCGCGTTTCCGCATGTCGCCTGGGCGTCACCTGCGCGAAAATAAAATACCGTGTGAATAGGCCCTAATTTATTTTCATTCGTTTTAATCACAGTTTGTGTTTAGGAAGTTTTTTTATTCGTTAATGAATTCTAGGTCCTTGGCAAACATGGTCGCGGTTTGACGGAGCATTTGGATGTTCCGCGTCATGAGATTGACTTGATAGTTGGGTCCTTGGAGCACTCCTTTGCGACCATTGGTGGTTTTTGCGCCGGCTCGAACTTTATTGTTGAACACCAAAGACTATCTGGTTTAGGTATGTTGAATATTGTTTTAGAATAGTAATATTATTAATGTGAGGTCGCTATGTATTAGCGAAATGTGTGTCAAGAACGTAGCAAGTGGAAAACCATTGTCTTTGCTTACTACTTCTATGGGTCTAGGCCTGGTTTGTCTGCGTTTGTCTCAGTGTTACCAGATAGGGGGGGATTCCTGCTAATTGGGGGTTTTTTTCGACGTTGGAGGGAGATTCGGGGGTAAAGATTCTTTGGGGGGACATTCGGGAGGAAAATTTTTGTTGAGATAAATTTTGGAGATTTTTTTAAGTACGAATAATTCACTACAAAACGCAATTCTCATCACTACAATTATTATACCTAAGTTATAATACAGTATTATTACTTTATCTTAGGATTATATTGTACTAGTGCATCATACTTCAATTCAATAGTTCATTTTAATAATTCAAAACATGCGTTCGTTCAATTACGTTTTTTATTTATTATGCCATCTCTACTCGTACGCGTCGTATCCCATAGGCTACTTTCCGTTAGAGACTCACAAAGACCACGGCGTCACAATCGTAAACTCAAGTGGAATGGTTATTTAACGCACCTATTGACACGGGTCGTTGTGAGCGCTCCGTGAGGGAAAACGATGACGTCATTAGTGACATTTTCGCCACGACGGTGGTTTTGCTTCTTTATTTCTCTTATAAAATAAGTAAAAACTGTTTTGGGGTTTTTTTTTCAAAAAGCTTATATTTGAAAGCTTTTATTTTCAACGAAAAATGAGCGTACCCGAGGTATGACGAATTCCAGCGCCGTTTAACGTTTTAAAATGGCGGCAAGATTCACACCAATCATTTAAAATTAAATCAATTTGAAACTAATAATGTTAGAACCACAAGGAAAAGGATAATTGACTTTGTTTGGACGTTTTCACACCCTCTCGCCCCGCCGGACACTATATGATAATACACCCCTAATTTTGCGCGAAGTGGAGAAGACATAAGAAAGTGGACTCCAGGCTCCGTAGTCAACACTTTGAGTGCAACCAGGAATTAATATAATGATAAAAGAAAATCTTTGTCAGGTTATTGCTTCAGCGCATCTCTACCACCAATGTTAACACAAGCAGCGATAACTGCTCTAGATATTTTGGAAGAGAAACCACATATCATTGAAGAACTGAACGAGAACTCCAAAAAACTAAACAAGTAAGTCTTTGAGAAATATACATTTGCTAAAATTATATATGTTTTGGAATGAAGTTCTTTTACGAGGCTTGCAGTGGAGGGAATTGTTAGAGATCGTCACATAAGAAAAACGCTTATTCCCCCTCCGGGCGACCTTTAACGTAATTTTATACGATTCGAACTTTAATGTAATCAAATAAAATCGAAAATTATATCCAGCAATGTAACATGGTATTTTGAAATTAGGTCTTGTAATCGCCCTTATTCGGCCCCATTCGGGCGCTGTCGCCCCGCTTGTGCACATGTTTTTATATAATTTACTATTTTATATATAAATAGCTAACTACCGGTGTTGGAACCTTTTAGAATGTTTTATTTTTCACAAATTAAATCTATATGTGATATTATTTCTTTGTTTTTATGTTTGTCACTTGTAAGAAAAAAATTGTAAAGGCAAGTCAATATAATATATTACGAAGCTTTTTTTTTATAATTTAGATTTTGCTACATATAACACTAAAATCCGTAACAACCTAGTTGCCTGGAAGAAATCGCTATATGCAATAAGGCCGCCCATTCTTGTAATGGAAATATATTTATACCAAATGTCTAAGTTAAAGTTATGATGTATGATTCAATGATGAATGAATGAATGAAAACTATTAAGAGTTTTCATTCATTCATACTTCTGCCCGCGACTTCGTCGTAAAATAGTAAAAAAGAACTAATTTTGAAACATTCTTCAGTTTTGCTCCGCTCCTATTGGTCTTGGCGTGATGATATATACCCTTATAGCCTTCCTAGATTAATGGCTATCTAATACTGAAAGAATTTTTAAATCAAACCAGTAGTTCAACCGTTCAAGCAAACAAACTCTTCACCTTTATATCTATCTATATATATATAAGCAAAGTTTGTTTGTATATATATATATATATATATATATATATATATATAAGCAAAGTTTGTTTTCTTTGGCCGAGGTAAACTCGAAAACTACTGGACCGATCAGCATGAACGCGCTAATCTCAGGAACCACTGTCTGATTTGAACATTCTTTCAGTGGTAAATAACCCATTAGCTATATATCATCGCGATAAGATCAATAAAGCGGAGTACCAATGAAGAATGTTTCAAATTCGGGTTTTTTTTAGCTTACCTTCTTTTTTGTTATTCCACGCGGACGAAGCCGCGGACAGAAGCTAGTATTAGTATAAGATCTTCAATACAAAAATATTTTTCGTATTAACGTAAGTAATTTCGTTCCTGATTGGGTCTTACGATCGCAAACAACTGTTTGTGACACATATGTATTTTTTCAGATCCCTAGCCAACCTAAATCACTATACATTCCGTGGAGATGAATTATCTCCAATCAAACACATATATCTCAAGAACTCCGATTTAACGGACCGTCTGAAGCATTCTTATCTGCGTAACATAACCAACTATTGCTTGGAGAAAGGTGTTGCCATGACAGTGGCAGCATATTTGAGAGACGTGGAAATTAATTGTCCGGAACCTTCTATACGATTGGCATCGAATAAAAAATTAAACGAGCAAAATATACATCTGATTTGTTCGTTATTGGATGAGGCATATGAGAAAGTTGGACCCAAACCAGATATACGGTCTGTGTAATGTTTGAAATTAATTTAACTCCACTTATTACAACCTACTACTAAATCCACATTGTACTGTTACTTCTTTTTTTTCTATTTTTTATTTAATTATATCTAGACATAAGTTGTCAAGTGTCCTCTTAGTCTGGTTGCCTGGAAGAGATAGCTTTAAGCGATAAGGCCGCCTTTTGTTTTGCAGTTAAATTATTATAATTATTTGCTCTGTAATTGTTTATTTTAGTGAACAATAAAGTGTTTTCTATTCTATACTAAGGCGCGTTCCACATCTCACAACGCTCAAAATGCTCAGTCTGCCGTTCCACATGGTGATCACGGTCGTTATGGTCGTGGCGAAAACGTCACTATTGACATCATTATTTTCGATTACAGCGCTCACAGCGTTGACCACAGATCGTTATCTCTATTGATTGGCATTGAGCGCGCGATTTTCAAATCAACCAATGACATTTATTTTATTTATTTAGGTTTATGACTTGGTAGTTAGGCCTTTAAGCCATATCTTAGTATACAATATAGATTCTTCATTTTCTTAAGCCTATGTGTAGCACAGGTGAACTGTGGGTAATCCGCTAGTGCCAGTCAATGGAGTTCTTGTACATACATACATACATACATACATACATACATAACTTCACGCCAGGTCCCTTGCGGGGTAGGCACGAACAACAGAGCGCCATTTAGGCTTATTCTTACACACCTCACTTGCTTCTTTGACATTCATAGTTCTTGTCATGCACGCTCGTCTGTTTTTAAGGCTCCTGACATCACCTTCTGCTAGTACACGATCAATTTGATCATGGAAGGTGTGTCGTGGCCTTCCGCGACTTCTGCATCCATCCACTTTTGCATTGTATATCTGTTTGGTCATTCTTTCATCATACATTCTTTCCACAAGCCCGAACCACCGGAGCATTCCTTTCCTTACCTTCACCCCGACACTCTCTTTCAGACCAACTCTCTTTCTTACTTCGGTATTACGAACGCGGTCCGCGAGCGTCACTCCGCAGATTTTGCGCAGTGCTCGCATCTCGACCGCGTTTACTCTACTTTCGTGCTCTCTATTCCATACCCAACTCTCGCATCCATACGTGAGCGTAGGTACCAGCACCGCGTTGTGTATGGCAAGCTGGGCCTTCTGGCTGAGGTTCTTAGCGCCTAGAAGTTTACCTAACGCTCCATTCACACTATTCCCCAAATTCACTCTTCTTTCTATATCAGCGGTGTACCTTCCATCTCTGCTAAAAGCACATCCGAGATATACAAACTCATTCACTTGTTCCAGCATAACATCATCGACCATTATCCTTGCATTCGTTCTGGTTGTTTCTCTTTCAAACACCATCACCTTTGTTTTCTTCGCATTCAAACGTAAGCCTCTCGCCTGACAGTCATCTTTCATCATTGTGACTAGTGTTTGCAGTTCTGATGGCGATTCGGCTAAAAGCACGGCATCATCCGCATAAAGCAAGCTGCTAACAACTAGATCACCCATCCGCACCCCAACATCCATCAATCTTAATCTCTGGAGACAATTGTCCAGATATAGGACAAACAGCAAAGCCGACAGCACGCAGCCCTGCCGGACGCCAATATTGACGTCAAACCAGGGCGACAGGCTGCCGTCCACCCGCACGCATGCCATACAGTCCTCGTAAGTGGACTGTACAGCACGCAGCAAATGGCCATCAATCCCATATCCGGGCAATATGTCCCAGAGGTCCTTCCGCACAACCCTGTCAAATGCTTTCTCTAGATCCACAAAACCGCAGAAAACCTTCCGATCCGTAGCCAGCTGCTTCTCCACGATATTGCGGAGCGAGAAAACTTGATCCATACATCCCCTTCCATTTCTGAAGCCTCCTTGTGCATCCCACAGTAATCCATCGGATACCACTCTCATTCTCCTTTCAACAATTTTCGCATACACTTTAGATGCTGTGCTGATCAAACTGATGGCCCTGTAGCTGGCACACTCCATACGTGACCCCTTGCCTTTATGCAAGGGCACGATGACAGCGCGCCTCCAGTCGTTGGGAACCTTTCCCGTCCTCCAGCACAAGTTGCATAAGGACAGGAAAGCGTCCCGGACGCAGGTGCCACCATATTTGATCATCTCAGCAGACACACTATCGATTCCTGCTGCCTTTCCATTTTTCAGACTTCTTATCGACCATTCGATCTCTTCCAAAGTGATCTCGGATGCTGACTCCTCGAAGTCAGTCACAGACTCAGTCGTGGTGCCAGCATCCGGGATATTATCATACATTTCTCTAAAATATTCACTCCATCGCGCTAAAACCTCTTGTGGGTTAGCAAGAATGTCCCCTGCTTTAGATTTAATTCTTTCCATTCTGGAAGCTGACGAAAATCCCCGAGACTTCTTAACCTCTCTCCAAAAGAGTTTGGTATTTGCCTCGAAGTTCTCCGTCAGCTTCTCTTCTTCTTTCAATTTTATTCTTTCACGCTTCTCTTTCACTAAAGCTTTGGTTTCATTCTTGCAGAGGCGATACATTTCTTTCTTCATCTCTTTCATGCTGTCATTCTGATGCAAAGATGCAATATAATCCAGCCAGGCTTTTCTCTTTCTCTCTACGCTAGATTTAACATCCGCGTCCCACCATTCGTCTCCTTTCGTTGTTATATGCCTCTTTGCGCATCCACATGCTTCTTTTGCGCTTTCCACTATACTTTCTTTCATATTATCCCAGTCATTATCCACATCTAAGTCGGAGAAGTCCGCTTTTGCAAGCCTTTCTTCGACTAGGCGCGCATACATACTCCTTACACTAACATCTTCCAATTTTTCACATCTTATTCTTTCAAGCTCCCCGAAATTGGTACGCTCTCGCCAGTGCCTCCACTTCTTGAAAAGACCCACAAACCGGCTTATCACCAGGTAGTGGTCCGTTCCAAGAGTGGGGCCTCTGTAGGCTCTTGTATCCATTATTGTGTTTCGGAGGCGACTATCTATTAAAATCAGATCAATCATACTTTTCTGTTCATTCATTCTCCATGTATACGTGTGGATATCCTTATGATGGAATAAGGTGTTCGACACAAGCAAGTTTCTTTCCATGCATACGTCTATGATTGGCTTACCAGCATCGTTCACTCTCTTGTCGCCATAGGGTCCAAGGACAGCCTCAAAGCCGTCTCGTTTGGTCCCCACCCAGCCATTAAGATCACCACACATAATTAGTCTTTCGTTCCCTTCAGCCAGATCCAGAATTTCTCTCACAGACTCCCAAAACTTCTCGAGTTCTTGGGGATCCGCTGAGCTTACGGGAGCATAAGCTGCGACCAGAAAAACTCGCGTGATCCCCAGTTTTAGACGGACCCAAAGAAGTCTCGGGTTCACCAGACAATAGTTTTTCACTCCAGACACAAAGCGGGATGAGAGTACGACGCCCACCCCCCCACTTGCACGCTTGTCCAGGTCCACGCCGGACCACAGAGCAAGCATGCCATCGGGGAGGTCATCGACGTCACACCCCTTCCGCTTTGTCTCTGTCAGACATAAGGCATCCAGGCTTCTCTCATTCATTATATCAATCATTTCGTCCGTCTTATCTTTTATTCCACCTCTCACATTCCACGTGCCTATACGGCACTCTGCTCCTCTCGACCCGCCAGGTTTGGCGCTGCGTGAAGGGTGGCGGCCCCCTTCGCCGCATGCGCAAGAGTCCACACCGACGGGGGCGCATCGGTGAGCGTCGCCTGCGGGGGACGCCCTATCATGCACTGCAGTCATGTGTCAATTCGGTCAGAATTGTGGCCCTCTGGGCCAGCGGGGATCACGACGGGAGTTCTTGTGACCACTCAAAAGGCCACATTTGACTATACAGTTCACATTTCTCACAAAACACATAATTAATACTCAAACCTATCAATATCCTACAACTATTGTTCATTTTAGAATAGTTCTACGCATTTTTACAAAATAAAACGGCACAGCACTAAATCTCCTTTCAGTTCCCGCCAAAAACTCACAATGACATTTGTGTATTTCGTCGTTAATGACAATGACTAAGTTCCATAAGGTGACTCACAACGAGCACGTTCACGACTGCTATTTTTCCCGTTCCACGTGCTTGCCGGCGTTACGATCGTAAACCTAAGTGGAACGGTTATTAGACCCACCTCTTGACATGGGTCGTCGTGAGCGTTGTATGATCGAAAATGATGACGTTATTAGTGACGTTTTCGCTACGACCGCGGTCGCCGTGGGGAACGTCTAACGGAGCATTTTGGGCGTTGTGAGCTACTAATGGAACGCGCTGATTGAACTTTGTCACTCCAAATTTGATAAAAAAAGGGTTTTAGGTTTCTCAATTATTAAAGGAAATGGCTTAACAATATTATCAACAAATAAAACAATTCAAATATGTTAGTAAATTTTAATAATTAGTGCTAAAAGCATTTGCTAGATTTATTCATAAGTCGTAAATACACTCGACCAAACTTTATATTCCCTTTAATTAGCGACAAAAGGCTACACGATAGACTGTTTTTCATGTAAAATCGGTCATCATGTAGATTTCAGCAAGTAATGTATAGTGTGTATTCGGTCTGGCACGGATTATGGCTATGCACCAAATTATTGATAACGTTAATTAGTTTTTAATTTAATAATAAAATTCCTACAAATTTAATATGTTTAAAATGTGACAATAGACATAATGTCATGTGATTCAGTTGTCCCTATGTGTAATAATTATTATAAAATTGCTTGCACCAATGCTTGTTATTTTATCAAATAAATAAATTATTTTATTAATGTTTGTTTTTTATTTACTGAACACGTAATTCTGGTGGTTTAGTCTTAAGATCAGTGTTAAAACGTAATGAAGCTAATTTTGCCTTATAACTATATCAATGGAATATTGTAACAACGGGTGGTATATAGAGGTTTCTACTATTCAAGTGTAGAATACGTTTTATTTAAACCAAAACGTTTGAGAACCCACCGTCTTCATTAGTATTATCTATGGTCTTCATTTATTCACTGATTAGCAGTCTATTCTATCCGTTTATAACCTATCGACAGTTTACAATCTCACTAGATTTTTAAATTTAGTAATCATAAAGACACAAATATAAATAGTAAGCAAAAACAATTAGATGTAGGAAATAGATATATTTAATTAATAGTGTAGATGTAATTAATTAAATTATTCCTATAATCAAACAAAAATAATTCAGTATTTGGTAAAGACCTATTGTGAAATTCCGGTTAAAAACAAACAATAAAAACACAGAGAAATATAAACAATAAAATAAAGAATCCTAAATAAGAAAGTAATGAAAGACCTCAAAAAAACTTGTTCGTATGGTGATAAGGGAATTTAAAAATAAATTCACTACATCTAAGAAGATGTAGTGAAATTTATTTTTAAATTATAGAGATTATATATAAGATATATATAATCTTCTCTTATATATAAAAATGAATGTTTGTCTGTATGTCCTTTATAGAATCGTAAACTATACATTTAATCATCTTTAACAAAGTTGTTGTGCATGAGCCAGAAAAGGTTTCTGAGTTCACAATTGGATCCCGTAGGTGGCGCTGCTGTCGGCATATCGATTGAAGTTTTCCGGGCAGGACAGCTAGTTTATTGTAAACCAACGGTTCTTACAGTTATACGTGCAACTTCGCAAAATAGACCTTACAACTATATCGCATGCTCCCTTCATCGTCTTCAAGCAATTCTACTCCGGTACCAATTCATCACTCATATGGCAATAGCCAACATTCCTCTTAAATTCAGTCTCGTTTGGTTTGTGTAGTGGTTTCCTTATTTCAATCAAACGTCTGTCAGTCTCCAGGGCCTGGTTTTTGTATTGCAAGTCCTTGGTTACGCGCTGGTGGTGATCGTACATACCGTGGTACGTTTTCCTACAATTATTGGTCGGTAAGTATTCAGAAACCTTTTTCAGATCGATTTCAGAGATCTGCTGTACAACGTTGCTATGCATGCCTTTGATATCCAGAAATCGTATTAATTGGTCTACACAGCACAACACTGGTGGAAACTGATTCGATTAAGCTGCGTTTTTTATATGGAAGGATGTGTGCTATGGAGGGATTCTATGGATGTGAGTTAGGGTGCCTTTCCACCAGAGATGTGCTATGCAGCAATGCTGCGAAGGTGTGAAATCTACGCTAAGAAAATATGTGAACGTTTCCACCAGTACTAATTTATGTAGCTGTGCGAGGAAGATGACACCACTCGCGACGGCCCATAGCACGCATCCTTCCATTTAAAAAACATATCTTAGTTGAATCCGTGTCCACCAGTGCTAAGTGTGTGCACCAATGAATATGATTGGTGGATATAAAACGCATCCATAGCAACTTAGCATAGCACATCTATGGTGGAAAAGCACCCTTATGGATGGGAGCTATGGATGTGTGCTATAGGTGTGAGTATATTCGAGCTATGGATGCAAGATATAGATGTGTCCTATAGATGTGAGTATATTCGAGCTATGGATGTAAGATATGGATGTGTCCTATAGATGTGAGTATATTCGAGCTATGGATGTAAGATATGGATGTGTCCTATAGATGTGAGTATATTCGAGCTATGGATGTAAGATATGGATGTGTCCTATAGATGTGAGTATATTCGAGCTATGGATGTAAGATATGGATGTGTCCTATAGATGTGAGTATATTCGAGCTATGGATGTAAGATATGGATGTGTCCTATAGATGTGAGTATATTCGAGCTATGGATGTAAGATATGGATGTGTCCTATAGATGTGAGTATATTTGAGCTATGGATGCAAGATATGGATGTGTCCTATAGATGTGAGTATATTCGAGCTATGGATGCAAGATATGGATGTGTCCTATAGATGTGAGTATATTCGAGCTATGGATGTAAGATATGGATGTGTCCTATAGATGTGAGTATATTCGAGCTATGGATGTAAGATATGGATGTGTCCTATAGATGTGAGTATATTCGAGCTATGGATGTAAGATATGGATGTGTCCTATAGATGTGAGTATATTCGAGCTATGGATGCAAGATATGGATGTGTCCTATAGATGTGAGTATATTCGAGCTATGGATGCAAGATATGGATGTGTCCTATAGATGTGAGTATATTCGAGCTATGGATGCAAGATATGGATGTGTCCTATAGATGAGAGTATATTCGAGCTATGGATGTAAGATATGGATGTGTCCTATAGATGTGAGTATATTCGAGCTATGGATGTAAGATATGGATGTGTCCTATAGATGTGAGTATATTCGAGCTATGGATGTAAGATATGGATGTGTCCTATAGATGTGAGTATATTCGAGCTATGGATGCAAGATATGGATGTGTCCTATAGATGTGAGTATATTCGAGCTATGGATGCAAGATATGGATGTGTCCTATAGATGTGAGTATATTCGAGCTATGGATGTAAGATATGGATGTGTCCTATAGATGTGAGTATATTCGAGCTATGGATGTAAGATATGGATGTGTCCTATAGATGTGAGTATATTCGAGCTATGGATGTAAGATATGGATGTGTCCTATAGATGTGAGTATATTCGAGCTATGGGTGCAAGATATGGATGTGTCCTATGGATGTGAGTATATTCGAGCTATGGATGTGTCCTATAGATGTGAGTATATTCGAGCTATGGATGCAAGATATGGATGTGTCCTATAGATGTGAGTATATTCGAGCTATGGATGCAAGATATGGATGTGTCCTATAGATGTGAGTATATTCGAGCTATGGATGTAAGATATGGATGTGTCCTATAGATGTGAGTATATTCGAGCTATGGATGTAAGATATGGATGTGTCCTATAGATGTGAGTATATTCGAGCTATGGATGCAAGATATGGATGTGTCCTATAGATGTGAGTATATTCGAGCTATGGATGCAAGATATGGATGTGTCCTATAGATGTGAGTATATTCGAGCTATGGATGTAAGATATGGATGTGTCCTATAGATGTGAGTATATTCGAGCTATGGATGCAAGATATGGATGTGTCCTATAGATGTGAGTATATTCGAGCTATGGATGTAAGATATGGATGTGTCCTATAGATGTGAGTATATTCGAGCTATGGATGTAGGATATGGATGTATCCTATAGATGTGAGTATATTCGAGCTATGGATGTAAGATATGGATGTGTCCTATAGATGTGAGTATATTCGAGCTATGGATGCAAGATATGGATGTGTCCTATAGATGTGAGTATATTCGAGCTATGGATGCAAGATATGGATGTGTCCTATAGATGTGAGTGTATTCGAGCCATGGATGCAAGATATGGATGTGTCCTATAGATGTGAGTATATTCGAGCTATGGATGTGTCCTATAGATGTGAGTATATTCGAGCTATGGATGCAAGATATGGATGTGTCCTATAGATGTGAGTATATTCGAGCTATGGATGTAAGATATGGATGTGTCCTATAGATGTGAGTATATTCGAGCTATGGATGTAAGATATGGATGTGTCCTATAGATGTGAGTATATTCGAGCTATGGATGCAAGATATGGATGTGTCCTATAGATGTGAGTATATTCGAGCTATGGATGTGTCCTATAGATGTGAGTATATGAGCTATGGATGAGATATGGATGTGTCCTATAGATGTGAGTATATTCGAGCTATGGATGCAAGATATGGATGTGTCCTATAGATGTGAGTATATTCGAGCTATGGATGCAAGATATGGATGTGTCCTATAGATGTGAGTATATTCGAGCTATGGATGCAAGATATGGATGTGTCCTATAGATGTGAGTATATTCGAGCTATGGATGCAAGATATGGATGTGTCCTATAGATGTGAGTATATTCGAGCTATGGATGCAAGATATGGATGTGTCCTATAGATGAGAGTATATTCGAGCTATGGATGTAAGATATGGATGTGTCCTATAGATGTGAGTATATTCGAGCTATGGATGTAAGATATGGATGTGTCCTATAGATGTGAGTATATTTGAGCTATGGATGCAAGATATGGATGTGTCCTATAGATGTGAGTATATTCGAGCTATGGATGCAAGATATGGATGTGTCCTATAGATGTGAGTATATTCGAGCTATGGATGTAAGATATGGATGTGTCCTATAGATGTGAGTATATTCGAGCTATGGATGTAAGATATGGATGTGTCCTATAGATGTGAGTATATTCGAGCTATGGATGTAAGATATGGATGTGTCCTATAGATGTGAGTATATTCGAGCTATGGATGCAAGATATGGATGTGTCCTATAGATGTGAGTATATTCGAGCTATGGATGCAAGATATGGATGTGTCCTATAGATGTGAGTATATTCGAGCTATGGATGCAAGATATGGATGTGTCCTATAGATGAGAGTATATTCGAGCTATGGATGTAAGATATGGATGTGTCCTATAGATGTGAGTATATTCGAGCTATGGATGTAAGATATGGATGTGTCCTATAGATGTGAGTATATTCGAGCTATGGATGTAAGATATGGATGTGTCCTATAGATGTGAGTATATTCGAGCTATGGATGCAAGATATGGATGTGTCCTATAGATGTGAGTATATTCGAGCTATGGATGCAAGATATGGATGTGTCCTATAGATGTGAGTATATTCGAGCTATGGATGTAAGATATGGATGTGTCCTATAGATGTGAGTATATTCGAGCTATGGATGTAAGATATGGATGTGTCCTATAGATGTGAGTATATTCGAGCTATGGATGTAAGATATGGATGTGTCCTATAGATGTGAGTATATTGAGCTATGGATGCAAGATATGGATGTGTCCTATAGATGTGAGTATATTCGAGCTATGGATGATGTGTCCTATAGATGTGAGTATATTCGAGCTATGGATGAAGATATGGATGTGTCCTATAGATGTGAGTATATTCGAGCTATGGATGCAAGATATGGATGTGTCCTATAGATGTGAGTATATTCGAGCTATGGATGTAAGATATGGATGTGTCCTATAGATGTGAGTATATTCGAGCTATGGATGCAAGATATGGATGTGTCCTATAGATGTGAGTGTATTCGAGCTATGGATGCAAGATATGGATGTGTCCTATAGATGTGAGTATATTCGAGCTATGGATGCAAGATATGGATGTGTCCTATAGATGTGAGTGTATTCGAGCTATGGATGTAAGATATGGATGTGTCCTATAGATGTGAGTATATTCGAGCTATGGATGTAAGATATGGATGTGTCCTATAGATGTGAGTATATTCGAGCTATGGATGCAAGATATGGATGTGTCCTATAGATGTGAGTATATTCGAGCTATGGATGCAAGATATGGATGTGTCCTATAGATGTGAGTATATTCGAGCTATGGATGCAAGATATGGATGTGTCCTATAGATGTGAGTATATTCGAGCTATGGATGTAAGATATGGATGTGTCCTATAGATGTGAGTATATTCGAGCTATGGATGCAAGATATGGATGTGTCCTATAGATGTGAGTATATTCGAGCTATGGATGCAAGATATGGATGTGTCCTATAGATGTGAGTATATTCGAGCTATGGATGTAAGATATGGATGTGTCCTATAGATGTGAGTATATTCGAGCTATGGATGTAAGATATGGATGTGTCCTATAGATGTGAGTATATTCGAGCTATGGATGCAAGATATGGATGTGTCCTATAGATGTGAGTATATTCGAGCTATGGATGCAAGATATGGATGTGTCCTATAGATGTGAGTATATTCGAGCTATGGATGCAAGATATGGATGTGTCCTATAGATGTGAGTATATTCGAGCTATGGATGCAAGATATGGATGTGTCCTATAGATGTGAGTATATTCGAGCTATGGATGCAAGATATGGATGTGTCCTATAGATGTGAGTATATTCGAGCTATGGATGCAAGATATGGATGTGTCCTATAGATGTGAGTATATTCGAGCTATGGATGCAAGATATGGATGTGTCCTATAGTGTGAGTATATTCGAGCTATGGATGCAAGATATGGATGTGTCCTATAGATGTGAGTATATTCGAGCTATGGATGCAAGATATGGATGTGTCCTATAGATGTGAGTATATTCGAGCTATGGATGCAAGATATGGATGTGTCCTATAGGTGTGAGTATATTCGAGCTATGGATGCAAGATATGGATGTGTCCTATAGATGTGAGTATATTGTTGGTGAGTATGGATGTGTCTATAGTGTGAGTATATTCGAGCTATGGATGTAAGATATGGATGTGTCCTATAGGTGTGAGTATATTCGAGCTATGGATGTAAGATATGGATGTGTCCTATAGATGTGAGTATATTCGAGCTATGGATGCAAGATATGGATGTGTCCTATAGATGTGAGTATATTCGAGCTATGGATGCAAGATATGGATGTGTCCTATAGATGTGAGTATATTCGAGCTATGGATGCAAGATATGGATGTGTCCTATAGATGTGAGTATATTCGAGCTATGGATGTAAGATATGGATGTGTCCTATAGGTGTGAGTATATTCGAGCTATGGATGCAAGATATGGATGTGTCCTATAGATGTGAGTATATTCGAGCTATGAATGCAAGATATGGATGTGCCCTATAGATGTGAGTATATTCGAGCTATGGATGCAAGATATGGATGCGAACTATGGATGTCAGCTATGGATGCGTGCTATAAATGTGAGCTATGGATGTGTGCTATAGATGTAAGCAATGGATTTACATGGAGCTTACACTGTATATACTTACAAAGCATCTTCCAATTTCTTCTCCAACATACTGTGACTCATATGAACTCTTTCGAATTCTTCAATTAAGCCGCGCATTGGTTTATCCTGTAAAAGCAGCACCAAGTCCGCCCTAGTTTAACATTTATTATATACCTCATTTTTAAAAACGTAGTCATAATTTTTGGACAACAATAAAATGTGTTCATTCTTTCATACATTCAGGCGCGGAAATTTGTACGGTTTGTATCGCGGCGTGTTATTTGAAGTGATGAGGCCGGTGAGGCGTTGAGCGTCTTTCCCTCATCTGTTCCGTTCAAAACTAGTTCGGAAATGTATCGGATGTGCTCCGACTCTGTCACATCTTTCCCACTTCCCAACTGTCGTACTATAATTATGATATTGTCTTCTTGCCCGTCTTTGTCATCCGTCGGAAACGCCTCTGCGTTACTGTACTGTTGTAGCATAAGCATGTTTCATTTCAATTATTTTTAATTATTGTAAAGGTGGTCTGGCAGATATCGCTGGCGGCGATAAGACCTATTATATATGTAAGTTATGTATACAATAAAGAACATTCATTCATAAACTTCGTTCCGTCCTCCCTCATACTTTTAAGTAGTAGCGCGACAAAAAAATTGAAGTGGTACATTTCAAATTTGAGCCGTATCAGTACAAACGTGTTTTGTAAGGGACAAACGTACTAGCTCACACGTGTAGTACTCAAAGCTATTTCACTTATTTTTTATAGTAATGAACAAATTTATCTAATTTAAACTTTAAACATCTTTTAATAATTACCTGCACTCTTTCTAGGACTGGCCGCCTTGTCCTTATTTCAAGCCTAGTCTCCACCAGCTTAGTGGGATTAATCTTATCTGCCACAGCTGCCCGCAATGATTCGATTTCACGATCTACCTTCTCCATGTTTGTTTCTAGCTAAATAAGAAATAAATTGTGATATATAATGATATTCTGATCTACCGGTTCGCCGGCCCATGGGGTAAAGGGGCATGTCAATAAACAAGGGACATTATCTAAAGAAAAACTAAGCTCACAGAAGAAAAGGAGTCAACCAAGTTTTTCTGTGATGTTACACAATATGATGATGAAGAATAAATACTTTTTTTATTGCCTGTAGCTGGTAAACAAACTGATGGCCTTTATGAAAGTGGTTACCATCACCTACATCGTTTGCAACACCAGAAGTGATGCCAACGTTACCCGCCTCCAAGATAAGATAAAGGAAATGAGATCGAGTGTTGTGACAGGAGATATAGAATAGAAGAAATAGGAGGGGATTCACTTAGTGCAAGACAATATTCCATAATCACACAAGTCAAACTAGCCCTAAGAAGTCAAATCAAGATTACAGTTCTAGAATGGCTACTGAGCCAAAATTAGACAACTTAACACTCCTTTTTTTTATTGCATGAGGTCAGCAGACAGGCAGAGGGCTCACTTGATGGAAAGCGATTACCATCGCCTATGGACATTTGCAACACCAAAGGTGCTACAAATGCGCTGCTGCACTTTAAATGGAGACTGGAACCTGGTCACTAATGCCCGAACAGACCACAAGGTTGTTATGGCGGCATACTCTAGACCAGCAGTGGTCCCCACCCAGTTGAGTACATACCCTACCACCCGGCTGTGGGTTGTTTTGTCGCCTCTTACGACAGGCTGGTTGGCCGCAGGAAATTGTATTCTTTCTCCATTCCTGCACGGATAATCCCTTCAGACCAAAAATGTCCAAGAAAAATCTTCCTTACTTTGTACTTCTGCCATTCCATCTCATTCCTAGCCTTTTGAATGTCGAACACCCGTCTCCTCATAATCATTTCCACGAGCTGGCACTGTGCGTACATTTGGTTGCGAGCCTGTTCTCTACTTTTAAACATGGTTTCCCTTAAAGCTTTTGATTCGGACATTAATTGATCGGCTATTTTGATTGTGTTTTCGATGCAGTGAACGTAGCTTTCTTCTGTCATTGAACTAAAATATAATATACGAGGCAAGTGAGTAATTTATGATATGTACCTAAATTTCAAAGGAATCATATTAGGCACCCTCAGTATAGGAGTGATTCATTCCAGGTCCAGCCAAACATATAGTTTATAACAGTACGGCGTGTTGTGCAAAAGAGATAGCATGTGACTTCCGATAGCGGCTGAGCAAGAGCGCAACACTACTTTCTCCGCTCTTATTAACTGTGTTTTGCGCAATAACTACGAACTTCAAGAATGCATTTAAGTTTAGTTTGCACTATACCTAGATTATTAACTTATATTCGGGATAGGAAATTGTAAATAGACTTCATTCTATAAAATAAGATTAGCTTATATTTATATGTAAGTGCTAGAAACGATACTAAACTCAGCTGGCACTCTTGTCGGATCCAGCTTAAACGAAATCCCCACACTCTCTCTGTCCAAATCTTTTACGTGATACTCCAAGTTTAAAGCATCATCTTTGTTCTGTATCTCTCTTTCTAGTCTACAGAATACATTAGTTAATTCCTTCAGCTTTTCCCAACCCATATGACATACATCCGATAGGACACGTTTGCTGTGCTCTATTATGTGAAGCTCCTGGAACAAGGAAGTTTTCTATGATAGAGAAACATTGGGTATTAGTCAAATCAACACAGATATTTTTTATCCTCATATAAAATCATCACGGCCTTCTTGATTTGGTATGGAGCCATCTAGAATTTAGACAAATAATTATTGCCTCATTCTTTCTCAATTTGCTATGTATTTTGATTATCTTTGTAATAATCTAATAATAATATTAAATCGGTAGACAACGTGATAAATATCGTATTGTTACGAGTCGCGAGACTAGAATTAAAATGCCGTTAGAATTACTGTACAGTTTATTAGAACTATACAAACACATAACCGAACACAACAAGTCCAAACGTAATACAGAAGATCGTAATTCAATAAAACGCGGAAAGTCCGTCACTTATCAGATTTTCGATTGATCGACACGTCTCGCTTCGATCGTGATTCTCGCTCTCAATCGGGCCATTGTTTTATACTGCACAAATGCAATATGTCCGCCCGGCAGCGTTGACCAAATTTCCTAGAATGAGCTTTTACTTAAAAATCCGTAACACCTGGCTAATGATTACAATACAACAATAGGCCGTATGCCAATCAGTAAACAAAAGAAGACGATCATAAAAGAATTTCAATGTTATTAGTTCAAATGCCGACGGGTAATAAATATACTTTGTTTCAGATATACAGGTGATTTCTTTTTTGTCGGGACCCGAGTTGTAAGAGTATATTCCCAAGCTATGCTTTTTGTGGATAATATAAAACAGACTCCGCAAAATCTGCGGAGTGACACTCGCGGACCGCGTTCGTAATACCGAAGTAAGAAAGAGAGTTGGTCTGAAAGAGAGTGTCGGGGTGAAGGTGAGGAAAGGAATGCTCCGGTGGTTCGGGCATGTGGAAAGAATGTATGATGAAAGAATGACTAAACAGATACCTATACAATGCAAAAGTGGATGGATGCAGTAGTCGCGAAAGGCCACGACACACCTTCCATGATTAAATTTATCGTGTATTAACAGAAGGTGATGTCAGGAGCCTTAAGAACAGACGAGCGTGCATGACAAGAACTATGAATGTCAAAGAAGCAAGTGAGGTGTGTAAGAATAAACCTGTATGGCGCTCTGTTGTTCGTGTCTACCCCGCAAGCGTGAAGTTATGTATGTATGTATGTATGTATAAAACAGACGATGTAATTAAATTCTAAACTCGTTCCAGTGAACTAGGTGGATCAAGGCCTAGCCCACTGAATAACAAAAAAGTCTGTTCTCTAACCGTACCTTCTTCAACTCCTCGCCAAGCTGGTCCCTAGTCAACTCCAGAGGAACTCTCTGATCTCTGTTAGAGAGGCATTGAGAAGATACCATTAGCGGTATTTGTAGTGATTCCAAATCCAATTCTGTGGCGTTCTTTTCCTCTTTTAATGCTCTAATTTCATCCCTCACACATTCCCTTGTATATCTTTGTTTCTCGCGCCATGATTGAACTTCGAATATTCTAGATTCAAAAATTTAGAAATTACATTAAATTTCTTTTTGGTGGGAAGTTGAAGCGTGAATTTTCTTGTGTCGTTTTTTTACAGAACAACAACAACCCTTTGTAGTTTTCGAGTTGCTACATGAACAACTCCTACGTTTGGCCTCAAACAATGACTTATAATTTGGTTGATATATTTGCTAGATGGAATCATGAATTATTTATTGTTTACCATAACTAGCCTAAAAATAAAATACATCCTATTCTAAAAATATATATACAACTTAATTAAAAAAATATAAACTACAAATAGTAAATAGGTCCCAAATCACCGTCAGTTGGGAACGTTCCCAAAACGCTGGCCGCATTACCACGTTGTATGGCAATGCTTATGCGTTGTCCAAAATACAGGCCAGCGTTTTGGTTTCGTGAGACATCAGCCGTTTTGATAGGTCTCGATAAAGGCGATGGGCTTCTGGACCCCATGGCCCGAGAGTTTCGACACCAAAAGCCGCAAATATGTATCCACTGCCAATGGATGCATATTTACGGCGTTTAAGGTCCTCTTGTCGGGTGGCAGCTGCACCAGCTACCACAGTCGTATCGGGAAGATGGGACGCTGCCAAAGTGTCAACGCACGTTGCGTCCCAAACTAATGGTCGTCCCATCTTCCATGGCACCAAAGACATCCCGTCCGGTCTCTTGCCATCGTCGCGACACAGTCCATTTGGCTCTAAAATGGCTGGGGTCCCGGTGGTGACAAGAGCCCGGCGGATAATGTCATTTAGTGCAGCATGGCGTGGTATTCTGCCGGCACTTCTGACGCACGACAAGCCATGGTAACCTGAACCACCGACTTTATCTCCGCATTGACAGTGATGAGGGACTACAGCCGGTGCCCCCAGTCGAATAGAGACAGCAATCCTAAATGTAGTGTCATCTAGGAATGTGCCTAAATTTGATGAGGGCAGCGCCTGAAGCCACAAGCCTGACTCCCATGTTGAGACTGCTAAGAGACGGGCTCGCTCAGCTTCGTTGACACTAGAGGACAAGAGATTTTCATACACCAACTTGCTGAGCGGCCCGTCCCAAAGCTTCTGTGATTTGGGCTCCACTGGATAATTTTGACTCGGGCATGCTAGTGACCATGCGTTTCTGGCCTCAGCCAAGTATGGGACCTCAAAGTCACTTGGTGACGGATTTATAATTTTGCCAATGAGGTCCACAGTGCTATAAACTGAGGACAGAAAAGCAGGTAAAGATACGTCTGAGATTTTGCGTATTCCCAAACCGACTAGCCTAATTGGCAGGGTAGCTTGGGTCCACGTGCGGTCTTCAAAATCGAGTGGTTTGCTAGATTATTTCGAAGCTTGAATATTAATGGATACTTAATATGGCTTAACTTTATACTACTTGATATAAATCGTGTATTTAAAAAACACGTTTAATAGATAAAATTAGCTAACGCGCATTACCTCTTTTCAATTAGTTATAAGTATTACACAATCTAATATACCTAGGTCACGAATGCAATTAAGCAGCCAGTGTGCTTGCCCGATACTTGTTATGGGTGACCACATAATAATTGCGCAACGGTAAATCGAAAGCTCAGAACTCCTGCGTAACACCTATATGAACGTGGGAAAATGCCAAAGATGTGTTAATCTAAGAAAATTGCAGATTCAAGCGGCTTCTATAAAGCTGTCAAATCCCTCAATATTAGATTATCGGCAAATGCCTACTAAGGTATTTTATTATATCACCTATAAGCACCGTGTATTCGTTGCCATCAATGCAATGAGGGTACCCTGATATATAAAAGAAGGAAACCTTACCTGTCTCGCAATAACTCAGTATTAACATAGTTATCCCATCTGGTTGTAACCGAAGTTTCATTTCTCAGTTGGTTCGCCCTTTGTCTGAGCTCGTAAGACTCGAACCTTCGCAGCCTGGCTTCATTTTGAAGTCTTTGGATGTTCCTCGTCCAGTCTAAAACGCTTAGACGAGGATGAGGTTTTTCGAAAACGGGTATTGATGCATCCATTCTTCTACCATTCGGAAGTTTGATCAATATTTTGTAGGATATAGGTATCTTTATACCATGGATATGTGTATCTGTAGTATAAAAAACTGTGTATAGTTTTTAAGGATAAATAAATGCAACTAAGGGTAAAAAAATATATTATTAATCATGATTTAAAAGTGAGATGTATAGAATTATTACGTACGCGCCCGCTGTGTTACGTATCAATATTATGATAAATAAATTTCAATAAAAAATTTAAAGCGCGAGATAGATAGATTGCAAGTCAAACAAAAAAAAATTAAATAGAGTTATTAAAGTTATAATGAATAATCTTCCATTTTTGTAATGAGTAATATAGGATTGGTATATTATTATTTATATTTTGCGCGCTATTTAAGATGATGTGGACCGGAAGTTCGTCATACTAAGGGACGTCAAGCTAACGCTTCATTATTTAAAGACTATTTATTATTCTGTTGAAACTAAAATGATATTAGTTATTTATTTATATTTTTATTATTTTTTATGAATAATTGTTTTCGAATGTGTATAAACTAAGTCCATAATTGGACAAAAATAATTATTAGGAAAGTATGTAAAAGGAAACAACTGAAAATGTCAAATACAACATGGCGTCTTTTTGGCGTTTGATGTGATTCCGTGTGAAGTGATGCTAAGTCAATGCCTGTGAATATTAACGTAAATAATTAATTAATTTGTGTTAATAATCTACCAAATATAACTAGTATTGTGTAAATATTATAAAGTCTTTAGTTTAATTGTTATTTGCGCTCGTATCTAAACATGTAAGTATACAATTTTTTTCTTTCTGTAAGTGTGTAAAATCTCTGTTTTCTAAGTACAAATTGTATGTTAGGTATGACGATAAGCGAGGTGGACGCGGTGGAGGGCGAGGTGGAAGCCGTGGTACCCGCGGTGGAGGTCGAGGTGGCGGCTTTCGTGGGGGAAGATCAGGGGACCGGTCGGAAGATAGAGGTAGCCGTTTTGGCGGCGGCGGAGGTCGTGGAGGTCGCGATGGCGGGCGTGGAGGCGGTGGCAGAGACACAGGGCGTAGCTTTGGAGGGGGCCGAGGCCGCGATGACTTTCGTAGCAACTTTAAAAACGATCAACCAGGTGGCAACCTACGGAAGATTCGTTGGGACAATGTAACCTTGACGCCTTTTCAAAAGAACTTCTATGTGCCTCATCCGAACGTTCAGAACCGTACTCAAGCAGAAATAGAGGCTTATAGGAGTCAGCATCAGATCACAGTCAAAGGACGCGATGTTCCGGCGCCGAGCATATATTTTGAGGAGGGTGGTTTCCCAGACTATGCTATGAAAGAGATTTTGAAACAGGGATTCCCAAATCCAACTCCTATCCAGGCACAGGGTTGGCCAATAGCTCTTTCTGGAAGGGATATGGTTGGAATTGCACAGACAGGCTCTGGGAAGACATTAGCCTATATTTTACCTGCAATAGTGCATATTATAAATCAGCCAAGGTTATTGCGTGATGAGGGACCTATTGTTCTAGTTTTGGCACCAACTAGAGAGCTTGCTCAACAAATTCAACAGGTAAATAGGAACATTATATTAATAAATTATATATTTGTCATTTTGTCAAAACTGCAGTATCACTATTACAATTATTATCACCACAATTTTGCAATATCATTCAGGGATGAGGTCTCAACATACATAGAATGTCTATTAAATACTAATGCTAGCATTAATAATATCTTAAGCATGCTTTTTAACATTTAAATACAAGAAATATTATTTATAATATAATGCTTAAAATGTGGAATACACAAAATGTAAATAAAAGTTATTCTCTTGATTTTTTTGTCATATTTGAGTTTGTATTTCTTTACAAGAGACTTAATATGTGACTACAGATCTCTTTATGTGTGTTATATATAAATAAATCATTAAAAGCGAAGGAATGATCACAACAATGAGTATTTAATACATATATAAATTAAGTATTTATCTGTTTGTGCGGCGCCAGGCGTTGATCTCAATGAACGGTGTCGCAGCTGAGACGTCGGAAGGCCCCGGCGATATGGAAATAGTAACACAATTTTATAATCTGTAAACAGAATGTAGAAATTAGACTTCACAGGCAGGCTATGTTCGAAAACCTATATGTTTAGAATTATATCAGTTAAAAATTATCCATAAACTACCATAGAGAATAGAGCAAGTATAAAACTTTAAAAAAAAAAATACCCTTTTCTGCATCAAACAATAGATGATATTTAAATCCCCAATCCATTAAAATTGATTATTTTCTATGGTTCTGTATATCTTCATGAAGGTTTGGAACCTTTTTCTTAATCGCCTGCCTGTTTTTTATGATTTTCACCTCTATTGCTGGGGAATTCCGATCCTAGGCTCTGCCTGTCTAACCTATTGAATGGCAATGGTTTCAATCATTGATATTCAATAAGCAATGTTAATTTACAATTGATATTCAGCCATTTGAATTGAATGATTATCACAATATAATTATATGAAGCAAGTTCTATATGACAAATGGTTTTATGCTTGTTCTGGAATTTAGGCTGTAGGGTTGAAGGTTTCTGAACATAACCTTATTAGTTTGTTTTAGCACAGTTTTGTTTTAGTTAGCTGTTTTTGTAGTTTATTCACAATTAATCTTGGTAGTTTTTAAAATGTGTGTAATATTGTATTTGGTATATTATGGTATATATTTATTTGTATCCCTCGGTAAACACATGTTTAGAGATGCGTTGGCAACTATATAGTATATACATTATACATACATATTGTCATGTCTGTTTCCCATTGGGGTACGCAGAGACTATTGGATCTGTCTAAATGGATCATAGTATTATATTATTAAACCTTAAATATTTAACTATTGGAGTACTGAGTTCCAGCTTGGCCATTTTAGGGATTAGCACAATGTCTTTTCCTTACACACTCACACTCCTCTACTCTACATACATCTTCTGTCACATTACATACCACCATATCATCCTTCACAGAATCCATCTTTTTGAAGTGACAACTTCTTATGGGAGGGTAAACCGGTTTGTTACGTAACGTGTCACTGCGCCAGTCTGTCTGGCTTCCCTTTCTCTCACGTTAAATTAGTTGTTATCATTTCTCTCGGGCCGAGATGAACACTGTCTGTTTTTTTGGTCTATCTTTACATTTGTACCCATCTATCTTGAAGTTTAACATTCTCTTTGTCAGGCGACTTTCATCCCTACTCATTATATGCCCATACCAACTTAATCTTCTTACTCTCAATTTTTCAGTCACGGGTGCGACTTTCAAAGATCCCCTTATGTACTCATTTCTCACCATATTAATTCTTGTAACACCACATCCATCTCAACATTCTCAGCTGTGTGGAGATGTTTGTGGTTTATCTATTTAGTGGCCGAACGTTCCGACCCATATAGCATGACTGGTTGTATGACAGATTTATATATTTGACCTTTTAGTTTCATTGGCATTAGTTTGTCGCATGTCACACAGGTTACCTGTCTCCACTTTAGCCATGCTACGTTTATTCTTCTCCTTACATCCCTTTCTAATCACAATTACTCTGCAGTAGTGAACCAAGATATCCGAATTCGGGGTTACAGTCCTTAGGGAAAAAGACTAAAGGAAAGTAATATACCTGCTACATTTTTCCATGTATGGTATAGTTTTTGTGTTAATAATAGACATCAATAAATAATACATATAATATGGTGGTATTTTTCATCTGGGATATTTTCAATATATTTTCTTGGGATCAAGTATTTATGTTATTCTATTTTTTGCTTTTATAGTTTGATTTATATATTATTCTTTGTGATTCAATGATCTTAAATAACTAACTGTATACATTGTTTTTCTTTAGAAGACAGAATACAAGATGTTTGCAATCAGATACATTATTTTATGAGTTTTAAATGCCTTAGTCAACTTAAGAAACATCTGAATATAGATATTAAATAAGATAATGTACAGACAGTTTAACTGAAATGATATTCAATTTATCTCCGACGTATTCGCCGACTCTGCACTGTCTATTAAAAAACGACTCAATGCTTTGTTTAATCCTCTTTTTAACTTTGTACTTTTCTTTAAATAACCACTTTAAAATCATTCATAGTGCGTAGATAACCAATTATATTAGGCATGTCGTATTTGCATTAACAGAATATAGTTTAAGCTATGAAATGGTTTAATGAAGATAAAAAACAAATGATTATAATCTATATTCAATTTTGCAGACCAAAAAAACATTTCAGGAAATAAGGAGTTATTGCGCCATATGAAAAAAAAAATTGAAATTTTTTATAATTTTTAGCAGTCATAATAAATGCCTTACATTATTTTAATAGTACTTTTAAGAGTATAATAAGAAAAGTTTATTAACACTACAAAATGGCATACAGCCCAATATTAGGATTTTTTATTACTAAGATTAATTTCAATACTAAAAATATGTAACAGTTGGTTATTAAAGGTTCACTTTAGCTGAATGGCATCAAATATGAGTAACTTTATGAAAACATGTTATAATATTTGTAGGTGGCAACTGATTTTGGACAGAACGTCCAAGTGCGGAACACTTGTATATTTGGTGGAGCTCCCAAGGGACCTCAGGGCAGGTGCCTGGAGAGGGGCGTGGAGATTGTCATTGCTACTCCCGGACGTCTCATTGACTTCTTGGAAAAAGGTTAGTGTTGTTTATTTGATTGTTAATCCATCTTACTTAAATTAGGGAACAGTTTACCTCAATAAACATATCACACAATAGGATACTTGACAGTCAAACAGATGAAATCTTTCTCGACAATGCATCAAATGGAAATAATGTGATTGTTACCAAACTGTTTCTGTCATTATTTATACAAATTTCTTTGTTGAAACTTGTATCCGTTAAAAATACATTAAAAAAGACTGAATGTATATAACAATAATGTCAGCCCATAAATGTGCCACTGCTGGGCTTGGCCTCCCTTTTTTTTTTGCTGGAGTTCAGCAGACAGGCAGGCGGCCCGCTTAATGGAAAGCGGTTACCATCGCCTATGGACACTTTCAACACCAAAGGTGCTACAAATGTGCTGCTGGTCTCTTAAGGGAGACTGGAACCTGGTCACTAAAGCCGGAACACAACTTAAGGTTGTTATAGCGACATACTTCAGACCAGGGGTGGTAGCCATCCAGTCGGGCAAATGCCCTACCACCTGGCCTTGGGTTGTTTTGTCGCCTCTTACGACAGGCCGCCCCAACGCAGGAAATTGTATTCTTTCTCCATTCCTACACAGATAAAATTTATAGGGGGAGCAGACAGTAGCCGCCACACTTGTCCAAGGCAGCTTGGGAGGTTTGACATATCGGCTATCTTGATGTGCAAGTTGCATCACGATGTTTTCCTTCACCATTGTTAGCACGTGGTATTTTAAAGGGATGCACATTAGGTCAGAATAACTGCCTAAGTGGTGCAATTTGGAAGATTAATGCAGCATAAACCATATCATTATTTATTCAACACATTAAGAAATGTTAATATGTTTCTTTGGGTGTGGTTTACATATATGTCCCCGGAATCATAAGTAATATGCAGGGGGGGGGAGGAAACCTTACTCCTGCAACTCCTATGGCGAGGAAATATATAGTTACTGAGTTATTAATGTTTATGTCAATCTAACCTCACTTCTGTTTTTGACTAATATATAAGTTATCTTATATAGTGAATGGTTACAGTCGGTTCTGGCATTCGTCGGCCGCTGCCGCGGCACGCTCGCTTCGCTCGCTCGCCTCGTGCGCTTTGGTCTAACCAAAAACTAACCTAACCGACTGTTTAAAACACCACATACTTAAATTTTCGGATACATACAGTCTCCTATTTCGATAAATCCCGTCAAAAAACGTAAAAAAACGTCTCGGCGACAAAATTACCAGATCATTGTCGTGAATTTCAAACTTCGATAATTAATTGAATATGTATTGTTTCCACTCAAAACCAATTTCAGTTGTTATAAATAAGTCTTAAATATATTCCTAAACACATTAACCATTAAAACCATCCAGGAAATCATCCGGGGACATATATGTAAACCCAACCCGTTTCTTTTTTTATCAATACAATGATTATAATAATTTATTGTGTATAACCCGTGCGCATTAACATGGCACTTGGCTCGAAAACAACCCTCCTCCCGCTACCCCGCTCGCGTCGTGCGTGACCAGTAGCTAGCATCGCTCTTATAGTTGTCAAATGATCGTATTGAAAGAACTAAAATAACATTTAATTTTTTTGCACTAAGTAATTTAAATGTAATTTATTTGAGCCAGGTAATGTAATATCTCAGGTAGTTTTAAAATAAAATATTATGATTTTTAATATCTTACATATTATATTGATATGGTGCAAACAGTGGTATAGTCATTGTTATAGAATTCCTTGTGAACCGTGTCAAATACCTAATTAGGCACCTTTTGCTACTTGAGTTCCACTCATTTAATTTACTTTAATATAGATACGACAAATCTGCGCCGGTGCACTTACTTGGTGCTGGACGAAGCAGACAGAATGTTGGACATGGGCTTCGAGCCCCAAATTAGGAAGATCATTGAACAAATCAGGCCTGACAGACAGGTAATTCAAAATTATTTAAATAATATTGTTTTCATATGATCATTTTTGGGAAGTAAGTTTCACCACCACATTTTGTTCGAAATATTAAGAAATCTAATTTTTATTACAATGTAGCCATAAAATAGTAACAATAGTATTGTTATGAGCTACACAAGACTAATTAAAAATGCCGTTGGAAATACTATGGGGTTTATTAGAACTGTACAAAAATGTATAAAACAGGTACAAATATACTGGATACAACCAGTAACACTGCAAGATTCAGTGACACGCGCAAAGTCCGTCCCTATATCGCACATCGAATGTGCGTCTCACTCGTATCGTAGTCTTCGCTTGAATGCCCCACCCCTCCGTTCGGGCATTATTTTATACTAAACTGTACAATAACAACAACGCAATGCAATAACAACAAGGATTAGTTCGACACTAATGACGGCCATAAAACAAGTACGATAACAATAGGATAGGATAGGCAGGTGTGTTTACATTTCTTTGACGGCATGTAACAATATTTCTAAGATTATGTATGGAATAAATCTGGACGTCATTCAGGATGAGTGAATAAATTTTGGAAAATATCTCTTTTGTCCGTCCCTAGGTCTTGATGTGGTCAGCGACATGGCCGAAGGAAGTCCAGAACTTAGCCGAGGAGTTCCTCCATGACTACATCCAGATTAATATTGGCTCCCTGAGTCTCTCGGCCAATCACAACATTCTTCAAATTGTTGACATTTGCGAAGACTGGGAGAAGAATGACAAGCTCATTACTTTATTGTCAGAGATATCTTCAGAAGAAGAGAATAAAACCATCATATTTGCAGAAACTAAGAGGAAGGTATGTGTAGTATTAATTCATTTTGTTTTATGTCTCCTTGTTATCAAACTTAAAATACCTTATAAAAAAAATTAAATTAGTTTTCATTGTATTTTTTTCTTCATTTTGTACCAAGACAATCTTGGAATATTTCCTCGCAAATTGATGCACAATTTTGTAATTGTTTATGAATGGTTATTTTTGAGATTCATTGATATTTCTTAAGGTTACCTGGTTTTTAACTATAAGACTGATTTTGAAAAAATTTACATATATAAATTTTTAACTGAATTTTGCTTCTCTGTTACTCTTTATTCTAGATATATATATATATATATATATATATATATATATATATATATATATATATACTAGGCAAGATTAAATGCATACTTAATGTATACAACTTATTACTTAAGTAGAAAGTTTCTGTCCAAGTATATTTTTGATTGCTCTCATTGAAACCAAAATGTCTCCTACCGTTAGACTGTTTGGAAACTGAATAGCTCAGTTTGGTAGATGTTGAAAAAATCGAATAACAAAAAATAAACTTCTTAATTGAAGACATGAGTGGATGAAGGTGATAAGTCGCATAATTCCAATTCTGAGTAAATCGAGATAAAAGTTAAACTTTTATTTTAAACTGAACTGAACTTAACACCTTTTTCAACTCTTTATTTTTTAAATATGCCTTATATCTATGGTCTAATGTCTGTAGTCATTTGGTATCAACTTATAACATTCATCTACGCAAAAAAAAGCAAAAAACCAAATATGCGACATATCACCTTCATCCACTCACGTCTTCAATTATAGAAACATGTAAGAATTAAAAAACAATTTGTCATAGCATGTTTCGAATCAAAACACATTGTTCCAACATTTGTCGTGTTCTTTTTTATTTTTTTTAATTGCATGAGTTCAGAAGACAAGCAGACGGCTCACTTGATGGAAAGCGGTTACCATCGCCTATGGACATTTGTAACACCAAAGGTGCTGCTGCTCTCTAAAAGGAGACTGGATCCTGGTCACTAATCCCGGAACACAAATCAACGTTGCCATGGCGACATACTTTAGACCAGGGGTGGTAGCCATTGTGGTATGAGCGGTGGCTACTCGCGGACTGAGGTAGTTGCAGTAGTAAAACTACATTGTACCGATGTGTATGATTCTTTATTCTGTTTATGTTCAATAGAATGAAAACCTTATATACTACATTATTGCTAAGTGTGCAAATACTCACTACACCATTCTGTTGGGCAAATACCCTACCATCTGGCAGTGGGTGGTTTTGTCACTTATTACGACGCATAGATAGATGGTCTTCTCCTGTAGATGTATGTTCGCCGATTACTCCGTGATTTATGATTCGATTTACGTGATTCTTTTTTTGTTCGACGCGGAATAGCTGCCATGTGGTCCCCTAAAAAATTGACATAGTTTGGCCCAGTAGTTTTCATTTTACGAACATTTTTCATGGAAATAATAAGAAGCGCGGCACCATTCGTATGTCCACCCATACATAGCTAGACACTAAAAAGTAACAAATAAAAAATAAAAACTTCGTTTAAAAAAACCGACTTCAAAACCTCAAAAACTAAAATGTATAAAATAACTTATTTCTAAAGCTATTATTAATATATATATTATCTAAAACATCTTGTTAATAATAATAAAACCCATGTTTGTTTGGTGGTAAGGTTGACGAGATCACCAAGTCGATAAACCGCGCCGGCTGGCGTGCCCTCGCCATCCACGGCGACAAGAACCAGCAGGACAGGGACTACGTGCTCAACCAGTTCCGGCAGTCCAACGGCGGGATACTCGTGGCCACCGACGTCGCCGCCAGGGGGCTCGGTCAGTCCAATACATTTCATTAACATCCTCATTTCACATTGAAACTTTCTTCATCAAAAAAAAAATCAATCAATCTGATATTCTCTTAATATAATGTGTTGAATCTGACATTGCACAGTTTAAATAGAACGAGCAGCTACAATAGTATCGACTCTTAGAAGTGCAATAATTCCATGCTACATACACTTTGAGTGATGCAACAGATGTAGCATAAATAGTTGCAATTGTTGCAATTTTTTTGGCACTAGTGTAAATTTAGAAGAAAAAAATTCAGTGACACTTGATTGGGGAAATATGAAGGTCAGAAAGCATTTTAAATTTGACTTACCCCGAGAAGTGCTAGATCATTAAACACTATCTATTGCTATCCTAGCGTGCATTAATTTTTCTCAATAAATAAATAAATGTTAGTGAGTTTGCTTTTTAGGCAATTAGTCATTTGTTATCAGTTCTACAGGGTTCCAAACTAAAGCGTAGTTCATGAAGATATTCATAATGTCTACAATTACACAAACAGACACCTATTGTATCAGAAACCCATAGATCTATTCATGTTCAATTACAGTGTAAATATACTCTATATAACGACACTGAAGGGACTGTGCGTTTTATAGCGTTATAGAGAGATGTCGTTAAATGGAGAGAAGTCTGTTATTTCTGTCTGACGTTTTTGCTGCACCAGTGATTCTGATGTATTTTCTTTACTTTATTCATATCTTGCGATATTGAAGCATCTTGGTGATCAAGGAAGTACTTAGAAATTTCGATATTACGGAATTTCTTAGAAATTTAGTTGTGTATGATGCATATTACAGTCGAGTTTGTTACGGGCTAGGATAATAAAGGGATAACAGAACGTACACAGCTGACCAGATTTTACTAATTTTGTCAACTTAAAAGGTGCTTTTTATTCCTTAATTGTTGTTGTTATTGAGAGTGGGTGTAATGTTATATAGTGTATTGCGACCAATGCGACGCTTAAGACAGTTTGTCATTAAATCGAGTGATGTTTCACAGAGTTTAAACTGTATATTGATAAGCTAACTGTTCTATTTAAATTGTCATAGTCAACGGATATAATACTTGGTATACTATTTCAACCAAAAGAAAAACATTCCAACAATGTGTCTATATTGACTATAAATTAAAATTCAAGCCGGACAAAGTATGTAATAAGTTTGGGGGCTTACGTACATTTGTTTATTGAATTAATGTACAAGAATGAATAATGTTTAGTATAACAGCTGTAAGTTGCCCAGAAGTTGACTATCTTATGTTTGAGCCACCGACACAGCTTTATAATTCATACATAGGGGTCGGATACTATCAATTTTATTACAACATAGAGAACAAGCCAGAAGAAATATCCTCTGTCTATCGACTGCTATCAATGATAGAGCTTTTGTTTATATTTTTTGCAAAAATAATTTAGTTGGTGGTCAAGCCTCCATAGATGAAAGATTTAATCCAAAATAAGTTCCACTGGAAAAACATTTAGAAGATTGTACCAAACATAAGTTAAAAATGAAGTCTACCTTCCATTTTATGAATATTACTTCAGAACATGGTAAGGCTGTTTAAGGAGTTGAAGCCACAAGAAACTCCAGGAGCACGTCTATCTGAAAATTCTTTTATTTCATAATTGTGTATCTTAGGCTCTTTGTTTTATAAGTACAGAATGTCATACTTTCGTAATAATTAATGGAGTTGTAGCTAGCGATGAGCAGTACACGTGTGAGCCAGTACATTTGTTCCATATAAAAAACATTTTCATACGGCTCAAAAGTTGAAATGTACTTGAAAAAAATTGTCGCGCTAGTATACGAAAGTTCGGAAGGACGGAGCGAGGCTTGTGATACAACAGTACAAATACGCCTCTACGGATATTGACATGACAAAAAGGGACAACATGACAATGTCCATAGTACGACTGTAAAATGAGGTGACCGAAGAAGCCGAGCACATCCCATTCTTAACGAACATTTCCGAGCTAGTTTTGAAAGGGACAAATGAGGGACTGACGCTCACCTCCTCACCGGCGTCATTTACTTCAAATGTACCGCCGCATTACAAACCGTACATGTCCTCGCCTCATTTGAAGTGGTGCATTGTACTGGTTCAGTACAAAATGTCATATTATTCTTACAAACTCGTTTTAAAATCATGTACTACTCAACACTAGTGGTAGCAAACTTTCAATCAGGGTTTCACACAATCATGTTACTGAGTTTGAAGTTTTATTCTAAATGTAAATTTATTTTTTAACTTACTTTTAATTTATCGTTGAACATTGAAAGCAATTTGTGGCTTTGTTTATTGAAACTAAGAATAATTTTAAGTAGTGTTCCGACCTCTAAGCTTTCCATGCATTGAAAACGAATAATTCGAAACGGCGTCTCAATAAGACGTCAAGGGTGGTGATCAAATCCCGCCGAGCTCAGTTAAACGGCATCAAACAAAAGATTTAATTGAAATACAGTTGCGAGATTTTTTACCCTAGTTCAAAAGGTCAAATGTTATGAATGTTAAATTATCTCGCACTGTCGAACCGGGGTGTTTTAAAGGTCTCAGAGATAATGTCAGGAGCGTACGGGAGGTGAACGAGACGCCATTGCTTATTAAAGGCCATCGTGAAGAGGGACCTTGAAAAAGAGGAGTATTTGATACTTATTTCACACTTGTTGTGTCCTATACAAGAGTTGATAATAAATAATATAATATGGTTAAAGTTAACTACGACTCATAGTTCTTGGACGTTTAGAATCTACACTACAAACAATATTGATATGAGTTTGAGTGATTTTAAAAATAAATTAAATATTCTATACCTAGGCTCAATTTCGTCTGTAGGTAGCTTTATAAACTCTTTAATAATTTATAATTTCTGTTTTAACTCAATTCCAATTTAATTGTTAATTTAATTTTGTTTTCTCTTTCCTTGAAGGTAAAATAAAAAACAAGTGAACGCGTAGTTATGGTAGTATTTTACAACATTAATTTTGGTATTGTACGAATACGCCAGAAGTATTCAACATTGGTATTTGTTTGGGTAACTTTTAAACTAGCCAAGATAATTGCGTGTATGTATTTTGGGTGGTATTTAATATGCGTTTCAACTGCAGAAAAAAATTAACGTTCATGATTGCTTAGATATAATCTTAAGGATATTAGATTTTACAATTTTTATTTGGAAGCCTTATTTTACTTTGGGAAATCTATTTTTACAAAATAAATATAACAAATACTCCTCGAAATATTGTTCCAGTATTCACAAGTATTCATGTTATATTATAACACTCATTCATAGCATGTATTTGTTGTTGAAGAGACAGTTGTTGTCGGGCGACATTAGAATTACTGAAGACTGAGGTAAATGAAATGTAGGTTATGGTGAATATTGGAACACGTGTCAAATATTAAACAGCAATGGGTCTGTACGATTTAAAGCTTTTTCGGGCCTTTATGATGTTATAGCAATCAATATGACAAATATTTACTATCTGTCTAACAATCACGTGAAGTTATTTATTTTTTAAATTTGACTCGTAGTTTGAAAGTCAAATTTAATAGTTTGTAAAGATTGCCAAGTTTAAAAAATTTAATGATTTGAATATTCGATTGGTAGATTTTATAGTTTTAAATATCTGTCATTTGCTGATGATGTCTTTGCCCGCCAATAAAATATATAAATTTCCATGACTGACTCGGCATTATTCTCGAATGTTGTTTTTCCGTTTCAGAGGCGCATGCGTGCAGATATAAGGGCTAAAATTTCGGTGTGTTGCTGACTTTACGATTCGTACACGTCAAGATTCCAACCGAATCCTTATTTAATTTGACAGCTAGCGTCACTGTCGTCAGCGCACACTGTTTTCAATGAGCATGCTGCCTCTATAGAAATGATTTGACAATTTTAAAAGTCCACAAACGATTGGTTATCTCATAAAGAAATTAAGAAGTCAACTATTAGCTTTGGATAGGTGAAACTGATAAATCGGACTTTAATTACCTTTACCTACTTTTTGGAAATAGGGAACACGGAACTAAATTTTAGAGCATAAAATAATTAAGGCAGAAATACAATATGAGCGATACATGCTTGGTTTGTTGTCATGAGAGATTTAATATGAGCCACATGGCCTGCCCTACGCAACCTGACAATGCGAATAATACGTTAAATATACTCAATACGGTATCACGAAGAGGGTGTTACAATAAAGTCAGCACACTCGGACTCTTTGGCCTACAACACTCCGGGACCTACTGAAGGGCATAATACAGTTATTTCCAGCTTCTACGATGTTGCCAGCTTACATACAAAGGTAATTATAAATAATGGTCATTTTTATATTCGAGGAAAGCGCTTTATAAAGTTAATAAAATTACAAAGCATTGTTTTTTATTGTTGCATCATAAGTTACTTATAAAAATTTCATATTTTTAGGTAGGTATTATGGTATTTGCACAAAAAAATATATTTTTGTGAAGTTATTCGTCTACATTGAATCGGAAATTGTTTCAAAATTATTAGCTTTTGCTATAGATAAAAATAAAAGTAAATAAATATCAGCTGGGAACTGCTTCCTGGATGTTCTGAAATTGGATTAATCAGTGCCTCTTTAATCACCTCATAAAGCGTTTTTCTCGAAGATTATATGAAATTCTAAACAATTTCCATGATGTGTCTGAATGCTTTGATTTTAATATATTTATCATTGTAATGTGTTTGTTTGTATGTCTGCAAATATTTTATTAGTAATTGTTGTAAAATTAAAATGTCTAATACAGATGTGGAGGACGTGAAGTTTGTAATAAACTATGACTATCCGAATAACTCGGAGGACTATGTCCATCGTATTGGGCGCACGGGAAGGTCGCAGAACACTGGCACAGCGTACACGCTGTTCACGCCTAATAACTCGGCCAAGGTATTTTAGATACTACACTTTGTTATATATAAGCTTTTTGTTGGTAATTTTTACACTTTAATAAAAAAAAACAGTTATCAAAAATCTTTATTATTTTGTTCGTATCTAATGCGCCTGAAAAGTGGATACACTAAAAATCAGACCTAAATATTTTCATATACAGTGTAAATAATATATAACGACACCAAAGGGACTGTGCATTTTATGGCGTTATAGAGAGTTGTCGTTAAATGGAGACTGGAACTGTTTGTTTAATCGCTCTTATTCACTCGCAAAATTGTCAAATAACGTAAAATTTACCGATACGTATAACGTTAAAAATCTTATACATAAGATAAAATCATAAAAGTTACTAAGTAACGGTTAAAAAATGTACCAGTATAACAGTATCTTTTTCGTAAAAACCGCTAATTACATATATTTTTAAAGGTAAATTAATATCGTTTTCAAGCCCTGCTATGAGCTATCATCATAATAACCTTCAATTAAAACACATAAATTATGGATTTATTTTAAACGAATCAACACCGGTTTTATGAAATAAAAATTAGTTATTTCTTACCACAGTGTACATAGTACTTTTCAAGATTTATTAGTAGATTTTTACATTTTAACAGGAGCATTATTGATGTTTTAGGCGAAAGATTTGATGTCAGTGTTGCAAGAGGCCAACCAGGTGGTTAATCCAAGACTTTTGGAGCTGGCGCAGTGCGGAATGGGCTTCAAAGGAAAATATGGTAATTGTCGCTGAATCCTTAAAAGTTATTCTTTAGTGAGTCTTATTCATATTGAGTTACGAGTATGTTTGTAGGCTAGGCTTCTTTAAGAATTATAACCTATACCTACCTACCTGTTGCGGACAGAATCACCCCCCTAATTTCTCCATGGAAATCCCGTACTCCCAAGCCCTGCCTACCGCGAATATGTAGCTTGCTCGGTTAGCTGCTAAGTGTCTGCTTTTAAGTGGTACTTTAGTAAGCAAGGTTCGACCCTCCGACAATAGTTGTTCCTAGTCGGTCAAGGAATAAAACAGTTTCCTAACAAGGGAGACCAGGAAGAATAGAAATAACAGGAAGCATTCGGAAGACTACAGCCGTTTGGACTCTCGGTATCACTTTCGTGGATCTTGTGGATATAATGTATTATGATTAGTGCCACTCGTATTGATCAGTGAAATCGATACAATCAATGGTATCTATGTTCAGTGGAACATCCGGGTTCTAGTGCTAAGTTGTTGCTGATTGATCTTGAACATCCCGTTTAGTACAGTAGTGCTGATCATACCTGTTACTGTTGTAGCACCCATAAGTTAATACAGTCCACTGCTAAGGGTGTTTCATTCTTTAATTAATCTTTCATTCTTCTCTCTTTCATTGTCTTTTAATAAATTCAAATTCCAAATAAGTTCCACTGGAGAAAACTTTCTAAAGGTCATATATATAGGTTAGAATTTAATTTTACTTCTTAGTCTATGTACAGCGCTTCACAACGTGTTATTGCTGTTAAGGCGAAGAAGCGATATGTAACTCCCCGATAACATGTCTAGCTAAAAATTGTTTTTCATATTTATATCTCAATTCTTTTTTTTAGAAGTTTTATACAGAAGTATGTTACAGAATGACTAATATTTTTCTTAGTTTAGGTAGCTAGTATTAGTTACATTATTGTACTTAGTGTTTAAGAACGTGCTTTTAATTAAATCATTTTTATTAATTGAATATATAATTGCAGGACGCGGTAGATTCCGCGACCGCGACGACAGCGGGCACGGCGGGCGTTCTGAGCGCGGCGGCGGCAGGGGCCGCGGGCGGGGCGGCCCGCGCGGCGGCAGCGGCGGCGGCGGCGGCGCTCGCTTCGGCTCCGACAGGGGTGAGTGGATGTATTAGTATGTCCACCATGCCACCGCAGCACCCACAACGGCACAGGGCGCGGACGCACTTGTGAGTGGACGCGCTGCGAATTTGTGGTCAAGTACAAATGATTGAAACGAACGTTAAACTGATGTTTTCTCCCTCTAACTACATAGAATTTGTGTGGCGCAGCAATTTCGATAGCAGTTGGCAACTTGTGGACAAATATAGTATCAAATTTGGGGGGGGCTAAAGTGCGATCGTATTAAATGTGCCTTTTTACAATTTTTATAATGAATAGTAAATAACATTTTTTTTGTGTTAATTTTTAATCCACGCTTGTCTTTCTGTTTCTAGAATTTTAAAAAAATATTGTCGACTCGCAAGACATTTAGTATTATCAGGAGGGTCAATATTTGTGGGAGTTGGAAACTCTGCGCGTCTAGTTATCTTTGATACACCGTTCATGCGCTATTGTGTTTTGCCGAATGTACCTGTACGAACTTCAAGAACGCATTTAAATTTTGCGCATACTATAAATAACAAATTCCATTATGATAGATTTGGCTATGTAACTGGTTTGTAGCATCCATTTTTCTAACAGTACACTACAACAGACGGGCTGATAACCCTCCTGATGGAAAGTGGTTACCGTTACGTGTGGATATTTGCAAAACGAATAGCAAGCCGAAGGGTACCTGGAACCTGGTCCCAGCACCAGTACCCAACTAAGGGTTGTTACGGTGGCATAGTCTGGACCAAGAGTGGTAGCCATCCAGCATGTCAGACATTTATTAATCATTTTGTATCTATTAAATAAAGTGTTTTGCATCATATTAAATTATATATTGTTTGTATGCAGATATATCTAATTTTGATATCATTATTATATTAATCATGTAATATGTATTCTATATTAAGTATATAGTAGTTTATTTATATTTTATTTCTAATAGTAGTTGATGATTGTGATTATAACACAGTCTAACCTCTATATAACGACACCGAAGAGACTGTGCATTTTATTGCGTTATAAAGAGTTGTGATTAAATGGAGAGAAATCTGTTATTTTTGTCTGACGTCTTTTGCTGTACCAGTAATTTTTTTGTATTTCAATACTTATTTTATTCATATCTTGCGATATTAAGGCGTCTTGGTGATAAAGGAAGTATATAGAAATGTCCGTGGGCAAGATGACGACAGTCAAATTTATTACAGGCTACTACTAATAAAGCGATAAAAGAATGTACACAGCTACGCAATGTTTACTAATTTAGGCAATTTCAAAAGTACTTTTTTTATTTTATTGTTGTCAATAATGTTGTAAATTGTATCATTGTATGGAAGACAAGCCAAAGCAACCAAGGCCAAGTGATCTTAACGCTTGAGTTTGTTGTTAAATCGAGTGACCACGGAGTTTACACTGTACTTTTATTTTAATTTAGTACACCACCAAAAATCGTATACATAATTTTTCTTTAAAATCTTTGACACTGGGTTGCCTGGAAGAAGATCGCTATAAGCGATAATGCCGCCCATTGTTATAATGCATGTTCTAATGTATTCATATAAATTATCTAGATAAGTTTATAGTGAACAATAAAGAGTTCTCATTCATTCATTCACCTTCCACCAAGTTTCTTAATAATTATAATAATAAGATTTTATGCTGAGTGTGGGCGTGTGCACATGCACATGCACATGCATGTGAGCGACCGCACCGGCTTACTAGGATTTGTATTTGAATTAGTTTTAGTGCTATAAATACTAGATAATAAGGCAAGATCACATTCTAAAAATTACAAAAGAAATATATTTCTCATGTATTTAAATATGTTTCTGAATGTGCTTAGTTTTGAAGACCGTAATATAAAGAATATAAAAAAAGTTTGTTCGTTAGTCTTAGCTTATTATTTAGATTTATGGCTTGGCAGTTAGGCGTTTAAGCCAGATCTTAGTATACAATATAGATTCTTCATTTTCTTAAGCCTATGTGTAGCACAGGTGAACTGTAGCTAATCAGCTAGTGCCATTCAACTGAGTTCTTGTGACCACTCAAAAGGCCACATTTGACTATACAGTTCACGTTTCTCACAAAAACACACAATTACTACTCAAAAACTATCAATATCCTACAACTATTGTTCATTTTAGAGTAATTTTACACATTTTTAGAAAATAAGTCGTGGTAGCGTAGTGGTTAGCGCATGCGCCCCTAAATCGAAGGGCGCGGGTTCGATCCTGACCGGAACGCATGCACCTCTTAGTCAGTTTTCTGATCTAATGTACATATTGTTACAATTACCACATGCTAAAAACGGTTAAGGAAAACGTGATCCAACCTGCACATCGGAATACCATGCGGATACAATAAGTCTGCGGCTAAACGGAAAAAAACCTGCACATCGAGATAACCGATGTGTCAAACCTGCCAAGCCGCCTTGGACAAGCGTGGCGGGTATACTGTCCGTTCCCCCTATAATGGGAGGCCCGAGCCCAGCAGTGGGACATTTATGGGCTGACATTATATATAATTATTAACATCTCCTTTCAGTTTCCGCCAAAAACTCCGTTAGTCTGCTTCATGTAATAAAAAAAAATGGTATCGTCTGCAGGTTCAAGGTGGGACAACAATACCGAAAGCTTCAGCGACAGTCAGAACACGAACTCCTACAACACGAGGAGCAACAACTTCGGCGGCTCCCGCGACAGCAGCTTCAACAGGGACAGCTCCGGGTTCCGCTCCAACGGCTTCCGGGGCGCGAGGGGCGCCCGCGGCGGAAGGGGCTCCGGGGGCAGGGGCGGCGGAAGCGAGGGCCACGGCTACCAGGGCCAGGGCCAAGGGTACGGGGGCCAGGGCCAGGGCCAGAACTTCAGCGTGCCGCCGCCGACGAACTACTACAATATGTATTCGCAACCCCCGCCGCCCCCCCGCTAACTGTGACCCAGCGAAGGTGTGTTAGTTTAATTCACTTAACTGTTCCAGGACTTGATGTAACGGTCGGTCGTGATGTGTGATATATAGACATTGCCACTGAATTTTTCTAAAGAACCTTATATACATGTCAAAAAGTGCGTTCAGTAATGCTCTTTTCTCGCTTTCTTGCGAGAATGCGGAGTGGTCTTTAAGCGATATTTATACTGAGATATGCTGTTGAGTAAAATTTTAGTTAAATACTGTGTTTTAAAGCTATGTTCAATGTGCATCTATGAAAACTTATTTTTGGAGGTGCACCACAAATAAAATCATTTTTTTAAATAATATTAATCAATATTTATTTATTATTATTAATCGATTGCAGCATAATCTCATTTTTCCGAGGCACATTTATGACCAAGGTAAACACTTTGCGGGACACTGTTTTAAAGGAAGAAGAAGATTAATTACTTAAACTTAAAAAGACGACGCTATACATGAAAACCACATATCGCTTCTTTGCTTCAATAACGTGGTATCTTGAAAAACTCAAATTTACAGTACTACACTTTTAAAATTTCAAAAAGATTTTACCCAAACATATTTTACACTTTTTTGTATATTTTTTACAATTAAATTTAGTGTCAATTTACTAAGCTTTTTGAAATATATGAGAAAGTTGTGATAATATGATAAATTTAACAAAATACAGTGAATGAGTGAAATAAGTGAGTATTGGGAGATAAGCAAAGAATATTTATTATATATTCACAATAAATTTTCACACAAAACTGATTCACAAAAGCGCACAAATATATATAATAATAATAAATAAATAAGGCTTGTACATCGAGTTTTTTAGACAACGAGGTTGGCAACTCAGCAATAACCAAGATATAACGCCAATTTTCAGCGCTATATCGGGATTTTGATGTTTATAATTATGATTAAGACAGCTTATTTTAACGTGTAGCTTTGTGTTTCAAAATTAGCAAAACATTTAGACATGAAATAGTGCGATTGAACGCAAAAACGTGGTCTATCAAGTATTAAAATTGTCTTCTATGGAGAAACAAGGTGTAATAATTAAAAACATTCAAATTTAGTTTAATTAAGGCCTAGTAAGCCAATCGGAATATCTTAAAACATGATTTGCAGCAAAACATCTATTTATGTACGAATGTCGCTTACGGTAGATAATTCGGTGGCAATGGTTTTTCATTTCGTTGCTTTAGATGAACAGGGTATTTAACTTTGAAATAATACAATTTTTGGTACAGCGATTGTCCATTATATAATAAATAAATAAATAATATTTCTGTAATTATTTTGGTTAATTAAGTTGATATATTTTTTTTATAAAATAATTTTGTCACAAATTTGATTGCGTTCTTGATCAACAATTGTAATTTTTAAAATAATACCCTGTTTTTAAATGAGCGATATGATAGTTCAAACATATAACTGTAGCAGTCATGAAAACCGTATAAAATATGTATTATAATACATATCATATATATTTTATTGTTAATAATAAGGAGTATGCGTTTATTCTTTATATTTATCTATCGTTTACATTGATTGGTAATGTTAAAAAATATAACTTTGGAAAAAATTACAATGAAAATATTTCGTACGATATAAACGCCGCCATGTTGGCGCGCTGTCACAAGATGGCTGCCGACGTCACACCATATTATTGACAGTGTGAGCGTGGATCGTGACGTCCGATTCAATTAATGCGTCTTCACATTTTAACACTAAGCCATAACTATAATGCAAACAAATAATTAGGTTCTCATAGTTCTGGTCCTATGGAAATAAAGATTTTAAAAATGTTTAATGGGTTTAAAAAATATATATATTAGAACTATTTGTATATTCCTTATTCAATATATCAATATATATTAAAATATGTATAAGTAGTTGAGTACTTTAGGTACAGTTTTTGTTCTCTATCTTTTAACGGTGGGTGATCCCAAAATTTGCAGCTTGCGATGTTTAAGCCTCTGAAAATTATGTCCTGTATGAAGATAGTTAAATACTTAACCTTGAGGTTAGGTGTCACTCTATTCTGACCCTTAAGATCGTGACAGGTTTGGGATAACCTACCTTTGAATACGATATTCAATAATTCGTTACATCAAGTTTAGAGGCAGTTTTATTTAAATAATGTAAGTTATGATGTAATTTCTCAATTATGAGAGTTCCTTTTTGGCCGCGACTTATAAAGTCATTCATTTTCATAAACACACGAAACCTGAAATATATTTCATATTATAGTTTTTTTTAATTAATCATTATCACTGTAATATTGAAATTCGTATTCGGAAACGAATAATGCTCAGTTCATGTCTCTCGTCATGGCTACAGTGTAATATTGGATATTTGTAGTTTAATTAATTAAAAAATAACAAATAATTAACAGTGCGTAGATATCTTGAGGTATCTATGGACATTTAGACCTTAGATATTATTTTTGAATTGTGGACAATTGTTTAAATTGGTGTTATTTTAATGTGATTTTTTATTTGACATATTAGTGTGACCACATTAAAAATGTAGATACTAATTCCGTGGTTTATTCCACTGCTTTTTTATAAGATTAAAAATAATTTTTAATTCGAAACATGTTGCAAATCTAGGCAGTAAGTAATCCTGGTATGAACGCTTTTTCCAGTAGTATAAACAATGTTGTGGAACATTCCTTTATTACTCATTCTGTAATTCAGCAAGGAACGAGATATGGGCTATTTTCTCTGAAACGACAGTTTGTGTATTTTTTCTGTAAACATGTGCAATTCATTCACCGTAATTAATAAAATAGTATATAATTATAATTTGTTTCATTTTTATACATAACCTTGGGTTTCTATGGTATTTATTATAACGAGATTTTGTATGTAATATCTATCAAAATTGAGTGTGTAGCCAGAATGTCATCAATGGGAACTACTAGAGAGGATATTTTCAAGTTTTCGTTAAAAAAAACCCAGTTAAATAGTTGGAAAAAGTAATTATTACAAGGCAAACTAACTATAAAAAAAGTGCGTCGACGCCCGACATAAGATAACTTAGACTAATCTAATTTGAACTATTTAATATTGAAATCGGATTACAGACAGAGAGGAGTCTGTCTACCGCTGCCGTATGCGTGAAAGGGAAACCAGACAGACTGGAGCCGTAACGCGTTACGTAACGAAACGGTTCATTCCCATAAGAAGTTATCACTTCAAAAACATACTTTGAAGATAATAAAATTAAGACTCAAGAAATAAATATTTTCTACATTTTAAAGTCAATTTCCAGATGTAGTTTTCTAGTAACATCATTTCGCGAGTTTTCGCTAAATATATTTATATTGATAGTGGCGAGCGATGGGCGCGTCATTGGAACTAGCATCGCAAAATACTTGAAATCAGGTGTTCATATGATTTTGACGATATAGTAATAACAGAGTTGGGTCCCAGAGTTTTAAACAAACTACTTTCTTCGACAAAAGCTAAATTAAAGGTTAGTTTTGATGGTAAACTTTACTTTATTCCTACATAAATAAACATGATTCCATGACAAAAACAATCAAGATGTTTTCCAATATGATCATCTAATATCATAGAACAGCGCTTAATGTCCCGAGTGGGCTGGCTTGTCAGGGTCCTCATAGCCGATCTGCTCATCGGGAGTGTGTGGCCAGAAGGTGGGCTTGTTGATGGGGTCGATCGCCTGCTCTGGGTACGCGTCGCGGAAGTCCTCCATGGTCATCTGGTCGTATGGCAGCAGAGCCTTGGTCGCGCTAATTTCGTTTTGGTATCTGTAGGGAAAGAATCAAACGAGTTATTTCTTTTATGAGTTATGCCTGAAACAGACAAACAGCCCAGCTCTTGGAAAGTGGTAACTGACCTCTAAGTATGAGTGCAACAACAACAGGTGTCGCTGGCCTCATTAAAATTTTAAGAGCCTTCTTAAGACCTCCCTGGAAAGTTCCTATTGGATATCTCTCTGAACATTTTAGAGAATGGTTGTATAGTTGAGTGTGGTGTAGGACTACTGTGGGAACAGAACAAAAAGTACCGGGCTACTGGAGTGAACTGCTAGTGGTACTAAGGTCTAGGAATATGAGGACTATGGTATCTGCACATAGCAATGTTCAGGGAACTTGGAAAACTGGGCAGTCGGACTCATCACTGCATGGGCCCTTAAAAGGGCATCATAGGTGAGAGTGGCTAAGAGGTGTAGAGAGGTGGGCTGCAGATTCACAGAAGCTGCTTCTAACATTATGCCATTAATCCCTTCCACCCCTGGAGCATGAGCCCTAACGATCTCTATGACAAAGGGAAACATTACGGTGGGGGCCTTGTCTTGGCTCCAGAGTCAGGTCTGAGGTGTGTTGTTACTCACCTCAGGCTTTGCCACAAAGCCGCTATGCAGGTTTGTATTATTATATTAATCAATACCAGTATCTACTTTAATATTTTGTTTTATTTAATATCAATGAAGCAATGAAATTAAATTTGGTCTGCAAAAATTGAACAATTATAGTTCCATAGGCGAAATTGAACTTTCATAGAACTAATGATTAATATTTGAACACATTTAATAAAAAAATATGCTGTAGAAAAATTTATAATCTTGCACAAACAACAGTGTTCACTGAAAAGTTGGTTTTTATTTTGAAATTAGAAATAGACACTTTTAATTTTATTTGTCCTGCTATAGGGGCTGATTTTCTTGCTTATTTTAATTTCCTACCAGACAGGGTATTTACTTCATCATGAAGAATTGACTGGACTAACTGTTCTTGCCTCAGTCTCTAACTTGAATCAACCTAGTATTACTACCATTCAAGAAATATATAATAGATTTTGTCTATATATTATATAAAAATATATTAACCCTCAAGCACCAAGTGTTCCTGTCTCAGAAAAAAGACCTGATGCTTTAGGTGTAAAACCTAAACTGACCTGCATCATAATGTTTAATTTGTCGATATACCTAAGAGAATATACCCATTTCATACAAATCCTATATAAGCAGAGTGAGATAACCATAATAAATTCTTTCATTTTAATTTCAACCAAAAATTTGTGCTACATTAGTCTTTATCTTTGTCTGTGAGTGTCACAAGATACAATTTTGTGGTAAATGGGAATGTCAAGGTTAAAATTTTAATAGAAAAGGTCACTGTCTAGTTAACCACAGCATTCAATGGGCTGCATATTATGTCTCTAGCTAATAGGAAATAATATTGCAGACTTCAAGCCAAAGGGCAACTTTTCAGGAGATAAAAAAACTTTTTTTCGATGTATCTCTGTAACTGAAAATTTGCATTAGACTGAAAGTATTTCCTTGATTACGTGAAATGCTCTTTTTTAACTAACCTACTATTAAGAAAAAAACAGGTCGTGTATCGATAAAAATATAAATGACGGATGAAATAAAAAAAACGCATTTCTTTTATACGCCCCTCTGGCTTGAAGCCTGCGATATGTAATATTTATTAATTAATCTTTACTTACGATGCAATGTTGGCATTGGATGCGTTGATGAATGCTTCAATGGATTTTTTGATCTCTGCCCATTGGGCTTCAACTTTAGCGGTTTGTGTGTCAGCTGGGTATGGGATATTCAAGGCTTCATATTGTTTCTGGAAAGTGTCCACCATACCGGGAATGGGCACGACCTGTTTGTACTGCGCCCAATTAATCTTTGGCGGTTCTGGTGGGTTGGCGAGAACCCTAAAATATATAAAATAGCATTAAAACGATGTTATTGATTTTACTGTAACACACAAAATTTATACTTATTTAAAAGAATAATGTGAAAACAGCAATTATATTGTCTTTTACTTATTTAACGATCCAGGATCTACTAAAAATTATTGGTCCAGCAATGATTATCCAGCAGATCAGCTAAACTTGGTAGCATATAGGTGTGGTAAAAATCACAAAAAATCAGCGAAATTATGAGAATTATGTAACCTTTGCCTAAACTAACCTTCGAAGGTAGCCATCGGATCTGACTTTGAAGATAGCAAGATTCGCTTTCTGCTCGGGCGGGACCCTCTCAGCAAGAGCCGACCAGTTTACGGAGCTTTTTGAAATTCTTTTTGCCATTTTTCGGCGATTTTCTTAAACTAAAATTATAGGAATAATAAGAACTGTCACAGACAGACGAGACAGGGTATCCACGCAGGGTTACCAACTACTGAAAATATTATCCCTAAGCTAAGCACAAAACCCTAAATCACCACATGTACTTGAAGAAACCCTAAAAAGCAACGTAGTTTTTGTAATTTTCTTTATTTAACCCCTAAATTTAGGGTGACTCCTAAGTTGTTGATCTCCAGATTTCAGATTAAATTTACGAAAGCCCCCATTTTTGTCAACATAACGTCTCTAAAATGATAAGTTCCAGTGGAGAACATTTCAGAAAGTGCCCCATGCATATTTTGAATGACAAAAACAAAGGATATGTCCGTGTCGGTCCACGCAAAGTGAAGGGTTTTGTATCTTTTTACGCAAAGCCCTTTAAAAACGGAGGAGGTTTTTGTTGTATTTTTTAATGATTTAATGAGAAAACCAAAAACCATTATAGTTATTGTATAGAGACCTGTGTAGATTTAACTTTTACTAGCAATTTTACGGCATCTCTAATATTTTATGGCATTTTTAGGAAGTTTGAAATACGTAAAGTAAGTAATAGAATACGTTCCCAATTCCTAAGCGCTAAAATTTTCGTCCCCAAAAATTGCCTCAGAAAAATCTTGGTGCCAAAAATACCCGACGGTAAAATAAAACTCAAAATGGGGTTACACCTTGAATCTGGAAACCCTGGTTACAGAAAAAGTCAAACTAGAGTGCTATCTATCGTTGAATAGTCATACACTTTAGTCATAGTTTATAAACTTGGGTAATAGATGACGCTAATAAGTGAATCATGTCCTGGAAAGGATCGAAGATGGAACAATACACTTCCCTATAGAAACCATATCCGGGAACATATTCGCCTGACTTAAAGACCTAATTGCCAAGCCATAAATATTAAAAGAAGAACATATTCGCGGAAATATCCATTAGTTCTAACTTCTATAACTAACTAGTTCCACTGGTTCAGATGTTTTGTTTCGGTCCATGTCTTGAAATCAGTGTCCATAATTAAATAGATCCCTACAGTTCGAGGATTTAATCAATCAATATCTTCATTTGATTTGCAAGAATGTAGTTTATACAGCACTGTACATTCTACCACAGTGGTTGGTATACAAAATGACTTAAATACCAACATTAAATTTACATAAATATTCTAATTCCGAAACATATCAAATAAGCTTTTAATACTTTAAATAAATAAAAAATCAAAATTGAAATGCATAGCCAAGAGGCAATTTATACATTCTTGAAAGTAAAATATTTAGTTGATTTACCTTCATACTTTTGTATAATTATTTGTATATTCTATCACGTTTAGAAAATTATTTGTTTTAAACGAAATGGGACACTTAACGGGAGTCAAGGTCATAAACGAGAGAGAAAGTAAAATCAATTATTTATAAATCAATATTGTCGTCCTTAACATAAATTATTATTTTAATTGCACAACAGAAGACGGCACGTTTCAGCTATACTCCTAATATCGTATTTGCTCTGACTCGGTCGGCATATATTTAAAATAAGTCAATTAAACTTTACGGGGTTCTATATATTGAACTCTAAGAACCATTATATGAAATAGAGAGGGAGAGAGCGAGAGAGAATAATTGTGATTGCCTTCCTGTACAAACATCGTCGCAAGACACTAAGCACACTTCGACTTGATCAGTTGTAAATGTTAAAACAAACATTCTTTCGTAATTTTGGAACCTTCGACTATTAGAATGTTTTCGAGAAAACTTATCGATAGTGTAATAAATAAAACAAATTAAATTTATTAAAATGATTTATTTTAGCTTTGGTTTCCTATGTAGGTATTTATTTACAGTGTAAAGCCATTCGTGTAAATAATAAATAATGTTCACTCTTAAAGCAATACAACTATTATTTAAATTAACAATAATCATGTAAATTAAAGAGCTTTTAATTATAACTATTGGACTGGAAAAATATTTTATCTAAATCACTAATTAACTTTTAATTTTTTTTTAGAAGTAAATATTGAATAATTTAAAATAATTTTTATCTATAATAAATTAATATGTAGTATTGACGGTTGTTCATATTGTGCAGCTAATATTTTCTGATATAATATAAGTTACGACTCATTTATTATTGATCGAAAAAGTAGGTATTATTTGAAAGAAGCACCAGGGGAAAGCCGTACCCCTGTAACAGTAGTTTAATGGCCGTATAATTCCTATATCTTACTATCTTACCAACCACATTCATTTGTCTTACTTACATTGTTCTTTACTTAAAACTTGATATAAGCTCCATACAAGTAATATCAAAATTCAACCTATGGTAGGGCAAATGAATGAATAGTGAGATATACCGGCCTTAAGCCAAATTGAAGGATTTCTAAGATTTATACCAAACGAGGAGTTCATGCGGCTCGAAAAACAATAAAAACGAAAAATAATCTAAATATTTATTTTTAACCTGTATCTATTATAAACTATTTTTTCAATAAAGCACAAAACACATCCTTTAATGCAATATCAAGAAATTCCAAATTTGCTTTAGGAGATAATAATCTATGATATTATAATATGACTCTGGCTGAATGCACAAACTGTGCCAAGCCAAAATTGAACAAAGAAAGTGGTTTGTTTTTAACATTGTTTGTATTTGTTTTTATTCGGGATTCACGTAAAAGCTACTGGGCCGATTTTAACGCGGTTTTCGCTGATCGGTAGTAAATTCCCGGGCTTAAAACCTGCGGTACTTTATATCCCGATAATAAAAGAATTGTCTTGGTAGAGGTTTAAATTAGCCAGGTCGAAAAAAATATTCCGATGCGAAATTTTCACTGAACGTTAATATCTTAAGTAAAACAATTTTAGTTGCGTATGCTTTTTGTAACAACTCGAGTAAATCGAGTTTTTACGGGAATTTTCGGGATTCATGTATTTTCATACTATAAAATCTATTACCATGCTAAACAAAAACTCTGATTTTATATTTAGGAAAATAACTGTAGCCTTTGTTACTTACCCAATATGGATAAATTTGCGGACAAATGCTAGTTATTATATAATCAGAGTGGTTAAAAACTATTCAAATCTAATTGATAATGTTATTGAATCTACTAAACAAGAAATAAATTATAACCTTTGGTGCTTTTAAATAATTTACGTCGTAACTTCTGCAACTTCGCCCTTCTTTTCCGATCATAGTACAACACATCGACTGATGTTTCAAATTATAAACATAATTAATTAAATAATTAGGTGCGATTGTAATCCTAATTGACTTTTTCATTCAGTCTTTTCTATGAATTACTGGTAAAATTAACTATTATACTATTATTAAGTTCAGCAAAATAAATTTCTAGGGTTTATTGTTGGATTATAGCAGACAGGCCCAGTTGGTGGAAAGTGGTAAAGATATTTGAAGGTGCTCCCAACGTGCTGTCAGCCTCGACTGGACCCAAGCCAGGAATATCAGAACACAACTCAAGATTGTTATGGCGGCATGCTCTAGGGCTCCAGGGCCCCAAGTATGTAACTTACATAAACGAACCATGCTAGTGCGAGTCAAGATTCATTCACTCATTCAACTGAAGATGCTCTGAAATTCATATTAAGTTAGTCTCGGTCAAGTCAAGATTGATTCAATTTTGATCCGAGAACCAATACAATAAACTATTGCAGAATACCAAAATCAGATCGAATCTCAATTTGTGGTACAGACTCGGGGCTCAAGAGTAGTAGCAATAGACAGGCAAATACCATACCACCTTACAATATATATCTATCCTTCTCTAATCTTTATCATCCATATTATTGTAAGATAAATATAATACAAAAAATACTTAACACAATATAATTGGATTATAGAATTAATTTCTATAATGTAAACAGTTTTACGAAAATATATTACTATGTTAAGAAATTGTAGTATTACAACGACAGGAGAAATTCATAATTAAGAGAAGGCTTTTGATTTAATTTAAATATATTTTAATTGATATGGAATAACATAATTCTAGAATAATTAGTTTTCCCCTAATTAACAACCCACTTTCTACATTATCTGTATGTATAATGCTTTCACCACTTTTATACAGATTTAATTAAGCAAATTATTTATAATCAAAACAAATTGTTTAAATAACGCCCGTAACTTTATTTTGTTGAACTGAAGGATGACTTATTGCGGATTTCTATACCTTACTCTCCATTCTTATACGTTAACCTCGGTGAAAATTTCATATTATTTAGGTTAAACTAATATAATATTATTGGCAACCTATTTAATAATTAGCATTCAGTCAATTTACTCAAGATATTAAGAAAACTTATTTTTTTAACCCATACAATAATAATGATATTATTTTATTATCTATAAAATTACAAAACAAAAAAGTAAGATATCTTAATGTTTTGAATAAATTAAAAAAGTGCCAACAATGTCATATTTCTTCTATATGGTTTTTATGTCAAATACAGTGTAAACTCCATGTAACGTCACTTACTTGATTTAACGACAAACTCCTTAAGCGTCGAAATCACTTGGCTTTTGTTGATTTAGTTCCATACAATGATACACTCTATATAGCATTACACCCGCTCTCAATAACGACAACAATTAAAAAATAAAATGACCTTTTAAGTTACCAAAATTAGTGAATACTGCGTAAGTGTGTACGTTCTTTTATCGCTTTATTATCCTAGTCCTGACCTCGGGGGCCGAGACATGGACACTGACGGCAGGATTGGTTCACAAGTTCAAAGTCACTGAACGGGCTATGGAGCGAGCTATGTTGGCTCTTATGGATAAAATTAGAAATGAGGATATCTGTAGGAGAACCAAGGTAACCGACATAGCTCACAAAATTAGCAAGTTGAAGTGGCAGTGGACCGGTCACGTCTGCCGCAGGACCGATGGCCGATGAAGCAAACGAGTCCTGGAGTGGAGACCAACCCGATGGACTGACGACCTAAGCAAGGTTGCCGGTAGGCGCTGGCTGAGGAAATTGGAGGAGAGGGTTGAGTGGCGCCGTCTTGGGGAGGCCTACGTCCAGCAGTGGACTGCAAATGGCTAACGACGATCCTAGCCCGTAATAAATTCGACTGTTGGCGTCATGCATACTGCACCATCTAAGAAATTACGTAATTTATAAGTACTTCCTTTATCACCAAGATGCCTCAATATCGCAAGATATGAATAAATAAGTAAAAAAATACAACAAAATTACTGGTGCAGCAAACAACGTCAGACAAAAATAACACACTTCTCTCAATTTCGACACCTCTCTATAACACCATAAAAGCACAGTTCCTTCGGTGTCGTTATATAGAGTTTACACTGTATTAACAAATATTATTAACGAGTAGTAAAACAAATGTAAAAGTAATATATAGCAACCCGGCATAAATTAAGTATAAAATCTTAACTATTAAATAAACATAAAGGAATGCAATGTTCATTTTTTATGAAAAAGTAAACATTCTATAATAATGATATTTTAGTTAAGTATAAAAGGTAATTAAAACTTTGGTTCTGGAAGAATCTTGTAATTATTATTCACGACATTTGTTCATAGCTAATATTATAAAACAAATATCATGAAGCTAGCTCCTTTCTTATTATAGTTTATTTTAATTTACACTTATTTGTAATACTTATATTATAATTATTTACATACATTATACAATCATGATTTTTTTATACAATTTTTAATATTTTCCCAAGCTTTTAGAATTACAATAATTATTTTAAAATAACAATAATTATTCATATAAATCAATCATCAGATAAATATATACATTGTATATTGCCAATCAATATACGCTCATATTATGAATAAACTATTAATTTATATGTAAATACAAATTAATAGTTGTATATTGTATATTGAAATGTAATGTTTATTATAAATGTTTAGTATTTATGAATCACCTCTATGTATAAGTAATCAAATTTGTTTAATCATACAAAAATCTCAAACATCGATAATAAGTCTACTTAAAAGATAACTAATAAAGACTCATTTAAAATATTTTACTAAACAGGTGATAAATGTATGTGTTGTGATTAACATATAACAGGCGCTTCCAGAGTAGCGTTTTAAACGAACAAGCTCGTTTTCAAAGCTCGTGTTTGATGCTGCTTTGATGTGCTTAAAAAGCTCGTATAGGCCAGAGCCACGAGAGATTGCTCTCTACCATCTATCATAGTCATCTAACTTGTAAAGCGACGTTGGCTTTTTAAATCGCGCATATGCCAAAAGCACCGTATTCGCGAGAAAAAACACGCTAATCTGAAAACGCCCTTATAACTGAATAAGTGAGTGAATGAACGATTGGTGTATAAAACGAAAATGCAAAAGAAAAAACGCTCAAGGTAAGGTCAGGTAACATCAGGATCTCCAGATTGGGAAATTTTCGCCACAAAAGTTTAAGTTTGTGGCAAATAATTTTTGGGGTACATGTAAAATTTTATCACTTTGTAAAATTTCGAGCCAAGTTTAAAAATTAATGGATCCAATAAAAACGGCTAGATGACTTGTTACTTCTGGCTAATAAACTACTCATTAAATCGTGAAAATTTGCAAAATTCAATCTAGATTCCCTGCGTATATACCTCTGCAATTAGTGCTTTCTTTGTAATCATTATTTAACGGTTTTAAATGCGATTTCAATTCGATTCCGGTTTTGAAATAAATTGCGATATAAAAGTTAAATCGTTGTTTAAATGAGCCTTCAAATTACGTCAATACAAAAAATACAAAATATCGCTACCATACACACAGAGTAGAAAACAATTAACAGCGCCATCTATATGTCAAAGCATAGCCCCCGAGATTCATAAGTTAGCAGGCTGGTCTTTATCCTTCAGAGGATTTCTTTTATCCCCATAATGGGGGGAATTCGAAGAGTGTCCCATGGTTCTGCTACCCCATGTAGTTCTTCTGGTCACCGCGTTATTTTTGCAAAATTTTAACAAGTTAGCATAGGCCGCTCTGTACTGCCTATTCGTTGCCGCGTAGATCAACGGATTGACTACACTGGAAGCCCATGCCAGTATGGATGCTATGATATGTAGCCATGGGTAAGTTATATCATCGTCAGCCACGTTCATAATCATCAATGGTAAGAAACAAGCGAGGAAACACAAGAAAATCGTCAACATCAGCGTAGTTAGGCGAGAGTCCTCTTCTTTCTCTTTGGCAGTTTGGCCACTCAGTTTGCTGTAAAAATACAACGCTTTATAAGTTTTGTTATCTCTGTCTTGGTACAATAAGCACTGAGCAAAATTAAGTTTGTCATAGGTGTAAGGTAATTAAGGATGTTTAGTTAACGAAAAATTGCTGCACAAGAAATGCTTTCCATACGAAATTAGGTATTGGACAACCTTCCGCAATTAGGCAGGAGCATTAAAAAGTGAATTAAAATCAAGTACAATGCGTTAATAATTTTAACTATATTATCTGACACACACGGCAGTGGAAGAATATTTAATTAATGGCCTTATTCAGAGAATTAAAGTAAGTTTAAACGCTTCTTTAAGAACTTTAAAGAAGCGTCCAAACTTACTGTGATCAAGATGAATAATACGGTAAATATTTAAAAAATACAGAATTTGGGATGCACACATGCTACAAAAAATCGAACATTATTTCCATATAAAAGCCCAAGCGTTAAAATAAGATTGATTGATGAAATTATTTTTATTTCTGTTCAAATTGTAGTAGTTATGTAATTGATTTTTGACTGCTTTTACTTGAACTAACTTATGACTTTATGGTTTGTACACATTATATAAGGCTGCGAAATTTTTATGATCAAAAAAGTATCTAAAGTAAACGTGCATGTATGAAGAGGTTAATGAAAGTAGATGAAGCGAAGGTTGTTTGTCAGGATCTTTATAAGTGGAGATCCATAGTCTCTGCCTACCCCCATAGGATAAAAGCGTGATAATATGTATATAAAAAGAACCTCAGTTCACTTGACTGTTTATTACCCATTTAATTTAAAAAAGTTGAATCGAATCGTTATTCCCCTAGACGTATTCCTTTCGTTTGAAATTGGTGAAAAAATTTAGTATAAAATGAAACCACGCTATTGATTAAGAAAAATATAAGGTATTTAATTTTTAATAGGTTATGTTTTATGACTTTGACACGTGTAAAAAAGGCGCCTGATATTCTCGTCGGTAGCATTGTATTTTCAGAGGGAGCATGCACAAGGCTGACTCGCACACGGACGCATGTTTGTGGTGTTGGACAACGGAGTACAAGGATTGTTAGCCACAAACAAACACATAATACGACATCGATATCTCACCCACATACACACCTGCGGCCTTCGAGTTTCCTCTTACTCTCCCTCACCCGCCAATATATGCAGGAGTAGGAGACGATGATTACGACACATGGTAACGCAAACCCGAACACGAACAGATACTTCTTCGGTGACTTGCCATCCTTGGGTAAGATGGTGCAGGAGAATGTGTTCTGATCTAGGCCCAGTTGGCCCCAAACTCCTAGAAGTGGTGGTATCTGAAAAAAAAAAACAGAAAAATATGTATTTATTAATAGTTTTTGGCGGGAACTGAAATTGAACGTGCTGTGCCGTTTTATTTTCTATAAATCTCTACAATAAAAAGCATCGTTGCTGTTAAACAAATTAATGCACTATTTGATCCTTTTTTTATTGCAGGAGTTCAGCAGACAAGCAGATGGGCCATTTGATAGAAAGCAGTTACCATCGCCTATGAACATTTGCAACACCAAAGGTGCTACAAATGCGTTGCTGCTCTCTTAAGGGAGACTGGAACCTGGTCACTAATGCCGGAACACAACTCGTTGTTATGTCGCCATACTTTAGACCACGGGTGGTAGCCATCCAGTCGGGCAAATGCCCTACCACCTGGCTGTGGGTGGTTAAGTCGCCTGTTACGACAGGTCGCAGGAAATGGTATTGTTTCTCCGTTCCTGCACGGATCCCTTTAACTGATACAATGTACGACATATTTATGTCGGCATAAATTGATGGATGCAGAAGTCGCGGAAGGCCACGACACACCTTCCATGATCAAATTGACATGTACTAGCAGAAGCTGATGTCAGGAGCCTTAAGAACAGACGAGCGTGCATGACAAGAGCTATGAATGTCAAAGAAACAAGTGAGGTGTGTAAAAATAAGCCTGAATGGCGCTCTGTTGTTCGTGCCTATTCCGCAAGGGACCTGGCGTGAAGTTATGTATGTATGTATAAATTGATATACTTGCACAAAATCTAGGGAGCAATGGCGTTTTGCAAGAGATAACAAGTATCTCATTTGACTTGATTGTCTACTACGCTATTACACCTATACGTATATTGAACTGTTAACATTAATAATTTAAATCCACAGCCAACACATGATGGTTGTTTAGTCGCGGACCACCCCGCACGAATACGTATGTATGTTAGGAAGTAATAATTAAAGGTAGTTAAGTTCAATCACCATTTACGCGTGTAATGTGTCGTTTAGGAGTTGAACTGTAAGTTTTACGTCTCTTGAATAATTCATCGTTTCTGTGCGGTCTCATTGTTATTTTGGACATTGAATTAATACAGTGTTTATTACTCGATGACACTGTAGCTTTGTATGGTAATAAAGACTAAAGAGGAAGTCTGTTATGTATGTATGACATTAATGTATGGTGATGAATTAATTAAAGATTTAGTAAGATCGCATTAGTCATTATTATATTTTTTTATTGCATGAGTTCAGCAGACAGGCAGATGGCTTGCCTGATGATGAAACTGATGAGTGGTTGCCATCGCCTATCGACATTTGTAAAGTGCTACCATTGTGATGCAGCTCTCTAAAGGGAGAATGGAACCTGGCCAATAATGTAGGAACATAACTCAAGGCTGTTATGGCGACATACTTTAGACCAGGGGTGTTAGCCATCGAGACGGGTAAATACCCTACCACCTGGCTGCGGGTTGTTTTGTCGCCTCTTACGACAGGCCGTCCGGCCCTAGGAAATTGTATTCGTCCTCCGTTCCAGCACCGATGAAAACTTTAGCTCTTTAGATGGAATGAATATATAAAGTAATACAATAAAAGAAAGCGTAACTTCGTTATATTGTATTCTACCCATAGTCCCTTAATATTAATGAATAATGAGCCTAGGTCACCGTCTTCTAAAAGTAAACACTTATAAATTAAATACTAATTTTCTACGTGATTATATTTACGAAACTTGTATTAACTTATGGATACTTATGGAGTTAATGTTCGTATATGAGTTTCACTTGACTGGTGGTACAAGTTTTAAAACGTAGGCAATTTTGTAAAAAGTCGTTATACTTAAGCATTAGACAGAATAAAAAGATGTGTAATTTTTTGTTATTGAAAGTTTTACGAAATTTTATTATATGTACATAATTTACTTTACATATAAAATATTAGGATAATTTATTTTATATGGTTAGAGATCTTTTTATGGTTAGTTTTATTCTGATGTAAATAATTTCTTGTATTTATATAATCCTAGTTCAAGATGTTTTAGATAATATATATTAATAATAATAGCTTTAGAAATAAGTTATTTTATACTTTTTAGTTTTTGAAGTCGATTTTTTTAAACGAAGTTTTTTTGCAGTAGCCATAAAAATATTTTACCCTTGCAAATTACGGATAAACAAAAACACGATTCTGTTCATTAAATTATAAATAGGACAAACCTGTACATAAAACTTTCTATTATGAGAGATAGAGTTTTTATATAGAGAATCAGTAAAAATACGAAGCAGATGGTCAAAAAATGTCCGAGAGAAGTTTTGGAAAGACAATAATGATAAAAGATTTTTTAAAGAGTTTTTATACCGAAAACTGGTGTTATCTGTGCAGGAACGGAGAAAGAATATAATTTCCTGCGTTCGGGAGGCCTGTCGTAAGAGGCAACAAAATAACCCACAGCCAGATGGCAGGGTATTTGTCAACAACCTTAAGTTGTGTTACAGCATCAGTGAACAAGTTCCAGTCTCTTAAAAGAGCAGCAACGCATTTGCACCTTTGATGTTGCAACTGTCCACAGGCGATGGTAATTGCTTTCCATCAGGCGAACTGTCTGCCTGTAGGCTGACCTTATGCAATAAAAAAAACTGGGTGATAAAAAATAAAATAAAATTTAAAGTTATGGGAGTAAAGTCACGAGGAATCTGTACTAGTCAACGTTTTGAAAAAATATATTCTAAACTTCATAATATAATAAAGACTATAAACATCTAACAATAAATCTGAATGTTTACATCAGAGATTTTGTTTACGCTAGTTTAATTTTGTTTTAAAACAACTAATTTTAACTTTTATAGTTTTCTTATTGAACTGAAAGCAACCTGAAAGTTATTTGTAATTGTACCAGGGCATATAACTAGGCCAAACAAAAAGGCGTCGTTCGCGTAAGCTTTCACGCTATTATTCATATTGAGTTAGAGTAAGTTTATGGTATTCTTTGGGGTTCTTAAAGAATACTTCAGACTTACTCTAATTCAATATGCATAAGACCGAAAATCATCGTCTTATATTAAAAAAATGTCATTGTTGTGCATGAGCCAGAGAAGGTTTCTGAATTGGTTCACAAATTGTAATATTTGTAAATAATATGTGTAAGTATTATAGTATAGTTGTATTGGTACCAACGTATTTTTTGTAAGGAGTACAGCAAACAGATACACCGCTCACCTGATAGAAAGTGGTCACTATCGGCTATGGACGTTTGCAACATCAGGGGTGTCGCCAACGCCTTGACGTCCTCTAAGAAGTTATAACGCCTTTCTTAAAAAACCTATGTCATAGCGCAAAGGGGAAACCTTGGCGAAAACTTCCCTTCCCAGGAAGGGAGGTACACCAGATATGTCTTCAAAGCGCTTTCAGCCTAGCAGAATTTTATGACATCCTTTTTGGAAAGTAAAGCCTCATCTGGGAGATCATTCTAAATCCCCACGTTGTACACGAGAAACGGTCTTGAGAATTGTTGCGGGTATACCACTATATTTCACCTATACCGTAGTATATGTGAATTAATAGTGGTGAAGCCCCCCGCTTGCGGATTATTTATTTATGACTATATTCATAAAAAAATATCTAACACAAGCCAATTCAAATAATTTTTTTTTTAATCAAAAGAAGTTCTACTGGAGAACACTTTTTAAAGGTCATATATAAAGGTTAAAATTTATTTTCACTTCCTATTCTATGTACACCGCTTCGCAACGTGTTATTGATATTAAGGAGAAGAAGCGGCAAGAAACTCCCCAGCAACACTAGCAAGAATTTTTTTTTCCTTTATATTTCTTATTCTATTTATATCTCACGTGCTTTTTTTATACGTTTTATACAGGTGTATGTTACAGAATTACTTTCGAAGACTTAATGGAGTTGTAGCAAACAATGGATGAACTCAGTAATACAGTAAGAGGAAAGAAGAATATTATCTTCTTCTTCTTATATAGAAAAATGAATGTTTGTATGACTTTTATAGAATCATAAACTATAGATCCGATTTTGATGAAATTTTGTGTTGTTTGAGTGGGTCCCGGGATGGTTTACAGCCACAGAATGGAAGCTTTTTGTGTCAAGGAACAAAGTCTTTTAGGAATTCAGAAAATAGGCGGTACGAAGTTCACTGGATCAGCCAGTTATTGGTATAATAATGTCGAGACTTGCTAAAAGTTTGTACTGCAATGTAATACGTGCATGGATAAAAATTTTCAAAACGCTCCCAGTCTATGACATACCACCCTTAGGATGTTCCCTAATTCGGGACAATTAAACTCATATTATAAACATGGAAGTGCAATGAACTAATTCCGACTTCCTTCGTGTCAGTTTGTTTGTTTAATAGACCTTTTGGAGTTTATTCGTGAAACAGGCTTATTTTGTTGTTCCATGAATTTAATAATATTTGATGTATGGTTTTAATTCTTGGAAAATGGATATCATATACTGAATCCTGGAAGTCCAGACAGTGATATGTTGTATATGGAAACTGTTCTATGACTATTTTCGGATGTTATTTGAATTATAAAACTTTTGAAGGGATTTTAAATGTGAATTTATGATGGAGGTCCGGGCATTTTTTTTAAACAAATTCATAATTATGTAATAGAAAGAGAGAGAGAGAGAGAGCACTTTATTGCGCACCAAAATATACAATTACGCGATCTCTTCCAGACAACCGAAATGAAAGAGATTTGAATCAGGCGATATAGGTGGTGCAGGAAAACAGCAAAAGATACATCAAACTAATTTAAGAATCAAATATAGGTATATAACTACTACAGGTTCCGGCAGAACTGTGGTAGTACCTTTGCTTAACCTCAAAAATAAAAATCTAGGATCCTATCCCAGCGCCCCCTACCGGTTACAATTATGAATCTAAATAATCCGGGGACTCACTCAAACATACAAAAAAACATCAAAATCGGTTCCGGATATTAGGAGGATACTTGAATCCGATCCCAGCGCCACCTAGCGGTTACATTCGAGAATCTAAATAATCCAGGGACTCAGGCACCAAAAAATTCATCAAAATCGATAAAGTCGTTCTCAAGTTATGCGCGTACATATATTTCTACGATTCATTCTTATTTACACAGAAGACGTGCAATACTTGTCTGCTGTTGGATACAGCCCTTAGAATGTTTATCTCTATCTCTGCCTTTCAGAGCATCACGTGAAATCAACTGGACGGATTTAAATAAAATTCCACATAGATCATCTAGCTTATATCCAGAGTCAACACTTAGGATACTTTTTATCCCAGATATATATATATATATCACACTCTTTCAGAGTTGGTCTGAAAGAGAGTGTCGGAGTGAAGGTAAGGAAAGGAATGATCCGGTGGTTCGGGCATGTGGAAAGAATGAATGATGGAAGAATGACTAAACAGATATATATCGTGTACTAGCAGAAGGTGATGTCAGGAGCCTTAAGAGCAGACGAGCGTGCATGACAAGACCTATGAATGTCAAAGAAGCAAGTGAGGTATGTAAGAATAAGCCTGAATGGCGCTCTGTTGTTCGTGCCTACCCCGCAAGGGACCTGGCGTGAAGTTATTTATGTATAAATAACGTTTCTGTGAGATAAACTAATATAGACAAACGGTGGCGCTATGTTCGCGCAATTGTCGTAAAAAGTTTTTTGTTTCACGTATTAATATATAGATAATTGTCATGCCACGGGCGCGCCGCTGGAGTTAACAGAAAACAGAGTTACAGAAATCAGGCAAACTTATCATTGAGATGATAGTGTACAGCGATTTTGACGAGATAGTAATAGCAGAATTGGGACTCAGTTCTTTTTATTATAAGCTTTTATTTAACTTGCAATGGATGTACCTATATGTATGAATGTATGTAAGTTCGGATGGAATCTTGCAAGTTAAATTTGACCAACTTCCCGGTTTCCGATTGAGCTGAAATTTCGCACGTGTTGGAATCTTATTTGTTATTGTAAAGTAATCATATGACGGAAGTAGTCAATAACCGGATAGAGTATTCATTGATGTAGTAATCGGAAGTCGTATAACCGGATGTCAAAGTAGAAGCATTTATTACCAAGCCAACGGATATCGAGGATATTGAAAAGGGAGTAACCGGAAGTTGGAAGTTATACGGGTGGCGGAAGTGAAGTGGCGCCAAAGTATTACAGGATGGTGTTACTGCAGACGCATTACGAGGATCTTATAAATACTCGGTGTTTGGGCAAAGGGGGACTAGTCTACAAACGATAGTCAACGAGTCTACAGCTAGTCTACAAACACACATACATAACTTCACACCAGGTCCCTTGCGAGGTAGGCACGAACAACAAAGCGCCAGACATGCTTATTCTTACACACCTCACTTGCTTCTTTGACATTCATAGCTCTTGTCATGCACGCTCGTCTGTTCTTAAGGCTCCTGACATTACCTTCTGCTAATACATGATCAATTTGATCATGGGAGGTGTGTCGTGGCCTTCCGCGACTTCTGCATCCATCCACTTTTGCATTGTATATCTGTTTAGTCATTCTTTCATCATACATTCTTTCCACATGCCCGAACCACCGGAGCATTCCTTTCCTTACCTTCACCCCGACACTCTCTTTCAGACCAACTCTCTTCCTTACTTCGGTATTACGATGTACGTCTACAAACAGTCTGCAACTAATCTACAAACAGCAATCTACCACGACAGTCTTGGACAAAGACCGCATATTGTGGTCGATAATAACTGTTCAATAATTGCAGTATTCTTTAAGGGCAAATTGCTGCTCGACACCTGAAAAGCGTGGAGACAACTCTTGGAGTTGTCTTAATATTTCTGTGTATTATTGTGCTTTATTTAATATTGTATTTAGAATAATACTAGTGTAACAAACTTTGATTAAATTATTCCAGATTATTATTAACACGTATATGTATATCAATAAAATGGTACCATGGAGCTGATCTGATGATGGAGTCGGAAGGTGGCCATAGGAACATAGGATCCTGTACTAAACAAGATAGACCCGCCGTGTTTGGGCTCTTTGTACTTGTCTTGGCTAGCACTCTGCTGCTATATTATCCAGGATCTCAAAAGCTGGTATATAGAAACCTTTTTAAAAGCTTATTCATACTGGATCCGTCGCAACGTGCTTTTCAAATTACGGTGACGTCACACAAGGATCTACCTCAAAGAAGGGTTATTTGGTTCGATCCGATTATAGATAAATGTTTTGTACTTGTTTTGATTTCCACGAATAATATGTGGGTTGGCGTTAGTATGGAGGGTTTTACGTCACGCACCCGATTGATAGCTCGATCTACATAGTTTTATTGCGGAATTTGAATAGTTCATGATTTTGATACAAATATAATGTTCACGTGAGTGTTGGATTATATCATGGAAGACTATAAGGTGACTAACAATAGCTGCATCGATAATATTGTGGCGAGTGATGGTGGAACAATCTAATTAGTTTAAGAAATTTTGGCAAAAGGTAGAAAACTGGAAGGAAAAGACGAGGACGGATATACATTTTAGAAAAGGATAGGCGATGAACGAAGTTCGGTAAGGAAAAGACGGAGATAGATAGATGTTTAGAAAGGGACAGGTAGTAAATAAAAGAATAACGAACAAAATATCGAAATTGTGGGTTCCAGAAGATTCTTCCGGGTATATAAGGCGCGCCTACAGGGCAGTTTAGAGTTGAGTTCAGTTCAAGACAGCGAAGCGACAAGTGCGATTGGAAGAGAAGTTTAATAGAAGACAGTGACGAGGTAAGTGGTGAATTTAGTGGACAGTTAAATAAAAGAGGAGTGTAGCGTAGTCCGAGACACGAACCAGAAGCTACACGCGGTAATATCGGAGGTGAGCATTGCAGTAGCAGGAAGTGGTCTACGCAATATCGGCGACGGTATTGTGAGTGAGACTTTATTGTCGGTACAGTGCATCGTTAGTAGTAGTTGCGTATAGGGGCAACCCTGCGGAGAGACATTACGCGCGGCTGTGTAAGTCAATAAAAGCTTATAGCTAAAAACTAGTGTTTCCTTCCAATTCTAAGTGCGTACCTCCGCTCGCACGTTTCCCTCAGAGGGTGCCGCCTGTAAAATGCCTGTCCGGTATTTTATAGTGCACACGGGTACGCGAGCCCGAGGTCCTCGACGCGGCCGCTGTTACTTTCCCTTTGCTCCGTGACAGTAGTGTCCCCCCTTCTCCCCATCCCCGCATCCTCCATCTTTACTCCTTCCCACATACCACCATCCATTCCTGGTTTCCCTATATAGGTTGTGTAGGTCGGGCGGCAGCCGCTACATTTAAAACCAATACTCGCCACATCATTTATGGTCAGTACTAGGAATGTTTTGGGTATGGCTAGGGCGTCGCCGGAAAACGACGCGCAGGCACATCGCCCTACACCTGCGACAAGTGGGCAAGGGCTACCGTGTCAAGGGCGGGCACGGCTAACGACGCGAGTCCACACTCAAATTAGGAAACTCCGCTTCGCGACGTGGAATATTGGCACGCTGACTGGACGTGCAAGGGAGTTGGCTGAAGTACTCTCCAGGCGGAGGGTGGCCGTGGCGTTCTTGCAGGAGACTCGGTGGAAAGGCTGCAGATCCCGGTTCATTGGGAATGGCTACAAGCTGATCTATACGGGTGCTCCTGGTGGGGAAAACGGGGTTGCTGTAGTGCTCTCCGAGGAGTTCCAAAACAATATTCTGGAGGTGAAACGCTTCAGCGACCGGCTTATGGTCGTGTCGGTTTTTATCGAAGGGGTTGTGACCCATTTGATAAGTGCCTACGCGCCACAGGCTGGTTGTAGCGACACTGACAGAATGAGGTTTTGGGACCAAATTGGGGATGTGCTACGTGGCATCCCGTTATCACAGGGGGTCGTTTTGGGTGGTGATCTTAACGGTCATGTGGGTGAGAAGTGGGAGGAATTTGAGCGTGTTCACGGTGGCTTCGGATACGGAAGCCGCAACGCAGAAGGGGAGGACATCCTCCGATTGTGTGCGGCTGCCGATCTTGCCATCGTGAACACGTATTTCAAAAAGAAATCCGAACACTTAATCACCTACAAGAGCGGGAGGCATGCTACCCAGATCGACTACCTACTCACCAGGAGACACCACATCGGCAAAGTAGCCAACTGCAAGGTCATACCCGGAGAGAGTCTCACGGCACAACACCGTCTCCTTGTCATGGATCTCTGCGTAAAACCCAAAGACAAACCCGTTGAGCACTGTCGACGCCAAATTAGATGGTGGCTGCTTGATGGAGGTAAATCCCAGGAGTTCGCTTCAGCATCCGTCGAGAGGTGTGTCGGAGCTGAGAGCGAACTAGTCCAGAGCCACTGGGACAAGATCCAGGCAGCCATTACTAAAGCGGCAAAGGCAGTGCTAGGTTTGTCTAAGGGTGGACGCAAGTGTGACAAGGAGACTTGGTGGTGGAACGACACAGTCCAGAGGGAGGTTAGGGTGAAGAAAACCCTTTTCAAAAAGTGGCAAGCGTCCAGATCTCCTGAAGATCGCGACGCATACAGGGCCGCAAAACGTGCCACCAAAAGAGCTGTAGCCAGAGCCAGACGAGACCACTTTCGATCGTTGTACGATAAGTTGGAATCGTCTGAGGGGCAGAAGCTCATTTATAAGTTGGCACGTTCCAGGATCAAAGCGGCACAGGACATTTCCAAGTGCCGCTGTGTTAAGGATCCTGGCGGTAACCTGTTATGCGAGGACCTCGCGGTGAAGGAGAGATGGCGCTCGTACTTCCACGAGTTGCTGAATAAGCAACACAAAGAGGTACAGCCACCGAACCTCCCTCCGAATCAAGGACTAGTGCCACCGATAACGCCTGAAGAAGTCCATAGGGCTCTTCGCCGCATGAGGAATCGGAAAGCTGTCGGAGCCGATGGAGTCCCCATCGAAGCCTGGAAGGCGATGGGTCCTCGTGGTGTGGGCATTTTAACAAACCTTTTTAACCGCATACTCCTCACCGGAAACATCCCGAGCCAATGGAGAGTGAGTGTTATCACCCCAGTCTTCAAAGGTAAGGGATCGGTGCAGGAGTGCGAAAACTACCGCGGAATAAAGGTAATGTCCCACACCATGAAGCTCTTTGAGCGCATAATCGACTCTCGGATCCGGCAGGAGTGCACTATCTCGGGATGTCAATATGGGTTTCGTCCTGGGCATGGAACCATGGACCCTGTTTTTGCCCTAAGGATCATCATGGAGAAATACAGGACGAAGAACACGCCTCTGCATTTCCTGTTTTTGGATCTGCAGAAGGCCTTCGACTGTGTTCCTCGCGTGATGATCTGGTGGGCACTGAGGTCCAAAGGGGTGCCAGAAGCCTATATTGACATTGTCCGGGATATGTACCGTGATTCCGATTCCATAGTTCGGACCGCCGTTGGCGACACCACACCCTTCCCCATTACCGTAGGCGTGCACCAGGGATCGGTCCTTAGTCCGTTTCTGTTCAGCGTGATATTAGACGAAGTGTCGAACAGCATCAGAGATGCGCATGAGCAACCTCCATGGTTGCTCATGTATGCTGACGATATCGCGCTGGCAGATTCGGACAGGGGGCGCCTGGTGGGACGTGTAAATGCGTGGAAGAGATCGCTAGAGAACGGTGGTCTGAAACTAAATGTGGCGAAGACTGAGTACTTGGCCTGCAACACTACAGATCCCACATCCGTGCGCATAGGCGAAGATACGGTCGAGCGCACGGATCAGTTTAAGTACTTGGGATCTGTCCTTAGTGCGTCCGGGGATATCGATCTCGACGTCAAGGCCCGTATCACAGCAGCTTGGGCCAAGTGGCGTGAGGTAACAGGTGTCATTTGTGACCCCAAAATGCCGGTTAAATTAAAAGGGCAGGTCTATAAATCCATCATTAGACCTGTCCTTTTGTATGGCAGTGAAGCGTGGCCAGTACTTGAGCGACACAAGCAAGAGCTGCGTGTCACGGAGATGAATATGCTGCGATGGATGTGTGGAGTGACGCGGAAAGACCGGGTCAGGAACTCCCGCATCCGCGGCAGTCTTCATGTCCGTGACATAGCAGACAAACTGCAAGAGTGTCGCTTACGCTGGTACGGCCACGTTTTACGCAGACCGGCTAATTACGTGGGGAACAAATGTCTAGCCATGCCGCCTCCGCCAGGTCCCGGTCGAAGGGGAAGGCCCAAGAAATGCTGGCTTGACGTCGTGAAGGATGACATGCGTGCCAATGGTCTCAAAACGGGGGATGCTGAAGACCGCGCGAAGTGGAGTAGGAAAAGTAGGAAAGCGGACCCTGGGCGTCGGAGCGAACACTCCGAACGCAACCGGGATTTAACGCTCGGATGATGATGATGATGACCTCCGCTCGCACGTAACAATATCAAATGCAAATTCTTACAAAAATGAAGTTCTTGCAAGAGTGGCAGAGATTGTCACATAAGGAAAAAACTTTATGTCCTCTCCAGGTGACCTTTAACGTAATTTTTATTACTAGTAGTCGCCCGTGGTCGAAATTCGACCATAATAACTAATGTCAACGACTATACTTCTATAAACATAGGTTTCGCCAAGGCTACACTGTTAGTTTGACTTGAATAATAAACAAAAGCGTATATATGCGTGTGTGTGTCAAACACATGGTGTGTGTAATGTTTTTTTTATTAATTTAATGTATTTTTATGCATGATTAAAAAAATACAAGCATTCGTCACTTCTTCTCTTTATAAATTTCACTCCTCCGTCCGCGCAATTTTCTTAAAAAGAGGTACATAGTTTTTGCTTCACGTAATTAGTATATAGATATAATTTTAAACTTTAATGCTATGATATAAAATATGAAATAGTATCCATCAGTGTATCACACGGTGTTTTCAAATAAGGTCTTGTAACCGCACTTATTCGGCCGCATTCGGGCGCTGCCACCGCGCATTGCGCATTTTTATATAATTTACTATTTTATATTTATTTTTTATTCAATATAAGTTGCACTGAAGAACATTTTTTATAGGGTCATACATATATAAATAAAAATTTAAATCTACTTCCTATTCTATATACAATATATAACGCTTCACAATGTGTTATCGATGTAAGCGGCAAGAAATCTTCTTCATATTGTTACGAGTAGCGGGACTCTAATTAAAATACCGTTAGAATTACTATAGAATTTATTAGAACTATACAAATACGTATAATAACACAGGTACAAATATAATAACACACGCAAAATCTGTGACTAAAATAGATTACCGAATGTAGTACACACGTCTTGCTCCACTTGTGCTTATCGCTCGACTGCCTCACCCATATTGCATTGTATTGCACAACAATGCCCCTCCGTTGAGGCATTGCTTTATACTGTACAAATACAATATGTCTGTAGACTGAATTTCTAAGAATCACACCTGAGTAATGACTACCATAAAGATTAAAATACACAATGGGCTATTGTTCCAATCACAAATTTTAAACACAAAGTTAACAAAAGAAAACGGTCATAAAAGCGATTCAATGTTCAATGAGCTCAAGCGACGCCGGCGGGTAATAAATGTGCTTTGTTTACAAATATGCAGGTGGACCAATTGTAACAATATTTATCTAACTATGTCAGGGTTTTTATCGTTTTCTGAGACCACTCACGCCCTTATATCGTAGGCGTAAAGCTCTTTTTAAGTTGTAAGATTCATTTTGATAAGCCATGAATAAAAAGTGAGTATATTTATTTAACTTACCATGAATCCAAATGATACCAGCCATATAAGTAGGAGCTGTACCCAGATTTTTGTTGTAGTGTATATTTGGGAGTACATATCGTAGTACGCTATCAGCGTGTATCTGAAACAAAATAATGATTACATGAAACGACAATCGATTATATATTTTTACTAGCTGTCCCGGCAGACAACGTCCTGCCCGGTAAAAAAAAATTAGGGGTGGACTACCCCTAACATTCAGGGGGATGAAAAATAGATGTTGGCCGATTCTCAGACCTACCCAATGTGCACACAAAATTTCATGAGAATCGGTCCAGTCGTTTCGGAGGAGTATGGCAACGAAAACTGTGACACGAGAATTTTATATATTAGATTAATTTTCGTTCGGGTTGCCATGACAACGTGGGAGGAACTAATTCATGCAGTTCCGTGGCACACTCCCCGAAGTGTATCCTATGAAATACCGACAAACTAGTACTTACGTCGGTTTTAGGCGGTTAGTTCTCAATAGGATTTCCCTTCGCTAAAAAAAGACTATATCTAAGCGTGACGGTCACCCAAATTCGGTGCTTCTCTCCATCCCAAAAGAGCTATATGGGTCAAACACAGAAGTTTTACATCTCTACAGGAGAAGATTACAAATGTTGGAACAATATGCTTATATGTTTTGATTCGCAAACATGGATTGCTGTATGAAAAGTTGTTTAATTTTTACATATTTCTATAATCAAATTTATTTTTTGTAATTGGATTATTTTTGGACGTCTACCAAACTGAGGTATTGAGTATCGAAGAATCTACAGTAGGAGAAATTTTGGTTTAAACGAGAGCAATAAAAAATAATTTATTTGTTAAAATACTTTGTATTTGACTGTCAAATCTAACATACCCACAACCCATAACATAATTTTTATATAATAAAAAAATACATGTACAAATAATGTATAGGTATATGGAATTTATTTAACATGAACACTTTATCTTCCGTTTTTGTGTTTGACCTATATATATAAACAAACACACATATATCTGTATATATGTATCTGAGCTTGACGGTGACGCGAATTCAGTGCTTTTCCCCCAATCTCAAAAGTGCCCAAGTTGTCTAAAGAACTTTTTACTTCAAAAATGCGATATGAAGTTTAGGTGATGTTGGTGTACTCAGTTCCTTGTCGAGATATCAAACAGCGCTCACCAAACTATTAAAACATAAACACAACATAATGAAATTGAGTGGCTCTCGTTGGAAAGCACTTAGCTTATCACATATCATCCGTGGGAAAGCACACACAAAATGTTTGCTCTATTAAATGGATTAGATAACAATCACCTACACGCTTTATACATAATAAACATAAAAAATACTTTTACATAATAAACACTATTATATTGTTATGAGTTGTAGGACTCGAATTAAAATGCCGTTGGAATTATTATAGAATTTATTAGAACTATCAAACATGTATAACACAGGTAAAAATATATAACTGTACACAACCAGTCCAAACGTAATGCACGATTCAACCACACGTCGCAAAGTCCGTCACTAACGTCTTGCTTCGCTTGTGGCTATCGCTAGACTAACTCATCCCTCCATTGGAGCATTGCTTTATACTGTAAAAATACAATATATCTGCTCGACCGCGTGGATTTTCTAGAATCACCTGGCTAATGACTACCATAAAAGATTACAATACACAATGGTCTGTTTTTCTAATCACAAATTTTAAACACAAAATAAACAAACGAAGTCCAAATGCCGCAAAGGTAATAAAAGTCTACAGGTATGCGGATGTGAATTTTCTTTTGTCGGCGTTCAAATCGTAACAATATCTTCATATTAAAAGTTCAACTTCCGCATATTTGTATGCGCAAACGCGACATGTATTCGATTGGATAGTAATAGTTCAATTTGCCACAACGGCAGGCAAAGTAATTTGGTCCATATTGCCTCGTCTAATGTGTTATATCTTTAGTATAGCTCCTCTTCCTACCATAGGGTCGTTTTAGTGGAGTATTGGCCCATGGGTGACCTCTCCACATAGAGGGAGGTACCTTGCTGTAAGTTCACATATGGCGGATATTGATTCTGGTGGCTGCGCTATCTTCAGCGTACCTCTCATCGGTTTGGTCTAAGGACCTAGCCCCAAAGGACCCGGTAGCGGGCGAAAGACATTTCCCCCGCCTCAAAAAAAGTATTTTGTATAGCTCAGCTTCGACTGAGGCCAGCGGTGTAGTTCCGTGAAACTTGAAAGCCCACGTAGACTACACAGTTCACGTCGTCACGTGTGAAATGTCTAACATCCATTGCGTTTTGGCGGGAACTAGATGGTGACATAATACCCAATGCACGGTTTTATTTTCCAAAAATTTGTGCTACATTTTATTTTTAAATGAACAATAGTTGTAGGATATTGACAGTTTTTGAGTGAGAGCAAATATATGAATTATTTGAGAAATGTAAACTGTGCAGTGAAATGTGGCCTTTCAAGTTGACACAAAAACTCCATCGTTTGGCATCAGTTAAAACCTATACTTTGGTCATGTTATACTGAATACATCGAACAAGGCTTTATGTACTCAGTACCTTCGCTTATCATTGTGGTAAAAAATCTACTACTACTGAAAATAGATTCAAATTTTTATTTACTTTTACTTATTTATTTTAAAAATCATCAATACCACAAGAGATATCAATTTACTTAGCCGCCATGACAGGGTCTGGAGACTGTAGGCTACATGAACAAGAAACTCTTTGTCCAAAGGGTACTGAACTGACATCAATGAACTTATTTTCATGAAAGGGCTTTACGGAAGTCACGAACTTATAGCGGTAAATGTCACCCTTAATAATATACCCTCTATACATGCATAATTATAACCTCAAAGAAGTTTACTTTGACGATTATAATTACAAAAAATAACAGTTTATATAATTAAAAAGATCTCATTATAATACCTAAGAGATCTAATTCAGATGCATAGAGTGTTGGCAACACGAATATAAGATAATTTTATTATTTTTAAACTTGCAACACTGTCGTTGCTTTTTATTGTTTTTTCTTCCATTTCCACCACTAACTGTGCTTAACTTTTATACCTACAACGACCAGAGTATCGCACATACAATCAGCGTAAAATAAATGAGTGCAACGAGCTGAGCACCTATAGTACTACTGTACTCGATACTAACGAGATTAAGTAAGATGTATATATGTAAAGGTAGGTACTAGAAATGTCACTAAATCGGTTTTTTATAATTGCGCATATATTTAACTTGGTTCCGAAAATATTTGTCCAGTAGCTGCTACTATTGCTATTGAGACAAGAAGGAATGTTATCGGTGCCGTAGAAGATGGGATATCCTAAACAAGGGATATTATATGTGTTGATAATTTGGCGGCATTTATTACTGAGCTTGGGGATGTATGCCTGGGTTAATTCGCTGACCTATTTTTATCATTTAAAGACCGTCGTAAGCGTCTTTTGTGGGCTCTGTCTTCGCCACCAACGATAAAAAATTGACCACCAATGCATTCGTCACGTCTGTCTTATACGCCGCAGGCATATTTCAACACTACTGATCTAAATAAAGAAATATAAACTTCATTTGCAGAACTAGCGAGGTAATTACATTTCTTATGCATTTTTATACACAGAGCATATTTTGAGAATTTGTACGCCGCATTTTCAGCAAACAAGGTTTGCACTCAGCATATTGTTGTGCCGGAATTATACCTGTAAGTCATTCTGCTTGCGTCCTTTAGATCCCTGCGGGGTACCAGGCACCCCTTGAATCCTCGGGTAAAGCAAGTCCTAATTATTTTAATAACTTTAATAGACAGTAGTGATCGCTTTCCGTGAAATGTAATGCGTTTGTCTGCCTTTCTCTGGTAATAAAACACGTGTGTGTTACATAAATCGCTTTTGGCTAATAAATTAAGTCGAATACTGAAGCACTCCGCTTTACTGCACTTTACATAACAGCAAATCGTAAAACGGAGTGTAACGTGGCGCAATAAATGTCAAATTGAAATAACTTAAAAGAACATCGCGATTTCAAAAAGAATACGTGTCTATAAATCCTGATTTATTGTTGTCATTCATTTTAAAATGATCTAGAGTTTCATCTCTATGATCAATTTCTTGATTTTTAAATAAATTCAAAAACCTCTAACAATAATTAAGTTGTAAAAAGGGTACGGAACTAGAGTCCGTAGATTAGTTAATTATAAAAAAAACTTATTATTGGCCCTATCTTTCATATTTTAGACCGGCTGTACCTAGGACTTCGTCCGCGTGTTTTTTTTTGTGGAACCCTAAAAAAAGTAACCTAAGTTACTCCTAATAACATCAGAACATATGACGAGCACTATTGGAAACAAATAAAAAAATACAATCTATACATGCCCAGTAGTTTTGGAAAAAGATTATAAGTTGCTGAGACAAGTTGTTGTTATTTACTTATAAACCAAATGAAACACACATACTGCCAGAATTTATAATTTAAATGTTAGAGCAATTCCAGTAAAAATTCAAGCTTTACAAAAATGCATTTATGTGCTTAGAGGCAATCAATGGGGATTGTTCACAAAAAATTACCCTATGATTATATATTTTTATTACGTAAAATAGGGTATTTTAAGATACTGATTTGAATATTTTTGTATTTTAAGCGTTAGTTTTTTTATAATTCGATTTTAAAATTATTTCTCCGATGACGTCATAAGGGACAAGTTTATATTGATTTCTTTGCCTAGAAAACAAAAATAATAAAAGTAAGTTTTATCTATATATAATCATAGTAATCTGTGCTACTATTTAAATGTCACTGTCATTACTCATTACGTATCGTGATCATTTTAGTGTTCTTTATCGCTAGGCTTATAATTTTTCGCTTTCACCCATTACTATTTACTACAATTATCGTTAATTTTTTTAAAGTGATCTTTAGGGAAAAATCCATGTTACAGAACTTAAATCAAATAATGTACAGCTATAACTTTTTTTTACACCTGAAGCAGGCAAACAGGCAGACGGCCCATCTGATTGGATTTAGTAAGGTCAAATAAAGGTCAAACGCATTTCTTACAAAATACAAGAAGGTCGTACGTTTTTTGGAATTTTAACTAGACAGAAATGATTAGGGACACTATTCCTCGAAATGGTTTTTGAAATAGCTAGATTGAAAAATAGTGAACAATCCCAATTGTATTAACAAAATCTCTTTCACGTTTGTGTCTTACTTAGTAAGTGTGGATGGATGTATTTTAAACATATGCGAAGTATGCGGGTATTTTTTTCTATCATTAAACAAACAAGTCTTTTTTTATAACAGAAATAAAAAATGCTAGGGTGCCATAAACTTCACACATATTTGTATTCATTAAACGTCAAAAAGTTTACGAGGCGAGTCGAAGTTAAAATGAATTATGGCGCCCGCATCATTTGAGATGCAAGGATGTTGTATTGCCGATGGCGAGGGGTGTTATGATATGGCAACATTTTAATTTGGAACAAAATAGCATAATTATTCTTCGACAGAAGTTATTTGGTGGGAACTGAAAGGGGGCGTTTTACTGGGTAGTTTTATTTTCTAAAAATGTGTAAAATCAGTCTAAAATGAAAAATAGTTGTAAGATGTTGACAGTTTTGAGTAAGAATTATGTGTTTTTGTAATAAATGTGTACACAAATTTAGCAATTCGAGTAGTCACAAGAACTCCGCTGATTGGCGTCAGTCAATTCGGCTGAACTTTACGAAGACTTACTTCAGACGAGACTGTATTGACTTCGAAGTTTCTTGCCTGCCATTGTGGCAACTTGTGCTACTCTAAATTTGCGATGAGGCATACTTTAATATAGTCGTAAATAAGGGCCTTACTTCTACGACGTGAAGAAATTACTAAACCAATGGTCAATCAGACAGACTGATGGCACATGTGATTTATACAGGCACAAGTCTTTCCAATGAAACTCTAAATAGAGGAAATAAATGAAATGACAGCTAGAGCCCCCTTGTGATAGATTAGGGCAAATCTGAGGGGAGTTTCCATATACATATATAAAAGAGTCCAGATGTAGCTCAATATCAAATTTAGACATATTTCTAGTCTCTTTATATTATATATTTTTGATTGTATTCGATTTTTTTTATATAAAGTACTAGAGTTTACCCCGCGGCTGCGCCGCGGGTTAACCTCTAGTGCGTGTCTTTTGTTTAAAGAGCAAGTGCTACAGCTTATATTATATTACAATGTTTTTATGTATTTGCCCACGGAAGATTCACTTCATTTTATATCGCTAATTATATATACTATCCCCCGCCTATCTGTCAACAAAATAAATTACAAAACTTGACCAAAAAGGCCAAAATGGTCTAAATGACCAAAAGACCACAGTGACCGACATGGCTAAAATGACGGAATAGGAAAAAACGACCAAAAAGGCCAAAATAATCATAATGGTCAAAATGACCAAAGAGGCCAAAATGACCAAAAAGGCCAAAATGACCAAACAGGCCAAAATGACCAAATAGGCCAAAATGACCAAATAGGCCAAAATGACCAAATAGGCCAAAATGACCAAAAAGGTCAAAATGATCAATAAGGCCAAAATTACCAAATAGGCCAAAATTACCATATAGGCCAAAATGACCATATAGGCCAAAATGACCATATAGGCCAAAATGACCAAATAGGCCAAAATGACAAAACAGGCCAAAATGACAAAAGAGGCTAAAATGACCAAAGAGGCCAAAATGACCAAAGAGGCCAAAATGACCAAAGAGGCCAAAATGACCATATAGGCCAAAATGACCATATAGGCCAAAATGACCATATAGGCCAAAATGACCATATAGGCCAAAATGACCAAAGAGGCCAAAACGACCAAAAAGGTCAAAATGACCAAATAGGCCAAAATGACCAAATAGGCCAAAAAGGCCAAAATGACGAAAAAGGCCAAATGTCCAAATAGGCAAAAATGACCAAATAGGTCAAAATGACCAAATAGGCCAAAATAACTAAATAGGCCAAAATGGCCAAATAGGCCAAAATGACCAAAGAGGCCAAAATGACCAAAAAGGCCAAAATTACCAAATAGGCCAAAATGACCAAATAGGCCAAAATGACCAAAAAGGTCAAAATGATCAATAAGGCCAAAATGACCAAAGAGGCCAAAATGACCAAAGAGGCCAAAATGACCAAAGAGGCCAAAATGACCAAATAGGCCAAAATGACCAAAAAGGCCAAAATTACCAAAAAGGCCCAAATGACCAAAAAGGCCAAAATTACCAAAAAGGCCCAAATTACCAAAAAGGCCCAAATTACCAAAAAGGCCAAAATGAAAATTATCCCTTGTCCATCCTCAGTATTTAATTTACATACGTGCCGAATTTCAGCCAAATCCGTCCAGTAGTTTTTCCGTAAAAGCATAACAAACAAACAGACAAATATCATTTTATCCCGGAAACTATCCCATTTTTCGGGATAAAAAGTATCCTATGTTCATCCTCGGTATCGAAAATATACATATACTGAGTTTCAGCCAAATCGGTCCAGTAGTTTTTACGTGAAAACGGAACAGACAGACAGACAGACAGACAGACAGACAGACAGACAGAGTTACTTTCGCATTTATAATATTAATAGGGATTTCTTATCTATAATGCAGGTCGCCTACATTAGTAACACCAAAGGCAATAAATAGTATTTATCTATGTCTAAGGGTGCTATCAAGTTTATTGGTTTATTGTTTCGAATCTGCTTGTAATTAAATATGCGTGTAGGGCATCATTAGAGAGGTTTTTAAACATAATTACAATATATAAAAAAAACATTTAAATATTAATAATAAATTAAGTTCTAAATAGTACTTATATGGAATATAGAACCTTAGGAAAGGGTTACATATTTGTGCCGTTTGGAGTTGAAACATGGTCCGTGGGGTCCATCAGCATAGCTTCTTTAAAGAGATGTAAAAAACTCTGATGCCACCCGTGATCAGAAGGCTGGCTCATATTCCGCTCAACAAATAAGCATCGCGATACAGCGCGGCAATGCAGCCAGCATTCTGGGCACTCTCCCATCTGGCAGCGATTTGTTACACAGTCTACAATCGCTTGTAATTGATTTTTTAATTAAAAATCACACTTCCAATTATAAATCAACGAATGACTACACAAAAAGTTAATATTTGTTATATGGTCTACAAAAGTAGGTTAAACTAATAGTACGAGGCTCATATCTTCCGTCACGGCAGTTGACCCACGCAACAATGAACGTAAATACTTAATTGTGTCTTATAGTAAGAAATACATATTTGAACGATTATTATCGAATACAGCTTGCATCGATGGAGAGGAAAATTGGACGAAAGTTGCGAGCACGTTTAATTGGATATAGACAGATAGCATGTGGGTTCAGTAGCAAAAAGCCAAGAATAGATTGTGGAGGTGTGGCCGAGGTATCAAAACTTCAATTCGGACTTACTACTACGACTTACTTACTACTGACTTAGTACTTACGAAACTGTACGAAATTATAAATTGTTTTTTAAATAGTTTAATGGATATTTGAATGTATGTTATTGTTTTTTCTTATTGCGTGAGTTCAGCAGCCAGGCAGACGGCCCACCTGATGGAAAGCGGTCACCATCGCCTATGGACATTTGTAACACCAAAGTTGTTAAAATGTGCTGCCGTTCTTTAAAAGGTGTTTGGAATCTGGCCACTAATGCCGGAACACAACTCAAGGTCTTTATAGCGGCATACTGTAGAGCAGGTGTGGTAGCCAACCAGACAGGCAAATACCTTACCACCTAGCTGCGGGTTGTTTTGTCGCCTCTTAAGACAGGCCGCCCCAACGGAAGAAATTGTATTCTTTCTCCATTCCTTCACGGATAATTAATTAAACCATGAAACTATGTAAAAGAGTATAGATTTGCATTCAGACATTATATTTTGTCTTTTGGACTCTAATCGATTCAAAACATGAAACAAAGACACTATCTGTGGACTAAATAGAACAGTGTTTTTCAACCTGTGAGTCGCGACCCCTATTGGGGTCGCAAAGCCTTGCTCGGGGGTCCCCGGAAAAAGGGAAAACGCTATTTAAATTTATATCTCGTACTTAAGTATTTTCTACGCTCGCCAGCTTTTTATAGAGTGGAGGTCCTAATAATGAATATGGGTGACAAAGTAGAGAAAAACATAAACATAGTCTTTTTTAAATTACTTACTTTTTGTCTGTCTATGACTCAAGGGGGTCGCCAAAATTTTTTAACCTGTAAAGGGGTCGTGTATTCAAAAAGATTGAAAAACAATGAAATAGAACATTAATATTAATGCTGGGTTATTGTAACGATATAATCTGTGGAATGTCGATGAACTAAGGGAGAGGGCGATATTTACCGTCAAGTGATACAGATGATGTTTATTATTTATTACTATTTGTAGTAGTACCAACGAAACTTTGTTAGCGTTGCTATGATACGTGCTATATTCACCTATCCTACGGAAACGACTTCGTTTATAAAAAAACAGTCGTAAGTTTTGACCCGGGATATAACCTATCTCTGTGTCTTTAAATTCGTTCAGTAGCTTTGACGTAATGCTTTAACAGACATAAAAATTCTAAAAGTTGTATTGTCTGAATCCATTGATCCGAATTAGTTTCCCTTGTTCGCGATGCTTAGAACACCGCAAAATATAATGAAGAAATGGAACGCGCTTGTCAGAATATAACAACTTCGACTGTTACGAGAATTTTATTTTCAAATTTTGATATTATACTTAATACACGGAATTAGCTTTTTCAGTTTTTTATTTCAATTATCTACCTATGTTGCGTTCCTGTAATATTTCACAACGCCCAAAATGTTCCGTCTGCCATTCCACAAGGCGACCACGGTCGTTATGGTCGTGAAAAGGTCACTAATGACGTCATTATTTTCGATCACAAAGCGCTCACAACGACCCATGTCAAGAGGCGAGTGTCAAAGTGGGCGTTGACCACTGAGCATTAATTCTCTCTATCAGCTGACATTGAAAAAAGCGAGATTTTCAACTCAATCAATGACATTTGTGTATTTCGTATTGTAACGTCCGCAAGTAAATGGAACGGAAAACTCACCGTCGTGAACGTCGTTGTTCTGAGTCCCTTCTGGAACGTAGCCCTAGTATAGTATCTCTGTTTATACTCAACTCTAATTTCTTGTAATTCATTTTACAAACTCAACATACATATTTATTATAAATAGTTTTTTTTAACACAGACTTGCTCCGCATCTTTTTAAGATTCTCATTTTTAATATAGTGTATGTCTTTCAAGACCACGGGCCATAAAAATGGCCCGGACTTTTGGAGGGCTTGCGTGGGGCCATGGGGAGGCCAACACGTAGAGGCCCCTTGACAAATTTAATATAAATGTGGCGTGACACTGACCAGCGATTATCCCTGTCTACACCATACAATAATTCACCCAAGGACAAGCCCCGGCCAGTGTAGGACTATTGGAAATGAGAAGAGAAAGTACCGGGCTATTGGTGTGAACTGTTAGTGGTACTAGGGCTCTGGGAATATGGGGACTATGACATCTGCCCGTCGCAATGTTCAGGAAACATGGAAAAATGGGCAGACGGTGACTCTCCACTCCTTGCATGGGCCCCTAAAAATGCCATAAAAGACAGGGCCAACATGGGTGTAAGTGGCTAAGGGGTGTAGAGAGGTGGGCTGCTGGTTCATCGAAGCTACTTCCGACATTAGGCCATTTATCACTTCCACCCCTGGAGCTTGACTCTTAGTCATTTTTAATTATTATTAAGGTATTAATTTTACACGTTTTGTTAATTATGTTTGTACACATAAGATCGCTGGGGTGTAGGTATATTATAATTTAAGTTATGTACTATATTAACTATGCTGTACGGATGTTAGTATTTATTATTTCTAAATACTTATTCTATTTTGTGGATTGTTGCTCTTACATGTCTGTATGTTGTGAAGATAAGGTTTGTATTGTGTTCTTATTAATTATACTCTAAAATATTATGTATTGATTTACTTTTTAAGTCCTATCAGTGTTTATTTATAACACTAAAGAACGGTTCTAAAGTACCGAGATATAAAACATTTCCCACTACGTCAGAAAATACCAAATGCTAGTATTCAAAATGGAATACAAACGTTTCCATTCATTTGTTCTAATAAAAAACACTCGTATCTTCAAATGTATGATTTAGATTTCCTGTACAATAACTCCCGAAAGTTTCTAAATAAAAAGTACATTTCGCTTTCTGTATCGTACAAAAAAAACTACATTCGTCGGTTACTTTAGCTCAGATTATAAACGTCTAAAGGTGATATATCGCGTCATCAGGGCTGCTACCTAAGCGCTTTTGGAGTTCGATCTAGCGCTTGTTCGGTATTCTAGTTCACGTTTTTACTCAAGAACTTTTAGTATCAAGTCTATGGTATGCAAACATGTAATTAAGTACTCATTTTTATGTTTTACATTAAAGTTAAATGGCCCAAAAGCAGAGTAAGTTTATTACATTGTTATAGTGACAACACTACAGTATAAATTAGGGGTTCGAAGATTTTCCATCTATGCACTTAAACGCATTTTTCTACAGAAGACTTGCAACGACCACGGTAACGACAGCGATTTTTCCCGTTCCACTTGCTTGCGGGTGTTATCATCATAAACTCAAGTGGAACGGATTATTAAGTGTTGATGTCATTAACAACGAAATACAAATGTCATTGGTTAATTTGAAAATCTGGCCTTTTTCAATGTCAATCGATGGAGAGAATCAATGCTCTGTAATCAACGCCTACTTCCACTACTACCCAGGTCGAGACCTGGGTCGTTTTGAACGCTGTGTGATCGAAAATAATGACATCATCGGTGACGTTTTCGCCACGACCATAACGATCGTGGTCGTCATGTGGAACGACAGACGGAGCAAATCGGGCGTTGTGAAATACTAAAGGCACTCGCCCGATGTATCTTTAATACTGACTAAAATACAAAAAAAAATTCAAACATCATTTAATATTTTTATTTTTATTTGGCGTGTATTCTAACGCTTTTATTTATTTTGTCGTCTATTCATTTATCATCTAACGGAATCTAATGCTTTTTTCAACTCATGTAATGTCCAACGTGCCCATAAGACGCGCATAGAAGGTTTGCCGATACAAACCCTTCCTTCCCAGTTCAATTGGTGCGACCAGCGCTCTTAAATTAGACGAGCGAAAAGCGCGCCCAGTGTTGCCAGCTTCAGGTAGAGAAAACGCGCTAAACCAACTGCTAAAACGCGGAAGGTTGGTATTTTATCGAAAAAAAGCGCTAAAAATACACTATAAAATAAATTATAAATTACAATACATTCTTATAAATACTTATCTTTTGACGATTATATGCTAACACATATCCATATTTTGGTGAAGAGTAATATAATTTAAAATATGTCGCTAAGCACAAATTTTATTTTTCTGGGCGACAATAGAGACAAAATTGTTAAATCTAGCGCCGAAAGTGCGAAGTTGACAACAATGGGCATTGGAAGCTGCAGAGGCGGTCATCGACAAATCTTCCGTGCGTGATTTATACATAAGTAGCAGCCCTGTTTTACCCGAGGAAAGCGATGGGTGTGTGGGATTCTCCTCGTCGGAGTGGCACCAGCAACCCTGCAAAAGTGCTATTGTCACTCACGGTTGGGAATAACCACTAGCCGTATCTCATCTGTGTTCTGGCTGTAGGCTCCAACCGGACTTCCAGCCCGGACGGAATAGGTAGCAGCCCTATTCTTGATTCGACCACTCAAGGCGTTGAGGTATATAACAAAACTCTCTACTGACACGTGGAAAAATATATGTTTTGCTAGTTTCGATAGCTAAAAATAGAGGCGACGAAACTAATAATAGTTACAAGTTGACCTCGGCTAGGTCTCTTAAGGGTAAATATTTCAATCCTAGTTTCTAAGTAAGTGGATTACTTTTGCCTTGATCTGCTTAATACTTTTAGGGGAAGATGTTATAGCGGATCACTGAAGAGATTTTTTATATTTGCCCTTGTGTTGGTGTTTCTATATTATGTATGATGGTTTAATTAATTTTAACTAATTTGTTATTGTTCTAGTTACAAGAACTTTGAAGCATTCTTGCAATATTTCTTTTGAATTTCAATTATTAAAGTGAGTCTGAGATATTCTTTAAATTTTAAACTTAAATTGCTAACAAAATGGTGAACACAACTCTTATTTTATATATATAAAATTCTTCTGTGTATGTGACTGAACTGCTCCTAAACAGCTGGACCGAATTGGACAAATTTTTTTGTGTGAGTTCACATGGATTCGAGAATGGGTTAGATTTACAAATGGACTCGGTAGGCGCTGCAATCGGGTTTAATTTTATTTCTTCAGGGTAGGTTTCGTCTGGCGGGACAGCTAGTTACATATAACAAATTGATATTTAGACAAACACGGATATATAATCCCCAAGTTAAGTAAATTACTAAAAGTTATTTTACGAAATTTACTATGCCACAAATTGAACCCGGGACTTCTACGTGTTAGACCGGCCGGGTATAACTCGACGACAGAGACTATCCTATGTACATTTATATGTAGATACACACGTGTTTTATTAAAGCATAATAATAGAAATTCTTACCTATTAATAGTAATAGCAACCATAGAGAGAAGTGACACAGCCTCGTTCCCGTAGAAGATGAATGCGAACATCTCGCACAACTTGGAGCCTAAGCTCCAATGTTGCTTGATGAACCTGTTCGCGGTGAGGGGCAAGTTGATGCTGCAGAAGAGAAGGTCTGAGACGCACAGGGAGAGCACGAACATCGTCGTCACATGGGTCCGGAGCTTCGGGTGCATTAGCAGCGCCACCGTTGTAACTAGGTTGCCTGAAACAAGGAATGGTGTTATTCAGATATATCCTATGTTAATGCTGATACTGATAGACAGATCAATCAAATTCAATTAATTTAGTTGAAAGTCGCCGAGAAATAAGGACACGACGGTATTCAATATCATTGAAAGAATCAAGTTTATGTTTATACGGATCACTTTGGTTGATGCATTCAAATTGAAATACAGAAATAATTCGTCTAATATTGGCTTAGATAACGATTAAATTAAATGCTTTTTTTGCATGAGTTCAGCAGACAGGTAGACGGTCCACTTGATGGAAAGCGGTTACCATCGCCTATGAACATTTGCAACACTCTCCTAAGGGATACTGGAACCTGATCACTAATGCCGGAACACAACTCAAGGTTGTTATGGCGGCATACTCTAGAACAGGGATGATAGCCATCCAGACGGGCAAATACTACCCGGCTGTGGGTTATTTTGTCGCCTCTTGCGACAGGCCGCAGGAAATTTACATCTTTCCTGCACGGATAAATTCCCATGTATAGGAGGAAGGACGGTATACTCGCCACGCTTGTCCATTCGCGAGATTGACCCATCGGTTAACTTGATGTGTAGGTTTCATCACAATGTATGCACATCAGGTTAGAAAGGTCCGGCCGGGATTCGAACGGTCGCCCTTTGTGATCGGGACGCAAGTTTGCCAACCTATAAACTATCGCGGCGTTTTTACAGGGTTAATTCTCTTCAAATGATCTTACATTGCTTCAAGATATTTTAAACTCAGCCAAAATGATTTGTTGTTTTTTCAAATTTATGCTTCGCTACAACAATTCACTTAAAATTTTAAGATGATGTATGTTTATGCACTTTGTTAGCGGAAACTGTTCAATATTTTATGTTTCAAATAAATTCAACACTTTATTTCAAAATGATTTTGAACGCCAATATTTTTTATGAAAATATACTTTTTACAATATTTCTTATCACTGAATGATCTAAAATAATAAATACATCTTAAAATCGATCAAGGGCATATCAGTTCAAACACAATAAGGGTCATCACCTCACGCTCACCTTTCTTCCCGTGAAGCGCATTACAAACCGCCCCACGCACAGAGATCATGATGCCTACCTTATGGGCCGCCGCCTGCCAAATGTTGGGCCAATTACTTGTGGCTCTAGCATAAGGGCGAAAGATGGAACACCAGGTTTATTGGGTACCCCCAAACCGCGGCGTGGCAATACCACTTCTTGTTTGCGATGCTAGTGCCACCCCAATATGGCGAATCGCACACTCTCCACAGCGTTCCCCCTCCGTGGATGGTGCTCAAACAGATGATGGTGAACATTTCACCGATGGCGAGTAGTGCGTTGGTGAAAATATGAGTATACTGTGAGAGATAGATATGACGACTTTTGTAAAGTGTCTATTAAATATTAGCATTTGCAAGAGATTTCTCTTTGTATGAAAACACACGAAGACGCTAGATGCTATTTAGAAAATAAATGTACTCTTTGAAAAATTTAAATACAGACAAACAGTGGTCTGTTCCATTTATTTTCCATAGGAAAATAAATATTACATCGTAGCAGAACACACGATTCCGACGCGGTCAGGCGTTTCGCGCGTGCAGGAATGTTTCACAAAACCAATAGCGTTGCGCTGAGATAATTATCCAATTTAGTCCCATTTCTAAAGTGGCTCTGTCTATCATATTTTTCCTAGATTGTATGATATTTTCTCTAAAATCATGATTTAGATTTCTTCAAATGTCAGCTTGGATGGCAACCGTGACGCTCTCTAAAATTGTTATAATTTCTGATATAAACATGTAGTTTCCTCGATTCCATGAATTGCCACGCCTAACTGCACAACAGTTCTTTAGAGCGTTTTCCCGCGTACAATAACGACGCGGACGGAGCTTCCCGAAGAGTTTTTACCTGTACCACATAATTATAAGTATGTTCATAGACGATGATTGCTACTTTTTCTTTAAATAATAAATATCTTTCTTTTCTTTAGGATGATGATTATGGCCAATATGACTGTGTGGATCAGTTTCTAAGTGATGTGCGTTTATCTAAAATACATTCACTACCCACTGAGGCCGTTACGTTATATGAAAGTAAAAAGCATAAAGCGTGACATGTGAACCACTTGAGTTTAACATTTACTATGCTTCAGACTGAAACCTATCGACCCCACAGTGGGATATAGGGCTGCTACCTTTCTATGAGCGTTAAGCGTTGTATGAAAGTGCTAAATTTCGCTAAATGAAAACATAAAATAACGCCAAATAAGTTATAAAGAACCCTTCAAATCCTCTTGAGGTTTGACAAAAGTGCCAGAAACAAACACGTGGAACGCGTTCTCATGTTATCGTGATGTCTGCCCGAGGTTCTCAGAGACTATGGATCGTCTACAAAACATTTCTTAATGAATTATCAAATAAAACAAAAATATTTACTTTTCAAAATAGATATAATGTTATACAATCGGATTATCATGTGTACATAGTGTTTGCCGAAGACCTCGCCATGCCAGCCTCAATGACATCATCCGCCGAGCACTTGTCAACGTTGGCGTACCAGCCATTATAGAGCCAAATGGCTTAGTGCGTGACGATGGCAAGAGGCCGAATGGAATGTCACTTATTCCTTGGAAGATGGGAAGGCCGCTAGTGTGGGACGCGACCTCCGTGACTAAATCAGGGGCTGGCAACGCTGCTTCAACAGCTGAAGATCTCAAACGGCGTAAATATGGAACCCTAGGAGTTACATATTTGTGCCGTTTGGAGTTGAAACTTTAGGGTCGTGCGGTCCATCGGCAAAGGGTTTCTTTAAAGAAATTTGTAAGAACCTCTTTGATCAGAAGGCTGGTTCGTATTTAGCGCAACTAATCAGCATTGCCATGCAGCATGTCAATGCAGCCAGCCTTCTGAGCACGGGCAGCGTGCAATCTGGCAGCGATTTGTTACATTCTTTATATTAATTAATTTATAATTTAGTTTATTTTTAAATAATTAGTTCATTTATGTTAGACGTATGTCTCCATATATTCAATATACTCTTTGGACGTATGTAAGGCGAGTAAGTTATCCTCTTTGTTTATTATTTTCAATCTCAGCGTCTCCATAAGTACTAATAAAACTGAAAGATTACGTTGTAATTAAATTATTATGAAAATCAAATGAAAATACAACAAGAGAGTATTGTATTTCGGGTCTATATAGATTTAATGTAAAAAATAAAATTATTTAATTCGATATTTGTCTATCGTAGAAAATCAATAGATTTCTTATTGTGAGTTTTTCATAAAAATGGCAGTTAGGCTACCCTAAAATACGATAGATTTAATGTGCTAAGCGTTAAGGTGGCAACCCTTTTTTCTTGAGGCAGGGCAGGGGAATTACATTTCGTACACTACCTGGTCCTTATTGAGCAATGAGAGTTATCTACTTAATATAGCGCAGATAACAGAGTCGATTGACGGCATGTATGGGGACTTAGTAAGGTACCCCTTTCTATGTGGAGAGGTAACCCATGTTTTAATACCTCACTAAAACCACCTACCCCCATGTGCCCCGCGCTTTTGGTAAAGGTGGCAACCCTAATCCGGATACTACTCGAGATGGACTTCTCAGGCTAATGCCAGCTAATTGGAGCTGCGTTGTATCTGACTGCTAACTTGAGTGATCTTGTTATGAATGTTTGTTTGGATTTTATATAAACAACATGCATATTTGTGAATGTTTACTTATCATCCAACAAAACACATAAATCATATATCTTAAATCTCTTTGGAATCAGTATTTATTTTATCATGAAAGTATAGAATACACAACATGAAATTGGCCATTAAAAACGTAGGTCTTGTTGGCAAGCTCCTCAATCCTACACGAATGGCTTTACAGGTCATTCTGCTCCGAGTATTTCATATTTTAATATTCAAAACTTATTTTAGGAAAAATAGAGGTAGGTGAGGTTCTGAATAATCACGAGGGAGAGTTGAGATATTCACGAAGGAGAGCCGAGATATTCACGAGGGAGAGTTGGAATATTCACAGGGGAGAGGCGGAATATTCATGAGGGAGAGTCGGATTATTCACGAGGAAGAGCTGAAATATTCACGAGGGAGAGTGTTAATGTACGGGTGAGCTCCTGTAGCTATTTCGCGTATACCCGTCACGTCGCACACCTTGCACACTCAGTTCCTCGGATCTCTCTTGTTGTGTAGTAATAGAACGACATGGAAGGCAATAGGCACCAGCTAAACAGTTCTTCAGACTACAGATTATAAAGATAGAGTGACACAAAATTAAATACAATATTTAAACTTTTCAGTTTGAATTTCGATTGTATCTGTGACTCATCTAAGTAATAAATTTCTGTTCCGCTAACAACTAACCATTAAAATTCGAGAAACGAAAAATAGTACGAAAGTAATACTGAACTGTAGTGACTTGACATTTGCATAAATTACTTCAATATTGTACTGTTTTGAATGTATTAAGTCTCAAAATATTTGACTATCTCTTTTTTGTTTGATAAACAAGCCACTTCTAATGTACATGTTCAAAGTCATAACATTTTTGTGTATACAGGTTTGAATAAATTCCATGTAACAATTAAGTTAGCAAATTAAATGCTATATCTAAACCAAAAGAGGGTATAATTAAAAATAAAATACAATACAAATAGTCATGCTAGAAAATCGGACTGCTGTAGACTTTCTTGGCGTTGGCCGCATCCCATTTGTCAAACACGTCTTGATCAGCCGGTTCGGCGGCGGAAAAAGCTGAATCACTCAAGAGGCGCAAATAAGCAACCCTCAGTGAGAGTTATGTTTGTGCCGTTTGCTGTCGAGCCGCTTGGACCGTGGGGTCCTGAAGCCATGAGCCTCTACCGAAATTTATCAAAAATCCTGGTGCTTACCTCGGGCAACGGATCATATACAACGAGGAAACGTAGCCAACCTTCTGGGCACCTTACTGATAGAAGACGATGATCGAGGCTCAGTATTCTACCCATAGTCCCTATAGTTTTTTTTTGTATAAGATTATTTATGGTAGTTTAGTACATAGCTATTGGTCGCCCGTGGTTAATATTCGACCATAATAATTAATGTCAAAGACATACTTCTATAATCACAAATTTCGCCAAGACTACACTGTTCATTTGATTTGAACATTAAACAAAAGAGTTATGCGTATGTATGTATGTATGTAAATACATGATATTGTGTGCAATGTTATTTTTTATTGATTTTATGTATTTTTTATGCATAATTTAAAAAAAATATTAGCATTCGTCCCTTCTTCTATATATAAACTATATTTCATATTCCTCCGTCTACGCAATTTTAATAAAAAGTGGACAAATTTTTGCTTCACGCATTAATCATCACTACATAGTATAAAACAAAGTCGCCTTTTCTGTCCCTATATCCCTATGTGCGCTTAAATCTTTAAAACTACCCAACGAATTTTGATGTGGTTTTTTCCAATAGATAGAGTGATTCAAGAGGAAGGTTTATATGTATAATACATGCATCATATACTAAAGCAACATTGCTAATTTTAGAGGTTTCTATGTAGTGATGCCCGTGCAAAGTCGGAGCGGGCCGCATGTTTTTATATACAACGTTCATAGTTTTTCTGTAGTGTATTTAATTTTGTATCAGCATTGCACCCGTGCGAAGCTGGGGCGGGTCGCTAGTATGTAGATAATCGTAATGCGGAATAGGTCGCGCGTAACATATTACATTTATATAGGTAGGACGGTATGTATTGCCCATCTTGAGATATCTCTCCTCAAAATATATTCCATTTGAAACAATCTACAATTAGGGTGAAATAATTCATATTTCCTTTAAGAAAGGGATCCTCTTACACGAAATATTAATCGGCCCTAAAGCAATTACTGCTTTACGGCTAAAAGTTACGCGTCGGTACATCTCGTTCCGTTATTCTGGCATCACTCAAAATAACTTATAATTACATATGTTAATTTAATAACATATAATATTTTTTATCTGTAGTGATTTATTTGAGTTCATCATGCCGGACGCCGTAACTCATTAAAATGAGTTTCTTTTGTTTTGCATGAAGAATATACATACTCATATGATGATGCGGTGCATATGTGTATTTATATATTGTTTTTACTTAGATCATTTTGATACGCTTTTCACGGCGAGTCCAGTAAATACCGGACTATTGATGAATTGTAGTGCGAGCTTAGCCTTGAACGCTTACGCCAGTAAAATTTACAGGTGTACAAGCTAAGGATATGAAAGTGAGGATTCTTCTCTTTTCATGCAGATAAAATTTTAGTTAAAGTTTTGGGATGTCATTGGAGCCATGGAAGATGGCACGCCCCTTAGTATGGGACGCAGCTTGTGTTTATACTTTAGCGGTTTCCCATCTTCCAGTTACAGCAGTGACTCCCGGGGCCGCCGCCGCAAACCAGGAGGCCCTGAAACGCCGCAAATGTACAGTAATGGGTACATATTTGTGGCGGGTTTCGGGGTTGAAACCCTGGGGTCTTGGGGGCCTGGAGCTCATCACCTCTATCGAGACCTCTCAACGCGTTTAATTGAGGTCTCGCGTGACCAAAAGGCTGGCTTGCACCTAGGGCAACGCGTCAGCGTTGCCATCCAACGTGGAAATGCGGCCAGCATTTTGGGCTCTCGCCCCGCCGACAGCGACCTGGAGTCAATTTTTACTTGTAGATTGTTTTTTTATAAATCTAGTAATATTTTAGTTTAATTTTAGTTAATATTTATTTATAATTAGTTTTATCATAAGTTAAAGTTAGTGTTAATTTAAATATTTTCCATTTTCATATCTAATTACTAGCTTCTGCCAGCGACTTGGTCCGCGTGGAATAGTTTAAGAAAAAAGTAAGTTATAAACCTCCCGATTTTAAAACATTATTCATTGGTGCTCCGCTCCTATTGTAGTCTTAGCGTGATAATATATAGCCCATAGCCTTCTTCAATAAATGGGCTATCTAACACGGAAAGAATTTTTCAGATCAGAGCAGTAGTTCCTGAGTTATATATTAGCATAGATGTGCAGATATTATAATTATATTGAACTTATATACACTCTGTATTAAACCACTACATAAATAAGTAAATCATTCACTAATTAAGATAAGAGATCACGCTAATTATGTTTACATGTTTCTAGTTTCTCTTAATTAAATCATTGTTTTTATTACAAGTGTACAGTAATAACATACATCTACCTACGTATTATGTACCGTACCTTGAATAAAACATAGTTAAGTATAATTTATGGTTTTCTCTATGACTGATTTTGATATACTTTCTCTGATTTCTATGCAGTGTTACCAACACCCGTTAGAGAGATGCGTTGTTTTGACACCTGAAATTCGCCAGATTTGTATGATTTTCGAAAAACCATACTCTAAAACGATATTATAAACGAAAATTATATTATTATACAGTACTAGCTGTGCGTGCGGGTTCACCCGCGTGGTGATGGAAAATCGTTATATTTTGGTTAATTCACACTATCTTTATAAATAGGCTATAATTTATAAAGATAGTGTGAATGTGTTATTGTAATGTGTAAGCTATATTAATGTGAAGTTTCATCAAAATCCATTCAGTAGATTTTGCGTGAAACGGTAACAAACATACATCCATTCTTACAAACTTTCGCGTTTATAATATTTATAAAGATTATTCTGATGTGTAAGCTGTATTATTGTAAAGTTTCATCAAAATCCATTCAGTAGCTTTTGCGTGAAGGAGTAACATACATACATCCATTATTACAAACCTTCGCGTTTATAATATTTATAGAGATATGGCCAAAGAGAGTAGAAAATAATAGGGGCGCCACTTTCGCTTTGTCTAAACTTTAGAAACTGCAATATAATGTCAAAAGTGACTTTGACACTTACTAGTAATTTTTAGGATTACGTAAAACGTCGTGCAAGTGCCATGTTGCCATATTTACGACGTACGCATTTTTCAACATAACCTATGGTGTTTACTTTAATAATAATGACTTTTATTTTGCAAGCAAGAGCATTGACACTGTGTAATAATTAAGAGTTAATTGATTAAAGGTTCTTTGTTAAATATCGTCAAATTATAAAGAAAAATGTTTGCTTTATATCATCCTTTGCAAACTTTAAAAATCGTGTGAAACTTAGTATTGTTACATTATTATTTAGTTACTTTTAGTGGGTTTGAGGCTTGGATCAACGTTAATATTAAAATAACAACGAAAAATTCGCTTTGTTTATAACTATTTATTCACTGACATTGACTACAGATAGGATCAGACCATTGTTTCTCAACCTGGTCACCCTTGTGAGGGTCGCATTTGTTCTTAAAGCAGGTCGCAAATCCAACGTATAAATTAATTATTAATTAAAATATATATAGATAATAGATATACTAAAACAGTAAAAAATTGAAAGTGATACTTAAAAAGTTTATTTGAATACGTTATGATCCGTTGACGGATGTAGGCTAAAGGATTTTTTTTTATGGAGCGGTCGCCTCGCACGGTGATAGTGAAAGCCATGTTGCAAAGCGACGACTGCTGGGGAGCTGCGGTTACTTTTTGTGAGGCAGTAATGTCTCTCAAGGAGGCCGCAGAGCGGGATAGGGATCGAAGTCCTGCAGCGCGTGCTAATGTCTCTACTCGAGGTCGCCGGCCTTTAGCTGGCACCCGGAGAGGTAGGTACGCGCATTACTTCCCTCCCTGAGTTAGGTTCCGTTTTCCGCGGGGGGGCCTTTAGCTTGCTAGGAGAGCAAAGGATTCATCTGCCCCCCGCACTACGAAGTGGGGTGTGTTCTCCCAGGGCACACTTTATTGCGCTGGATAGACTGTTGCGAAACTATCTTCTAAATCTCAGTCCTTTCCAACACAAAACAAAGCGCAGGGTCGACAGAGAGGAGGGGGTTTTTAGTGGGTATTGAGGTTGCTAGCTCGTGCAGCATCACTCGGAGTCTCCACACTATTCTGTGACGTCGATCGCGGACGGAGCACTGCCAATAGCATACTATTGCTGCAGTGTTATCGCCCCCGACCGACGCGTGTCGTTCCCCTAGCAACGGCCCAGATTGTTCGTAAATCGGTTAAGCATTTTCCCTCGCCTCAAAAAAAAAGGAATTATTTTTATATTAATAAAAGTTACAGAAGAATTATCTTTGAGTATATTCTCTGGAGTTTTATTTCTAGGGCGTGAGAACTGCACACACATTTTTAAATTAGATTTTAGTGAACTCTAGGCCGGCAGCACATTGTTGGCACCTTTGGGTGTTGCAAATGTCCATAGCAAAGTTTAATGTCCGTTGCGAGGGTATACGATAGGAAATGTCAAAATTATGCCATAAAGGCCGCCTATTTTACGTAAATATGCTTAGTACATTTGGCTATTTTCGCCCCTCGTGCTATCAGGGGTCGGTGTACCCCCTCGATGGTCAACCGATTCAGTGACAGTTTGATTGATTTTGTTTATCGCCAACCGATAATCGCCATGTGTTGTTTCTATGGCCACAAGTTCAACGTTTCATCTCATACCAAAAATATAGATTACGACATTGGTTTATTCCGATATATTGTAGCTATTCATATTCATTAATGGTTTCAATTTCCAATGTAATCTCGTTTGCAAAACTTTAAGTCGAATGATACTTAGGTACTCAGACATTGTTTAAGTCACATTAAAATATATACATATATTATAGAATAATTCTTGTGGAAATTACATTAATTGTTAAAAACACGATAGCGTGAACATTTTTAAATTAATTTTATTGCGTTTTATAATCATATTTTAAAATTTAAAAAAAACCAGATAATTTATTTGAATAATTAAACTACACAAATAAAAAAACTTAAATATTAAACACTATTATAATCATATTTACAAGTCAAAGATATAGTCCAGACCGTTGTCGATGGGGAGCGTTCCCAAAATGCTGACCACGTTCCCAAGTTGTATGGCAACGATAATCCGTTGCCCTAAAAATTAGACTACTTTCAATCGTCTTGAAAGGTCTCGCCAAACTTGATTAGCCTCACGTCCCCATGGCCCCAAAGTCTCGACCCCGATAGCTACAAATATGCATACGTCACCGATAGAAGCATATTGGTGGCGTTTCAGGGTTTCTTGAAGTATGGCAGCTCCTCCGGCAGTGACGGCTGTTTGGAAGATGGAAAGCCGCTAACAAAACGACACAGGTTGCGTACCATCTTCCAATATACCAAATTATGATTTAATATTAAAATTAACTAAATGATTTACTCTATGGGGCCTCATCTAATTTACCACCATTTAATAACCATAAACAAAATTAAAACTAAATAATTAAAATGAAAAGTTGGCGGTAGGCTAAATAAAACTTCAACAATACTTGTTGACACTTGACACATCTTTGTCTTCCGTGATCACGGCCACTGAAAAGTGGCCGAAACGTCGGACTAACAAAAAAGCATTCACTACGTTAATAGGTGTTTTACGAATGGTGTAGACATGTAAAAAAAAGCTAGAGAGCTAATATTGGCATAGATAGGAAATGCATCAGCTAAATTGATATCGGCTTTGTAAAATGTTATATTTGTAAAACGGCGAGCAATTTCCTTAATGCTATGACAATAACCAAACACATTCAATTAATGTGGGGTCGTTTGACGGGTCTCTATCACCACAGGCAATTAGTAAGAAGGGATCTTTGCAATAAAAATAATAGCACTGCGTTATATACAAGGAGGGAGAATATCGGTCGTATACTAATTTTAGCCTTAGATACATGACGGTAGTAGTTTAAAGCAGTCCTGCTAGGTCCTTGGCTGAGATGCTACTACACAAGCTAATTCAAATTCAAATGAATTTATTCAAAATAAGTTCCACTGGAGAACACTTTTTGAAATTCATGCGTGGGTGAATATTTGAAGATGTGCATATTCGGCCATTTCAAAGAACACTACAAAAATGTGTTTAAAAACTGTTCTTTATGGATTTTTAAGGTAGTTTCTTATGTTGTATTTCCATAATAATTGGCCAGCGATAAAGCTGTTAATGTAGACCTTGTAGGAAAATATATTTTTTTTGCAAAATGGTAATGATATTCCCCTAAATGGTAATGATGTTAACCTTAAATAATAATTAGTAAAATGAAACAGAAATTAGAAATAAAAGAAAATTTAATATTTTCTTGAGTTTTCGCGACTTGTATACATAAAAAACTATGTTTTAACGGTTTTAAGCGCGGTAATTTATTTGATTTTATTTATTCCGAAATTCAGGAAACACAAAGGTGACTATACTCGTTGACAATTGCCATAAATAGAATTTAATTGAAATAAATCTTGTGGAGCAATTACTTTTGTCTTCCGATAATCGAACTTACAAACATTTGATCAGGTAATCTGAGTTTCATACCCTCATGAACAATATATAATAGTAATTAATATAATAATTTCTTATTACTATTCAAATGAACTCATTACCATTTTATTAATACGAACGGCAAAAATGGTAATTTGGTAAATGGTGGTTAGAATTTCTAATAATTATTGGAAAATTTCAGTATTTAGTAAGATTATGCAATTTTTAAAATAAATATTGAAAAATATTCTTTTAAACGGAATCTACTGACCTACATTTTATAAAAAAAAACATGTTACCTACATCAAAAGCTCATAAACAGTAGTGAGAAATGTTTTGAACCAAAACGCTCGCGACGAAGGAGAATCTTCAATTTCGCCGGAATGCAACACTCTTCGACAAAATCGTACTGTCGACGAGTGAGCGACGACTGACTGTATATTTATTACGTCTGATTGCGCTGTTATAATATTTAAAAACACAGAAATCATTGTGGCCATGTTCACGAACGGTAAGTAGGGAAAAGCATAAGGACATTTTTCAGACTACCCTAACGTAATTAAATTATGTTCTTTGTCTAATTGTTTATAATTTAACACAATCTTAAAATATCCTATTTTACGAATATGTAACCATAACTTCGTTCTTCAATTGCATTTTGATTACTGGACTAACAACTTGTTGAAATCTGGAAAAACGATACTGATGGTAATTAGATTTTGAATAGTTATCACTTGATTTTCAGTATTTCAATTTAATATACGTATATAATATATTTTGCACTTTGTAGAAAACATTTAGATCGGTCTATTAACAAGCATAAGTTCACCAATAGTGTAATTAAGTATGTTATTTGTTAAGGGCCGTGCGATTTGCACATTTTCAAATAATCACCTACAAACAGGTAAAATTTTATTATATTTCCTAGTCTATGTACACTGCTTCGTAACGTGTTATTGCTGTTAACGAGAAGCGACAAGAAACTCCCCAGCAACACGTGTAACTAAAAATTGTTTTTCTAGCGTAAGTTTTTCTAATTGTTTAGCTGGACGAGTGCACCGCCTGAGGGTCTCAGAGGTCCAGGCCTTGGTGGAAGTCATACTCCGGAGCAAACAATGGTGGCAAGCTGTGACTCCTTCTGTAAGTGATGATGATGATAATGATTGTTCCGAACGTTTTCGGCCATGGCGACCACTTTGACCCCTAGTCGGATAATTGGAGCTGGTGTGCGCGAAGATGGCTTATGTAGCCTATCTTGGCGGCAAACTCCGTGCATACTGAGGGCACGTGAGTACGCCGTTGTCATAATTGTATATAATAGCAGCAGGTGGGCGAGCCTTTAACTGGTCGCATTTAGTATCAAGGTCAGCTTTACGCTGAACCTTGATACTATGTTCTCTTTTTGAAATAACATTTAGTGGCCAACCTTACCAAAACAGAGTAAAAAATATTTTTTTCAGATTTCAACACATACAGTAATATCTATATTCCAACATATACAATAATAGGTCAGAAAAATGCCTGTTTCAAAATCTAATCCTGAAGTAATGGAATGACAGGTTGCCATGACGACATAGACAGGAAGAGAGAAATAATAGTAATTCCTGCCGGCCGTCTTGATGGCTATCATCCAACGGTGGTACGGATGGTAATCAATCTTTGCCTTTGGTGTAGCAAATGTCCATAGACGACGAAACCACTTTCCATCGGGTCGATTTTCAGCCTGTCTTCTGCGTATTTTTTAAATTATAACAACTAACGCTTTAGTAGACTGATGCAATTTTGCCCCGAAATTCCAATTCCCCTTGAAATTGTATTTGTTTGCTTCCAAGTAGATGAATTGCCTTTAATACATGACGCGTCGGGACTTAAACAATAATCGTTTGACTCTTAAAAGAAACAGCTGTTTGATATCAGCCATATTGGCTTGATGCACAATAAAAACGAAATGAGTCCCGGCTGTCCGTCTGAAAAGGGTCCGTTGTGTTTATGACTAAGCTTTGTACAATATTTATAATCACCAGTTTTTCCCGTCGCTTCCGCTCGCGATATGGATTTTGTCAATCAATTCAGACCCTGAAAACAAATGGCATTTGCGCTAAACGAATAAAAAATCATTGAGATATAATAAAAAAATGCATGAGAATGATATATAGTTATTGCTGAGTATTATGTCATTCTCGTACATTTTAATTCGTATAACGCTAACGTCACATGTCTACAAGACCAGGTATTTTTTCTATTTCTCACCTTCTCGGGAACAGTAGGTAAGACATTTTATTTGTTGGAATGTTCAAAACATTGTTTGTGTTTTTTTTGTTGCGATAAGGCCTCGTAATTACTTCAAAAAGAGAACAGATGTTTATATGTATTTTTCTTCTTTTAATACTCAAATTCTAGTTCGCTAGCGTGGTTTGAATTATTTAAATTAATTATGTTACATTTATTGAAGTGTTTTATAGCATGCATTGATGCTGAGGAAATCTAGCCACTGTCTAAAATCCGTACAGCTAATTTGGAAAAACATCTCTGTCGTAAAGCATTTATGGTCTGACACTACTAACTACTATATACACATAACGCTCTTATATAAACTTACAATGAGAGGGGTTTATAAGTAATAAAACCAAAGTGAAAATGCCCAATAAGACGATGACATCATGATTAATCTTGGTGTCTGCAGAATTCCAAGTTAACCACATGATAGCATGAGATGTTAATAACGCCATGTGTCTCTAACGGAAACCCAAGAAATAATGCGCAAATATTTAAGTAATTTAATTTATAAATTAATTTTGTCTTTTTATTGCGAAATTGGAAAGCAGACTGTCCACTTAATGACGTATACAAGACCAGGGGAGAAGCGAACGCCTTGCCAACCTTTAGGACACGGTAGAGGGATGTAACAAGCGCGAGTCAAATTACCTACATAGAGGGTTGCCTAGAGTTATTGATGTATTGTTACATTGATGCCTAGAGTAGTAAAAATTCAAATGAATAACGAACATAAAAAAGATAGACGAATTGAAAAAGCATCACGTATAAACTACTGAACACATTTCAATCAAATTCGACACAGAGATTATATCCCGGGTCAACACTTATACTTTTTATCCCGACAAATGATGTCGTTTCCGTGAGATAGACAAATATAGCTAAAAATATTTTCCTGCGATCAGTTTTTTGGGTGCCGCCGTTGCAATTCACTAACAAAATAATTAATAATTTAATAAAAAATAATTCGCCAGATTAGGTTAAATTATTCCTTAAGTTAGGTTGCCTGGAAGAGATTGCTTTCAGTGATAAGGCCGCCTATTGTTTCCACCATGACAATATTGTAATTGTGTTTTATTGAAATTTGGTGAGTAATAAAGTGTTATCTATCCATCTTATTTATTTACTTCCCCTAAAAAAACAACAAAATTAATAGAGCACAACATTTTGAGAAACTTAATAAAATGGGAAAGACAGGAGCCCAAACTAGGTAAACCCTATATGATGGTACTCCTGAGTTCTACTACTTCTATAATAATCGCCACCAGAGTACTACAATTGAAGAAAAATAGAGAGATGTTTATGCATGTGTGTACATGTTTGCGTACGTGTATGTGTGTGTGTGGTTGAGTGTGTAACTATGCTTATAAGTGTGGCTGGGTGTATCAATGTTTGTAAAGTGTGAGTGCAAGTAAAAACTAATTGTGTTGGATTTTTAAGCTTCTTAGTAGTTTTGAGACTTGAGGAATTTACAAATTAAATTTTTTGCCCCTTTTTTGGGTAAGTCATAAATATGACATAACTTATTCATCTTGTTGTATAAAAAAAACTTCCTTGGCAACCAAAAAATCTTCGGAACAACCTAGTCTTTACATCTCTAGTACTCATGGCAACGTGAAGTTTCGCTGGCAAAGGTAGTATTAAATATTTCCATTCATCACATGAAAATGGCTGTAACAGCAAGACTCACCTCACTAGAAGTGTTTCTTCGAAGTACAAACGGTGGTGATTTCAGCTAATATGGTTCACATTATCCAAAGAGCACTTGAGAATAATGCATTGACGTCATCGTTACTGTTATTAGGATTTCATTCACTAGATATTTGAGTCGTTACATATAAAGCTCTCTGCCCATTACACCGTATTTTATTCCCTGACCGTGTTAGTAAACGTATCCGCAAGATATATTCTTTGTATTGAAAGGTATTAGACTATCCCCACTATTATCATTGTATTAATTAATCCCTGAAGCGAAAACTTTTTATCCCTTTTTATGAATATTACACCGACGGAGGAATATGAAATTTCGCACACTTATAGTTTATATAGAGGAGTGCAGTATGCGATTTTTTTTTAAATTATGCATAAAATACATTAAATAATAAAAAAACATTTCACACACTACCATGATTAACAACTTAAGTTTTTGTAGCACCGTTCTTTTTCCACATAATAAAGATGATAGAAGTTTAAGTGCTTTAATATTTTATTTAACATTTCTTTTCATAAACTCGAAGAAATAAAATTATACGAGTTACATAACTTTCAAACACAACACTGCTGTAAGGTGTTGCGAAATAAATACACGTAAAATTGGCCAATAAGCGCCGTGTGTGGTGCCACATTTAGGTTCTATATTTAAAAAAATAATTTAAACATCGAACGAACAGAGCTAGTGATGTGCTTTGTTTGTTTACGCAGCTGGTAGCCGGCGCGCACGAGACGTCTATCGATTGAATAGGGTTGCTAATCCGCGAAATTAGTTAATTAAAAAAGATATTAAAAATCTACAGCAATACATGAATAGAAAAGTAATGTTTCCGATTTATTAAAACATTTATCATATAAAAGAATATGAGTAATGTACCATAAAAATGACGTGTTTAGTTAAGTTTAATCTTATACATTTGCGAGAGTTTTTGGCGGGAACAGAAAGGGGACGACGTTGTGCTGTGCAGTTTTATTTTCTAAAAATGTCTAAAAATACTCGAAAATGAACAATAATTGTAGGATATTGATAGTTTTCGTCAAAGTCAAATGTGGCTTTTCGAGTTTTCACAAGAACTCCGTTGAATTGCGTCGGTTATAACCTACAATACAACTGCGCTACTATACGGAGACTTATACCTCAGAATTGGGTGTATGGACTAAGATTTCTTTGCCTGCCTTTGTGGCGAATTCTACTACTACTACTTATACATTTGCCATTTTCACCGCCATTTAAATGTCAAAACATATTAATAAATATCTAGGCATTTATTATCTAAGTTTCGGGCGAGCTCGAAGACAAAATTTGTCAATATATCACTTATTTTTGTACATAATTATTAATTAAATATATACATGAGTAAACTAAATAATATTTGTTAAATTAGAATTATGTATTTGTGTGAAAAATCTTTTTTTTTCCAGTGAAATATAAGAATTGTTCTATTTACGATACTAATTTCTTTATTGTGGTCAGTCAAACACGGCAATGACATACAATGTCAAACCATAAATAAAATAAGTATTGCGATACAATCGTTTTCCCTAAGTTTAGTGAATTTCCCAACCCTATACAGGCATGTACATCTATTGACTCGATAGTAACAAACCGTTTGAAGTCAGATTACTGGCACTTAAAGTTTTATGCCGCGTCCGTGTTAAGTGACCGATTATTGAATGCTTTCAACTGATAGTAAGTATATCGGGCCCTAAGGAGTAAGTCTTTCACGGGAAAAATGTCACAAAAATATGTAAAATAAAGTTGAAAATTCATTGATTTGTACTTCAAAATGCGTGATCATGAGGCAAACGCATTGTTTGCATTCTAAAGAGTTTGTTTTCGACGGAATCGTTTAATGTCTTTCTTTTGTTCTTAGAGATATTTTGACGCACATGATTTTGGAATTTCGCATTACTGTCCCGATTATTCTTACACGAAAATTGCTCCATACTGTATAATCAACGATCAAAGTAGTATTTTTGATGCAGGAAATATAGGTTTAAAGTTTTGTCAGTTGTTGATAAATGCCTATAGCGATAGAAAATCCGCATATCGATTTCATTCTCGCGAATTTTAAAGCGTCTTAAAGATTGTTGGAATAAGTTTAGAATAAGCACTTTTTGCGAGGCAGTAATGTCTCTCAAAGAGGCCGCAGAAAGGGATAGGGAGCGAAGTCCTTCGGCGCGTGCTACGGTCTTTTCTCGAGGTCGCCGGCCTTCAGCTGGCACCCGGAGAGGCAGGTACGCGCATTACTTTCCTCCCTGAGTTAGGTTCCGGAACGAGGGGGCCCTCCTTAGCTACTAGGTAAAGCAAGGGATTTAACAACTACCCCCGTCTCGAAGTGGAGTGTGTTCTCACAGGGCAGGGCACACTTCAAGCACTTTATTGCGCTGGATCGACTGTTGCGTAACTATGTTCTATATCTCAGTCTTTCCATCACAAACAAAAGCGCAGGGTCGACAGGGAGGAGGGGGTTTTTAGTGGGTATTGAGGTTGTTCGCCCGTGCGGCATCACTCGGAGTCTCCACACTCCTCTGTGTAATCCATTGCGGACGGAACGCAAATAAAGCATACAATTGCTAGCGTTACCGCCCCCTGTGGATTCGTGCCCTTTCCTAGCGACGGCCCAGAGAGTGCGTAAATCGGTTAGTCATTTTCCCTCGCCTCAAAAAAAAAACAGTTTAGAATAAGCAAGCTTACATTTTTTTATACCAGTGAGTTTAGCTGACAGGAAGACGGCTTGGATCGTAAGCGGTTACTATCACCTGTGATGGAACCTGGCCACTAACGCCGGAATACAGCTCAAGGTTGTAATGGCGGCATACTCTAGACCAGGGATGGTAGCCATTCAGACGGGCAAATACCCTACCACCACGCTGTGGGTTATTTTGTCGCCTTTTACGATAGGCCGCCCGGCGGCAAGATAGGTCATTAGATGTTTGCAATTAATTCAAGTAGATTGAAAGATGAATTTAACAGATTAAGAGTAGGGTAGATAAGCTTTTAGCGGGAAGGCCAAGGCCGATGTTTTATCAGTGCAGTATTGTTAAAAAAAATGTATATTTTTATTTAAAAGTGAACAATAGGAAATTGATTTTTAACGAAGACTTGTGCATTTATGTTGGAAATATCGAGTGTTTAGTTAAATAATTTTGGCTTTGCTGCAAGAGCACAAAAATATCCTGGTTTGGCGTATGTGAAAGACCTACAAATTGGCTGAAGGATTTGCTCCAGGCTTATTTCGAGACTTGACACTGGTTAGATATACAAATCGTGCAGATCCATTTTCAAAACAAGAAACAAGATTTATTTTTAGCAATTAGCTCAATATTAAACAGACTAAGAATAAGCAATGAGAGCTTATTTATAATGTTAAAGCGGAATTGCCGAATTCCTAAACGCTGTTAGATGTTAGTTCTATGTTGTAGAACAATACTTACAGAATATAAACGCACGTATAAAATCGCGATAATTAGTCAAAAGTGGACAGTCGCTGTGTTCGAATCAATATAGCACATATAGGGTTCCTCTATAAATAAAAAAGGTGCTCAATTTTCCTTTCTTTAAAACTATCCTCGAATATGGGGTTGCCTGGAAGAGGTCAAATCTATACACAAACCACCCACAACGAGGTGGTAGGACATTTGCCGCCATAACAACATCCATAGGCGACGATAACTGGTAATCCCATTCCGATTCCACATCAGATGGAGCGTCAGCCTGCCTGCTTTATTTCAGCAATAACACAAAAAGCTAACTAAATTCATTATCTAGGTATATATTGAAAAATAAAATGTTTTTCATTCATACACATAATGCACTTATAAAGTCTTATTCCATTTAATTCTGAGGAGATAATTTACAGATTTATATAACGCGTTACTGTCATCAAGGGTGCCACACTAACAGATATCATGTGCAGATAAAAAGTATCAAACAAGTCCGTTCCATTTCCGTAATTATAAATCTTAGTTGTGGCAACTCTGCGTAATACATTCTCTATGGTTTAAAAACATTATTTAGTTAACTCATTTAAATTCGAAATTCAAATTATTCTAAGAATAAGAACCAATCCAATACGTAAGTTCATTATGGCTGTTTGTTGGACATGACACTGTGTTTGTACATCGGGGCATAGCTATAAACAAACTGACTTTCAACACTTTCGACGAATACGTAGTTGTGGCATACCGTCATACGAGAACCGATGTACAGTGCATGTAAACACGATAAAAATTAATAAACGATCTAATTGTGTATTTTAAAATAGTGGCTCTAAGATATTTTTGACTAGACACATCAAAACATATGTCAAAGTAGAACAGTATAACAGTATTAGCATCATAAAAGAATTATTTTTGAATAGTAATTTGTATTTTCGAGGTGTACGTCAAGGTTGAACACGTTGTTAGTCGATTTTCACACAAATGTCGCATACTTGCTACATTATTATGGTTTTTCAAAACTTTTTACCACCCTCATTATGTATACCGTTTTTTCATTGTATTAGCGATATTAGAGACGGTGTTGCCATCTCGTCGCCGCAGCCACAACGAGTGCTATTCTGTGAATGTTTGTTTATATGTAAACGTTATGCGTCCTACCCTATATCTACCGCCTTACCACAAAACAAACGCCTGCTTGACAGCGAAATTGCAACGTGATCATGCCATATTTACACCGTTGAGCGACGCGGCGACGGTATCGTATAGGTACCAAGTTTAAAGTGATTACCCTTACTTTACTACATCATTGTAAAGTGATTTGCAGGAGACGCTTTTTAGATTAAGTAATTATATACATTTCAAGTCAAACTTTTCGAGAACATTTTCTGAGACATGCATCGAGAGAGAGAGAGAGAGAGAGAGAGAGAGAGATACCACAGGCCCATGATGAAAATAAAAGAATTGTGTCTTTGCCTACTGAATTCTGACAACGTAAATACGATTTATTTGTCACAGTGAATTCATTTATTAGGCGGTGAATTAGATTAAAATAACAATTTGTAAAAGTAACTTACCTACAACGCCTACAACACTAAACACGCAGGCGCACACCGCTGCCAATATCGTCGCCTCCGTCGGATAAAACGTCCCATTGTGCAGATCCATATCGGAATAATTATCATACATCTTAACAATTGATATCACACCGGTACAACACTAACACTTCACTTTTTTCTTGTCATTTTTTTACTTATAATTAGGGTTGGGGTATGATACATCTGGTCTTATCGATGGATCCATCGCTGCGTCACAATCTGCAACAAATGACGTGGAATTATATTACAATGTTTTTAAGCACGTGGTCGTATTACAAAAATAATGATGCGTTCGTTATTCGTAAATGGGAATGTCAAAGAGATAAACTGACAGTTTTGATTTTTGTATCATTAGATTGACCATATTTGTATGTAAGTGTTTCAAGTGTAGGTTTATTTGTTTGATCGACGGCGATATACTAGTAAATTGCGTCTTATGCCTTGTTTACATTATGCACACATGCACGGCTACTAGCAGAAGGTGAGGAGGGAAGTGGAAAGCAGGAGTAGGTAAACATTATTTGGATAATAGAAAGCATTACGGAAATACCCCGATGACAAAAAATACTTAAAAAGCGTAACTCTAAATGTCTCATAAAAATTAGAGGGAGAGATGATTTTGACGATTTTGAAAATCGTGCTTAGTTTCAAGATTTGATTGTGAGTAATGATGTGCAAATTAACCAACACACTGACGTAAACATTTCAAATCCAATATACGATAATCCATAGCGTGTCGTGCATATTATAAAAACCAACTTGTAGTATCTATAGGAGATCGAGTTCACAAACCTAAGGAAGGGTAACGGCAAATGTTGTATAAACATTGTATTAATGACTAATATTCCACGTAATGTGACGAAAATCAGAGTTTGTTGGGCTACGTGCATTTGGACTCATGTTTCATGGTAACGCATTTACTACTTTCGTTATTTGTTCAGTACGTGATCGCTATGAATTGTGATTTATGCAGTGGGATAGTTTCAAGTTGTACTGTCATGTTGTTATTATGTTAGTTTAAATTCAATAACCACATGTCATGGGCCTGCGATACTTCGTTTGCGTTGAAAATGCAACATCGCACCAAAAATCGCAGTCGTGGCGCCTTCTCTTCGCTATATTGATCTATCACACGGCAAAGAAGTAATTATTGGGATAAAAGTATCCCATGTGTTGACCTGGAAATAAACTAACTGTGTCGAGTGTCATTTAAGTCAGTAGTTTTCAAGTGACCTTCGGTCACACAGACAGAGAAAAATCTATTGGAATCTGCTGGTCCGAATAAGCCCCACTGCTTTTTCTCTTTTTCTATTCATTGGACAAATTCGACCTTGACTATTACCAAGCCCGACAGTCGTCGTCCTGTTTTGGAAAATAACAAGCTAGGTCCTGATTGCAAGCCCTATTACTAGTTCTAATCGTGGATATAAATATACCGAGGGACTCACTCAAATAAATACATTTTTTTTGCTAAAAATCCTGGAACCCGGTTCTAGCGCCATTTAATCCCACTATGAATCTAAACCATTCTCGAATCCACTTGAATACAGAATAAAAAAATCATTAAAATCGATCCAAGCGTTTAGGTTGAGTTCAGTGACATACACAAGAACAGAAGATTTTTTTATTGCAGGAGTTCAGCAGACAGGCAGACACTTGCAACACCAGCGGTGCTGCAAATGCGCTGCTGCTCTCTTAAGGGAGGCTGGAACCTGGTCACTAATGCCAGAACACAACTCAAGGTTATTATGGCGATGGCATGCTTTAGACCAGGCGTGATAGCCATCCAGTCGGGCAACTGCCCTTCCCACTTGGCTGTGTGTTGTTTTGTCGCCCTATTGCGACAGGCCGCCCGGCCGCAGGGAATTGTATTTTTCTCCGTTCCTGCACGGATTTATATATAAAGATAGATAAGATATATGTATAAATATACCCATAAATAAATATTTCATCATAAAAATGGTAAAGTTGTATATGTAAGAAGGTAGTAAAACTTCTGAAAACACTTTAGCACATTATACAGTTGAAAATATTACGCTTAAAGAATGTAAACGATAACACTGACTCATGGAACAGGATAGATCCCATTTAGATGTAAGTGTAACAATTCTTGAATTTGCTAAATTCTTGAGTTCGATACACACTGTTTAAAAACACTATACGAGTAATATGATTCTACAAATCAGCAAGCACGATTATGTTCTTGGAGCGATTTGTAATCATGTCCGGTTTTGCCTCGCAGTACGAATTTCACGAGGCGTTCCTGTTTTAAACGTCATATCACTTCCTCGGATGCTCGGGGTGTTTTTCGAAAAATACGATATTTAATATTTCTTAAGTTTTCGCGACTTGAATATATATTTTTTTCGGTTTTATTTGGCAGAAGAGGCTATTGATTATCAACAACACCCAAATTTCAATAGAGAAGATGGTTGGCAAGTACCACCTGTTTGGGATCTAATTATCAAAACTATTAAACTCCAACCCCAGCAAAAGATAGATAGATTAGAGATAGATAATTTCTTTTATTTTTCCTTCCACCCATTTTAATATTATATAAAATTAATAGTGCTAGGCAAGTTTGCTGAAGAGTTTCTTGCGCCGCTTCTTCTCTTCGCGCTTCACATATTGTGAAGCGGTGGTAAATTAGATTAGGCTCTCATAGAGTAAATAATAACCATAAACAAAATTAGAACTAAATAATTAAAATGGACAAGATGGCGGTAGACTAAATAAAACTTTAAAAATACTCATTGACACTTGACATCTTTGTCTTCCGTGATCACGGCCACTGCGTCGGAATAACATAAATCAAATAAATTACCGCGCTTAAAACCGTTAAAACGTAGTTTTATTATGTATACAAGTCGCGAAATTTTAAGAAAATATTGTTCTATCAAAAAATTGCAATTAAAATAAAATAGTTGTATGTATTATATCATAACATAGTAATTTATACGAAATAATACAAATAGAAAAAGATATCGATTTAAAAATTTCTGAATCTTCTGAAATCAAACTTTAAGATGCCTCCAAAAGCTTTGTGCCACTCTTAATATCACAATTACATTCTTAATTCTTCAATAATAGCATATAACAAGAAAAAAACAAACATACAATAGATGATAGACGAAAAACTTCGTAATAATATCAAAATAACAAAACGTAATCGTTTAGCCATGTCTTAATGATAGCAATGCATCGTTGGTCACCCATCGACCCTCTACGACCAATATTGAATATAAATTGCTCATAATTTATATCGATAAAGAGCTATACCGCACCGTCGAGCGAGAGTCATCGATTAATTCACATCCTTATTAATATAGTTCTTTATACTGTTTGCCTAGACTAAAATGACAGATGCGATCGACCCAAAGATCGACCTTTGCAAGCTAGGAGCAACTCAACATAGTGAGTTTCCTAAGAGTTTCTATAGAAATCATGTAGAGTTCAACTGACAGTGGTGAGTTGTTGATTTAACTCACACAACTCACTTTACTCAGGTAATTGAAATTCAGTAGTTCTTTTGACATATTTATTTCTTTTTTGTTAATACAACTTGGCGCGACTTGTGTATAGATATATATAGAGTGTATATAGATTTATATTATATGTTACATAGATAAATCGTAAAATATCTTAGTGTACACAACCCTGCCCTTTGCTTCTCCCCCATTCTCGTTACACGCATAGGTTTGTTGGAAGAACTATTTTAGGGTTAAACTCGTCTTGTACATCACCACTATTCTATAATTTTGTATGTAACTTTGTAGAACAATAAAGAACTGTACAATAAAGAATTAAAAAAAATGGCTGATAGAAGCTAATGAGCATTAATCCTGCTAATGTTTGCCGGTTCCAATATCTTACTATTCATGCACTTGCCCTACCATCGGTTGCATTTTGACATTACTTGTATGGAGATTATGTAAAATTTTACCAATAGAGGGGTAAATGAACGGTCGGTAAGATTCAGGACCGGGCCTAAGTCTTGAAAATTAACAGATGTCCAAAGATATGTTTTTATTATTCTACGCCGTTTGCTAATATGGTTAGTGTAATTATATCCGTTTATTTGTCTCAAGTGTTATGTACCATTATTAATGTGCGAATTATGACGTATTTGGGTGCAGCCATAACATTATTTGACACCAATGTACTAATTTATTATCTGTGCTTCAAAGGAGCGATTATTTGGGGGTCTATGTGTTTTCGGGGCTCTTTTATTAAACCTTATTGAACAACTGACTGTGCCTGCCATTTTGTTTGCGCGGTTTTTTTTATTGCAGGAATTCAGCAGTCAGGAACACTGCTCACTTCATAGAGAACGGTTACCATTGCCTATGGACATTTGCTACACCAAGGGTGCTAACAATGCGCTGCTGCTCTCATAAGGGAGACCTGGTCACTAATGCCAGAACACAACTCAAGGTTGTTATGGCGACATACTTTTGACCAGGCGTGGTAGCCATCCCGTCGGGCAAATGCCCTATCACCTGGCTGTGGGTTGTTTTGTCGCCTCTTACGACAGACCGCCCGGCCTCAGAAAATTGTATTCTTACTCCGTTCCTGCACGGACAATACTTGATCCTGGATCTCCTGGAAGACATCGAGATGAAACATAATGAAGATATAAGGTAAAAGTTCTTTTAATCTCTAAAGATTTCACTGAAATCGATTGCTTCGTTTCGTCTATTCAAGATAAAGTATGAAACCAACACGTCCAGTAAAATTTCATTTTTTTACGCTTAGATATTAAATGTGATTTTTCGTGCAATTACAGATTATGCGATTCTAATTTCATTCACTACATTATCTGTGGATCGATCACATTATCTGTTGACCTCGATGGTGTGTCCACGCCTTAATGTGTGCTAGGATAAAACTAGATATCGACCGCAAATAAATCTGAACCTGTGATTTGATAACTGATATCGGATATCTACTGAAACTGCATGATATAGTAATAATATACTTGGATTTTTTTGTTATCGTAACAGCAGTAAATAAATGGATTTTACATCTATTTGCAAGTGGCATAGCTATTGATTCTAGCTGTACACAGCCTAGTGTCATGTATATTTTTTTTATTAGAAAGGAAGCCCTTGGTCTCACTTCGCTGTCTAAACTCCTGTATTTCGGACTTTTAATGAAGATTTTTGGCATTTTGACTATTATTTCTTAAAATAAATACAAAAAAGTGTGTTGGGATACATAGTGGAAGGAAACTTCAACGGACAAGTGCAAATGGAAAAAGGAATGGCAAGAAAATTTTAACTTGAAGTTTTACGGACAGGTTTTCAAACTGGACAAGTCCATTAACAATCTGTAAATCCCGTAAAACTTCAAGGCCACAGGAGACCGGATGGCTGGAACTTGCCTCGCCTAAAAAATTAGTGATGTATTCAGCGAGGTAATGTTGCCAGCCGTCTAGGCACGCTACCCAGCGACAGATCTGGTCAAATAGTGGATGGATTGTAGTTTATAGTGTTTTATTTTATTGTGTATATTTGATATGGTTTTTTATATTGGTATGTATTAGTTTTATTTTAATTTTAATATATAATTATTTTAATACTAACATTTTAGTTAGGTTTGTATTTGTAATGTATATTGTATGACTATAAAATTAAAATTTATATTAGATTATAAACTAAAAATTGGATAATGTGACATATTTCTATACATAAAAGTCAATTCTTGTAAAAAAATATGTACGAAATCTTATCTGTATCAAAAGCTTTTTGGTACTCGCTCTGAAAGTATATAACTCCTCTATCGCAGTTGAAACTCAACTAACTGCATTTCCTCCGCAGCACCTTATGTATATTTGTAAAATAGCTTAGCAACATGCCTACAAGTCCTTGGAATCGAAAGCCAACTTGAAAGCTCTATGGCTTCTAAGAATGTGTAACGAAATGCAAACAAAAGAGGAAAGCATTTGTGACGTCTTACCGGGAGACACACAAAGGGTAATGCGAAAAATAGAGCACTTAAATTAGAAGGGAATAAAGTACCTGTAAAGGATTAGTATGGGTTCGCAAATAACGGTTAACACTTGTAATTGTTTTTGCATAATTTCTTAAGCTATTAATCAAATACGAGATAACACCAAATGGACGTAATGGTGCGACTGAGAGATACGCAGGCGCGATGATGATCTTACCATGCATGAATTGCGAAGCTGAAGATATGTTTACATTATATTTTATGTTATATGTGAGCGTAAAACGCATTTAGAATAATTAATTTCAAGTGTTTGAAAAATCTTTCGTTATGGAATCCAAAAAATATCCCACCCAAGTTTACAATAACAACAATGACGTAAAACGAATGGTGGACGAACGAAAATAAATATTTTAATTCAGCTACGGATGATGGGAGTTACATGGATGTAGCTGTGACTTTGTGTATGCTGGTATGTGAGATGGGGGCCTCTCCACTGAAACTGCTGTCTTTAGAATGTTTGATGACAGAAGAAACAGGTCAGTTCAATTGAAGGTAGTGTCAGAATTTAACAACTGGGACACTGGGTTATTGCAGACCACACCGATGATATGGACGTGAAGTGGTAGCGTAGGGCGCTGGCTGTTCGGAGTAACATGCTGATATGCAGGTTTACAAGGTGTACAAACGGCGTCAAAAGAATCCTATTTGGTGCATACTGCCAGACTTTATACACTTGCAGCTTGTGGGTTAGCTGTAGTCAGAGGGCATAAAGCGTTCTGCGTGTCCAATATAATAACGCAGTGTCCGTCTAACAGTGCATTAGGGTAAGCGAGGGGCTCCAGCCTGTCACCGTCAAACTATCTTTGGTCCGTTGCAGTGATGTCCCACTTCTCCTTGTTTCTAGATTCCTTTCCCCTTTAATCCCTTCCTTTCCATTCTCCTTCACGTTCTAAGTATCCCTCCTTTCCCATCCAAACCCTCTTCCACTCGTAGCGGTTCCCGCTCCATTGGATACAGGAGAGTGAGCTGTACTTGTGTTCGCGCAAATGCTTGTGCACCTAAATATATCCAGCGTACTTGAGCGCTTCTGCTTTACTGGCTACGCAAGTCACCTGCGTGTGCATGACCGTCAAACAGCCAATGACTGAAGCAATCGGCGTAACTAAAATAGGTTAGGAAGACATCATAATAACGCGTTTAGGATTCTGATGGGGTTGCCGCGCTACTATAGTGCCTCAGGGAAGTTGGCGGAAGAACGCATGGATGATTTCTATGCTATAATGCGGCTGGCATTCTTGTGGCGGTGGGTGTGCGCCAGCTCCAACAGCATACTCCGGATTGTGGCGGTGCTGGTTGACGGACCTTGCATACAGTAAACTTGGGGAGGCCTACGTGTCCCTGCGGGCGATCGGCGGGGAAACCGGATCCGCCCGCATATAAAGGCCGGAGAAGAAGGACGCATCCCGATCCGCGCACCGCGTCTTACATCGCGGTGAGGTCGAGGAGCCGGAGAGACTCAGATGTCCGGCTAATAAATAGTGAGGCCAGCCCTTTAAGGGGCGGGCCGCCGTCCATCCGGACCGGTGGTGAATGTGCGAGCCAGCACAAAGCCCGGAGAAAGGACGCTCGGGATCGCACAGGGGTTTTAGTCGGTATCCCTAACCGCGTCGTGGCAATAGCATCTCACATCTCACCCGTGGGGTGCTAGTGCCACACACGGGCCGCGACCTTTCCCCCTCGTGCCGCTCACGGTCCTGAAACGGATTTCCCCTGTATAAAAAAAGGAAGAGGCCTACGTGTAACAGTGGATATACATATCTGTTGAAAATGAAAACAACATAGTTACAAGGTTAAATTAGAAAAAGTCGTCCTACCCGAAAATACGGGAAGCAAATACAGCGGTTGTGTGTCACGATATATGACAGATGTCAATTCAATTCCGACGATTGGTGTTGATATTTGTTTACATCACTAATTCGCTAACGAGCCCGTCGATCGATACGCGTACGTCACCAGTCGCTAATAGTCTAGTGTTGCCACCTGACAATTATTTTGGGGTTCTGTATAATAGCGAGTCATATAAGCAATTTATTGAGATTCTTCATACGGACTTGTATTTGTTATCTGAACCCACAAGTACAAGTAACTCGATTTAAATCTTATACTGATATATAATGTAGCGTTTGTTTGTTTGATTAAATACGCTAATCTCAGGAACTATTGGCCTGATTTGAAAAATTCAGTGTTAGATAGCCCATTTATCTAGGAAGGCTATAGACTATATAATATCATCACGCTAAGACCAATAAGAGCGAAGCACCAATGAAGAATGTTTCAACATCAGGGGGTTTTTATAAACAAATTCCACGTGGACGTTTTCGCGGGCACAGCTAGTCTATACATATATACATATAATCAATGTTGGAAGTGTCGATTTTTTTACAATGAATTTAAAAAAGTTAAATTTGAGAAAATCAGGGGGTTCCAGGGTGGAGGGGGGGGGGGGGGGTTACCAGTAGATTTCGAAAGTGAAACATTTAGATTTTTCGTCTGTCTATTGTTGTCTATGTTGGTGCCGCCATTTGCAATGCATGCATTCCACTAACAAACGTCGTGACGGTAATATGACCAATATCTTAGCTAGATTGTTATATCTCTAAGTAAGTATTTTAGAATATGAACATAGGCGCAGGCATCTGGAAAATACAAGAGATCCTTTAAAAAATTATTATTAGTTTATTATATATTATATATATAGCGTATTGCTAAATTATTTATTGCCTTAGTTCCGGTAAAATATGACATTTCGATCCCTTTCAAGTTATCAATTTCTATTTATATTGCAGTTTCTATTCACGCCAGTAATAACTTCTCACTATCATTCATAATGTGGTTATTAATAATGGAAAGTGCAATCAATTAAATTATAATCTGATTTCTCCAAGGCGACACTAAAGGCTACAGCAGTTGAATTTCTTGACTGAATCAATATATGACATATTTATAAGCACTTTCATTATATTGCCATTTATTTAGGTAGCTGGGCTACCTAGGCTAGGCCTTTAAGCCAGATCTTAGTTTACAATATAGCTTCTTCATTTTCTTAAGCCTATGTGTAGCACAGCTGAACTGTAGATAATCAGCTAGTGCCATTCAACGAAGTTTTTGTGGCAACTCAAAAGGCCACATTTGACTATACAGTTCACATTGCCCACAAAACACATAATTACTACTCAAAAACTATTAATATCCTACAACTATTGTTCATTTCAGAGTAATTTTACACATTTTTAGAAAATAAAACTACACTGCACAACTTTTCAGTTCCCGCCAAAAACTTATGACGATTTTAATAGGGGGAAAATATCCAATTTAAAAAAAAGAAAATGTATGTTCTAAATTCAAAATTTTAGTATATTTGGTGGCCAGTATTTTTGTTGAAGATTCCAACATTTTCTGCTAGAAAAAAGATAAATAGAATTAAAAGATTGGGTTATTGTAACGATCGGTTACGTAGAGATGACCAAATGTCAATGTCAATAAAAAAAAATGATCACCTGTGGTAATCTGTTTGTGTTTTATATACGAACCCATCATATGAAAGGTCGACTCGTAGAAGGCCATCTATTTAAAAAAAAATATGTGGCGTGACCTCCCATGCAAACGATGATTGAAACACAAATTGTTCTGGTTATAAACAGCAATTGATTGGCGTATCCAAGGCGTGGTGGAGTGGCTATTTGCCGCCCACTACCGCCATGATTTACAGTTTACACACAGTGCGAAGGAGACCAAACACGTAGGACGGCTTCGTATTCCTTTCACGGGAAAGCTAAAGATATATTCCGGGATACTTTGGATATGGAAGTATTATCAAATCATCATGTCAGTTTATCTGTGGTTCAAGCTTATTATTAGGCAACGCGTAGACATCACCCATGGGCGCCGTGTCCGTAAGTCAAATTGACAATCGAATCGAATTGGAATCGACACTTTTGACGGTCTTGACAATCTGTAAACCATCTCGGTTCAATATTGAATCAATCTTGATTTGACCCAGACTGATGTAATGTGAATTTTAGAGACTACGGATATTTGATCATCTGTCAGTTGAATGAATCTTTACTTGAACTGACATGGATTCTTGGTTAAAGTAAAATACTTGCCAGTAAAAATTACATGTTTTTGTGAGAAATGTGAATTGTGTAGTCATATGTAGCCTTTCGCGTTGTCACAAGAACTTCGTTGAATGGCTTCAATTGATAACTTACAGTTCAGCTGAGCAATACATAGGCTTAAGAAAATGAAGAACTCAAATTGTAATCTAAGATCTGGTTTAAAAGCCTAGCTGCCAAGACATAAACCTAAATAAATAATTGTAGTTTCTCACATACTTATCCAATTTTAATTTAGCACAGCGATTAGGAAAAAAGCATAAATGCAACGTTCTATTTTTAAATTTAATCTAAAACCATTCAGTATTCTCGGTCCTACAATAAAATAGATTTCTAACCAATAAATCAATGGATATCATAAAAAAATTATTATATACCATTCACTTTTTACGACATACGATTGATCTCGTGATGCCCACACGTAGGTTCGAGTCATTTCCTGGCCTGAGTCATAATGACCCTCACTCTTGAGTCATGTTAAATTTGACAAAAGAAAAAGTGACTTATATTGACACTCTTAGCACTATGACTCAAAGTTCGAAATAAGGTTGGAACTGGGTGAGATTTTATTGAATCAGCAATTAACATTCTTTTACGTTGAATTTCAAATTTAAATGGATGAAATTGAAATTCAATACATATGTCTTTTCCTTCCATACTCCTCTATTATAAAATACGTCATCTGTCACACCACAAATCATCTTGTTATCTTTCACACAATACACTGGCTTAAACGGCTAGTTACCATGCTATAAACTTACAAAAAACACACACAATACATCCATCTTTTTTTGTGTACATGTGTATCCGTCCAGTTTAACATTATTTTTGTCATGTGACTTTCATCCCTCTTCATTACATGCCCGTACCACTAGACTTCTTCCTCTAAATTTTACAATCACAGGTGCAACTTTCAAACATCCCCTTATGTACTCATTTCTCACCTTATCCATTCCTGTAACACCACACATCCATCTCAACATCCTTATTTCGGCTGGGTGGAAACGTTTGTGGTATAGCACGGTAAATGATAAAAATAGGAAAATATGTAAGCTAGTAGTAAATATGTAGTCACGTATTTTAGAATACCTGAGGTCAACGGAGCATGCGAGACCTGGAGCGAAGTCTTCGTGTTAGTAGAACTAGTGCAGAAGAAGCCCGTTGGATAGACAAAAAACACAAAATAAAATAACGCGACTAATACACACAATAGAACTAAGTTTTGACAGTTTTAAGCGCGGGAATTTATTTGATCACGGAAGAAGAAGATATCAAGTGTCATTGAGTGTTGTTAAATAGCGGTTAAAGCCGTTAAAATGTAATTTTATTATACTTTTCATCGGTAGATCGAAATTGGTTGCGTTATTATGTACATAAATGAAAGACAGGCGTTGAACGTTATTCTCAACAAAGCATATTCGTCCGGGCATCTGTAGCCCATATCACTTCATTCCGACAGCGCCTCATCTAGGCTTTAGCCAGCCTAAATATAAACTGCCCGAACAGACTCTAATTCCGTATGTATTGGCTATGTTCTCATTCAGTGAACAGAAATACCAGCCACTTGTAGAGGCAATCAGCGTCCAGCTGTCTGGAATACGTCATAGCATTTCGCAATCAGATTTAAATTAAATATTTAATAGTATTGTTACGAGTCGCGAGACTCGAATTAAAATGCCGTTAGAATTACTACAGAGTTTATTAGAACTATGAAAACACGTATAACACAGGTACAAATATAACCGAACGCAACAAGTCCAAACGGAATGCAGAAGATCGTAATTCAATAACACGCGCAAAGTCCGTCACTTATAGCTTATCCAATGTACACACGTCTTGCCTCTCTTGCGATTATCGCTTGACTCCTTCTTTCTGCATTGGGGCATTGCTTTATACTCCACAAATACAATATGTCTCTCGTCCGCGCAGACTGAATTTCTAAGAATCACACCTGGCTAATGACTACCATAAAAAATGACAATACACAATGTAATGTTTTTCTAATTATAAAATTTAAACAAAGTAAACAAAAAAGACGGTCATAAAAGCGCTTCAATGTTCAAACGACGCCGGCGGTTAATAAATGTGTTTTGTATGCAGGTGGCCCAAATTGATGATACCTTAGTTAAGTGTGAAAGAGTACGAATTTTAATGATACTTCTATGTACTTCCTCTGAGGTTTATGGTTTTTAAAGCACAGTGAACTTTAATCTGTATAATGTAACCCGGATGTATGAAGCATCAAAATCGTAAATTATATTCAAGGACACGCTCTGATATCAGCGGAATTGGTATGCTAATGCAGTTCGAATAAAATAACTCCTCAGTAGTGATTTATGGCAAGTAATAGAAAATTTTTGGACTGTCAATTTTGCAGGATCGTAGTTTTAAATCTGACATATTAAAATATCCAGATAAAGAAAAAAAAGGCTTTTTAACGCTGTGGTTAACGCTCTCGAAAGGAAGGTTTGCGCTGAAAATCAGCGTTGTGTCAGATATTATGTCGGCACAGCAACAAGCTGAGTGCAGCAGTGCTCCTTGTTTGCTGAAATTGCGGCGTACAAATTCTCAAAATATTTTTTTATTTTTAAGATACATGTCAGGAATTTAGGTACGTCGCCATTTCTTTAAAAAAAGCTTTCTTTCTATCTAAGCAAAATCTATCAAATGATTTTTCAGGTACAGGATTTTTATTATCGCAGTTAAATGATAAAAACAGTCAAGATTCGCCGCCTCCACAAAAGGTGCGTGGTCTGATACGCACTTGGCCTTTTCACTATCATGATTAAATAATGGCTCATTTTAAATTTATTATCTATAATATATTTACAATTAGTAAGTGCGTAAGACAATAGACGATATGAGAACAAGTGTTTCGTATGCCAGTAACTGGGTCATTCGTCCTAACATAATTAGTATGCGAGCAAGTTACTCGTAAAACTCAAGACCTAATTATCAGTTGCTTGTGATAATACGAACTGGACGATGTCTAATTTACAATAAGGGATGTGCACAATACATTGCTAAGACATAAGAAAAACTAGCAAACTAGAAACAGACATCAAGAGTAACTGAAATGCATTTACAACACCAAAGCTGTTACAAATGCGCTGCTGCTCTCTTAGGGGAGATTGGAACCTGGCCACTAATGCCGGAATACAACTCAAGGCTGTTATAGCAACATAATCTAGATCATCCGGGCAAATACCCTGCACCTGGCTGTGGGTTGTTTTGTCGCCTCTTACGACAGGCCACCTACACGGATGATATTATTTATATGTGGTTTAGACGTAATTAAAGATAAGGCTACATGGACTCATTTCGTTTGTCTGCCTTTGTGGCGAGTAAAACAACAACAATAAAGAAGCGAAGTTAATCGAGTCGTGTGCAAACTACTAGATATAAACAATATCAAACACGTCTTTACCATATTTAGGTCATTATTATCTTTAGTGCATATTTATCAACATTCTAGGAATTTAGTCGTATTGTTTAAGGATAGGTCAGATAAGTGAATTTGAGTTGCATAATTCGACTCAATTGAAATATTACGTAATATTATTATATATTATTTTAAAAATTATAATACTGCAACGCATTTGTTCACGTAGGAACGGAGAAAAAATATTAATTTCTGCAAGAAGCAACAAAACAACCTACAGCCGAGTCGAAGAGCAAATGCCCTTTGCTTGTCCGCATGGCCAGTATCCCTGGTCTAAAGTATGTCGCTATAACAACCTCAAATTGTGTTCTAGAATTATTGGTCAGAATCATTTCCGTTATCCTTTGAGGCCCACAGTACATTGACAGCACATCTGGTGTTGAAAATGTCCAGAGGCGATGACAGAGAGAGATAACTCTTTATTGTACACCAAAACATACAATTACAAAAGAGACCATATTTACAATATTTTCTAGGCGATACAATAGGCGGCCTTATCGCTCAAAGCGATCTCTTCCAGGCAACCTAAATCAAAAACAAATTTCAATCAGGCGATGTAGGTGGTGCAGGAAAAAGACAATGGACACATAAATACTCAAACTAATTTAACAAATAAATATCCAAACACATACATATATACATAGTCATAAATATAATAAAGTCATAAAAAATGTATTAGCATGATTATATTGTGTTAATTAGACATAACTATTTATGGACAATGAGTAAATCCCTAAATGTTGGTAAGGATTTGACCTTTCTGACAGTGAGAGGCAGCATATTCAGTTTGACAGCCTGCACTGTAAAAGAATTATGATGATGAAGTGTGTACAGGTGTCATAAGTTTTCGATACGCGATGCGATGGTACCTACTTTCCGTCTGCTGTTAGCTTGTGTACAGAGAGACTCCTTTAATAAATAAAAACATATTATTTTGTAATGTAAAATAAATAATACACGATATTATTTAAAAAATGCGTTAATTTTATTTCACCAATAAGTACATCACTATCTTGTTTTTATTAGAGTTCAGCAGACAGGCAGACTGCCCACCTATTGGAAACCGGTTACCATCGCCTGTGGACATTTATTAGACCAAAAGTGCTACTAATGTACTGCCGCTCTGTAAAGGGACACTGGAAACCGGCCACTAATGTCGGAACGCAACTCAAGGTTGCTATGGCGGCATACTCTAGATCTGGGATCGTCTATCTATCTTCTCCTTCTAAGTTATTCCCTCACTATTGAGGATCGTTACTTTGATGGCAGTGAATAATTGCTTTCCTCCAACAAGATCGGTTTTGAGCATGAGCTGGTCAGTAGTTTGGGCATCTATTTGGAGATCTGTGACGACCACCAGTGTCGATAAGTCTTAAAGAACTTCAGTATCCTTAGTAGGCGTACTATTGATAACTCCAAAATCTACTTATTTTTACAATAAAAAAATTGATGATCTTTCGGTATTGAATTGAATTACTTTCAACTATTTTATTGTCACCGTGAATTTCTTTGGACTAAATCGAGCATTAGAATTGGATCATAATAGTGTTCAGACGATCTCAATTCATTGTATGCAAATTAGCCGATATTCAATGAACTGGCTTGCGCCTGCGCAGCGTTTAGCATTTGCCATAGATCAAGCGACCAATGTCTCGGCTGTCTCAGTGGATTTTAGAGTATCTTATATACAAGAAAACCCGTGTTTTATTTTACTGTCGTCTTCTCGATCTTGCAGAAGTGTGCATTAATTGCACAGTATAACTGGTTCATAGATAGTCGACATTCTGCCTTTTTGTAACTTAAGTATCTAGAAGACTTCAGTGATCATTTCGGCGTATTTTCTTATCAGTATGCAAATTAAATAATTTTTAATGGGCGTAGCATCGTACAGTTGCACATAGGCGTGTGAGCCTTGAAACCAGTGTTGCCAAACTTTAAGCTGATGATCGTAGCGATCGATGATCGTCATTTGTATTTCAATGTGGATGAATCAACCAAAATGATCTATATCAATAAACTCGAATCAATCAATGTGTTGGAATCTCCAACAAATAGTTTTTATTGATTTTGTGCGGCATGGTACTGGCCACCAAATATACTAAATTTTCAAATTTAGAACATAGATGTTCGTTTGTTTTTTTATCTGTTTTTTCCCCCTATTATTATTAAAAATCATGGCTTAAAGGCCTGGTTGCCAAGCCATAAATGCATTAAGTGTTTTTTTTAATTAAAAATAGTCATACATTACGCATTATAAAAGAAAACAGCACTTCTTTTATAAAGAAGTTTTAACACCATGTCACGAACACCGCTGGGTCCTTTTAGTTCTGTGCCTGTCAATGAAATTGCTTTAATTAGATCCCTCTAATATTAGCAATTGCAATTGCCTATGCAATAACTTGCCTTTTAATGATTATATTCCGAAACACGTCAATGTTGCAGCAAAGAATAATAAAGAAAACTTTTTGGGTGTTAACATAGACTAAAATAGCTAGATCTAGCGCTGAAAGCGCTAAGTTCGCAACAATGTATAAAACCGCAATTTGAAGCAACAAGATGAGTACAAAACTGCTGTTTTGTATGCGATATTTATTGGGGTTGATCTGACCTAATATGGTACATAATGTTTGAATTACCACGCGCTCATGGTGAAGAATCACACCGTGGCGATATTTGCGAAGTGTATAGCTCGCCAGTGTATTTAGGTATACCATCTGTTGGTCGATATTTTTGGACTGATATTATATGTTATATAACAAACGTCAGATGAATCCGGGTTAAAATAACATATTCAATTAACCACACACTCAGGTTCATCGATTGTGAAAGTCATTATATATAATTATCAGATAGCTTTGACCCCTTGCGATAACGGGCGATAATATGCGTTAAAATAAGCGAGAAATCCCATGTCGTTTCCGTAAGGCATCTGCAGTGTTTTCTTATAGCCAGTTCTTACAACTTACTATTCATCCACTTGCCCTTACATAGGTTGAATTGTGACAGTACCTACTTGTATGGTGCTTATCTGAAATTTTAACCGATAGTAAGGCTGTTCAAGGCATAAAAAATATGTTAATTTTAGAATTTGGTCTGGCAACACTAAAAAGTCAAGCCCATTACAGGGAGTTTTTGGCGGGAACTGAAAGGAGACGTTGTGCTGTGCAGTTTTATTTCCTAAAAATGTGTATAATTACTTTAAAATGAACAATAGTGGCAGGATATTGATAGTTTTTGAGTAGAAATTGTGTGTTTTTGTGAGAAATGTGAACTGTATAGTCAGATGTGACCTTTCGAGTTTTCACAAGAACTCCATTGAATGGCGTCGGTTGTAGACTGCAATACAACTGCGCTACTATACGAAGACCTATTAATTAACATGTTTCCGACTGAAAGACTTTGATTCTATGGTCATGAATAAATTTTAAAAAAAGGCCATTACAAGCCCATTTATCGAGGAAGGCTATAGGCTATATATAATCACGCTAAGACCAATAAGAGCGGAGCATCAATGAAGAATGTTTCAAAATCGGGGGGGGGGGGGAGGGGATTGCAAACAAATTAATCGCGGACGACCTCGCGGGCACAGCTAGTTAATTTATATAAAATGATAGTATATCATTATAGGATAGATAGTTTAAGCAAAAATATATTTAGATTATCAGATTATCATTGATATAGTGCACGGGGTGTAGCTGTCAGCAGTATGGCCGATACAAAAAATGTATAAAAACAAGCGACAGGTGGACAAACAGGCACGCGCGGGACACGCTCCCATGATAATTTTAATAAGAACGACCCGAGGGATGTTTCCTAGAGCGTAACCGACGCCGCCATACTAAGAAAATGTTTGGGCGTTTAAAAGTCTACAATTCCCAGTGTAACATCATGGCAAAAGTATTGACCAATAAATACGGAATTTTAAGAAAAGCGGGAATTTTTATTTAGTTTTCAAATACACGACATTAATTTTTGAACCGATCACAAATCTATATAAACACCAGACACCCGTGTTCAATTTTCGCGAAATAATTAATTTAAATTATAAGTTTAAACATTATTAAGGTTCTATTGTCAAAGACTATACTATAATTCTATAATCACAGATGCGAGTATATATGCCTGTGTGTGTCAAATACATGGTGTAATGTTTTTTATGAATAATTAAAAAATAGTTGTAATAGTTTTAGTAAAAAATAAAATAGTCTTCTGCACTTTTTCTATAAAAACTATAAGTGTGCGAAAAGTTCTTTTACGAAATTTATCACGCAGGGAATCGAATCTGGAACCTCTACGTTCTAATAATACGCTAGGACCCCCTCAACCACAGATGGCGATAATATTGCAAAAGGACTGTACCACCAAATTGATATTGGGCAAAACATAATTACTCAGTAGATAGATATGTGCGCCGCGCAAAATTGTTATGGCGGCATACTCTAGAGTTCTAGACCAGGGGTGGTAACTATGCAGTCGGGCAAATATCCTACCACCTGGCAAGGTGTTAAGTAATATAAAGTAAGAAATGTACAAAAAATTAGAATAAAGCAAGTGTTGAAGAAACAGTGGAATAAACAAAAATAGTAAATAAATTGTATTGATCGACAGTATAGTAAGAGAATTTAGAATATCTAGGTAAATGAAAGAAAGATGTACGATTAGTGATAAGGACGAGTTAAGTGTTTATGACAGTAAGGATAAAAGAAAAAAAAACATACAAAATAATAAGAATAAAAAAGGAAATATAAGTAGAAGAAATAGTTAAAAGTATAACAAAACCTAAAGAAAAAGAAAGCCAGATAAACTTGTCCGTCCGCTGGAATAGATTTTAAAAAAAATGGTAAGTAATATTCGCATTTTAATTCTGGCTATTTATTCCTAGTTTGCAGCTCACAATTCTAGGGGGCCCGAGTTGTGTTGCAACTATTTTTTGAAAGATACATAGTGTAGATTTAACAAAGCCTGAAATTGTCATACCGCTGCCGCTGTTTGTCAACTCAGCGACTCAATAGCAGTCAATATAGATATAAAATGATTCTCAACAATCGAAGATATTTACGTATGCAACCTTGCTAGGGAAAATTATGAATAATCGAACACATTGTAAGTATTGAAATCATAATACTATTTTTAACCATGAGTTAAGAACAATGGTGCTTAAATCTCCCTTTTACTATATCACGTTAGCTTCGTCAATAAACACACTGTAAAAGGTTTAAGTGCTGTCATGAAAGTTGAAGTTTTTACGAGTTGTTAAAGATTGGCTGTCAACAAGCAATTGGGAGCATACATGGGAACTGGTTCTTTATTATTAAGCTAGCATATGCTTTACACTCGAGCTTATAGTTATAAACTGAGACCTAATGCATATTCGTATCATACTGAGTCCCTCTCGACTGGGGGTGGGACCGGATCAAGGCGATGAGCGACGAGCAGCGTGTGCGAAGACTGGGCGGAACCAACTACTCCGCTAAACCTAAACCTGCGTCCCATACCCGGCGCTTGTGTGGAAGAATATGTTGACGAGCGAAGCTACACCCATTGTTCAACCGCGCAACAAGATGCAGAGAACCACTTCACCAACAGAGGCTGGACTCGTCGCATGCCCACGCGCGGACCCTTGCGATGGAATCATGGAGGAGATTTTGCGCATACCTGTCTCTCCGGAGGCCAGTCTGACGGCGGCGTCCGAGGAGCGCGTGGGCAGTTCTCTCCCTTGCTCTCTCAGCGGCTTCCTTGCAGGACATTACTGCCTCGCAAAAGGAAGAACCGCTGACCGGTGATCATCGCTGTGGAGCATGGCCTCAACCAGTCCCCGCAGCGAATCTATCGGTCCTACAATGATCTCGAGCTCGAACCTCTGAGGTTACAACGCCGTCAATGATAAGATACATTAGTGTATATATAGGTGGATCTTCATCTGGGACAATGCTAAAGCTTAAATTTACACACATACACCAACGCGCACTACCACCTCTTAGCACACTTCACAAACAAACCAAGATACACAAAGAGCCTAAAAATTAATAACCCAAACACAGAAACGGGAAAAAAACACATGGCACTAGTTAGTTTAATATAATATGTATATAGGTATAGACATTAGGCACACACTGCACATGCACTTCCTCACAACACCAGCACGTTACAGATACACTCTACATTAGTATAAGTTTAGTAATTAGAATAAATTAATATAATAAGTTATTCTCAAGGCACACCGCCATACAAACAAACAAAACATACATTCAATAAATGTCACACACAATAACAAGAATAACAAATAAGCGTGTATGTTTAAAAAAAATGTCTAAAGATTTAGTTCGTTTCACGCAGATATGGAGCTGGCTTTAAGACGTTAATGGAGATGCAACATTGTTAACGACGTAATCGTCGGAATTACCAAAATCAAACAAATTACCGCGCTGAAAAACGTCTAAAACGTAGTTTTATTATATAATGTGGCTATGCGTTATTTTTAACACTTTAAATAAGACGAATTCGGCCACAGTATTCTTTAAGAACATTAAAGAAGCCTTCAATCTAACACTTAATTCAATATGAATAAGACCGTAAATCTTTAACACTAACGCAGATGAAGCCCCAGTATTATACATACGTTATCTGTCAACGTTTAACGTCATTAGCAATTAATAATAATGTCGCATCACAAATAACGCATACAACACTAACATTCCTAACTAACAACCCAGAGGGAGCAGTAACATGAAGATCTTTCTCGCTTAGTAACATGTCGTCACTATTCTACGTAGTGTTCCAATATAGTTTTACGTATAAAAAACTTATGTAAAGAGATAAAATGTGCAATTTAATTCTACCTGCACATCGATGTAAAACTGTTGCTTTTGTTTATTTATAATAATCTATTATAAAACAACCCGAAAAGACGGGCAGATTGCAATACATCAAGTGTCAAGATCTACAGAAAACGTATAACGTGCAGACGTACATTCTCCTAACGCTCTTTATTTTCTTAAAAGAAATCCGTATTTAATTGCTTGGATATTTTTAAAAATGGATTGTTATTGGTTTATATCCGGGTGGCTTATGACCGATTTAATATTTCAACAGCAGTTTGTTTTTTAAGATATGGCTTCAACAACTGTAGTTACCTATGCGTTAATGAATTGTTTAAACGTTTTTGTTGTCAATGTTTGGTTAGTTTTTGACAGATAATCAATACATTATAAAATTGTTATAAGTGTATTTGAATTAGCATTGACGTGACAAGTAGGTATTGCAGATACTTGAAACAGATTACATAGATTGTTCATTGATTGATATAAATGCGAGAGAGGCTTTATGTGAACATTTGTAAAGTTATAATATGTATTATTGCTTTTTTCCTCTAGGCGATTAACGATCTAATAAATAACGAATTATCGTGATTATTTTATGTATTATGTAAGTATTTTAGATAAAGACCACAGACAACGTTTTATAACAAACTACCAGTAATATTATAGTTTCTTGATAAACAATACTAGGTTTTGTCTGAAACAAGCCAGTGCTATGGAAAAGATTTTCAGTTTTAAGCAATTTTCTACAAATAATGCAACAGCCATAGATTATTTTAGTATAGTCAACGTATTTTATTTAAAATTCGAAGTGTGAATCTATACGTACTACTTACTATAGAAACCTAATATATTTACGATTGTATTATAACGTATTATGGTTGAAGAAGAAACGGCATTAAGAACATTAGCAATACGCACAACTAGTTAGTACCTAGGTTATATACCTATAATCATAGAATCTTTATAATTTTCAGGGTTTAATCTCGAGAACTATTTTTAATAGAGTAAATAAGTATTTACTTAATACTTACATCAATACATTAAGTAAAAAAAATATGAATCGCTCTTTTAAATAGAACCATTACTATTTTATTCAAATTAAAATTAATTACAGCAGTTCAAGCAAGATGCTTTCATTCTGATTTTCATGACATTTTATCTATACAGCCCGTAATACCTACTTGCTGAATAAAATATCTTTGAAAACATATGAAAAAAGTGTATAATAGTGTACTGTTTATACAGTACATTATTATACAATTTTTCTTTATCACTACTATGTTAATTAACTAATATGTTATACCATATAATTTATTAAATATTATTATAATAAATCAACTGTGTGGAAATCTTTTATTCGGTATCTACAAGATATAGATAGATAAAAACAGATATACTTCTAAATCACTTCTTTTTTATTCACTTTTTTACTGAAAATAAAAAATAATAACATTTAACTCGTTTTAGTAGCACAAAATTAATTTCAACGAAAACTTCTCTATCAACAGAATAATGACAAGAAATATATTAAAAAATGTAAACATACCCTCAATTAATTAATGATATCTCAAAAAAGAGCTGGACAAAAACACCAAAATATTAGTTCACTTAAAAACACGTAAAGTTACATATGAACGAATACCCGCACAATGCACACCCTCCTTACGACGCTGCGTAACAACAACTGGCGCCAAAAAATATAGAATTCCAAAATGGCCGAAGGCGGCAAAAGCGCTGCCATGTTTAGAGAAAGGTTGCGGTCGAAATAGTTTTATTTGAAAGTTGGAACATGATTGCGATATTTTTTGCATCGTAAAACAAATATTTAAATTGTAGCGAATAATTGTATTTAATTAGACTAATTTGCTGTTACAAGCTAAAATGATGGTTATGAGAATTCATGTTAATGCATAAGTTTACGGACTACGGTTATAATTTCATAATTTTAGAAGAAAATGAAAAGTTTAAATTTTTGATCTGAGCTGCATATTTGTATGTAGTGATTCCCAAATTAAAAAACTTATAGGTACCAACTCTAAAATCTTGTTCTAAATTTGAAAGGGAAAAACTAACTAACTATCAAGTTAGCGACTTTTTTACGTGATCAGCTATCAAATTATTGACCGCTTCTGTGGTTGAATAGGTTGATCTTTTGTCTGCCTCGCTGACTTATCCTCAGAGATCTCAGGTTCGAGTTCTGGTCTTCTGGTAGGAAATTTTCTAAACGAATGGAATCGGTCCCAAAGTTGTCCTTTGACTCCGTTAATTGGAAGTAAACACAAGTTTTTTCAACTGAACACTTTTGTTGACTTACACAGCAGTACGTAATAAATCGTTAAATACTTAATCCATGTTAGGGAGCTATATAGATAATATACAATAACGTTGTAATTGGTTCATTAGCTAAGGCCAGCTATGTCACGAAGAAGGAAGAATCAAACATCCAGATATTATACCTTGTGAAATGCTAAATATCCAAAACAGATTTGGCTTAAAGGTCTTGAAAACTAGCCATAGAATCCAAAAAAAAAACAAATATTGTCGCAATCATATGAATATAGAAGTATAAAATATAAATTACACAGGCCAATAGTTTTTACACAAATGATGAGGCTGCATGGTCTAGGATCTTTGCCTGTTCTTCAAATAATGAAGTACAAAGATACTGCTGCTACTTACAAAGGACAAAATACGCTTTCCTAATAGTTCTTTAAAGATTTACGGTTTTATTTATATTGAGTTAGAGTAAATTTGTAGTATTGAATTGTGACAACATATTAATATTTTTCAAAACAACAATTACTTGATTTTCTACTTTCATAACAAGACCTGGATTTATCCGAATGATAGACATAAGAACTTCTAAAATCTTCGTAATCATTAACATTTTACGAATACTTTAAAACAAAAGACGTAATAAATGAATAACCATGATCACGAAAAATCTTATATAAACACTTTCAAAGGCTATGCTCTGTTACCCCGAAAATAATTATCGTTTCACTAATCTAAATATATGAATTTTCAGAAAATATCTTGCAAATCATCAAAACTAGTTGATTTCTTAGATTTTTATAGAAAATCAAGTAAGTATTATAGCGTAGCGTTCTGGACCTAACCTGGAAGGACTATAAAGTTGACGAGCGCAGATTACAAATACTTTATTCTAATTTTGAGTATTATTGAGACTGTCGTAACATTAAAGTCTCGGGAATATTCGAGGGAGTTCCACGCGCTAATGATGAAGCAGTCGCCTATCAAACCAAAGTCCTTACCACCAATGCTAAAGATAACCTGAACATGACGGGGAACTGGATAGGCTACCGCTATTTAAATGTCATAAATCGATTTTCATCCTGTTTTTTTGTAATGGGTTAGGGTTAATAATTATAATATACAAAACCCACAGGCGTGGTGGTGAAGCCTTAGGTGAGTAACGTCACCTCATACACGACTCCAGGGGGCCAGGGCATGGCCCCCGCCTCCATGCTTGACTTAGCCTGCCGGCTTGAGTGGGTATAGCTAGAGCTAAGATTCAAGCTACGCAAGGGTGGAAGTGATAAATGTCATGACGTTGGAAGTAGCTTCAGTTAACCTGTAGCCTACCTTTCGACATCTCGTAGCAGCTCAAAGCCATGTTCTCTTTGGTCTGTTTGTAGTGACGAGTCACCGTCTGTCCATCTTATCCATGTTCCCCTGACATTGCGACAGGCAGACCCCATACTCCCCATATAACCAGACCCTAGTTACACAATTCAATAGTACAATAGTCCTACACTGATGGGCGCTTGTCTTTGGGTGCATTACTATATGGTCTAGACAGGGACACTCGCCGGTCAGTGTCACGCCACATTTACATAAAATTTGTCAACGAGCTTTATCTGCTGGCCTTCCTATGGCCTCACGCAAGCCCTCCAAAAGTCCGGGCCATTTTTATGGCCCGTGGTTTTCAAGCACATACAATAACAATAATACCTATAACATAAATAAAGAGCCGATTTTGATTATCGCTAGAACGGCTAGCTCATCAGTGCAACGTAATAATAAGAATTGACCAAAATCTTGTGAACTAAAACGAAGCACAATTTAACTTAGAAATTACTTTATACAATATTACGAGAGTCGATGTTTCAGACTCTAATAACACTGAAATGCTATATAATTATTTATTATAACGTGTATTTGAGTCTCAAGGGCAATTATTAATTGCCGAATCTGAACAAACTTATAACTAAAAACTCATCACAGCACCTTTCCCGCCACTATCAAGGCAGATGTACCTATTGTTGGCATTGTGCACGACCCCTTATATTCTCACCTATGCTAATTAAGACTTTATATCTATACAATTAGAACTATTTTCAAATGCGAAATCCTTATATTCCTTTACACAAATTGATATGAATGTATTATTATTATTCGGATGTGACTATTTTATTGGGGTTTTACTCATCAAGTTCTTTTTGCGAGATTCTTTATGGGTTTCTGGTAGATATTAATGCGTACCTACTATTTTAGCTTTGTGGTTCATTGTAATGCGAGTGTAATTAATTTCACACTTATTTACAAATGGACCTTTGGGATGACAATTATTCGCCCTTTACGAACACAGTATTTAGGAATATTATGAATCGTTATAAGGCTGCAAATTGCAAGAACTTTGAATTTAACAGAAGAATCAAATCAAAACAAAATGTCTCCAATAATTACTTCAGAGCCATCTAGTAACCAATAGTAGTTATCATAGACTGCTATGCGATAATATGTAGTGAATAGTGAATATGTACTTAGAACTAAGCCCGCTGGGTGAATATTTGTTGTTTTATTTACGATAAATGATAATAAACCTCAGACAATCTTTATCTAAATAGACCAGTATAGTTGTATTTTTAAAGACGAAACTATCGAATTAATTATCTTCGTCATTTGTCAAAGATGATCTTTATAATTTGTTTATAAAATTGAAAATCTGGAAAATTTACAACTCAATAATCTTAAAATATATATATATCTTCTCAAAAAATGATATTGTTTAATGTTTTTAACAAATTAATTTTTAGTTCCAGATTTAAATGAAATATATCAATTTACAATACTAATATTTTAAATATTCATGCAAAAACGTATATTTGTATTGTACCTTAAACTTTTATGAAATCTATACATTTGTCTTTGAGTAGTCTTGATGAAAATTAAATTATGGGCGGTTTTAACCTCCTGACGCCCGGGTTGTTCAACGCTTTCATAAAGTAAACGCCCAAAGTCCTTAAAAAAGGTTTCAATGGCGAAAACCCAAGACTTTGAACTTTAAAATTTTTATCTTACAGTAATCGCACAAGTATGATATTTTTTTCCTTACATCAGGTGAATGAGGAAAAGCAAAAAAAGGGTAAAAATAGATTATCTTTTGGTAGGCCTTTGGGTCAAAAGCACTATATTACAAACAAGAATCTTTATCACATATTTTTTTTCAACTATCTTCAAAACGATTAAAATAAAATTTAACTTTAAAAACCAGTTTAATAACAAATAATCCTTTAAAATTAAGAGAAAAAAATATTTTATTATTATTTATTTAAAACATTCGAAACATTCATGATAGTCGTTATATAACCAAAGGCCTATTAAAAGATCTTAAAGTTTGAATTATGATCATTTTCACTATATCTCAGATCCATATAAAGTTTTGATGTAAACAGCAAATATAGTACATGAGCAACTATTTTTGATAAGCATATGAACACAAATCGTAGAGATTTCATGAATAAATTAAGATTAATTTTCACACTCGATGATCTTGTTCCATTTTAAGTCAAGAAAGACAAATTTCTTTTGTGTTTTTGGCACTGGTGCTTGGTCATACACAAGGAAAAACCTCGAACATACGTTCGGAGATATAACATTTTAAAAAGGTGGTAACTTAAAATTAGTAACAATGGTTAAAGTTGGGGTACTTAGAATAGTACCCTGGGCATTAATTTGACGAAATTGGATTTAGTGTTGGGCTTTAATCACTATTTCATTGAAGTACTTTTTTAAGGACCGTGGGCGCTAGGAGGTTAATAAGTAACAATAGATTCTTTGATTTATACAATCAAAGAATTGATTCATAATCAATTAACATTTAAAAAGTCTCTTTATTTATAAAATTTATTTGGGTACATCACTAATCAAAACCTAACGGTTTTGGCATAATGGCCTAAAGATTTAGCTACCAAGCAATAAAACCCAAAGAAAAAATTCTGACATATTACCGTAGTATCACTTAATTCACTTTCAAATTGTCAAAAAAATCATAACAAAATCAAAAAATGCCAGGTGCTGTGTGTGAAATTATAGACGATATCGAGGATTTAATATCTTCGCAGGATATTACTCCGAAAGAAAGATATGCAAGCAGAAAGAATGTTAATGTTAGATCTAGAAAAAAAGACAAATTGGGCTCGGAAGCACAAGACAAACTGATTCTCGAAAGTGTTGTCCCAGGTAACCTAGAAATAATTTATACTGTGTATTTTTCTCTTCTACAGTGGCTTAGTTTTGTTTTAAGTGATTTTAAATGAGCTATTAAGTTGCTACTCTTATTAAATTGTATAATAAAAAATATAAATTGTAATTTACTGAGACTTTTTTATGTGATAAATGTTGAAAGTTTTTATAAGTTTTAGCTTGATTCATGCAATTTTTTTTAATCAATTCCATTAAAACATTAAAATTTAGTGAAAGTGAATTATCAAAGTAGAATCAAGGAAGTAGTAAGTAAAAAGTATTATTAGAGACAGTATTTTTATGCAAACACCCACACCTATCATGTCATAGAAGCTAATCAAACATCCAAAGAATAAATAATAAAAGAGTAACAACCTAAATTTATCTAAAGTTTTAAAGTAGAAGAGGATTAGATTAGGAGTGGATAAATTGTGGCACCATCAAGATTCAGTTTAAATATTGTTAATTGAACACCTAAAATTATCCCCAGGTCAAACCCTAGTGTTCATGTCTTGTTTGTATTCAGAGGACAAGTATTCACACAGTTTATCCCTTTTAATATTATAAATGGAAGAGTAACTGTGTCTTTTTTTTATTTTTATAGCCTGAAGTAGGCAACCAGGCAGACGTCCCACCTGATGGAAAGTGGTTTTCATCACCTATAGATGTTTGCAACACCAGGGGTAACCACCAAGCTGCGCTCTGTGGTGTCACCAGCGTGGTGATGGAAAAATCATTATGTGTCATCATTATATGTATCAATCGCACTATGTGTTATTCTGAAGTGTAAGCTATATTATTGAAAAGTTTCATCAAAATAAATTTCGTAGTTTTTGCATGAAAGAGTAACAAACATACATTCTTACAAACATTCGCATTTTTAATATTAGTAGGATTATTTTTTATGCCTTAGCGGATGTTATTTCACTCCTATGGCAATCCTGATGCGGTCTGATCTATTCATCTGAGTACATATATGCTTTGAATTAAAATAATATCTTACTTGTTGAAGAAAAAATGTCCAGATGTGAAAAATGGTTGAATTTATAGATTTTTGCTAAAAGAATTTATAACAAAATGTCATTGAATTTTAGGTACCCAAACTATATATGTAAAAACATGGGGCTGTGCACACAACAACTCAGATTCAGAGTACATGGCTGGTTTATTGGCGGCCAATGGTTATAAGCTCACAGAAGATAAATTTGATGCACAGTTATGGCTCCTGAACTCATGTACTGTCAAGAGTCCGGCTGAAGATCATTTTAAGTTAGTAACAATATATTTTAGCTTATGTTCTATAATTATGTTTAGGTGTCCATGTTGAATTAACATAACTGTAAGCCAGGGACTAATTAAGCATTACACTTGAATATGAGGAAAATAATTAAAAAATATTTAGTTAAACAAATAACTACTTTCTCTTCTGAAATCAGGAGTTAAATCCAAATTTAAATCTAATGAACTCATGTCACATATGAACGTTAAGTAAATTTATTTTTCTGTGGCACCCTACCAGCCAGTATTTTTTTTGTCACTGATAATAGTAAATGTGTGGCTCTAATTTATGTACTTTCATAAGACAATTATTTAGTGAAAAGTAATTTATAAGCATAATAATTATGTTGTTACAAAATTATTGATATTTTTTTAAAATTATTTATGGTGCTAATTAACAGCGCCGTATCAAAGTTGGGACATGAGTTGCATGTATTATCTATGGTTTCCACAGTTTTTAATTGTTTGACAGCAGGGAAAATCATGTCCCAGGGATGAAAAATACTGTTTCATCCCTGTGATCAGGCAACTCCAAGGCTCCAAGCATACTTTTAGAATATAATGAAAAAGTTACTTAGTTTTAGTTTATTTTCTTAAATACTACAATGGGTGGCCTCATTGCTTAAAGCAATCTCTTCCTAAAACTTTTTAAACGTGTGCCATACAATTTTGTTATAATTTTTATGTCGAAAATAATTAATTTATTTATATAATTGACATGTAACTATGAATATAATATTGCAGAAATGAAATAGAATTGGGTCAGAATCGCGGCATCCATGTTGTTGTGGCTGGTTGCGTGCCCCAGGGAGCTCCCAGGGCCACTTACTTGCACGGACTCAGTGTTGTGGGCGTCCAGCAGATTGATCGGATTGTAGAGGTGGTTGAAGAGACATTGAAAGGTAGTGATTATCATCATTAATACATATATTTCTTCTCATAAATTGGCAGTCAAACACGCATATCCTATATCTACAAGTTAATCAAAGTTACATTTGTATTATTGGTGATATATAATGAAGCCATTCTGGTGCTAATACCAGACTTCTCTTAACTAATATTAGGAATATCATTGAAAAGTGTATCTTATGACATGCTGCTATAGCTATCTATATCTGCCATATTATCTATGTAAAAGTTTAAATAAATAAGTATAAAGATCTCCTTCTCCCTTCCCAATATAATCCAACAACTTCCAACCATTCCCAACCTAATCCAACCATTTAGTGTAAACATTAGTATGTATCACATACAGTAGTAAGTTAGTTAAATATAGTCTGTAATAGTGATCTAGGATAAGAGCTCTCTTGACACACCCCTTTTGGGTTATGTGTGCTGAATAAAAAAAATGGGAATCTTTGTTTATTACTTAACCAATTTTCACAAATTTTTGCATACACATTGTCAGGGTTATAGAATAGGACATAGGGTACCTTTCATCCAGAATACAAGTACTATCCTGAAGGATAAATCACGTTTTATTAGTGCCACCATTGCAATTCAATTAACACATAATTATGGCAACAACAATGACAACATAATTTTAATATATTGCTCATATAGTTCGTTCAACCTTCGGTAGATGGCGTTGTGGGTATGTGGTAGAAATTAAAATTGATTTTTTTATGGAGGGCGTGTGGGACTGCTAATAGCCGGTTCTCAACACTCCACAAAATTTACATTATGGCGAGCGAAGTTGCCGGCAAAAGCAAACAAAACAGTCACACAACACAATAACAACAAAAGTAACATAAAGTTTATTTATGGAAAGTGTGCTAGGAACCGAACCAGCATCTGCTGTATTTTTTTTGACAAACAGACATATTGTATATTCCCAAAGCAGGCAAGTTACACTTGTGTTATGGGTAATATACAACGGACCACTCTGGGGCCGATCCCATACACCCATACCATAGTAAATAACGGAGAAAATACGTTTTCCGAAATTTACTATACCAGGAATCGAACCCGGAGCCTCTGCGTTGCAGTGAGGTAGGCCGGAAAAGGCTTAGGCTGTCGATGGTTTCAGGTCACACAGTCCGTTTGTTTGGTCAACGTAAGACATCAGAGGGACGCAAAGCGGGTGGAGCGTCTCTGCTGTTACCAAAAGTGAGAAAGAATCCCTTAATAGAGATAATTCCCATAAACACGGGTTGCTTGAACCAGTGCACGTATTGCAAGACGAAACACGCGAGGGGCGAATTGGGGAGCTACCCGCCCGAGGAGATCGTCGAGAGAGCGAGACAGTCGTTCACTGAGGGCGTCGTGGAGATATGGCTGACCAGCGAAGACACTGGTGAGTTGGCAGTTCTATAAAATATGGTTAATAGGCTTTTTTAAAAAGGTTTTTAAACACAAGCTTTTGGGATCCTGGATATCAAGTAGCAGCAGAGTGCTAGCTAAGACAAGTAAAACGAACCCAAACACATCGAGCCCAAACACGACGAGTCTCTCTTGTTTAGTACAGGAGTTCTTATGGCCACCTTCCGACTCCATCAGCATATCAGGTACATGGTACCGCATTATTGCATTGTCACGCATTAAACAATAGAATTGCAAAATTTCAGCTCAATCGGAAACTGGGAAGTTGGTCAAATTTAACATGCAAGATTCCACCCGAACTTACATACATAAGTAGCTTGTTAAAAGCGAGACAGATGGTATGTTCCTCCTGCAGGGTATTCTTCTTCACGAGTGGTAGTCTTCTGCTACGCCTCAGCTCAACGTACTAATTTGTTTACTAACTGGATTCAGCTACATAACTAAAGTCAGCAATACTGGCTAATGTTGGAAATTTATGTATACACTTCATTTGCATTGAATTTTTCTTTTTCAGTTCATTGTGATCGGCATTACGCCGTTTCCTTCCATATTCCTCTATTCTAAGTCCTCTGTCACACCACATATAATCATGTCATCCTTCACACACTCCATGCATCTCTTTTTTGGTCTACCTTTACATTGAGAGGCATATAGAGGCGATAAAACAACCCACAGCCAGGTGGTAGGGCATTTGCCCGACTGGATGGCTACCACCCCTGGTCTAAAGTATGCCACCATAACAACCTTGAGTTGTGTTCGGGCATTATTGACCAGATTCCAGTTCCCTTAAGAGAGCAGCAGTGCACTTGTAGCACCTTTCGTGTTTTGCATATGTCCATAGGTGATAGTAACCGCTTTCCATCAAGTGGGCCGTCTGCCTGTCTGCTGCACTCATGCAATAAAAAAATCCCTCATTACATGTCCATACCACCTCTGTCTTCCTCTTAATTTTTCAGTCACGGTTGCAATGTTCAAAGATGCTCAAAATGTATTAATTTCTCATCTTATCCATTCTTGTGATATCGCAGTAATATACAGACTAAAACATCTCTTGGTCTGAAAGAGAGTGTCGGGGTGAAGGTAAGGTAAGGAGAGGAATGCTCCGGTGGTTCGGGCATGTGGAAAGAATGTATGATGAAAGAATGACTAAACAGATATACAATGCAAGAGTGGATGGATGCAGAATTCGTGGAAGGCCACGACACACCTTCCATGATCAAATTGATCATGTGTTAGCAGAAGGTGATGTTAGGAGCCTTAAGAACAGACGAGCGTGCATGACAAGAGCTATGAATGTCAAAGAAGCAAGTGAGGTGTGTAAGAATGGGCCTGTGTGGCGCTCTGTTGTTCGTGCCTACCCCGCAAGGGACCTGGCGTGAAGTTATATATGTATGTAAAATATTTCTTCTATTCTACCCATTCTCTATATACATTGTCAGGTACATACGGCCGTGACATAGGCTCGTCTCTCCCAGAATTATTATGGAAGCTAGTGGAAGTGATACCCGAGGGATGTAGGCTGCGATTGGGAATGACGAATCCACCATACATTTTGGAGCATCTGGAAGAGGTAGCCAAAATCATGCACCATCCTAGAGTTTACAAGTAAGCCCTAATCTTGTACTTGATATATAAAGTTGAAGAGTTTGTTTGTTTGTTTTCTTGAACGCGCAAATCTCAGGAATCTCAGACCATTAGGTCTGATTTGAAAAATTCTTTCAGTGTTAGATAGTCCATTTATCGAAGAAGGCTATATGCTATATATCATCACGCTAAAACCAAACTTTTGTTTTATTATTCTCTATTCTCTAATATAAAAAAATCTTTTGGGGAAATTTGTACAATGACTTCTAAATGAGAATTAAATCGGAGGGACTTTGGGCTAGATTTCGAAAATACTTTTAGCTTTTTTGACTGTTGTATTTGTTAGATCATCACGTGAAAACTAATGAACGGATTTAAATGAAAGGGTGGTGTATAGATATGTGCCCGTTTTGTTATTATGAGTTTAATGGTGAAATGTGCTTAGGAATATATTTATGAGTTATTTATAATTACTAGAATTGTTTATGAGCGTAGAAAGAAGGTTTTTAATTATTTAGATTTGAATTTTTTTACTATAGGGTAGGTCATCGTATAGGTCATATAGGTCGTCATGGTCATTTTATTATAACCACATAAAATTTACTTTATATCTAAAATCTATACTAATATTATGAAGAGGTAAAATTTGTGAGTTTGGATGTTCGGGGTAATCCTCGGTACTACTGATGCGATTTTGAAAATTCTTTCACCAGTAGAAGAAAGCTACTTTATTACTGAGTGACATAGGCTACAATGGACTGTGATTGATGAATAAAAATAGGAAAAATGTTTTACGACCAGTGAAGTGGGCACAAATTCAAATGTTTTTATTCAAAATAAGTTCCACTGGAGAACACTTTTTGAAGGTCATATAGGTTAAATTTTTTATTTTTACTTCCTAGTCTATGCACAATATATAACATACAAACTATGTACAGGAACGCCTGTCAAATATGTTAAAGCAATAACGTTCCACGCCACAATTGCACATATCCTCGTAGGAGGCACTGCGAGTGCTTTCGTGTTCGTGAATTAATTAAAGGTGACCAAGCTTAATTAAACTTTGATATACGTGGGGTCATGTGTATTTCTTAATGACTCCAACGAAGTCAGATAGTATTTCATAGTGACCCCTCCCCATCCCCCTTCAACTCTCATTACCTCTAGTAAAACGGGCACATATCTATACCGCATCCAAATGAATTTTACCATAAAGCTAGTTTATATCTCGGGTCAACACTTGGATATTTTTATCCTGATAAAGGACTTCGTAGTCGTGGGATAGACGAATATAGCGAAAAATATGACACTGCTGTTGAGTTTATTTTTTTTTGGTGTAGTCATGGCAATGCGTACGAAGTTTTGCTGAATGTGTAAGAATAACTTTGTGTGTATGTTTTTTGGTTTTCAGATTTCTCCATGTCCCGGTGCAATCGGGCAGCGACCAAGTGTTGTCAGATATGAAAAGGGAGTACACGCGGGCGGATTTCGAACATGTCGTCAATTTTCTTAGAGAAAAGTAAGTTTTTTGTCGTTTGTCTAGGAAATACATTTTCCAGATATGATTACTGTCACTTCTTCAATGGCGTGTGAATGGCATTGTGTCTGTGGGGTTTTATTGTATGGGGTGACACACCACTGGCGAGAGTCCATGGCTCATCCCAAGACGGGAGTACAAAATAAGACGACAAGTTGTACTTTTGCAAAATAATAATTTCTAGTGTTCCTAACCTAACTTAGACCATAAATACAGAAACCTTATCATTCATGTGATGTGTACGCCAGTATTGTAATCATTATTAAATATTATACAGTGTGAACTCTATATAACGACCCTGAAGGACCTGTGCTTTTTATGGCGTTATAGAGAGTTGTCGTTAAATGAAGAGAAGTCTGTTATTTTTGTCTGACGTCTTTTGCAGCATCAGTAATTTTGTTGTATTTCTTACTTATTTTATTCATATCTTGCGATATTGAGGCATCTTGGCGATAAAGGAAGAAGTACTTAGAAAATAGGGTATTTCTAAGAAATTTCGGTATGCATGATGCCAACAGTCGAGTTTATTACGGGCTAGAATAATAAGCGATAAAAGAATTTACAAGGCTACTTAAAAGGTATTTTATTGCTTAATTGTCGTTATAGATAACGCGTTAATGCTATATACAGCGTATCATTGTACGGAAGACAAGCTAAACCAACCAAAGCAAAGTGATTTCGACTCTTAGGGGAGTTTGTCGTTAAACTGAGTGACGTTACATGGAGTTTACACTGTATTTACACGTTTATGAGATTTTTGATGATATAGAAAAATGCCCTATATTATCGACAAATCGTAAGACCGATATCTATTATCTATGTTCATGCATTGACCATAGTCTTTAACTGTGCTAAATTATATATCAATAATTAGGTTGATGGAACTTTTTCTTTCTTTCTTAAGTGTTTAAAAATACCACATTAATATTACAATCTAATCTAAAAAGACTAATAAGTAATATAAATATAACCTAAATTGACTAAAAGTATTTAACTTAGAAAGTGTCCATTAGCACTTTTCTTGGTTGATGAAATGTGACACAACAATGCCCTAGAATAATTATGTTATTGCAATAAAGTGGCTATATAACACTAAAATTATTATTCTAACCTTACTTACTTACTCGAAAATTGCCAAAAGTAAAATGATATTTATGGCTGGTGGAAATATGTATTTATTATATTAAGGATTTTATTGGGTAAATGATTGTTTATATTATTGCCTCTGACATCTAATTTATTTTATTTTGTTGACATTATTTTATTTCTATATTTAATATAGAATTAATCAAATTGTTTTTTAGATGTGTACCCAAATATTTCTATGTAGGTCAAATACAATGAGAGCAAATTACTCTGTTACCATCTTTTGTATAACATATATTTTTACAAATCAAGATTCATTCGTTGATTCGTAGTCATTTCTGATATTAAAAAGTAAAAATGAAAAAAATAAGATTCAATTCTATTTGCAGATACAAATGTATGCTGTTTTAGTCCTATACTTAAATTTGAAAGTAACTTTGTGTAGATGTCCATTCCTACTTGATGCTTTTTGATTCTACACCCGATGTCTGTTAATCCTAATTCCAGTTAATGCCAATTTAATTAACTAAATTTGATCTTTCGCATAGTATTTAGCCACTCTAGAGTGCTAAGTACATGTGCATCGGACCAATGCCGAAGTAAAAATCTGCACCCAACCAAAGTCGGACTCTGACTGTCGTCTCGTCGTTTCATTCGTACGCTTTCGATGTTCGAACGATGACTGAATGAGCCGAGCAGTCGGGTAATCAATTCAAACTACCCTCTAATATTATTCTGTCAGCAAACAAAACTCGTTACAACGATACAATAATCTAACAGAGTCCCCGGAATGACGATAGCTACGGACATAATATGCGGGTTTCCAACGGAAACGGAGAAAGATTTCGAGGACACCATGAGCCTGTGCGACAAATACCGGTTTCCGTCACTCTTCATAAATCAGTTCTTCCCAAGACCAGGGACCCCGGCTGCCAAAATGGTCAGGGTGAGTTATCCATAATAATTGTTTCTTAAATATTCACAAGCATCAAAAAAGTGTAAACAACAATATGTACTGAATATTATAAATATTTAAATCCTCATTTACATTGTGCCTATTTCCATAGCAGCAAACAGGAAAGTGGCGAGGAAAGTGGGCAACGCGAGTATCAAATATTCAAATGAAAAAAAAAATATTGCCAACCAAACAAAAAGTACACTTGTTTGTGACATATAAACACAAGAGAATATAATATACAAAATATATAAACTCTTTAGAAGGGACATTAGTTACATGATTATAGCCAAGCATTTGCTTGCGTTATGAAGAGTTTTCGTTATATGAAGGGTAGAGTGAACAATAATCCAAATTATACCAATTCTAATAATTACTAATTTTACTAAATTTCTTTCAATAGGTCAACTAAATTTCAAAGTTTGTTTACTGTTGATCGTATTTAGGACTCGTTGTTTAGTTTGTTTATTAACAGTGTTCTCACATTACAGACAGTGTAATATGGAAGTAACGGCATGCGTATTCCGAGGCAATTAAAAAAAAAGAAAGACTGCTGTTTACTATTTCAGGTCTTTTTTACAAATTTCGGCACCTGTTAAAAATATCTGTAAATATCTGCTGACTTTTAAATATGAATATGAATTTACTATTTAATACTGAAAAATGGTTTTTGAGTCATTGTAACGCCTTCTCTTGTTCATACTTCAGTACATATTCTTGATGCTTCCCCCCCCCGTGTCTGCTTTCACGAAGATGCCGCCATTGTGTCGTCGGATTTCGTTTGCGGTGTTAAATAGATAGACATGTAAGACATAGTAAGTTTTTCGGCAAGTCCAGTGAGTTGTTGAAACAAACTAAATGGCGGCCGCCCTCAATAGTGATTTTTATTGTTTGAATAATTGATTGAGCTGGCTTCAAGATATATGCAAGATATATTCTTGTTCACCTTAGCGGTGGACGTTCTTAGTCGACAGGATTTTGGATGATTCTATATAATAGTCTATTGTATTTATTCATTTACACAACAATCGAAGACAACAAAATATTATCTTCAGCGGGGTTTTTTTAACTTAGGATCAGCGCTCACATATATTTCATCATAATAGAAAATAGTAGTTGCGCTAAAGAATGTATTGATATATGGATTTTGAAACCAACCAAATGGACCCAATTTTTACGTTATATGAAGTTTTTCTTTTAAGAAACGAATGTTACATGGAGTGTACACTGTACTTAATTATAGCAAATCTATGTAGGGTTTAGTCCAGAAAATTACAAATTTCTTTTCTTATTTCTGTAATATTTACCTACAGGTACCGGGCCAAGAAGTCAAAAAACGCACCAAACAACTATCAGAACTTTTCCGCTCGTACGAACCGTATGGCCATAAAATCGGCGAGATACAGGAAGTGTTAGTGACAGATATATCACACGATAAAAATTATTTCGTGGCCCACAATGAGTTCTACGAACAAGTTCTTGTGCCCAAACTGGATGAATACATGGGGAAGATGTTGACAGTGAAAATTGTGAATGCAACGAAATTCTCTATGGTCGGGGAGGTTATAGACAAGCCCAAGATGGCGGGGATTACGGCGCCATTGAAAAGAGGAGAGGTTTCCGGTGTCTATGTTCCGAGTAAAGGAAAAGTGCCTTTGCCTTTAGTTGTTTTATTCTTTGCTGTATTAGTTAGAGTAATTTGGATATTTTTATAACTGTTTTGATTAAATTATTTAAGAAAATACAATATTTCTAAGTACACATGGTATTTGAATTATTGTTCATTTCAATAGCATCGAACGGATCTAACTTCTACTGTAAATAATAAATAATAGTTAAAAAAAAATGCTTTTATAGAAAATCAACTAAAAATTAGAAAATAAATTTTGTGTGCGTGGGGTGCTTTTCAGGATATTATCTAAATAACCCTTTTACTCATATCTGTACAATAAATATTTATAACTGTTGATACCATGTACCCCACGCTTTTTTTTACAATAAAATATTTTTTTCTTAGACCATTTTTAATTCAAATTTGTTATAATGTATTTTCTATTTTTTAGTTGGATTTTGTATAAAAGCGCATTTTTTTAGTTTTTTTAAACTCTTATTTATTATTCCTTTTTATAGTAAATTTTTTTTTTAAGGTTTTTAAATACCTTAATTTTTTCAATGTATTTGATTATAAATATATATTTAAATATATTAAACAACTAAAATTAAATACTAAAACTAAATAAAAAGAGGGTATAATTATAAATAAAATATTTCCCAGTAAATGCCAGTCCCAAAAGGCTGGCGGCGTTGCCACATTGAATAGCAGCTTAACTTTTGAGCAAAATTAGATGCCAGTCCGTTGATTTTATTATTATATTATAACTTATATTAATTATTTTAATCAAAAAGAAATTACATACAATTAAAAGAGTTTCCTATAGTCATAGATTATGGTTATTAAGTTTATGCATTCGTTCTACTCGAGTCTGGATTATTCCTATTAAATTGATTTTATAGTATTTAGTTATTGTATGACTTTTAACAATCAATGTCGTACACTACGCGCAAAGGGGCACTGGCCACATGATGTGCCTCGCAAGTCCCTACAAAATGTACGAAAAAGCGTGTCGACTGTTTGTTGGCCACCGGTGGCGGTCGTCGGTATTTTGGTAGCCCGTTTGCGCCGAGCTTTAGTGTATCAAACAATGTAATGCGGTTTCAAAGGCATCAAATAGCGTAACACAGTTACGGGTTTAGAACAAAGCGCTCCACGCTTTGGTGCCTCCATTCAATATACATTATATAAGCCCCGAGTGTGTTGTTTGTTTGTTGTTTGACAACTCGTGAGCCTGTCAGGATGTCGGGTTACAGCCAAGGTGTGAAAAGGCAGAAAGTCAAGGAAGGGAGGCCTGATGCCGTGGATTATTTCCAAGGTAGGTTTTTATTGATTCCTATTTATTAAGCCACATTTGGCATTCAATAATCTGATTTTTATATTACAATTGGTACATATACTAACTATAATAATAACAGCCCATAAATGTCCCACTGTTGGACCTGGGCCTCCCCTCATAGGGAGAACGGACAGTATACCCGCAACGCTTGATCAAGGCGATTTGGCAGGTTTGACACCGGCTATCTCGATGTGCAGATTGCATCACGTTTTCCTCCACCGTTGTTAGCGTATGGTAATAGTAACAATATGCATATTAGGTCGAAAAACTGCCTAAGTGGTGCACTAGCCGTTAAGTACCGCGATTTATTATAATTTATATATACCAACTTAATATTATAATTATACCCCTAATATTATGAATTGCTGTTGTTTGTTGAAGCCGACGATAAACCGACCGTTTATTTCTGTATTTGAATTTGAATGAATCAATCACACAAAACAATCAATCCACAAACAAACTTGAATCATTCATTGTTTTTGAATACCGTCGTAACCTTTAAGTTCTATGCGTTTTGGATCCCCGCCTAATACTAGCGTTAGTTATATTTTAAAACTAGAGTTTGCTGCGCGGCTACAATGCAGGTCAAACTCTAGGTTTAGTAGCTTTATTTTATTTCTACAGAAATTCAATTCCGTTTTTACGTATAAGAACAATGAGGAACCTAAGTCCACATAGTCTAGATTTCTAGACAACTGCCCAGCAAAACAGAGCTGAACCGAAGCCAACCTGTTTTGAAGTAATACAACGAACGACGTTTTGTTTATGACAATGTAGGTATTTTTTAGTGAATTAAAACAACGGTATTGCAGCGACATCTATTTAGCGTCCGTCTAATCTAGCGAAACGACATAATTTATCTGGATAAAAAGTATCCTAAGTTACGTCCTGAGATATGAGTTAGCTCTGTGTTGAGTTTAAGTCCGTTCATTTCTTTTCACGTAACACTAATAAACAAACAGACAAACATTATAAAAATTATGTTTTCGGAATCCGCTGATCCGAATTAACTCCCCTGATTTTTTTACATTACAAACTCGAACCATTTACATATTCATTATAGTATAGATAGAAGAAGATTGTATTTTAATCTTCAATGGTTTCCGCGGTTAGCGTTGAATAAAGAACGTTCTACATTTGAATTGACTTTTTAGGTATAGACAAAATAGAGTATAACAACATGGCGTCCCCAACGGAAAGTACCAGCTATAGATATTATAATGGCAGTGAAAGGTTGCATTCACGGAATATGGAAGATTGGTTAAAATACAGCGTGTCTTTTACAGATTTTAGAAATAATGGTGAGTATATCGTTACTTTATTATGAATATTCAAAATTTAATGTGTTTAATCAAACTGAGTGTCATTACCTCTTTCTTTTACCTTATCTCAATCACAACGTCGGCAAAATATATACAATGTATGTATTTTCCTTTTATATTATTTTGTAAGGTCCTCCGCCACAAATCTTCATATCATCTTCCACACATTCCATCCAGCTTTTCTGAGATTTGGTTTTTTGAAAAAAAAGAGGTACACAGTAAGCTATTATTATTATATAACAAAATTGGGTCCTTTTGGCCTTACGCCAAAAGGAAGGTTTGCAACTTTGCACTGAAAATAAGCGTTGTGTCGGGTATAATTCCGGCACAGCCATATGCAGAGTGCAAACCGTGTTTTCTGAAAATGCGGTATACAAATTCTCAAAATATGCAGTGTGTATAATATGTATAAGGAATATAATTACGTCGCTATTTCTTTAAATAGTCTTTCTTTTTTCTTTGTATTAATTAATTTATTTATTAATTTTACACCGCCTCGCTACTTTTTATTGCTGTTTTACTGAGGAAAACCTTCCCAGCATTACGCCAAGCGAAGATGTTTTAGTTTCAAACGTATATTTTTGTTTCTGTCTTTCTTAAAATGTATCAAAATATCAGATAATTATCAAGACCGTAAACAAAGATCAAGATCAATAAAGATTCAAAGAATTATATCTTTACTTTTTTCGCCCCCCCGAAATTTACTTTTATAACCTAATCACATAATTATTCTAGTATGGCTTTACCACGTAGAATAATATTTTACTTTGGATTTTAAAGGCATTGAACCTTACTCTAAACTACATCGTCCATGGGACGATAATACGAACTCTATAGAAAACCACAAGCGCTGCATTAAAGCGCTGTTTGATCTTTGTATGAAACTGGGCATAAAGTACTGGACGGCTTTCGACAGCGATTTAATGCCGTGGACGGACAATTGGGACGAAAGAAAACAATATTGGGATGATATTGTAGAATATATTCAAGAATTGATACAGAAAACGCATATCAAAATTTTATGGATGGCTCCAGATTTGCATTCGCATCAACGGTAAGAGTTATTATTATTTGTATTTAATCTCTGACAAGTATTTGAGAATTTCAAATTTAGAGAAGTATTGTTATTCAAGCAACAGCTTCTTTATTGCAATCTAAAAAGTCTAAATTCACTGAACAAAAAACAGACAAAATAATTTTTTATGTAATATTTAATACTAGTATTTTCTTAAGTATTTGCGATTAGTACACATATAAAAAAAAATTAAGGTTTTAAGCGCGGTATTTTTTTCACTCCGACGTTTCGTCCTCTTTTCAGTAGCCGTGATCATAGAAGACAAACACAAACGTAGTTCTATTACTCTTAATTACCCTATTGCAATAAAAAAAGTCGTGGTAGCAAAATGGCTTCCGCATGCGTCCCATACTCAAAGGACGCGGGCTCAAATCCTGGCCGGAACACCTGCACCACACAACTTAGGCAGTTTTCTGACCTAATGTGAATATTGTTACACTTACTACGTGCTAACAACGGCGAAGGAAAAACAGTAATGCAACCTGCACATCGAGATAACGGATGTGTCAAATCTGCCAAGCCGCCGTGGATATAAGTCCACGAGTTCCCACACAGGCTATAGTTATTTTTGATAAATAGTATCTCAATTGAATAAATTACCCGCTTTTGTTTAGATTTAGCAACACTTTATTTTTTTTTATTTTACAATTAGAACAAAAAAGTGTGTACATTCTTTATTCAAATATTTATTACGGGATTTTAATTTTTCAGCTACTATTCTGGCGCGTTCACTAGCAATGACGCATCAATATTTATTCAAGCGGCGGCACAGATTAAAAAATGTCTAGAAATCTCCCATAGACTAAACGCGGAATGCTTTCTTCTCTGGCCGCTAAGAGAAGGCTACGAAAATATATTTAATACAGACGTCGCGAAAGAAATAAAATTGTTTGCAAAATTACTCAAAACTACCGCAGAATATAAAGAACGTTTGAATTATAGATGTCAACTGTTGATAATGCCGTATTATAGTTTTAATTTTGGTAGAAAATATTGTAGTTTTGGTAGTTTTTGCCAGACGAGGATAGATGATATGGTGAATATGTATATGTGGGATGTTACGAGTTGTCTATATTTTTTGAAAAATTATAATCTTGATCGTTATTACAAAGTCTGCTCGCCGCCTGGACATCACATGTATATGGCAAACGCGTGAGTACCTTATATTTTTTAAAATTACAATATAATTTTGATGCAATAAGTATATAATAACTTAATCTCATAGTTAGTTGACAGAAAATTTAGAACTACCTCTAAATAATATTTATTCGTAACTTAGTGTTAATTAATTTGTTACATAAATTTAGTTAAGTCATTATAAGAAACTAATATCTATGATACAGGCTAGGCCTAGGATAGTTGTTAGTCTCAAAACAGTCTTAATGTTAAGGCGAAATTTGTGCGTTATTTTGGTGACAGTAAAAATCTTTTTATTTATTTAGTAATACCACCCAAATATAGTATATTGGAGTGAATCGAGTAGGACCTAATAGTTGTAAGCTAAGCAGTGATTCCAGCATTTATTTACCATGTCGAATTAACCGTGGATATGGCAGTAACAAGGCTACGGTCAATATAAGTATTTATTCTATTACAGTTATAACATGTTGGGAGGAGTTATAATGACGAATTCATTCGACCAATGTAACACGAAGGAAAACACTCTTATGATGAAATGTATTCTAGATCAGGTAATAATTGCTAAATTTCAATAATAATGTGTGATTTTTCCCATTATCAGTGATAGTATTAATATGAAAACTGACGCGAAATAGAATTTTCATATATATATTAAATGAATACAAGAACAACATGTATAATGTTGTTCTTGTATTCATTAGCTATTCATTAACTATTGCAGTGTACTGCAGAAGGGTATCTAGAAGATAGTAGTTTAAAAACATTACATTATGACAAACATTACCATAGTAAAAAAACATAAAATCGATTAAATTTCATCAGAAATACACACATCTGTAATATTTGGAATTGTTTACTATTCTGTTTTTATTATGTTCGTGTACAATTAAAAGTAAGTATAAAGTACTTGTTGTCTTACATTCAGATAAAATATTACGATTGCAGTATGAACTTTTCTATTTCAGGGTACAGCACCCCCTGGCGGCATTAATTTGAAACTCCGACCCCAAAGAAACACAGACTTGCGAGACTTCATCACGTCATACATGAAATACATCGACGCTCTGGCGAAAGGATTAAGATTCGCTGGCAACATTAATACCGAGCAGATGTTCAATAAACATGTACAGGTAAATATGCTTGTTAATATCCTATTTTTGCTTCTCTTTTTTTGACATTAATTAGACTATAACTGTATTAATTCAACTGAAAATTTTGAGTTATAAATATTTTGAATACAAGCCATTTCATTTGCTTGTGTATTAGATAAAAAAACGTTTTTTTTTTCAGCAACGTTACGCGACATATTACAGTGGTTTTGGTTCTCGTCTAGTAAGCAGCGACATATCTATAGAGGAATGTGAAGAATATTATAAGTGAGTCACATTTTTTGAATAATTTAAATTATTTATTAAAACTATGTGAAGCCACGATTGAGGAATAAAAATGATAATCCTAGTACTTAATAACTTAATACCACTTTATTGGTTGAATATAGTATCGATTTAAGTTAATTTTAATTTGTTTAGTGGTCTTAGGAAGACCGGTTTTGAAACTTGGGCTAAATACGCTCGCAGCGTTGTTTAATGATCTACCTATATACATGACATATCAGCCGAAATTACGTAGCGTTCGGCGTAATGCCGAACCTTCGTCTATCGTCTGTTTTCGTGAGAACGCATTCGATGTATTTTGGATAGCAATCAACACATAATGCGACGCGTTACACGACCGAAAATTCCGGGAATGTGGTTGAAACATTTTATGTTCATGCTCCAATACTTTTACGCATCTAAAAGTACATAATTTCTTCTTATCTTATTACCAACACTGATAAAAATAGATAGATAGATAACAATTTAATGCTCAGTTAATATAAAATTTCAAAATACATAATTACAATTTTGTCATGGTAGAAACAAAAGGCGGCCTTATCGCTGAAAGCAATCTCTTCCAGGCAACCTAACTTAAGGAATAATTTAATCTAATCTGGCGATGTAGGTGGTGCAGATCATTAAATATATCATAAATAAACATACTTAAACTACTTTATAAATTAAATACATACATGTACATTAAATAGTCTGTAATATAAGAAATAGGCATAATTATAATATAATTATATATCATTAAAAATAGTTCAAAGAAATAGGTAGGTTTATAGTACAATAATAATAAGATGTTTGGGAAAAAATAAATCTCTGGGCTTTATAATGAGAGCGTCGGCATGCTTCCAATCATTAAAGCCAATAAAATTTTTGTACTGTTCATTTGTCCGCAGTAATCTTGAATACGCATCACAAATTTGGAATCCACAATATAATATAATATATATAAATAGAATTGAACAAATTCAAAAAAGTTCCTAAGATATCTAGATTACCGGGCACAGCAGTCATCCAAATGCTACGAGCGCTGCAAAAAATATCATTTTTTACCTTTAAATGTTAGACGCAATATAAATGATATAACTTTTTTGATGAAGTTGGCTAGAGGCGATATTGATTGCCCAGACTTAATTTCAAAAATATATTTACGGGCTAATCAGCTTGGTCTTAGACAGAGAGGTTTACTTCATACACCTTTAGTGACCACTAACTATAGACAAAACGCCTTTATTCTACGAAGCTCAAATTGTTTCAACAAAATAGTAGTAAAATTGAACCTAGACTTATACTGCACTAGTATAAATTCGGTCAAGCGAATACTGGCTCAAGAATTTTTTAGAAAGACAAACTTAGTAACTATATTATCAATAGGAATCGTGTTGTACGTTTTCTTACCAATAGGTGGAGGCTTGTTATCAGCATTTGTTTTTTATATACTTTTATTTTTACTATATTGATATGTCTGTAAGCCTTCCTAAAATTAAATAAATAAAATTAAATAAATAAATAAAAGTTTTCCTATTTTCCATCGTATAAAGTGCTGAGTTAAACGTCGGATAATTCTGACTGTTCGGCGCGTTTGGTGTGTCATGTGCCAATCCAATACTAAGCCCGATAATTCATTCACCGAAGTGTCGGCATCATATTTTCGGCAGCTGTCGTGACACTTACCTTTATACTGCGCAATTGTCGTTAAAGGCTTAACTTAATTCATACTTGCCACATCTATAATATTATAAAATTCTAAACATGCGGTGTCTGTACTAGAAAACGATTAAATTTTTTAGATTTTGAAAGAAAGAAAAGAAAATACTAATACCAAGAGACAGATGGCTATGAATTGTAAGGTGATATATACCAAAGTCTCGCGATGGTACCAAACAGGTGCAATTCAGCATGTGCCTGGCAACAGGTGCCTGACGCTGGTCTTCAACTGCACCCTAGGACGGACGGATTTCTTGTCTGTTTGTTCGGGATTCACGTAAAAACTACTGGGCCAATTTCGATGCGCTTTTTGCTGATTGACAGCAAATTCTCAGACTTAAAATCTGCGCTACTTTTTATCTTGGGAATTTACGTGATTTTTTCCGGGAATCATTTAAAATTATCAAATTTCAATACCAAATTTTATGTGATATTTTTAATTCCGGGAATCTCTTGCAAATTTTCCCAACAGCGGATCGAATATGTTCATGCGTATAAAAATGGCTTACTCCGATACAGCTTTCACAAAAACGATAAATATATCCATTTTTAAATGCTACGATTCTTTGTGTCCCGAGAATCCCGCGGGAATTTGAAGTCAAGCGTGGACGAAATCACGAGCTTATCCCAATTTATAATATTATAATTAACTATACTTAATATGTCATGTAAGACTTTCTGTATTTTGTCCTAAATAAATACTTTTTCTTTCTTTAAATTTCAAAATAAAATTGATAATAATACTTTCGTTCGACAGGAAGAACCAGAATCCTCATGGCGATACGACCCCATCGAAATGCGAACACATGGAAGTGGCGTTTCAACGATACCTCGACACTTGCGACAACATATGACGAAAGCGATAATTAATTAAATAATTATATCGTTACAATTTGGGCCACCTGCATATCTGTAAATAAAGCACATTTATCACCCGTTGGTGTTTGATCTAATAACATTGAAACGCTTTTATGAACGTCTTCTTTTGTTTACTTTGTGTTTAAAATTTGTGATTGGAAAAGCTCATTTGATAAGATTTTTAATAGGGTAGTTGACAGTGAAATCGACCGAGATACTATTTATTGTTTTATAAAACCAGACACCTAAATTTCGATGCAAATTTTAACGAGTCAAATAGCGTATTAATTATGGTTTCAGAATTATTTCTATCATAATTTGAGGTATCATAATGACATGGTATTTGACCGCCCACTATTTTATATGCACATTTTTCAAAATTTATTGTGATGTGTCAACATCCATCCATTACCTTCAAATTGAAATAAAATTAAAAAATAAAACTATAATTTTCAATTCATTATTATTGAATAATGAATATATATTTATTTATATTCGCATCGTATTTTCAGATGATTTCAGATTTTTTTTGTATTTTCGATTTTATTCACAGCGACTTACGAACTAATACATTGAACATTAATATGATTGTATACATCATGTATAATATTGTACACAGGATTTGTGCAAGTATAAATACAATAATTTATTGCTTTTCATGATTTCAATACAAAATGACATGATGCATCTGTCAAATTACTTTTTTAAAGAGCCAAACGACCATAGACAAAGATTTTATTTTAGAATTCTACAAATCCTTGTTTGAACTATGAGTGTATTATACTTTTGAAGATTTCTAATTACATTGAGTTTGTGAAAATAAATTCAAATTCCAAATAGAAGTTTTCGTGACTTTTATACATAATTAATAGTTTTATTATGTATATACGTTTTAACGGTTTTAAGCGTTACATTGGGATCACATAGAGTAAATAATAACCATAAACAAAATGAGAACCAAATAATTAAAATGGACAAGTTGGCGGTAGGCTAAATAAAACTTTAACAACACTTGTTGACACTTTACATCCTTGTCTTCCGTTATCACGGCCACTGAAAAGTTGCCGAAACTTCGAAATAATAAAAATCAAATAAATTACCGCGCTTAAAACCGTTAAAATATAGTTTTATTATCAAATTCCAGTTTTTATTCGAATGATTCATATCATCCATAATCCATTGGAGAACACTTTGAAGGTTATACATGTACCCAAGTCAAAATTAAAATCGACTTCCTATTCTATGTACACCGCTTCGCAACGTGATATCGTTGTTTAAAGGAGAAGTAGCGGCAAGGACCTCCCCAGTAACAGGTCTAGTTAAATAAGATTGATTTTATCATCATTATCTATATATATATAAGCAAAGTTTGTTTTCTTTGTCCGAGGTAAACTCGAAAACGACTGGACCGATCAGCATGAAACTACGACCATTCGACGCGGAATTAATCTTAGATGGTTATAGGCTATATATTTTTCAAATTCTATGAGCCCTTTGCCATGTTTTCTCAATTTGTTTGTTTATTAATTTATTTGCTTTGATAAAACAAAAGACAGGCATTTATCCTTGGTTCATTTGTTTTCTAGCTCATAAAAGAGGAACATGATTTAACATAACCTCTATGTTAGAAACAACATGATCTTCACTTATTTCGCCAGGCGAAGCGGGCGGGAACGGTTAGTTATTTATATATTATCGGCTCTTTTGGAATCAGAACTGTAACGTAGGAAGTCTTCAATGAAGCACCTTCTTGTTGTTGATTTTTCGTTTCGTCGTGAATTTCGAAAGTTGGCAGCTGGCCGCCGACAAATGAGCGACTGTCATGGGCAATTTTTGATATTGCGCGTACACACTGGCGCGAGCGTATTGATTTCTTAATTAAATTTTTGATTGAAAAATTACTTAAATTAAAAAAAATGTACCTTGCAAACTCTATGTAACGACACTGAACGGACTGTGCATATTATGGTGTTATAGAGAGTTGTCGTTAAATGGAGACAAATATGTTACTTCTGTCTGAAGTCTAACTGCGCCAGTAATTTTGATGTATTTTTTTACTTATTTTATTTGTATCTTGCGATATTGAGCCATTTTGATGATAAAGGAAATACTTAGAAATTTTGGTGATGCTGATAAACTGGTTAGATCGTACACAGATGCGCAGTTATTACTAATTTTGGCGGCTTAAAAAGTACTTTTTGTTACTTAATTATTGTCGTTATGGACAGTGGGTGTAATACTATATAAAGTGTAACATCGTATAGAAGATAAGCTAAACCAACCAAAGCCAAGTGATTTCGACGCTTAAAGTAGTTTGTCGTTAAATCGAGTGACGTTACATGGAGTTTACACTGTATTTTCAGTAATAAGTTAAGTTGAGAAGTTGACCATTGGTTGAGTTTTAAAACCTGAAATGTCGGCAACACAACCGCCCGTGTCGTAAACTTTTTAATTACCCTCATGTTGCGTGCCCACTGTGGGACTATACTAAAATCCCGAATTTTGCCACTGGCTACGTTTCCTATGAAACATAATAAAGAATTAAACTGAAAAGTATTTTTTTGGTTTACCTCATTTTACGAAAAAAAGTCCAGTATTCCCGGCTGAGATACTCTATAAAGCAAAAAAATGTACTACTTGTTGCGCCATCTGTGATTGGAGAATGTGGTGATATCATGTAATTTTATATTGAAATCATGAATAATAAGTGCATATTAAAATAGTCATTCCGGCATTAATGTTAAGGCTCAAAATGCTGTACAGGGTGTATCCTATTTATTACAGTAAATATATAATTGTTTATGCGTTTTGTATATTTGTAAAAACCATTAAAAATAATCGAAAATTATTAACAATCATGTAAAGGTTACAAATTCTTTACAATTATGAAAACATTTCTAAATCACCTTCGAAAATAACTTAAAATAAGACAACAATACAGAAATGCTGTATAAATAATTAAAACCTAATACAACTTAAATGACTTAAAAATAAAATTAGAGATAATATCATCTAGTTTTTTCGAATTTTCAGCGAGGTAAAAATCATGCCAATTTTCCTAATATATACAGAAAAAGTATACTAAATTTAAATACGTCGAGACAAGCGAATTTAATATTATTAAGTATTCTCTAATACTGCATTAATTAAACATAAAACAAAAAAAAACCTGGCAGCTTCACTAAGGAATGACATACATATTTTGACTTAACAATAAAATATTATAAATTAAAAAAAAAGACATTAGACACATCTATTCAGGAGACTAGGGACATATTTCATTTTACTAAGTCTAAAAAAATACATTAATTTCACAAGTTTTTTTTGGATGTTTCAGTAACTGTCGCACTCAGTCTGATTGATTCACTAATGCCGATTTTTTATATCTTACTATCCATTCATCTGTATTAATATTAGTTAAATTGCAAACTCCGTACAAGCAATGTAAATTTTCTAGGAATGGCGAGGTAATAAAATAAACAGGATATATAATTTTTATTTCATTTTTTTATTGACAGGCGAAAGTATGCCATTGTTGGCACTTATCCAGTGATTGTCGATTTATTAAAGATACTAATAGATTTCTTTATGTTTTGAATTAACTAATGCGATGCTAATCATTGTATAAATACAGTGTTTATGCTAATATTTTAGTTTATTTATTAAGTACCATCAAAACATTGTACGCCTAAGGAGAAATTTATTGATAACACCAATGTTTTACAAAATAAAATTTATTTTTTGGATTTTGATGGAATCCATTTTATATTATTAAATATTGATATAGTAGTTTTTATGTTTATTTTTTAATATCCACGTCTACCAAAACTAATTTTATGCGTTACCTATATTTTTTGCAAATAATGATGACCTGGAATGCATTTTTATTTGTAAATATTTATATGGTAGTTTTATAAGTTGTTTTGAATGTATACACTTTTAAAAGATATTTTATGTTACGAATTAAATATTTACAATAAATTAATTTTATTCTCCAAAAGAATGGGTAGTAAGATATAGGAAACCAACAGCAAATTTTTCGTTTAGCATCGTAAGCCTGATTTACATTTGAGCTAGTGAGTTAAGTAATTAGTTAACTTATGAAACTGGCGAGTTAAGTCTATCATCGCTTAAACATAAAAAATCCAGTTAAGTAACAAGTTGCCTATTAAGTATATGCCTGTCCAAACGGCGATTAGGAGTTAAGTAAGTAACTAATTAAGTAACGCAAATAAATACATCGGAACACTTAATTTATTAAATGTTTGTATTTTAAAAGCACCATTTATAATCTGGTTTTTAAAGTTATCGTTATATTGCTCTTTTTTACTGTGACCGTGGCAAAAGTGCCAAAAGCATCAGAGCCAATAGTGAGTTTAAAAAAATGTATTTTTTTAAATATGATTATTTCTCTTTACTTTCGCCAGATGGCTTTAAAACCATCCGTGCTTAAATCGTAAAGAGCCATTAATATATTTTAGTGACGTTTCTTTGACATATTGTAATAGACAAACTATATCTAATTGCGTAATTTTTTATTTATAAAGATAACTTTAAAAATAAACGCATAAATATTGTGTGTCGAGGTAAAGAGGTTTTAACCTGGATCCTAATCTTACTATCCATTCATTTATTTTAACAGTGGTAAAAATTTGACGTAACTTGCATGGAGCTTAGGTTAAATTTCAACTAGTAGTAAAACTGAACGGATTGCAAGATATAGGAACCGGCATGAGTCACATTTACTGTATAATATTAAATATATCAAAGAAAGCTTATAAATCACTGTAATAGTACATAAGGGGCTATCCATAAATTACGTCACACGATTGTCGGGGGGGGGGTCGTCGAAGTGTGACAATTTCATGACGTCACATATCAAAATATTCAAAACACGATATCAAACTTAACGAGAAACTTCCAAATATTTTCAACTCTATCCATAAAAGCAATTCAGCACAGTGTTCACCAAACTGCTGTTTTGCTTTTAATAATTTCTTGGTGTTGTATAATAAAATGAAATGACATGACAGACACACTCTACATTAGTATAAGTTTAGTATTAAAATTAGAAAAAAAAATAATATAAGTTATTCTTAAGGTACACAACACAACATAAAAATCACAAAATTAACGTCACACACAGTCACAAAAATAAACAATAAGCGCGTATGAAATCAAAAAACTTTAATAGCAATTAAGTTGTAAAAAGGGTACGGAGCTCGAGTCCGTAGATTTGTTAATAAAAAAATAAAATAAAAAAAGTGAAAAAATATGCGATGTCACACTAGGGTGTGAGAAGTCACACGAATGTGACCAGCTGTGACAACGAAGGGGAGGAGCAAAAAATAATGAAATTCGTGTGACGTAATTTGTGGATTAAGGTATAAAAATCATTGAATGTCTAATGTTGTGATATAGATACAACATGTCAATCTTAACTGACATTAAGCATTTTAACCAAATATCGATAATTTGCTATGGAATTAATCGGCTGAAGACATGAATTGATGAAAGAGTAACATCTTCAAGTATGTTTAAAAACCATATTAGGCATATTAATTATTGTGATCGAGATCCTTGTCCATCCAAAGGTTGCCTGGAAGCCTGGAAGAGATTGCTTCGAGCAATAAGGTACACACATATGAAAATGTGTTATTGTATTTGAGTATAGTCTTAAATACAGCAAGTATCACGTACCCTTCATCCATTGCATGTCTTCAATAATTAGTTTTTTATTGTTAAAAATTAAATTAATTGTTAAATTATATTTAGTTTTCTTTTTAAAAGTAACATTTCACAACAAGTCATCGCTGACTCGCTCGTGACGTGTAAACGCTCCTTAATTTAAAACAGGAACTTAGTTCTTTGGCCACTTTTATTTAAAAACGAAATTCAAGCGTTATGAAATATTTAGTATTTATCCAAATCAAAATGACAATATTAAACTATAGCCAGACAAAAAATTATAAAAGTACAGCCAGGAAAAAAATTATGCGTTTCATATTTTTTAACATTTGTAAAAGACTTTCTAGTATAGATTTTTTATTTATTTAACACGATAATTATCAATTAACTGAGATCTTCAAAACCGATTATTTTATTAAGGACTAGATCTTACAATAATCCGTTCATTCTAACGATTTTTTTTCCATCCAGGATAAAAAAATATCTACCTTTAGAAACCAACATTATAATAATTATGTAACATTTTTTTTACTTCCATAGCAAATTTTCTCGTTATATTTTTAAAAATAAATTATTATCACTAAATCTAGAAACGTTTTAATAATAATTGTACGGTTTACGTAAAAAAAATTAAGTCAATTAATTTACGTCTTAGCAACATTTATGCATATAATAAGTCAAAAAGCCGAGGGTAGTTGATCGTCTTAAAATGGAACAAAATCAGATTAACATATTTTTTTCATATGGCAACTCAGTCGAAAATGTGAATACAAACAGACAGAGGTACCACTTATTTTAAATCAGTAACATTTCCTTCGATTTACGTATAAAAGAATATGTGCCTTAACTATATAAGGATAGAGCTCAAATTAATTTCAAATCTTTTAAGTTTTATTAAAATTTAAAACAAATACTAACAGGTAAAGAGAAATCGGTTTTATTTAAAATTCAATAATGTTGCATTTTATGTGTTTATCTCTTTCTAGTGTCGCTTTTTCGTTTCATCGAGTTTCAAATCATAACTACTGTAAATAAGTTAGACTTTAAAAAAAAATGGTATCCTCTCCTATAGATATTTGCAACATCGGCAGGGCTTGATCAAAAAATTACCAGCTTTTAGATAAGACACGAGGTTAGTTACTTTTTCATATATCACCGGTTATTGAGTTTCCAACACTATTTGTAACCAGCAACCACCATTTTGATTAATTTCAAATCGTCTTCTGTTATGTATTAAAATCTTAAGTTTTAATGGGTTAATTTATAAAAATAATTCTTTGATGGGGAGAAAATAGCTCAAAACTTTTAGACGATCAACATCTTTATGCATTTACATCAGGCATATAATACACAGTATATTGGATAGTAACGGTATGCTCACTCGTCGTCCGTGGGCTCTGTCCCGAAATACCTGTCGCCGAAGTTGCCGATGCCCGGCAGCACGTAGAACTTCTCATTGATTTCCGGGTCTAGGGCGGAAGTCACTATTTTCACCTATAATGCAATACATAATTTAACATTATGACTTAGAGAGAGGTATTATAACGTAAAGCATGCAAAAGAAACCGGTCTTGTCGTAAAGAACCGTTCACGTCGCAAAAAACCGTTCACGTCGGAAGCAACCATTCAAGTTGTAAAAAACTTGTCCACGTCATAAAAAACCGTCACGTCGGAAGAAGCAACAGTCAGTTGTAACATAAATACGAATTACGTACAGTGTAAACTCCATGTAACGTCACTCGATTTAACGACAAACTCCTTTAAATGTTAAAATCACTTGGCTTTGGTTGGTTTCGCTTGTCTTCCATACAATGATACACTTTATATAGCATTACACCCACTCTCAATAACGATAAAAATGAGTAATAAAAAGCACAAGCACAGTCCCTTCAGTGTCGTTATATAGAGTTTACGCTGTATATAAAAAAATATAGAATTATTTATTTTATAAGAAAGAATACAACTCATGAATTAAAATGTAGGATATATGTATATATATATATATATATATATATATATATATATATATATATATATATATATATATATATATATATATATATATATATATATGTTAATCTCTGGAGGATGCTGATGAAGCATCCCGTCAGCATTATAGTTGACGGATTAGGGACATAACATTCTCTCTCTCTGTTCTCTAATCTGATTTATTCTATATTGTTGTTTTTTTTAATTTCTGTATTTAAAATAAAATTAATTAAACTGGATTTATAAATTTGAAACTTATATATTTTTTTTAATTGACATGTACCCACATACGAAGGGTACGGGCAAAGAGCAGGGAATGTCCTAAGGAATAGATTTTGAGAAAAACGCAATTAAAAGTTTAGAAGTATATATGTTTTATTGAAATCGGCGTATGCAGTAACATTTACTTGATTCTTCTTTACCGGTATGTCATGGACATTCCCGGTTCTTTTCGCTTCGGCCTTTTTGTCGCTGTCTGTTTACCTTTTTTAAAAGTTGGTGATTGGGAAATAAACTTCCGTAGACATGGGTTTGCTTTCAATAAAGTATAGAAAAAAATTGTGACATTCCCTGTTCTTTGCCTGTACCCAAATAGTGTATGACCATATTTAGGTCAAATACAGAGACCAATTGACTTTGTTTACCATCTTTTGTACGAATATTACTGTCTTTTTAACCGACTTCAAAGAGGAGGTTCTCAATTCGTCGGGATCTTTTTTTTCTTCTTTTTTATGTTTTTTATTTGACTTTAAGATGTTTGAGATAATTTATATTAATAATAATACATAGCTTTGGAAATGTTGTTTTATACTTTTTAATTTTTGAAGTCGGTTTTTTAAACGATTTTTTTTTATTAAATATTATTGTGTTTTTTGTGTGTATGACGACCTACCTTCGGGAAGGCGTACGCGATGGAGTGCACCCCGATCTCGGCCATGAGCAGCGAGACGAGGCTGATGTGCTCCTCGGGCACGTCGTGGTCCAGCAGCACCCGGATGGCCATCATGGCCGCCGCGCCCGTCGCCACCGTCGCATCCATCAGGATCACGCGGTAGTCCTTTATGTCCTTCGGCAGGCGGAGGTAGTACAGCTGAAATAACGAAACACTACCGTAAAATGGGGGCAATAGGGACAAACCTCAAGTTTTATTTGCGACCTTATATATACACATTTATGTTACTTGTTACACTACAAAACTTGAAGCTTACAATATTTTTTCTACAATCTGGCAGCACTTAGTCATCCTGTCATAAAAATTTAACAAAACGTAATTCAAAACGTTGGGTCAAAGTCGTGTGATATTTGTATTGTAGGTACCTGCCTATAGTATGAAAGTGTCAGCCCTAACGAAACACTATTAACCCCTTAAGCGATCCGATTCACTCAAACGCCTGGGTGAATAGGGACAAGTGATTTTTTGTAAATTTTTTATGATTATTCTTTAATAAACTATAACTTAATGCATTACAAATGAAAATTTAAACTACCGAAACCAATATGATCTCCGTTTTATTACTATAACTACAAAAAAACAATAAAAATCAATGTCGAACTCCCCATTTTACGGTACGGGTCCGAATGTTAGGCCACAAACGTCACCACTGAGCTGAGATGAGAATGTGGCGATGGATTTGTGGTGTTACAAGAACGAATAAGCTGACAAATATACATAAGGAGATCTTTTGAAGAAGACAGGTGGTATGGCATATAGGTTAGACAGAAGTTAGCTAGAGGGATTATATTAATACTCGCTTCTGCCCGCAACTTCGTCCACGTGGAATAGTTACTTTGGACTAACGCTAACTTCTATGACACATGATTTTTGTGAAACTTTAACCGTTTACAAAGCGGAAGCTCTCAAGAGGAAAAAAAAATCTTGATTTTAAAATATTCTTCATTGATGCTCCACTGCTATTGGTCTTAGCGTGATGATATATAACCTATATAGCCTTCCTCGGTAAATGGGCAAACAAACAAATTCGTCACCATATTAGTATAAGATAAGATTAATAAAAATTAGAGAAGAATTTATCTGTGAGCAGTTTTCTGAAGTTTCCACTTCTACTGCGTGTGAACTGCACATACACACATAACTAATTTATTTTTGCATGAGTTCAGCAAACAGGCAGACGGCCCAAAGTGGATACCATCGCCTATGGACATTTGTAACACCGAAGGTACCTATGTGCTGTCACTCTTTAAAAGGAGACTGAAACCTGACCACTTGGAACATTCGACGCTTCGGCCGAGGGCGTGGCCGAATTTTCGACGCTTCGGTCGAGAGCGTGGCCGAATATTCGACGCTTCGGTCGAGAGCTTGGCCGAATGTTCGACGTTTCGGTCGAGAGCGTGGCCGAATATTCGACGTTTCGGTCGAGAGCGTGGCCAAATATTCGACGTTTCGGTCGAGAGCGTGGCCGAATATTCGACGTTTCGGCCGAGAGCGTGGCCGAATTTTCGACGCTTCGGCCGAGCGTGGCCGAATATTCGACGCTTTGGCCGAGAGCCTGGCCGAATATTCGGTATTCAGCCAAACCACCATTCATGGCATCTTTAATCAATACATTTATAATGAAATTGTGTGTAGATTTGTATGTGTCTCAACTATAGTATAATAGTATAGAGAAAGACAACTTGTCTAAATATGGAAAAATATGTTTACCTCCGGCTCGTCCGTCTGTTGGTTCGTCTGGATCAATATCTTCCCGATGCGGATGTCCTTGCACACGTCGCAGACGGCCTGCTCCATCGTTTCGCCTGCTCTTAAAATTGACACACCGCATATTTTTTCTACGACGCATTTTCTACCTGAAAAAGAATTTAAAAAAACAATAATAGGGCGTGTACACGATTCAACTTTTACATCCTAGCTAATATTATTATTGTGATTGTGGGTTTGTTTGTTGTCACTGCTACATCTAGGATAATGTTATGTTACATGCAGATTTAATGATAGGTTCAATGCCTTAATTGTGATGCAACATTGTTGATGTTAAACGTTGACAAATAACGTATGTATATGTCAGCGCCAAATTGTAAATATCGTTAGATTATAATCTATCTCGCGAAATTGTAAACTGTCGAAATATTGTGAACCGTAACATACTACTTATAATTGAACGCAAATCACGTTTTATTGACGTCACCGTTGCAATTCACTAACAATGACATCCTCATGACAACGAGAATGACATGGCAATTTTAATCTGTTGCTCTTGTCACACTTTGATCAATAATGTACCTGAGAGATAAAAACCCTCAAGGTATTGGTATGTTTGGGGTCCCTTACCGGTATAGGTGAACCCCTGTGGGGTGTCCACGGAGTGTTCCGTATAAGGGAGCAGTGAGAGCGCGAACTCTATGACGAGCCGCATCAGCCGCTTCGAGTAGAATATGAACTCGTCGCGATGTGTGTCCTTGTTGCGGATGAATGTGTGCAACCCCTGAACCTGTGGTTAACATTTTATATTACCATGTAGAAAGTGTCGTGGGCTCAAATCCTAGCCAGATACTATGCATATCGTAGACAACTTTCTATTCTAATATTTTTGCAACTACTACATAATAATGACGAAGGGAATCTGCAGAACAGGTCTACTGGTGTATGAAACCCGACAAGATCTTGGAGAGGCATGGCGAGTATAGGATCCGTATATAGTATCCTACTAATATTATAAACGCGAAAGTTTGTAAAAATGTATGTTTGTTACTCTTTCACGCAATAACTACTGAATAGATTTTGACGAAACTTTACAATAATATAGCTTACACATCAGAATAACACTAAGGCTATTATAATTTATAACGAACGATTTTCCATTACCACCCGGTTTCCGTGATATAATTTTCATAAAAATAAAAACTTGGAAATACTCTTCTTTTAGAAATTAATTTTGTGTCATTGAATAATATTTATTACGAAATAGACAGAAAACTTCAACTATTCATCTATCTATATAGCTCAACTTCAACTACAGTAGAACCTATTTAAATCGAAAACCTCCCTAACTCGAAAAAATATTGTATTCCCTTCAACCCCAAAACTTTGTTGTTCGACAGCAGAACCCTCTATAAGCCGAAATTAATGAGTCCCTATAAGCAAATTCAGTGTTTATTTTCCCTCTTTATCTCGAAAAAAAATAATTGGACCTCTGTATAATGAGCATAGCAGTATTTGATTTTACAACCTCTATAAATGTAAATCTAATATATAAAATTCTCGTGTCACAGTTTTCGTTGCCATACTCCTCCGAAACGGCTTGACCGATTTTGATGAAATTTTTTGTGCTTATCCGGTATCTATGAGAATCGGCCAACATCTATTTTTCATCCCCCTAAATGTTAGGGGTAGTCCACCCCTAAATTTTTTTATTTATTTTTTAGACAAAATTTTTAATTTCTATTTTTTTATGATACAACATACAAAAATACATACAACCCTAGATTTTCAACCCTCTACGATCAACCCCTATTTTTTACCTGGCAGGACGATGTCTGCCGGGACAGCTAGTATAATATAAACATGTAAAAGTCGAATGTTTCCTTAGAATGTTCGCTTAAGTTGAAATCCTCTATAAGCCGAAGATTTTGGCGTCCCCCTTCAAGTTCGACTTACAGAGATTGTACTATATAATTATTTATCATTAGGAAACTTATACCAAAAAAAAACAATCATTAGTCATTAGGCTATTTATAAAACAAAAACAACATACCTGTGGTGTGTCCTTGAGAACGTACAGAGAGTCCGGCACCGGTTGTCCAACATGAGCTATTGCTAACTTTTCACGAACTTTAAAACCACGCTGAAAAATAAAAAATATATACTATAAGTAAGAGTTATACAGCGTGTTTCATTTCAAATGACAATAAATCATAACTTTAGCGGTCGTACTCCATACAAATTTTTTGGTACTATTAAATCAACCGTTATGTCAAAATAAAAAATTTGAAATTTCCGAACAAATTAATTACGATAAAAAGGGAATAAAAAACAGAACATCTTGTAAATATTGGTTCGCGAGCGAGAGCGTAAGAATGAACAACTTTCGCGTGTAATGATGAAGAGACGAGCTGGCAACATGATACATTGGTCACTAACCTACCGATTTAGACACAATAACTGATACATGTTGTTGTAATATTCTGAAATGAAAAATGAGGTCCTGTGGCTAAACCAAAGAAGTTACCTTGATTCATTTTTGTATTTCGGCAGAGTACGTCATGAAGAAAACGTGGTCTGATTTATTGTCGTAAGGTATTTTTAATAATGTGTTTTTTTATTGGATTTGTGGCAAATAATAATAGTATTATATAATGGCCTGGCAACATTATAAACTGCTTGTATTGCACGTTCGAATGGACAAACTGTCGTTCCAACAAAGAACACAACACCTTCTTTAAATTATATGTAAATGACAGTTTATGCAATAAATGATATTCTATTCTAAGAAACATAGTAAACTCTTTTAATTATCTGGACTAAAGTGGCAGCTGCGAGCGGCTTTTTATGTTACAAGCTTGGAGCTTAGTGTTGTAGTGTGGCCTATACATAAGTGGTGGTCGAAATACGCATTGTATAGTCAATACACTTAAAATGTTGAGTAAATTGCATGGCAAAAATGTAAAAAATTCCAGTTTTGGTGATTAAAAAAGTTTAATGGAACTCGATCAAGTATGTTTTTTATATATTTCGATCGAAAATCCAAGTAAATTGCAAAGAACCCAGAAAATTGGTTAACTATTTCATTCGACTTCCAAACGAAGAATGCCGATCTAAAGTACAGCTAATTATTGTTGGCAACATCAACATAAAATTTTATTTAATTTTGTTACTTGCAACATTGCAATTGCATTTGTTTTTTCTTCTTCCATGCGGATTGTGGTAGAAGGCAGACGCCTTCGTATATAAGTGATTTATTACAAGTTTTCATCTCATAATAGTTTTAATTTCCACCATAACATCGACCTGGGTATCCTAGGCCCACCACATCAGCGTGCTAACAAATATTTATTATATATGTGCGACGAGCTGCGCACAATTATAAGTTATGGTTCTCGCCCAATAATTAGCTACCCCAGGACACAACCATGACATGTGTATTCAACCAAAGGTGATGTCAGAAAGATCATCAGAGATAGTACACTATATATAAAATAGATGAGCTTCTCTGGAATAAAATATCATTTACCCTGTCCGATAGATGGCGTTACAATCGGTATTATATTCGTAAACTAGATGGCGCTAAAACGATAATTCTTTAAATTTCACTAGTGCTACGTTCCATTAGGGATTCACAACCGCGATTTTTCCAGTTCCACTTGCTTACAGGCCTTACAGTCGTACACCCAAGTGGAACGGACACTCGACCCACCTCTTGACATGGGTCGTCGTGAGCGCTGTGCTGTTGAAATTGATGACGTCATTAGTGACGTTTCGTCACGATCACAACGACCGCGGTCGAACGTCGCTTGTGGAACGGCTAACGGAGCGTTGTGAGCTACTAATGGAACGCCCTATATATGGTACTAATAACTTATAACTTGTTTGTATAACTTGTTTTAACATACTTATATAAACACTATGGGCCTTACTTATAATAATCTCGTTAAGAAAGGATTAGACGACTCTTAAGCCCCTAATCAATGGCTGTTTCAAATAAAACTTGCCATATTGCCTCTTAGCAGTCACTTAAACTACCTCTCGATGTTGGTTATTTTTGACAGTTATTTATGAGTCACTTTACCACCACCTCTTACCCTTAAGAGGAGTTTAGAGGTAAGATGTTCTTTAATCACTTGTTGAGCAGTTTCTTAAAATTTAACAAACGATTATAAGTAAGGCTATAAAAATTACGCCAGTAGTAGAAAAAATGGTTCACATAAAATTTCATGTAAAAGTGTGCGAGATTCACCAAATATGACCATAACTTGTGGTTTCATTTATGCTCTTAAGATTTCGCCAGTGCGATTTATTTATTCAATGATATTGCACAGCGCCATCTTAAGTGTAGTTAATTGGACTAAACGGAAAGTTATTATAATTTTTCATGTTTGGTGGGAAAGTAAAATCACCATTTGATTTTGAGGTTTTTGTGGACTGTATATTGGTTCAATGGGGGTGGAAGGAACTCACCGGATGCAGCTGCTCTTGATTCTCTTCTTCTGCTCCAGGTCAAGAACAGGTCCGAAGAGTTTTTCACTTATTTATATATTGTCACTTCGCGAGACGTGCGCACAGTCTTAATTGTAATAGCGGTTTTTTTTTATAACGACGGAGCGGTGACATTAATGCGTGTGGTGCGAGCGACGTACTGAGACGGAAGGGGCTTGCATCTCTTGTCGTGCGTTTTTTAATGTAATTTTACAAATTACTTGATGCGGCGAGAATAGGACGGGCGGGGAAGGTTTAATTATATGGAAGGTGGATAAATAAATTCAAAATGCGATAATTAATTACCAATGTTCCTGGACCACTTGATGGCGCTAGTTTCCATATATATATATTTTAAATTTTTCGGTTATGTAGGCGAGGTTCACCGGGATGGACTCTACTATGATATATGTATTCAACCAAAGCTGACGTGAGAATGATCTTTCGTGACCACGCAAACATTACAATAGCACAATAACAGGTGGCGCCACTCGGAATAAGTGTTATTAACATTATATATACCATACCAGTTGCAGCTGTTTGTGCACGTGTTGCACGATGAGCTGTATGGCGACCTTGTTCTCGCCCCCCCTGGGCACGATGATGTCGGCGTGCGCCATGCAAGGCGCTATGTAGTTCTGGTACGCTGGCTTCACATACGTCATGTATTGCTTCAGCACGCCCTCCAGGTCCCGGCCGCGTTGGACTATGTCCCTATCAATATTGTCAAATCCCTATTTACAATAGGAGTTTTTGGCGGGAACTGAACGGAGGTATTGTGCAGTGCAGTTGCGTAAAATTATTCTTACATGAACAATAGTTGTAGGATATTGATAGTTTTTGAGTAGTAATTATGTGTTTTGTGGGCAATGTGAACTGTATAGTCAAATGTGGCCTTTTAAGTTGTCACAAGAACTCCGCTGAATGGCAATAGCTGATTACCTACAGTTCAGCTGTGCTACACACAGGCTTAAGAAAACGAAGAAATTATATTGTACACTAAGATCTGGCTTAAAGGCCTATGAATGATTCTGTAGGGTAGTCTGGATAGTAAAGTAAAAGACCTGTCGAAAGATCTATCATATTATGAGTGTGCATGTTAGGTCACAAAAGTGATAGACCACAAACATCTCCAGTGAGCTGAGATGAGAATGTTGAGATATGATATGATAAGAAACAGTGTGCTAAGGGATCGTTGTGGTTTCAAAGAAAATGTAATAACAAGAGTTGAAAAAGGCATGGTTTGGGCATGTAGAGAGAATAGATAAAAGCAGAATCACAAAACAAGTGTATGACAGTATTGTCTATGGTAGAGTTGCTGCCGGTAGACCGAGACGAACATACCGTGAAAAATTATCAGAATTGTTAAAGAGAGGTCAGGTAAAAAACATTTTAAAAAACACATGAAAAATGTATGAAGAGATTAATGAAAGCAGGTAAAGCGAAAGTTGTTTGTCAGAATCGTCACAAGTGGAGATCCATAGTCTCTGCCTACCCCCATGGGAAACAGGCGTGATATTATGTAAGTATGTAAAAACGGTATTTACACAATTTTGTAGGGTAGTCTGAATAATAAACTAAAAGGACAGATTATAAATCTGTCATAAGACCTATCATGTTACGGGTTTGAATGTTGGGTTGGTTGAGACGGATGTGTGGTGTTATGGCTTGTATCGTAAGAGGCGACAAAACAACCCATAGCCAGGTAGGGTATTTGCCCAATTGGATGTCTACCAACCCTTGTCAAAAGTACGTCATCATAACATAATTTAGACTAAGGGTGGTAGCCATCCAGTCGGGCATATACCCTACCACCTGGCTGTGGGTCGTTTTGTCGCCTCTTACGACAGACCGTCCCAACGCAGGAAAGTGTATTCTTTTTCCATTCCTGCACGGATAGAAGGAAGAAGAAGTCATTATGTCCAGGCAATTGAAAATCCGAGTGTATTTACCTTCTTAACCGTCTCGCCAGCCTTATATCCGCGTCTGTGTCAACGAATACCTTCATGTCTAACATTTTCACCACTTCAGCATTATAAAACGCCAATATACCCTCAAATATGATTACATTCGCACCGTACATAGTTTTCTGAAACAATAATATTTCTATTGAAGGTGAGTGCTTTTATTTTAACTCTAGTAAACTATCTTTCAGTCCCACGAAGTTTCTCGAAACAGGATTCAAAAACCCGTATCTATTTTACATTTTGAATTACAGCCAATGGAAGCGAGTTTTATACACGACTCTCATTGGTTAATCGTATCCTTACGCCCTGGCTAACACAGCTATATAGACGTTCTCCTTCATTGGTGATCCGGGCTTAAAGAACAATACAGTTAATAAAGTCAAATATGATAAATGGCAAAGGTATAAAGACTACACTGAAGTAGCGATAAGCAGTACACGTGTGAGCCAATACATTTTACCCGCATAAAATACATTTGTACTGACACGGCTAAAAATTTCAAATGTATCACTTCAAAATTATTGTCGCGCAAGTTCGGAAGAACGGCGCGAGGTTTGTGCTACAACAGTACCAATATGCCTCTACTGATATTGAAATGACAAAAAGAGACAACATGACAATGTGTATAGTACGACTGTTAGTAAAATGAGGTGACCGAAGCCGAGCACATCCGATGCTTAACGAACATTTCCGAACTAGTTTGAACGGGGCAAATGAGAAAATAAAGCTCATCGCCTCACCGGCCTCATCGCTTCAAATGTACTGCCGCGGCATGGAGAGTAGAGGTAAGGAGAACCATCATAGTATATTAAAAAGTGTCCACTGAAGGGCAGTAAAATAAGATGGCGCCATAAAAGCAAGTGGAAAGTATTTAAAAATAGCGCCACAAATAATTAGAGTAGGATACTAGATTAAACAAGACTTCCGCTTTGTCACCGCGCATTTTATGAAAATGTAACTATTGCACTTCTATATACATGTCAATACTTTTCCAAATTATAATTTTTAAAATGTTCAACCCAGCACACTTCACTTCGTTTTTAACTGCTAAATTCACATAATTTCCTTTTCCTACACTAGCGCTTTTTTGACGAGTTTTCGAAGCATAATTTGCTGTTTATAGGTGGAAACTTTTTCAACTGATCCCCCATACTAGATGGTCCTCCTTGCTTCTACCGTCCATATGCCGCGGTACAAACCGTACATGTCATCGCCTCATTTGAATTGGTACATTGTACTGGTTCAGTACAGAATATCATTTTACTCTTACAAACTACTTTTAAAATCATGTCCTACTCAAATCTACAGTGAGGCTATTGTAGTGCCTCGCAGGCCTAGGCCGATCTGTTATTGTTGGTTTAGAAGTCAAACGGAAAAAACCTCGAAGCTAATATACCTTACTTACAATTTTATAATATACACAATACATAATATATTAATATATAACGAAATACTTCTAAGTTAATGTGAAAAAAATAAGAGTGCAACCCACATACTCACAGTCCTGTTTTCCCTCGAATGTGTTACGTAATTGTAAATTGGGACCTCAACTTTCTTCCCTTCCCTAAGCCTTTGCAGCACCGATATTAGTAACTCCATGTCGAACGCATCCGGGTGATCGAAATTGTATTCGTTGCGGGTCGCTAATTGGTGCTGCTTCTCATTTAACACCTGTAATTAATATGATATATACATACAGGTTGGCCAAAAAGAGGAGAAAATAATAGAGGCGCCACTGTCGCACATTTTTCTGAACCCTAGCGCCCCCACCATTATGACAAGTAATTTTGGTATTGTAACAACTAACCTCCTAGTCGTCATATTGTTACGAATTGCGAGACTCGAATTAAAATCCCGTTGGAGTTATTAGAGTTTATTAGAGCTATACAAACACGTATAACACAGGTACAAATGAGGCCATCAGCGCTAAAGCGGCCTAACCTTCAATTTATTATATTCGGAGATAAATATTGGAAATTATTTAAAACGTGCTAAAATATAATGCAAGAATGGCCTATCTTTGGTTTTGTCACTTGATAATAGACCGCGTTCCAAAGACTTTTTTGCATTTCCTTAGTTTTACATAATTTCCAGTATTTATCTCCGAATATAACAAATTGAAGGTTAGGTCGCTCTAGCGCTGACGAGCTCAAATATAACCAAACACAACAAATCCAAACGTAATGCAGAAGGTCGTAATTCAATAAAACGCGAAAAGTCCGTCACTATTAGATTGCCAATTGTAGTACATACGTCACGCCCGTATCGTAGTCGTCGTTAACGTTGTACCGGGGTTCTATTGGGGTGAACTGCTGGTGGTACTAGGGGTCTGGGAATATGGGGATTATGGCGTCTGCCCGTCGCAATGTTATTCATATATTTCTAACAATTAATAAAATTATTTTAAAGAGCTTAATGTTAGTTATTAGCATAATTTTACTTCTCAATTGTATGTATTAAAGTTCGAAGTTGTTTAAAAAAGATCGCCAGGAGGGGTCGCTAACGCTGTTTCCTTATGTGACGATTTCTATGAGTTTACTTTAAGTTGCGTAAAAGAATATCGTTACAAAAACTGACCTTATAGAAGGAATCCATACTGACTATTGTGACCCATGGTATGTTGAGAGATTCTATGATTTTAGCTGCCACTGTCGTCTTGCCGGACGCACTAGCGCCGCATATGCCTGCAATGGACATAACACAGCTCAAGAATTTATTTTTATTGCTATCTATATTTTCCAAGCACGCAGTTACTAATATAGATAGATAGATAGATAGATAACACTTTATTGCACACCAAAATATACAGTTACAAAAACAGTCCATGTTTACAATACTTTTAGGCAATACAACAGGCGGCTTTATCGCTCAAAGCGATCTCTTCCAGGCAACCTAAATAACAGAGATTGAATCAGGCGAAATAGGTGGTGCAGGAAAAAGGCAATAGATACACAATACACAAATACTCAAACTAATTTAAGAAATAAATATACAAATACATACATATATACATAGTCATATATATATATACATACAATATATATATATATATATACATACAATATATATATATATATATATATATATATATATATATATATATATATATACAATAACACACAAGTTATTATAATAAATAAATGTCTTAGCATGATTATATTCCGTAAATCAGAAATAGCTATTTATGGACAAATAGTGTTTTCTAAGTAAATTTCTAAATATAGGTAAGGATTTGGCCTCTCTGACAGTAAGAGGCAGCATATTCCAAAGTTTGACAGCCTGCACCGTAAAAGAATTATCATAATAGGATGAAGTGTGTGCAGGCGTCATAAGTTTTCGATATGTATCATGGCGCAAATTGTGGGCAGTGGATAGGCGAAGGAATTTAAAACCTAATATATTCATGTAGTAAGCATTTGTATTGTCCATTGTAAGGGAGACCAACGCACAATAATTAAGTCTTTGCACACGCAGCATAAATGTAGTATATAAGACTGTAATTTTGTTAAACGACCTCAGTTTACGAGCAGCCCCCGCCCATACCGCATGGCGACCCTGTAAGCTGCTAGAGAATAGAAGACATCTTTACAACGACACATTACGCAATCCAATGTGGTACGGCAAGCGTCGCCATACAACAGCCCCTGACTATGTTAGGGGCGAAGAGTGGGCTGCATAAATAAAAAATTATATATATATTCATGGAAGTATAAACTGATTCTTTTAGAGTAAACTACAAGGAACAGCACACGACTCCTCTGAAAGAATAAAAATCTAAAACCTAATTTCAGCGCCACCAACTGTGAACCTAAACACAAGAAATTGCATCAAAATCGGTCCAGGGGTTAGGAAGGGTCCAAGAACCCGATTCATGTGCCACCTACCGGTTCAAGTTGTGAATCTAAACCATTTTCGAGTCCACTTCAACACAAGAAATTTCATCACAATCGGTCCAGGTCTTTGGAAGGGTCCAAGAACCCGATTCATGTGCCACCTACTGGTTCAAGTTGTGAATCTAACCATTTTCGCGTCCACTTCAAACCAAAGAATTTCATCACAATAGGTCCAGGGGTTTAGGAGGAGTTCACCGACACATACACTACATATAAAGGGAAAAAAACATGAGCACAGTTATATATTCTTCAAAGTTACCTGCGTATGGTCACTGATAGGGGGCTGGATGAGGAAAGTGAACCGCCAGGATATGTGGCACAAACTTAGGAAGGTTTCCATAGTGATTGACTGATTACTGCTATATCAGTGCAAGAACCTAGACAAAATGCAATTTCCTGCGGCCGGGCGGCCTGTCGTATGAGGCGACTAAATAACCCACAGATGTGGTAGGGTGTTTGCCCCTCTGGATGGCTACCAGCCCTGGTCTAGAGCCGAGGCCTTAACTTGTGTTCCAGCATTAGTGGCCAGGTTTTAGTTTTCCTTAAAAGAGCAGTAGCGCATTTGTAACGTCTTTGTAATGTCGATAGGCGACGGTAACCGCTTTCCATCAGGTTGGCAGTCTGCTGTCTGCTGAATTCATGCAATAAAGAAAAAATCCCCTGAACTAGAGTATACCGCCATAACAATCTTGAGTCGTATCCCGGCATTAGTGGCCAGGTTCCAGTCTCCCTTTCGAGAGTGGTCGTGGTCGTGGCCGTCCGCCTGTCTGCTGAGCTAATGCTATAAAATAAAATGCTCAGAAACTCACCAATAAGAAAGGGCTCGACCTCCTGCCCGCCCGTACAGTTGTACCAGGGTGGTCTGCCGGCTGTGTATATGGTCCTCCTGTCCGCGTGTAGTATACTCTCCGCCGTGGTCCGCTTGTTCGACTGCGACATTGAGGTGGTGCGCACGCGGCGGGCCCGCGGCGACTTCAAGATATTTGAACCTAGAATTTACAACATGATCATTCGCTTCTCATCGTTAAATTCCAGTCACATTCGGAGGATCCGCCTTCTTATTAGACCTGCATACGTCTAGTCATTGCAGCGGACAATGAACTACTGGCTCTGTATATAGTGTATCATCTATGCTACTGGCTAACGCAACGAGGGCGCGCATATATTAATAGTTGCTCTATCTCGCTCGGACATGATCCGTCCCGCTTACACACTATGCTATACGTTGTACTATAGTAGAATTATTTTGTCCGTGCAGTTTGGGTCATAGAATGAAGCGAGTATTTCGCTCTCTCTTCCACTCACGGGCCTTATGGGCGGGCATAATGATGCGCGTTATTGTTGTCGATAAGCGTTATCGATAGTGTATTTAGTTTTGTCATTTTATGGGTTAGTTATAAAAATGAAAATAAATAATAGATACAACAACGTTTTTTATAAAAATAAGAATAATAATGACTTATAATAAATTATTAATTAGGTATCTATGTTAAAAAAAACTATAAGTACAAAAGTTTAGAATGTAACAAGTTATATTAAAAGTAAATCTAAGTTTAAAATTAACAGCCAAAAAGATAATAATTATTTTTATAAGATTGATAATCTTTCTTTGATAAGAATGAGTTTTTATCGATAATGGCATTGCGCTCGCGCAATACGCTCACTGCCTTAGCCGGGCTGAGGCCGAGCTTGATTTATGACCCAAACTGCACGGACAAAATAATTCTACAATAGTTGTTAATATTTGTACTTAAGGTTACCGTTTCCAAAATAAATCAGTTCACATCAACACCCGACAGTGAATACTACTCTCTACCATCCGAAGTATCAATTAACGTCAACCTCTGGCTACAATGCTATACTTCTCCGCTTTCTACGATCTTTTTAGAAATATGCACATTATATCAGAAAACATACATATATGAATTACAATTACGGCTGTCTCAACAGCAAGAGTAGACTGTGACTTAACATCTCCACTTTCTACGATCTCAGCAGTTACTTATCGGGATCCTCCAGCATCTGGAGAGCGAACGAACAAACTCCTGTTGACGAAGTGAGTTTGCCTCTCCCGGGGCATTCTCAAGCACTGACGCACAGGTTAAGCGTGGGAGTAACTACGTCTCACGCTTTTCCTATCATGAGTGCGGGGCACATGGGAGGAAGTGGGTTTTGGTGGAGTATTAGTCTATGGGTTACCTCTTTAATAGGGGTACCTTGCTGAGTCTCCACTCAAATCGGCAATCGACTGTGTTATCTGCAACTGTCATTGCATTGGTCTAATCCTAGTAAAGGACCGAGTCCTTTACTTAGTGTACGAAACGTATTTCCACCTGCCTCGAAAATAAGCTTTTTTAAAAAGGTTTTTCAATACAAGCTTTTGAGATCTTTTGAGTGTTAGCCAAGACAAGTAAAACAAGCCCAAACACGACGGGTCTGTCTTGTTTAGTACAGGAGTTCCTATGGCCACCTTCAGACCCTATCATCAGATCAGACTCCATGGTACCATATTATTGCACCGTCATGCTGTATATATATGCGTGCAAAATTTCAGTTCAATGGGAAACCGGGAAGTTGGTAAAATTTAACTCGCAAGATTCCACCCGAACATACATACATCCATTGCAAGTTAAAGCTTGTTAAAACATACACTTTTCACTTCATCTATTTTCATCATGCTCCTAACACATGCAGGATGATTTAAAAATTTAAATTGTAAATATGCAACCCTCAATGAGAGTTATATGTTTGTGCCGTTTGCTGTCGAGACGCTTGGACCGTGGGGTCCTGAGGCCATGAGCTGCTACCAAAATTTATCGGAACGACTCATTGACTCTTCAGGTGATCAGAAGGCTGGTGCTTACTTCAGCCAACGGATCAGTATGGCGATCCAGCGAGGAAAAGTAACCAGCCTTCTGGGCACCTTACCCATAGAAGACAGTGATCTGGGCTCAGTATTCTACTTATAGTCTTGAGGGACTATGGGTAGAATACAATACAAATAAGTTAAGTTTTCTTACATTGTATTCAATACTATGTAATTTTATAATTGTTTTAATAATTAATTTCATTCCTAATGTTTGTAATAAAGAATTTTAATAATAAAAAAAAGTTAATACATACGTCCTGTTTATTTAACTATTAATTTCCTTTTCATATTTCGTAAGCACTATCACGATTTCTAACTGTTTCGCCACGTCAAATCACTACCGTGTCTTAATGTCAAATGAGTTTGCGCACAGTATTATTCTCTTTCTTAGAATTAATTATTCTACTTTAACATCGGTAGAATATTTACTTGCATGGTGTTTATGCCAAATTCTATCTGGTAGGCGGATGTAAGATATAGGAAGCTGGCATATGGAGATCAGCTCACTTCCAAACTCATCAAAACAATAAGGAATTAATTCAAAGTTGTTATGGCTTAGTGGTAAATATAGTATATCTATGTTTTTATAGTCATTTTCCTCGAGGAAGTTAGACTCTAAAATACTAAATACCACACCAATAACAATTAAAGTGTTTTTTTCGGTGTTTATAAACAACATATTTGCAAAATGCACCAACTTCAAGATTTCGCTTTTTCGCTTTTCAATTCGAAGTCGGTTTTGTTTTTATAACAAAATTGCTCTTGTGTTGCTTAATAGAAGTCTTACTACTGACTCCCGTCTTACGTATAAGTTTTTGATGAATGTAGCCGCTTTCCCAGGGCGCTTTCCTTGGGATCCAGTCATCTTACCCTGATTTGGCGACAATGGGATGAGTTCGAATAAAGAAAAAAATTGAAAATCGGTCCACAATTGATGGAGAAATCGAATAACAAACGTACTAAAATCACAATTTGGAAGTCGGTTAAAAATAGTTTAAAACTGCTATTTATACTATGAGTAATCATAAGTATATATATATATTTAGAATTTTTGGTTTGTCCCGAATATACTCCGATAAGGCTCAACGCATATTAGTTTAAATTTGATATAATAATGTAACGAGTTGCAGGACTCGAATTAAAATGCCGTTGGAATTATTATAGAGTTTATTAGAACTATAGAAACACGTATAACACAGGTAGAACTATAACTGAACACAACCAGTCCAAGTCACTGAATACATTACCGAATGTTCACACGTCTTGCTTCGCTTGTGGTTATCACTTGACTGCCTGATATCTCAATTGCGGAATTGCTGTATACTGTACAAATACAATATGTCTGCTCGGTCGCGTGGACCTAATTTCTTAGAATCACACCTGGCTAATGACTGCCATAAAAGATTACGATACACAATAGGCCGTCTAAACCGTTTAAACACAAAGTAAACAAAAGGAGTCCACATGGCGAAAAGGTAATAAAATGTGTTCCTACATGTCTGCGGGTGTGAATTTGTCTTTGTCGGCACCTAGGTCGTAACAATAACGTATCTTTAGGCGCGGGCATATCTCTTAATTGTGTTATTATGGCCATGTTGTGTTTACTGAGCTATCAGTCTATTGTATACCATAATGATTTGCCCGAGGCAAGGACACTAGTTTCTTTTTCATTCTTGTGAAGTTAATCTTGTAATAAAAACATGTTGAAAACATAAAATTACTATATTCTACAAAAATTTAACCGACTTCCAAAAGAGAGATAGATTGTAGAAATTCCGAAAAGCTTAGAATTCCCCTCGCATAAATATATATAGGACCTATATTACAGGATATGTCCGAAAATATGATATATAATGATGTATGGCTACCCTACATAATATAGTCGAACAACAATCGAATTCGAATGATATGGATGTGGTCAGATCCTTATCAAGTATCAACTGGATGGGAATCGACTGACATATTACACTCGTATCATGTTAATAATTTCTGAGAAATTTATACGATGCAATTAATATAAACAATAGAGTAAATAAACAGTGAGCTGCTTCGGTTACTGCATATCATAAGTAGAATGTACTTTTGGTTTCGGGCTTGCTCTTTTTGTAGGATTCGATCACCCGCCACATTTATCCAATGAGAGAAAGAGAAAGAAAAATACATTATTTATCTAAGTTAGTATAAATAGAAATATTATAGAATCAAAATAAATCCTAAATTGAACCCAGTCTCAGCATCCAACAAGGACTAGCGCTGTTCTTCCGTCTGGGACCATAAAGTGAAGTCATGGTGGACAAGACAAGACACAATATATACGCTTTTTTACAATAAAATCATTTTTTCTTACACTATTTTTATTTCAAATTGATTAAAATTTATTTTCTATATTTTTCATTTTTTAGTGATTATTTAGCAATAGATTTATGATATTTACATCTCTTAGCTATTGCATAGAAGAGCGGTGTTTCACCTTGACGGTCTGTGCAATTTTCATATGCTCACAAATCGCTAATCCTGATTATCTCAGTAAGAATAACGGATCAAACTGCTTAAAATATTTGAATTGTCATCGGTCCTTAATAATTTAAGTATGCCAAATTTCGAGATAATCCGACGTTTTGAAGGAAGTCATAATCATGTTCAAAGATTCCGTTACATACTAACATATACGTATGAAGCTAATAAAAGCGTATCTATACATATAATAAAATTGTAGAGGTCAAATTTCTATACAATTAAAAAAAAAACAAAAACCGAGTCAGGGGGATGTAAGAAGTGAAATAGAACTAATTTCGATTTTTTTCATTTTTTTTGTTTCCCTGTTTGTACCGGCTAATCTCCAAAATGACTGGACCGATTTACATGAAATTTTGTATGGTGATAGCTTATATCCCTGTTCTACATATAGGATACTTCTGATCCCGAAAAATTAAAGAGCTCCCGTGGGATAGTTAAAAAACCGCACCACGCGGACAAACTCGCGGGCAGAAGCTAGTTAAAAATAAACAAATAGCTTAGGCATATACGCTGATGTCACTATACGTTAACGACGTTAATTTTAACGCTTTAAAGAAGATGCATTCGGACACAGCCTAAATCGTTATCACAAAAGCAGATGAAGCTTCAACATGAAGCTAAAACATTGCTTAAACATAAAACCGAACGGCAAAATACCTCTCAATTCCCCGCCAAATATACAGAGGCGTTAAGAATTAAAATGATGCTTTATCAGACCATGTTCATTTAATAAAGAGTACATTCACATTGATTAAGATGAATAGTGACATAATGGGAAGCATTCTGTTAATCATTAATTTACGACGAGGCAATTTAATCGCTTGAAGTGGAGGCTGGTTGTTTAATGCTACGTTCATTGTAGATTATTATTTAAAAAGTATAATGGAATTATTATAACGGTTTCATTATGGAGGGTAGAGGTAAGGAGAATCATCTCACATAGGAAAATAGTTGAAGAAGTGTCTATAGGAATTATTTTCTCCGTGCAGTTTGGGTCATAAATCAAACTCGGCCTCAGCCCGGCTAGGGCGGTGAGCATGTGGCGCGGGCACAACGCCATTAACGATAAAAACTCATTCTTATCAAAGAAAGATTATCATTCTTATAAAAATCATTATTATCTTTTTTGCTGTTAATTTTAAACAATTTTTTAAAGTATTTATATTTATTTTTAATATAACTTGTTACATTCTAAACTTATGTAGGTACTAATAGTTTTTTAATACATATATACCTAATTAATAATGTATTTAAAATCATTATTATTCTTATTTTTAATAAATACGTTGTTTTATCTATTTTTTTCTTTCATTTATATCACTAACCCACAAAATGACAAAACTAAGTACACTATCGATAACGCTTATCAACAACAATAATGCGTATCACTATGGCTGCCCATAAGGCCCGTGAGTGGAAGAGAGAGCGAAATACTCGCTTCACTGCTCCGATTATTTATGACCCAAACTGCACGGAGAAAATAATTCTACTATAGTTGTAAGCTTTTGAACTGTTATTAACAGTTCAAAAACCGTCCACAATGGCGCTGATGTAGACAAAGTGTTGGTACGAATATAGCTGTTTCCGTCATAATATATTACCGAATGTACACACGTCTTGCTTAGCTTGTGGCTATCACTTGACTGCGTGATCTTTCAATTGGGGTATTGCTTTATACTGTACAAATACATCACGTCTCTTCGACCGCGTGGACTTAAGTTCCAAGAATCACACCTGGCTCATGACTACCATAAAAGATTACAATACACAATGCGCTGTTTTTTCCAACCACAAATTTTAAACACATAGCAAACAAAAGAAGTCCAAATTCCGAAAAGGTAATAAAATGCAGGTGTGAATTTGTCTTTTGTCGGTACTTCGATCGTAGCAATGTATGTATGCTGATATTACTCATACATACCGGTGGATGGTGGTCGGTAAGGCCTGACATTTGGCACGGTGGTCGGCGACGCCGGTGCCCTCGACGAATAGTCTTCATCGTCCAAAAACACCTGTTCATTCAACTCCAATGCAAGTTCTGTGTCGCTGCGAACAAAATGAACCACATATATTATTAGAAACTAGTTTAGCTAAGTTTAAACATTATAATCACAGATTTCGTCATGGCTATATTGTTAATTTGACATACATACATACATACATACATACATAACTTCACGCCAGGTCCCTTGCGGGGTAGGCACGAACAACAGAGTACCATACAGGCTTATTCTTACACACCTCACTTGCTTCTTTGACATTCATAGCTTCTTTCTTGTCATGCACGCTCGTCTATTCTTAAGGCTCCTGACATCACCTTCTGCTAATACACGATCTGACTTTAACAATAAACAAAAGAGTATATATGGGTGTGTGTCAAATAGATCGTAGTATGTGTAATCGTTTTTTTTTAATTTATTTAATGTTTTTTTACGCATAATTTTAAAATAATATTAGCATTCTGCACACTTTCTCTATATAAACTACATGTATGCGAATTTTATTATACTCTGTTCGCGCAATTTTCGTAAAAAGGGGTAAAAGTACAAGTTTTTGCTTCACATATGAATATAACAATTAACCGAAATTACTACCACTTGCTTTCGACATAAAACTTCCAGTAAAGTAGGCCTGCTGTTAGGACCATTATCATGTGACATATGGAAATATTTTAGTTCTATGTAGTTTCGTTTAAAAAGTTCAGTTGTTTTCAAATGTTGCTTTAACAGACGCCCAGACAAAAATTCTAATAGTTGCATTATTGAACTGCTGCTTCGAAATAGCCACCCTTTTTTTAATGACGCAGGGGTAATGTCTTTTCTTGGGACCCCATCCTCGGGCCTGGGGGGAAAGCTTTACACCGAGGGATGTGTGGGGCTCTTGATCGGCAGGATGCCCACCGTGGCTTGCGAGCGGAGGGATGGTCGGCCGTCAAACTACCCACTAAACTTAAACCCCTCGCCCCTCTTCTATGCGCTTTAGGAACTAGACCATAGGTGTTACATATGTGACGAATTAGCTACCCTACCCGAACTTTCTCACAAATTTTAATTTCATTATAGAAACTCGACACTCACCGATTGATTATATTATACATAGATGTTTTAGAAATAAAAGTAGCACAGGATACAAGTAAAAAGTATAAATAGATTGCCTTGATCTTTGGTATTTTTGTCTGTATTATAATTATTCGTATAAAGTTTTACAATATACATTGTGAAATGTCTTCAATGATGAAACATTAACAAAAGCGGACGATCCAACGAATGAATTATCATGCAGGCAATTATTCACAGTTGCGTTGCAAGCATCCGCTTCCGAACCCGGAGTTTATTTCCCTACTTCTTTCTTCTTGGTGATTTTTAGAGACTACTCGTATTTCTAAGTATTATTCTTGTAAAACTACGTTTAATCGCGGTAACTTATTTGACGTTTCGGCCACTTTTCAGTAGCCGTGATTACTGACTATATGATCATCATCATATTATATAGAAATAAATTAATAAAGCTAGTCATGTTCACTGCAATATATATGTACAAAAAAAATGAATTATCTCATATCAGGTGCTAGGATAAATACATATCAACATTATTATATAAAGTATACGAGTTATTTGTCTACATAAAAATTGATTCACGTGGAGATTCATTCATTATTAAAGCATTTTTTTATGTTTGTTGTTAGGGTTGCCAGATGTGTTCGAAAAAAGTGATCTTTTGTTATTATTTCTCTTACTTGTATTTTATCGATAATTGACTTTTTTTAATTAGAATATTTATGTTAAATTAATTTTTAAATTTGATTTCATTAATTTTGTACACCACTATGTGGTAGAATGTACTGTGCATCTACAATCATGTAACACATGTATAAACTACATTCTTACAAATAAAGATTGAGTGATTGATTGAAGAGTTTCTTGCGCCGCTTCCTCTCTTCAAGCCACAACATGTCGCGAAGCGGTGGTAAATTAGATTAGGCTCCCATAGAGTAAATAATAACCATAAACAAAGTTTTAATAATAAAAACTGGAGAGGTGTCAAGGGACACCCGGATGGAACGAAGTTCCTATCGATTAATTAGTAAAGGAATTGTAATAAAATTTTATCTTTTTAAGTTATAAAAATATAATATAATATAAACTTAATCGGTACGCTCAATTTTAGTAATAATTAGCTTGTGTTAACTAAAGTAGGAAACATATAATTGGGATTCTATTTTATTTAAATGTCTTGAAAAAACTGCATCGATTGTTTTGATTTTTCATTACTGAAGTTGATGTTAAAATCACCGGCCAAAATGAGTGGTATCCTATGTTCAAAATAAATATATATATACTGAGTTTCAGCCAAATCGACCCAGTAGTTTTTCCGTGAAAACACCGACCAAATGCACCAAAATGACAAAAATGGCAAATCACAAAGTGTCGTTACACATTTGGTGTGTCGTTACAACTTTTTGGTCTTAAAATTTTCCGTCTAGCCCCCTTTCGCCATTCGTACCGCGCGATAAGGAACTACTTCCCAAATTTTTTTGCTGTTTCACTACGTTGTTATGTTTGTTAAACTACAAGCAACACAGCCGTGTAACCTCGAATTCAGTTACCTCGGTTCATTACTGCAGAGTAATTAACTATATAATATATAGAGAAGGATGTAAGGAGAAGAAGAAGAGTAGCATGGCTAAAGGCGAGACAGTTAACTTATATATGGGCTACGTTCCATTAGTAGTCCAGTAATAAAGTGTTAAGTCTTAGTGTATTATGTTTGATGTCAAGGTTAGATAACAATGAGACTGTTCTAGCGAAACATTGATTAGATTAAATTTTGTTTGTTTTCTTTAACTTTTCCGTATTTAGATACTGATTAATTTAAAAGTCATGGTAGTTTTTTGTAAAAATTGCCATAGGATTGGAGAATCAAAATTATCACGTCCGAGTCACCAACATGTTTATGGGCGATAAAAATATTTAAAGACAAATTATATTGTTACAACTCAGGTCCCGATAAAAAACAAAATCCACCTGCATATCTGAAACAGCAAATTTATTACCCGTCGCCATTTGAACTAACAACATTTAATTTGAAGTATTTTTTTATGATCGTCTTCTTTTATTTACTTATTGGCATGCGGCCTACTGTTGTATTGTAATCATTAGACCGGTAAGGATTTTAAAGTATGTACAAGCTGATTCTAGGAAATTCGGTCCACGTTGCTGGGCGGACATATTGCATTTGTGCAGTATAAAATAGTGACCCGATGGAGGGGGCAGTCGAGCGAGAACCACGATCGAAGCGAGACGTCTGTACTACAATCGGGAACCATAGTGACGGACTTTGTGCGTTTTATTGAATTAGGGCCTTTTGCATTACGTTTGGATTTGTTGTGTTCGGTTATATTTGTACCTGTATTTAACGTTTTAGTATAGTTCTAATAAACTCTATAATAATCCCAACAGCATTTTAATTCGAGTCTCGCAACTCGTAACCATATTAAAGTTGGGAAATTATAATTTAAATGAATTTATAAAGATGTACACGTTTTTACGTGTTCACTATATCTTGAACACGCAAAAAAATCTCTATCAAGTAATCTCTATATAATAATAATAATAATAATAATAAACTTTATTTCCAAAAACAAAATTACAGCAAGGTAGCATAACAAAAATTTTAGATGTAGTACAGCATAAATATGTTTGCGACTAAGACCGATAATAGGTGAAGCAAAAACTTTATACCGCTTTTTACGATAATTTCGCGGGCCGAGGAGTATGAAATTTTGCACACTGATGGATTGTATAAAGAAGAATAGACGAATGCATTTTTTTAAATTATTCATAAAATCAATAAAAAAAAAATACACACACTACTATGTATTTGACACACACGCATATATACTCTTTTGTTTGTTGTTGTCTTAGCAAAATCTGTGACTATAGAAGTATAGTCTTTGATATTAATTATTGTGGTCGAACTACGAGAACGGGCGACCACTAACTAGCCTTTATTAATTCATTTAAATTATAATCTTTCAATTATAATATATGTTTAATTGCTTATATCATCCATAAACAAATATGCAAAAAATATGTATTTTGATTAAGATTATATGACAACTAGGGAGGCTCATAGAAAACTTTGGGAATCCTTGATTTCAACAGCTAAAGATTTAATAAGGTAAAACCCCTTTTAATCCTTTAAATTATAGCAGATATATTAAAAGAGCGTCATAAATCAATCACTACGACGTAGACAAAGTTTGTGTGCGATAATTCGCGTATTTCACCGCACTTATCAGATAACACTTATCATTATAAACCCATGCATTCATCAATGGCTTTTTTATCACGATATGTTTTACAATGACAGTGCGGTGCCTTGACACTTTTACATTTATTGTTAACCTACTTTGCAAATTTTTGAGAATGAAGTCAAGGAAGTTCGTGACAATGATTCCATAGGAGTAACACACATACATAAAACTTATATGTAACACATGTCTATGGCTTTCGTCAAAAATACTCTATATCAATTTTTTGTAAGTACGGTTTTTTAAAATTATTTAATTTTGAAAAACTCTTGGTAGCGTAATGTTCAGTGCACGCGTCCCACTCAAACTCAAAATGCGCATGTTAGAATACCGGCCGAAACGCATTCACCACATAACCAGGTTTCTAACTCAATGTGCAATGTGCATACTGTTACAATCACCACTTATAACGGGGAAGGAAAATCACGACGAAGCTTCCACAACGAGATAACCGATGTGAGAAATGTGCTAAGCCGCCTTAGACAAGCGTGGCGGCTATATTGTCCGTTCCCCTATAGTGGGGGTTAATGCGCTGTTATTATAAATATATTACAAATTAATAATATTAGCTTAATTTCAGTTTTTAAATTATTGGCTAGAAACCCAGATATTTTTTAATTCAAACTTAAAAGGTCGAGTTTACATTTGCAGACATCCAATCTGTTGCTACGTGGAAGGAAGGTCGTGACTAGTGATGTAAATATGAACTTTTAAAAGTGAAGGTTGCAACTCTTTTGTTTGGTGTAACTGTAAAAATTATCGAACCATTACCGCCAGTTCATCGTAACCAATATTTGTACTTAAGTAGTGATTTTTTTTGCAAATGATATTTTATACAATTATTTCGACTGAAGTGTTTTTAGGAATGGAGGAACGAGGTGGACACTCCTCTGTCTCAAAGGAAGACCTCCCGCCGAGGCTATTATAAGACCTCGTAGGCCTAAGCGCGACTACGTTTTTTTTTTTTTTTTTGAAGCTGATTCAGCTGAATAGCCGCAGATGGCTGTTTCAGCGATACCGGGCTTTGGGGGCTTCCCGACTCCGTGGGAGCGGAGGCGTTCAGCCCGGAAGCAGCACGCTCGAGGAGGCACCTCCTGTGAGGTTCGACCTCGGCTCGACCGCTGCGGGGGATTGACTCTATATTGGAAACAGGCCGCAAAGGGCTGAATGAGCTAAGCCAACAGGCTGAAGTGAAAATTTGGGGACTTGTTATCGACTCCGCCGGCGGAGCCGATCCTAGTCTATCATTACTACCGCTTCGCAACGTGTTATAGCTGGAGGAGAAGAAGCGGCGGAAGAAACTCTCCAGCAACACGCCTAAGCTAATCTTGTATGGCTACTTGTGTCTGTAATGAGTATGGATTGGTGGGGTCTTACGATTGTGTAAGAGGATTCGAGCCGGGGGCTCTCCGGCGTCTGTTGTGTCTGCGTCTGTTATGCCAGGCTGATGTTCTGAGCCTCGGGGGGTTCATAATTGCGATTTGGCGTGTGATTTCGTCAGGCTCGTCAATTAGTACATTGCGAGGCCTGCGTTTGCTCGTGGGAGCGTTTGGAGTGGGTTTGTAGTTGACCGTTTCCGTCACCAGAGGGTTCGGGTGATGGGGGGCGAGGTCAAAGAATCTGCGCGATAGTGATGTTATATAGTCTTTGATGGAGGGAAGCTCCAGGTCGCGATGCAGCGCGACTACTACTGTTGGAAATTTGTATATATTCTTTGTGCGTGTCGGGAACGGTTTGCGATTTCAATTATAGCACAGCGCCATCTATTGGTTAGTGTTCCACTACATGTTATTGCCACTCGAGTTGGGGATAGCCACTAGAACCTCGCGCGTCGTCGAGACGTTCTATCTCTATTTTTCCTCCTCTTATTTCATCTCTTCTCACCCCCTACTCCATCCTCTATGTTATCCCTCCTATATCACCATTCCTATCCCATCCTAGAAGCTGTAAACACAAAGGCATCGTGCCTGGTGTTGCATACGTCTGCAAACTGCTTTACACAAAAGCAGACAGTCTTGTTTATTTGCCGGGTTCAGGTAATAAAAAAAACAACTTTCTCCTTTGGGTTTACATTGCAATAATACATTAAAGAAATATGTTCGAAAACTAATTTAATCGCTTTATTATATTTATAGTTATACGAGATTTCTACAAGTGTGCCAAATTTCACATCTCTAGCTATAGTGTTTCTTTAGATAATCACATGTGACAAACAGAGACAGTAAAATGACGACAATTCCTATTTACTCGCACTTTGATTTATTGTTTCTGAACTGATTATTCTAGTAGTCTAAGATCCGACTGCAGAATTAGTGCACTCATCGAGTGTTTGCTAAAAATAAAATTTTTAGGCATATTTATGATTAGGAAAATATATATCTACCAAGGTGCCTATCAAAATGTGGCCGCTACTATTTTTAATTAAATTATTGCAAATTGATTTTTCGGAAAAAATTTCATTTGCTGGTTTTTTAAATAAAATATCGTCCACTTAACGGCAATATACATGGAAACTGTGAAAAATCACGGTTGCCGTTGCGCACTTGGCCGCACCTCTTCGCAGCCAGGTGTAAACAGGTATGATTTTGATACGTTTATACGTTCATAACGTACATTTATTGTTTATATATCAAATTAAAGCTAATTTTTTTCTGCTTATTATGATATACGGTTGCTTAATTAAATCTGGCCGCAAATAAGGGTAACTGCATATTAAAGATGGTAAATATTTAAGATAGAGTGAAAGAGAGCTAGCGCGTAACATCATTAGTTAGACGAGGATAGTGATTGCCAGCTGGACGACACTTTAAAGCCATTGCGCATGCGTCGAATGCTAGTGTTCTCAACCACCGGTTCAAACAGCAGTAGGGACTACTTAATAAATACTCCAAAAGAAATATTTTTGTTTTTTTTCAAAATAACAACTATAAAAATTACGACAAAAAATTATTATTGGTGAAAAATGAAACCTAGGTTCCTTATGTAAAAGTAAATTTTTTTGTGCAAGTACTGTTTGAAAAAATATGATGTTTTATTCAAATATTCAACACATGGTTACATATTAATTAAACATTTAAGGAAATTAAAAATTTAAAAAATGTATTTTATAATTCCGTGACTCTTATTTAAAAATCTGAATCATCGGAGCTTTCACTTACACCATTATCGCTGCTATCACTTTCATCGCTACAAATATCAGAATCGTCGTCATTATCGGAAGATTTGTTCTTCGAGTCACATAGCACACTCTCAACTTGCGCTGGAGTTGAGTCTCCCTGGAACCATGTTGGTTTTAGAAAACCATCTAACAGCAGCCAACCATTATTTTCTGCGCTGAACTTGATGCAATCTGATTAATAATTTTATTAATTAATTAATTATTATTAATTTTTTTTGATGTACTGTTTGCCAACCAAATTTGCAAATTAGGAAATTTATGCATATTACCTAGTAAAATGATTAAAACGTCAGTGTCTGTAGTTTTCACTAAAATTTTCGAATTTTCAGGTACTTTACTAATGTGAAAAACAATTCTCGTATCAGCCTCTTCATGTTTACATGCTAATTCATTTTCTTCAGTTTTCACTACGAGATTCTCAGCAGAACTATATGAAAAACATTTCTCTCCAACGGTTATATAAATTTTTTTATTTCCTAATATTGTAGCAAAAGAATTATTGGTCCAATGGTTAGCTAAAAAATTTACCAGGGCTTCTTTAAAACGAGAATTCTTCAAGCTTTTACAAAAATCATTGGTTCTTGTTTGCAAAGGGCCATTAATTGTGTATGGAATATCAATTCCTTCTCGGTTTTGTCGTTCGCAATCTTTAATAGAAGGCGTCAAATATCTATCAAATATGATATGCACTTCCCGAGCATTTTTTGAACAAAGTTTTATCAATATCGATTCTGCTATTTTTCCAAATGTTTGTGGCAAAGTAGAGCCAATTTGATACATATAATAGAAACCATCTATGATTTCTACGTCGACTTGTCCGGGATTAGCTGGTGCTATCTTTGCCGTCAATTGTTTACTTAAAGTTGACTTGTCCGTCTTCATCATGTCACCTGAACAGTGAAATAGTGCGGGAGGTACAGGTGCTAGCGGGAATGACAGACAGTACTCAATGTCAACTTTTTGATTTATAGCAATTGCTAACAGACGGCCAAAAATATCTCGTTCCATTTTAATTAATGTTTTTTTGTCTCCGGTGGTACTCTTAATACTTTTTTTAACACAATCTGAAGCGAAGTTATGTATTTTATTACGAGTTATCGGTCTCAAAAATCTTGTTGAATCTTCAAAGCAATCAAAGTATTTATTAAGTAGTCCCTACTGCTGTTTGAACCGGTGGTTGAGAACACTAGCATTCGACGCATGCGCAATGGCTTTAAAGTGTCGTCCAGCTGGCAATCACTATCCTCGTCTAACTAATGATGTTACGCGCTAGCTCTCTTTCACTCTATCTTAAATATTTACCATCTTTAATATGCAGTTACCCTTATTTGCGGCCAGATTTAATTAAGCAACCGTATATCATAATAAGCAGAAAAAAATTAGCTTTAATTTGATATATAAACAATAAATGTACGTTATGAACGTATAAACGTATCAAAATCATACCTGTTTACACCTGGCTGCGAAGAGGTGCGGCCAAGTGCGCAACGGCAACCGTGATTTTTCACAGTTTCCATGTATATTGCCGTTAAGTGGACGATATTTTATTTAAAAAACCAGCAAATGAAATTTTTTCCGAAAAATCAATTTGCAATAATTTAATTAAAAATAGTAGCGGCCACATTTTGATAGGCACCTTGGTAGATATATATTTTCCTAATCATAAATATGCCTAAAAATTTGATTTTTAGCAAACACTCGATGAGTGCACTAATTCTGCAGTCGGATCTCGTACTATAGTATTTCTTTTTGAAACATATTATGCAGGTTTAAACAGAACAATATAATGTAATAATGTAGTGTTTTTCAGCCTTTATCATGGTGCAATCCAATTCGATCCCCTATAGAGATATCATGACCCCCATTGTGTCGCGACCCACGCGTTGAAAAACACTGGACTAACACAATATAAAAATATATGGCAGATTGGTTTGCGTCATAGGAACTACTGAAATGTAAACAGTCATCCATAGGTATGTATCTATAAGTACTGTAATGTGGTACATTATTATAGCACATTATACTAACAAATCCATCACGCACGCTGAACACACAGTACTAGGTACATATACAAGGAATCGACATTGCAATTTAAATGAAAAACTTATTTTGAGACGAAATATTTCAGTAAAGGTGCGATACGATATTATTTAGAAATAAAATAGTTTAAGGTGCTTTTACAAATTCATTTGTTTTTATTCAAAAATTAATAGATGAATATCTAAGGCTACGTTCCATTAGAGACTCACGACGACCACGTTCACGACCGCGATTTTTCGCGTTCCTCTTGCTTGCCGGCGATACCATCGTAAGCCCAAGTGGAACAGTAATTCGACCCGCCTCTTGACATGGGTCATTGTGAGCGTTGTGTGATCGAAAATAATTGCGTCATTAGTGACGTTTTCGGCATGACCACAACGATCGCGGCGGTCGCCTTTTGGAACGGCTAACGGAGCCTTTTATTTTATATTCCACGTTCATCGTTTGAGTAAAAAGTTAGGTACTTCTGGGTTTGACTAAAAATATTGGAACTTATTTCGGGTTTTGTCAAAAGGCCTTGGTCAAACCTAGGATAAATCAGTCATTCCGGGAAGAGACTGCATATCGACGTTTGATTATAACATATAAATTGTTTTTCTTTAATTACAAATGCAATTATCACATAATCTGATATCAAGACTGTACCTAATTTGTGTGTATTTTTAATATCATTAACCTATATTAACATAATAAAGAGGAAAGATTTGTATTTTTGTAACGGATAAACTCAAAAACTACTTGACCGATTTCAAGAATGTTTTCACCATTTGAATGCTACGTTATCCCTGATTAATATAGAATACATAAAAATTAGGGAACCCTACTAAAACTGCAATAATATAACCCATCAATCGAAACAAAATACTTGGCGCTGAAATCGGGTTCTACGATTTCGGTGAAATTTTATGTGTTAAGTGGGTTCCGGGGTGGCTTAGATCCACAATTAGACCGGGTAGGTGGCGCTGGAATTGGGTACTAGATTTTTATTTTTTCTGGGCAGGAAAACGTCTGCCGAGACCGCTAGTTTCTTATAAATACCTACGTACCTCCATATGCAATACCTATTATCAATAACTGCTGATAGTGAATGACAAATTGTTTACAAACAATGTGATGTTTATTGCCCACTTTGTTGCTACAGGGAGCAATGTACTTGTAGGAATATGTTTAAAATAGATTCCGCGAGTAGTGTGTAGGTGTTGCAAAACATTTTTCTTTGTTTAACTTCCGCGAAACAAGATGAGATTCAATTTTGAATATAAAACACTATATGCATTGACTCAAGATGGCCAATATAACAGCAACAGCTACAATTGTTCAAAGTGGATTGAAAGATTTCACACATCTATTATCTCAGCGTGCTACTTTCATAGCGATGGTTTTCCTTGCGTAAGCACTTTGTAATTGTAAACAATAGACAAATTACGTCAAAATAACTGCATTAGCGATCCATGATTTCCGGTTAAGATTTGAAACGCGATGTAATAGCAAATAAATAATTGTTTATTTCATACTAAGCTTAATTAGCAACGGATGACTGCGCATACGCATCTCGTCAAACATCCTGCAATGATTGAAGACGAAAGTCTTTGAGCAGAGCGTTCTCTCCGTCCTGACCTACGGGGCAGAGACATGGACACAGACGGAAGAATTAATCCACAAGTTCCAAGTCACTCAATGGGCTATGGAGCGAGCTATATTGGGTGTTTCTCTTATGGATACAGTTAGAAATGAGGATATCCGCAAGAGAGCCTAGGGAACCGACATAGCTTACAAAGTTAGCACCTTGAAGTGTCAGTGGTTGCCCTTAACCTTGCTAAATCGAATCTTAACCATCTCCATACCAAGTCTCACTGTAATAAATTTCTTACATACATACATACATATTGTCACGCCTGTTTCCCATTGGGGTAGGCAGAGACAATGGATCTCCACTTGTTACGATCTTGACAAACACTTTTCGCTTCATCAACTTTCATTAATCTTCTCATACATACACGCTTATTTAAACTACTTTTTATCTGACCTTTCTTCAAAATATCTTCAATTTGATCATGGTGAGTACGTCTTGGTCTACCGGCACTGACTCTTCCAGTCACATTGCTATCATATACCTGTTTTGTGATTCTGCTATCATTCATTCTCTCTACATGGCCAAACCACCTTAACATTCCCTTTTCAACTCTTGTCACTACATCTTCTTTCAATTCACAACGCTCCCTTATTACACTGTTTCTTATCATATCACTTACATTAACCTTACATATACTTCTCAAAGCTCTCATTTCAACTATAATAAATAAATTTCTTGGTACAAGGAATATTTTGTAACCACTTTCGGATTTGTTATATCAAGGTTATATTGTATTTGGTATTCAATGAGATGGAAAATAACATTCTTCGTCATTTCATTATCTAGGCAGCTACTTTATTTATTCATGTACATTTCTATGAAACTATTTATAAATCACTCTATAACCATGTCACAAATACAAAATAAAATGAACAAAAAAAGTCATGATGGCGCAGTAACTAAAGGATCTACATCTCCTATTCATCATTATTCATTTATGAATGTTCAGATTCCAAGAGTGTGCAGTTTCACAAGCCTAGATTCCACGTTACTTCAATTCTCATATATATATGTGAAGGCAAACATTATGAGGAAAGAAGCACATAAATAATATCAGCCCATAAATGACCCACTGCTGGGCTCGGGCCTCCCATTATAGGGGAAACGGGCAGTATACCCGCCACGCTTGTCCAAGGCGGCTTGGCAGCTTTGACACATCGGTTATCTCGATGTGCAGGTTGCATCACAATGTTTACCTTCACAGTTGTTAGCAGTTTTCTGATCTAATATGCATATTAGATCAGAAAACTGACTAAGTGGTACATGCGTTTCGGCCAGGATCGAACCCTCACCTTTTGAGTTTGGGACACGTGTGTTAGCCATTACGCTACCACGCCTTAGTAGAACATTGATTTTACCTATTACAGCAGAACCTCTTTAAGGCGAACTTCGATAAGTTGAAAACCTCCCAAACTCGAAAAAAAATTGTGGTCCCTTCCCTTCAAGCCCCAAAACCTCGGTTGCTCTAAATCTGAACCCTCTATAAGTCGAAATATTTAATTCTTGAGTCCCTATAAGCAAATTCAGTACCTATTTTCCTTCTATAACTCGAAAAAATAAATTGGACCTCTGTATCTCGAACATAGTAGGATTATTATTTATTTCACCTCTCTAAGTCAAAATCAATTAGATAAATCTTAACCTCAGAATTCTGCGACATGCCGGCCTCAACGATAAACTACGTCGGGCTCTTGTCAGCGCCGGCGTGCCAGCCATTCTCGAACTGGACTGGTCCGCGACGATGGCAAGAGGCCCGACGGTATGATTTTATTTCCCTGGAGCTTGGGAAGGCCGCTTGTGTGAGACGTCACCTGTGTCGACACACTGGCGCCTTTTCATCTCCAGGAGTCCAAAGTTGGGCCCGGCCGCACTGCCACTCGTGCCGAAAACCTCAAACGGCCCAAATATGCAACTCTTGGAACAGGTTACACATTTGAGGAGTTTGGGGTGGAGATTTTGGGCAAATGGGGGCCAAGTGCGCACAAATTATTTCAAAAATTAAAAACCACCTGGTCTATATGACAGGAGACCTGAAGCTCACCTCGCGCAAAGGATCAGCCTCTGTATCCAGCGAGGTAATGCTACCAGCCTTCTGGGTACAATACCCAGTGACAGTGGTCTGGTGGGGCTGGTTTGGTTTTAATATAGGTTTTTATTTTAGTTTTTATATTATAAACTTAATAATGTTAATTCTTGATTCTAATAATATATGCACTATTCATTTTGATAAGGATGAATACCAAGATACAATTTATATTATTTATGGTCTACTGCTCCCAAACTAGGCGAAGCCTGTTATTGGTGGCAGTTGGTTCTTTTTTTGGAAATTAAACTGAATTTACAGACAGAAATTTCATATATATTAATAAGACATTAATTATATGACACCTAGAAAGAAAAGAAGCTATTCAAATAATACAAATATTCACGTTTAGGTTAAGAATATAATATTACAACAATATTGTATTATTGTATTAAGCACATTTATAAAAATTCATTGAACTGGGCTGTAAATGGCTCAATGCCAAGACTTCTTGCTGCATTTCCTAGAGTTTTAGTGACTAATACTATGGGTTTATGGAAATATATTATTATTGCTGGTATAGAAAGTACAAGGAAAGATTTCTCAAACAATGTTTTTGGGGAAATTAAATAATGATCATAATTTATTTTTTGAAGATTACATAAAAGCTAATATTATACTAATATCTTGGAAATGAAGAAGAAAATTAATTGTTTCTGGGCTATGAAATGGACTTAATGATATGATAATGACTATATGATAATGACTTCCTATGATGAAGGATCTCATGCAGAAACTTATTGTTATACCAAAATGAAGGCAGTTTGGAGAGAAGTCTGTAATGGCTATTGCGAGCTACATTCATCCAGTATATTTGTGAGAATTTAAAACTTATTAACATTTTTATCTTAAATTATTTGAAGTAAGCATGAATAAATTTTTTGAGAATTTTGCTGGTCTCTATATTAGATGTTTTAGAATTTTAATGTCCCTCTAATTCGATATGTTGTACCGGAACAACATGAAAAACAGAAAAATCTCCTTCATTTGCTATAAATGATATCTTCCATATATTTTGTGACCCTCTGTAGTCAAAATAAAATTCTACAGAAAAATGACTAAGTTGAGGTATTCATCATAGTTCTCCATAATTTTGCAAAATACTGTAGATGAAACAAGTATACCAGTCTATCATTGAATAAATGTACATTATTCCTTATTTCTGATTATTTTGCATAGATAGTGTGTGTTGTAAATTAAAAATTGCTTAAAATACAATAATATTATCCCTGTTTATTTATTCACACATTTGAATTTAATTTTATTAATGAGTGAAATTCTATATTATATACGACTAACACTGTAGTCTGTACCTAGAAATTTACTAATTATTTTGTATGTCCTACACGAACAACATTGCCTAATTGCTAAAGAAATATATCAATGATTGATTTCACTTTTTTAAGCACTTGATTAATCCAAAATGACAAAGAACTGCACTGTCCTTGCACTCTATCACTTGAGACAGCATATTCATCAATGTAATATCAAAAAAATTAATCATGGAAGTAGTAGAGCTTCCCGAAAAGGAAATTAATTTACATAATGACGAATATGGCTTTACCTACTTTAGTTCAGAACCTAGAACACATATTTTTCCAAGACCATGATGGCTATGATGATTAAGAGTGACATCTAACTGAGTTTTATCAGATGCAGGGACTGTTCTATCACCAATTGCAATTATTCACGATTGTGCATGTAGAAAAAAGAATTGTTTTTGTCATATGTCATCATATATAGTCATGTGACTTAAATGTTCACATTGTGTGAACATTTAAGTCATATGATTATGTCATAGATTTAGCCAAAATAATTGTTTGTCTTTGGATTATTTTATTATATTTTATTTTTTCATTTTCTATGGCAATTTTTGACTCTATTCAAGCCACAGTGTATGTGGTATACTTTCAGGTGTTTACTCTGTCATATAATTCACATAGTTGTATCTCAATTTTTTTATTTTTCCAGGGTTCTTCAAACTCTCATAAAACCATTTATCAAGAAAAAAATAAAAAAATATGAAATCACTTTTTTTGGCATGCACATTAAAGGGATGTATGAGCAAATAATTATTAGAATTCTTTTAATTTACCATATTATGTTACAACTGATTTGTAGGTCATGACATAGAATTTTGATAGACAATTTATCACTGTTAAAATTACTATATCAGTCATTATCATTGTGTTTATGTATTTTTTATTTACTATTAAATATTTAAAACTGTATGTTCCTGTAATATATAAGATTACTATAATAATTCAGTGATTTTTATTGTATTTAAAGTCTTGTTAATTATAGTCAGTTTATTAACAACAGTCAAAACACAGCCAATGTGTAAATATATCTTCAAAATGACTGGATGCCGTTGGATATGTTTTTCAATGATGTATTGAGACTCTTTGGTTGTTTATGTATTGTTTAAACTGATTCACAAATAAATATGATATTTCAACTTTACAGTTGTATTATAATATATTTTTGTACTTATGAAACAGTAGTTTATATAAAAAAACAGGGTTTTATCATAATATGGTATTACAAAACCCTAAGTAAATATAAAATCTATAAGTGATTGAAATGGTTGTGCAAAAAGCATTGATGAATAAACAATGATGATTCTGCACAAAAAATGCAAACAAATATGAAATGCATGTGTTAACATGCGATAAGAAGCTGCAATAAGCCCACGACTAAACACATAGACGGCCTAAAGAAGTATTTTCAAATAAGTATCTTACGGATTGGCGAAGATTAACGACCCCATATCCATGTCCTGTTGAATTCTGACCTTTCTCATGCGAAACGGCGTGTTCCCAAGCACGTCAGCTGCGTCAAACACGTGCTTGTGTCACGCCGTGATCACTCAGCGTGAAGCAAGCTGCCAAAGTACTAATTAATTGTCTAAAAATAAATTCACGACGCGTGCAGTGAGGTTATGATACAGACAGCTTTGCGGCCGCGATTAAATGAACAATAACCACTGTACTGAAGCACGACACGCGAAATATTCTCACAGTCTCGATGATGACTAAGCTAACACTGAAAACCGATCTGCAACACTCAGCAGCGTAATTTTTCCAAACACTAGCCAGCTGTTTAAATAAACATTTGGGAAGGTTAACACACGCAGTTTACCTATCTGAGCTGGCAGAGCTAGGTGTTTCGAACTTATTCAGCTTCCCAGCCATAACTTGTGGTCGCGTGATGTGATATTTTTTTGTAAAAACAGTGTTAATTTCGCAAAATTCACGACGAGTATGCACACGCAAGTAGTTGCATTGACGTTTACCGTTCTGAAATTGATATTAAATGCGTCATACATTTACTTTTTGTGCCCTTGTGAATGACGTCATGGAACTTTTCATGATATAAATTACTTTTTCATATAAAATTATATTGCTAAATTCATAGATATACGATAATATTTAAAAGTGCTTGATATAAATTTTGTATTATCCGCTTTTGGAAAATGTAATAATATTTCATATGTTATATATTTCCGAACGATGTGATTCAACACGTTCCTTTACACAGAAATAATGGTATTCTTATAAATCAATAACTTGGCAGAAGTTAGCGGAAACTTCAAAATGTTTTATTTTTATGTTATTATTACTTTTATTGGATTTGGATTGGATATATGAAAGCACCTAGTATCGGTTTAGCCTTCAAATATAATATATTTTAGATTAGATCAAAACTTTAAGAGATAGAGTAGAGAGTGGCAATATTTTCTCACGTTCATTCTGAACATGCAACTTATTTTCAAATTCTTTAGTTAGTATTCCAAAAAGCTTTAATGTTATTTTCCAATATACAAGACACACCCTTACATATTATTGTTAATAAAACAGCGTATTCAGAAAGAAATCAACATCTGAAATAATTGTTTGTACGTATTGTTTATATTAGTTAATAGAGGATGCATCTTCCTGAAAGTAATTCTGGCGGCTCCCATACCAGTAATTATCAAATTACTTATGGTCTCGAATGTGATTCGAAACTAATTGTTGCTTTGAAATATTGTCTCATTATAATCTCGGATAAGACAGAAAACGTAATCAAACGTCTTTAGAAACTAACACATTTTCAGTTGTGATCAAAAGGTTTTTATAGAATTTGCTTTTGGGCGTCTTTAAATCAATTTAACTTTAAACTAGTGTTTTCCGGTACAAAAAACTAAGAAATAATCTATAACGAGTGCCTTTTAGAATATTATAACTCTATAACGGATCATTTCTGTGCTATTATTTTTCTGTAGGCGTTCGTTTAACTACAAAGATATTATTTAAATCTTTATATCTGTTCATTTTCCTGTAAATATCTAATAATGATTGATACTAACTTGTTTCAACGTCTTTTTAGAGCTTCGTAGTAACATTTAGCTAAAAATGGAAACATTACATAAGTAGTCCATATCTTATGGAACGTTTTCAATTCGTTTAATTTAGGTTGGAAGAGATAGCTTTAAGCGATAAAGCCGCCTATTGTATTGCCCTGAAAATATTGTAAATATGGTTTGTTTTGGTGTGCAATAAAGTGTTATCTATCTATCTTACTTATAATTTCTCCAACCGCCTGTCTTTGTATATCAAAATCTTTTTTCTAGAAAATAGTGGATGAAATTTAGTAGAGACATAATAATCTGGATTTCACTACGTAATGTTGTAGTGTATAATTATCCAGCATAGAGAGGTACTACGACTTGTGCATCCGACCAAATCGAAGTGAGAATAATCTACTACACGGGCTCGCTTTTGTGTCCGATTAGTGATATTAAAATAGTCCAATGGGGATTGTTCACAAAAAATTACCCTCTGATTTTATATTTTTATTACGTAAAATAGGGTATTTTAAGATACTAATTTGAATATTTTTGTATTAATTCGATTTTGAAGTTATTTCTCCGATGACGTCATAAGGGACAAATTTACATTGATTTATTTGCCTAGTAAACTAAAATAATAAAAGTAAGTTTTATCTATATATAATCATAGCAATCTGTGCTACTATTTAAATGTCACTGTCATTACTCATTACGTATCGTGATCATTTTAGTGTATTTTGTCGCTAGGCTTATAATTTTTCGTGTTCAACCATTATTATTTTCTATAGTTATCGTTAAATTTTTTAAAGTGGTCTTTAGGGAAAGTCCATGTTACATAACTTAAATCAAATAACGTACAGCTAGATTTTTTTTTACACCTGAAGCAGGCAAACAGGCAGACGGCCCACCTGATTGGATTTAGTAAGGTCAAATAAAGGTCAAACGCATTTCTTACAAAATACAAGAAGATCGTACGTTTTTTGGAATTTTAACTAGACAGAAATAATTAGGGACACTATTCCTCGAAATGGTTTTTCAAATAGCCAGATTGAAAAAAAGTGAACAGTCCCCATTGGTGGCTCGACTTGGAAAAAATGTTATTAAAATAGTTATCCTTGGACAAACGAAAGACAAGACATAAAATTGGCGTGTGTTTTCCTCACAGCGACAAGTAAATCTCCAATTTGGTGTGGATTTAACTTGATCCTGTGTGATGGAGTGCGCTGAACCACTCCCAAGATGCAGGTGCTCTTGTCGGGCGAAGGGAAGACAGCCATTATTTTTATTTCTTTATTCACGTTGAACTGATTTACGACGCGACTGTAGCTTTTGGGTCATATTTTCTCTATAAAAAAATGATAGAAAAATGTAAACGTTTTATACGTTATTCTTTCTTTTGATTTTTAAATTTATTTTATTTTTTGATAATATTAGCATGGTAATCAAGGAAAAAGAGACTCTGAAGAAATAGCGACGTACTTAGACTGCTTCCATAAAATTAAAAAATAGCATGTTTTGAGATTTTGCACGCTGCAATTTTGCAACAAGGTCGTAAAACAACAAAAAAGCTTATTGCCGGAATTATCTTCGACACAAGGCTGATATTCAGTGCAAATCTTCCTTTGCCGTTGTATAAAACTGAGGTTTTATTTTATATAACTTATAAAGTAAAATAAAATATATTACGTGTAATACATTTTTTTTTATTGCATGAGACAGAATACAACAAAACAGATAGGCAGACAGCTCACCTAACGGAAAGCGGTTACCATCACATATGGAACTTTGCAAAACCAAAAGTGCTACAAATGCGCTGCTGCTCTCTAAAGCAAGCTCTTATCCGTGCAGGAACGGAGAAAGCATGCAATTTCCTGCGGCCAGGCGGCCTGTCGTAAGAGGCGACAAAACAACCCACAGCCAGGTGGTAGGGCATTTGCCCGACTGGATGGCTACCACCCCTAGTTTAAAGTATGTCGCCATAATAACCTTGAGTTGTATTCCGGCATTAGTGACTAGGTCCCAGTCTCCCTTATGAGAACAGCAGCGCATTTGTAGCAACTTTGGTGTTGCAAATGTCCATAGACGATGGTAAGCGCTTTCCATCAAGTGGGCCGTCCGCCTATCTGCTGAACTCCTGCATTAAAAAAAAATTAAAAAGGGAGATTGGAACCTAGCCAGTAATGCCGGAACAAAAGTGAAGATTCTTATGGCGGCATACTATGGACTACGGGTGGTAGCCATCCACTCGGGCAAATTCCATACCATACCACCTGGCTGTGGGTTGTGTCGTCGCCTACGACAAGCCGATGGACCGCAGCAAATTGTATTCTTTCACCGTTCCTGCACGGAGAAATCTTCTAGGGCGCAGGCCATTCTTTTCAGTGGCGGGAAGGAAGCCCGCGGGCTTTCCCGATTCTACACCGACCCGCGGTCCGTCTATCACATAGCTCTATCCCATTCAGAGCCGGCAGTACCTATAGTGCACGGTGTCCAGCGTACACTGGCGCCGGGTCTTAGGCGGTGCCGAACGCCTCTCGCGACACTTTCGAAAAACATGAGTCGCTGAGCAGTAGTAGTATTGCCAAGTAGTCGCTATATCCATCTTTATTCTACATACCAAAACGTGTCATAAGAGAAAGTGAAACAGCAGTATTTATGTAGTTGTTGTTTTAGCACGATTTATATGAGAGTTCTTGTTCTGGACGTGTACCTATTGTTTCCCGAAATCATGTAAAAAGCACCATTTGCACCCAAACTTCTGTTCACTACAAATTTTTAAAGAGGGCGCTAGTGTATTTTTTGCGCGCGGGCGCTATATGGGGTAGAGCTGCATCTGATCCCATCTTAAAGGCTAGCAATGCGTTGGCTTCGCCTTTAGTGTTACGGTAACCACTTTCTATGTGCTCAACCGTCTGCTGGTTTGCCAACTTGACAACCAACCAACAATAAAGAAACAAATATAAGCACGCTACACTTTTACCTAAATACGAATTAATTCTTAAATGAATTCCTTTTTTAAAGGTGTCTCGATCGGCCGAAGTATCCGAGGGGTGCCAGCGCTTAACTTTCCTCATAACATGCAAATGGGTAAAGTTTGTCTAATTACTGGCAAGACTGTCTAGCACCCCGCAGTCGAGATTTCAGTTAATTAAGCAGTCGGTAGTACCTGCCTTTATTAACTGCTATTCTTCTAAGTTTGGTAAAAACAAAGTTTTTTTGTAAAGTTGTTTAAAAATAAATAATTACAACATTCTATATATTACAAATAAATATAATCGTTCTTTCTATATATTAATTAGATCTCAGGATTTTAATTCCTCTTATATGTAAAGTAGGAATTTTGAAATTATAATAAAACTACGTTTTAAGCGCGGTAATTTATTAGGTTTTGGTTTGTCCGACGTTTCGGACGCTTTTCAGTGGCCGTGTTCACGGACGTCAAAGGTAAATAAATATTAAATTTCCTCGCCTAAAACTGTTAAAACGTAGTTTTATTATGTATACAAGTCGCGAAAACTTAAGAAAATATTCTTTTGAAATTAGTTAAAAAATAATTTTATACTTACAATTTTTCGTTAGGTTAAGAAAACATTGTAAGAAGCGTTAATTTCCGGTTCCTATATCTTAATAGCCGTTCAAATGAACGGTTGGTATGATATAGGAACTCAAATAGATATAGGAATGCCAAATTTTGACTGGTAAGTAAAGTAAATGCTTTACTTACCAGTCAAAATTTGACATAAGTTCCATACAAGTAATTTCAAAATACAACCGATGGTAAGGCAAGTTAATGAAAAACAAGGAACAAAACATTGATGACAAATCGACATATAGTCACTTTAACTTGGGCAGAGCGTTAATTGATGGTATTTAAATTAAAAGGTAAATGTTACTATTCATTAAAAAACATTCAATGGACGAAGACCTTACAAATTAACAAATAAAAAATCCTCATAAAATGGTAACCCGTTTCATTCGTTTGGTAAAATAAACTCCCTGTTCAAATTATGTCCCCTCAGACATTATAAAAAAGTAAATCATAATCCTTTATGCTCACGATTGACTTTGTCCGAACACTTACGAAACTGTGGTACATAAAGTGACGCTGACACAAGGAACATTTGAAAATTCATATGTAAATATAGCTAAAAATCGGTTGTCTGTAAAGTCGGTTTACTGACGATAGTTGAACGCACAACGTCATAAGAAAATACTGATGGAATGGTTTCACTTTTATTTGTTTGATAGATATTTTGTATGGATACAGAGAAGTGGAAATCACAATTGAATTGATCAAGTTACATTTATTTGTACGGATAAATACAATTAAGTCAATTACGTTGCCGTGCGCGGAGCGCTCTCGCTTGCACTTCAAGCCTTAAATGGAACGCTTCAGAGCGAAGTAACGCCAAATATGAGTCATGTTTTTTCGTGCGTGCAGCCGACTCCATCGAATTATAAGACGTTGTCACGTCAAAAACAAAATAGTCCGAAGCACAATGTAAACAAATAAAAAGCTACTGTGCGGTCGGTGGACACCCTTCAGGAACGAAGTTAAAGGTAACTAAGAGGTAGCATAACGCTTTTTACTTACGTGACAATTTCTGCCTAAACATGTGTGCGACGATAGCGCCCTAATGCGGCTAAATAAAGACGGTTACAAGGCCTTCTAACTTCAAAATATTGTATGTTACACTTATAATATTATTTAAGATCTGATTTGTTTGTATGAAAGTACGAAATTGTGTAAAAAATGGCACCTAGAGAGCGTATAACATTTTTTCCTTACGTGACAATTTTCGCTAATTTACTCTACTTTTAGTCGCATAAAATAGCTTAGCTCCAAAGTGTAAATAATGTATGTTAATAAATATGTAAAAGGAAAATGACGCGTAAATAAGATAGAAAAGTAATTGTCGTAAGTAATTAATAAATAAGTTTGAGGTAGGAAAAGAACAACCGCATTAAAAAGGCAAGATACAAACTATAGTCTCTAACTACGTCCGAGGAGAGGCCAGGCCTAAAGAGCCCTTAAAATTAGAAAATGCACTAGAGTGGTGTTTTTTTATACGCCTTATGCGGCGCATATAGGTTGTAGACGGCATCTATACATAAAGCATGTGAGAGAAGCCACTATTATGCATTTTCATAATAAACATTCGTTGCTTGTGTACAGTGTTTCGTTGTACGTAATTTACGGTCTTAATTTCGGCTCCGTGTCCCAAGGGAATCAAAACTTTCGGGAAAAAGATTTATCTGCCAATAAAAGTAAGTACATCGCGGATTAGCGAGTTCTTCAAAAATGGATGAAAACCATGTCCAGTGATAAAATAGATCTTTGAGACCAGCGAAAATAAACAATAGTGTCGAATGCAATACAAAAATCTATACTGCATATCGTTTGTTTATACAGCACCTTTATAAGATTGAAAAGTTCCTAAAAGAATATTCAATTTTACGACATAAAACCTCGCTACTATTCCTTCGTTCAGAAAAGTAAAAATAAAACCATAGACAAACTTTTTGTCTTCAGTCAATCGTAATGAAGTGAGTCTCGAGTTCTACAAGCACGCGGCACACCCGAGTTGTTTTCAATTTGGCGCCAACTTTTAGGTTCTTTTTCGTACCAACTTTGATTGGGGGCGACGTTTTGCGACTCGAATAATATCGACGCACGTTGAATGTTAAATAAAACCTTTTTGTTGGTGGAGTTTTTACGTAAAATCCTCCTTTATAGCAGATTGGATGGGAATTTTATTGGCGTTCAATTTTCGTTTAGTGCGGTGTTCTTTGGGCGAGAAGATAAAGGAAGTTTACATTATAAAGCGCCTAAGGCCGCGGTCGAACGTGAGTAGAATCATAAATATTGTCTTAAACATTGTCAAAAGTTGGACAAAGGAAACAATTTTAGTATTAACAGCACGATTAATGTCATAAAGGAAGGACTAGTTCATTATTTTTAATTAATCCAGGTTACATAAATATATACGAAGCATTATATATGTTTAGCTAGAAACTGCCATTTATTATAAAATTTTGACATTTGCTATAGTCTGGCCAACGAAAGTTGACCCTGGAAAACGGCTGCAAATTTAAATAATATACTTATGGCAACATCAACATTTTTAGGATTAACCTATTTTGATACTTGGTAGTTACTTAATTATTTACGTTGTATATTTTATGTGCTACAATAGATACATCATACTCGTTTCTAACGATAATATTATAAATACTGAAGTTTGTGAGAGGTTTTTGTTACTCATTCTCGCCAAAAGTACTGAACGGATTTTTATGAAATTTGGAAAACTTGTTATTACTAACCCTTATATCTCGAATCTAGAATGAACTACAGTAGAATATAGACTATCTACTTTTAATTCCGGTAGATAGCAGGAAATCAGTAGTCATTACATTTTTTGAAAAATAAACTGCAATATTCGGAAAAACTTAGTTTTATCCGCTTTAATTAAAATCAGATTTCGTCACGGTCCCCTAGTCTCGACCCGAATGCCACATACGTACCCACTACCAATGGACACATTTGCAACATTACAGGGCCTCCTGGTGTGCAGCAGCAGCCCCGGCTGTCAAAGCTGTGTCCGGAAGATGGGACTCCGCCAAAGTATCAACACAGGCAAATCCACTCACAAGCAAACGAAAACCGCCATCTTGTTTGTCAAAATTGACGTTGACATTCGTATTAGAGTTGCCATGTAAAAAGTTTGCAAATAATTCCAGGTTCAACTTTCGATAGCCAGACTATAAGCACTCCAATTTCACTTGTATGGATCATGAATCTCCAAATTTTCCAGACTTCAGGGACATACTGGTTACTCCAATAAGTCTCAAGGGCTAAAGGTGCTTTTTACATAAATCATTAAAGTATTTTTTTACCTGTTTTACAATGTTTGAGAAAATCAAAGATGATGCAAATAATAATAGCCCGGTCTGTTTCACGGACTGTAGTTTGGTGGACCCTTAGTAACATTTTGTTGCGAAGTCGGCACACACGTACGCAGCCCAACTCGTGGAAAGTGGTTACCATCGCCCATAGACGTCAGCAGCAACAAGAGCGAAGCCAATGCGCTGTCAGCTTTTAGTATGGGTTAGTCGTATGGAGGGTATATATATGAAGTGTCTATCGAAATGCCTTATATAAGGGTGGCGCCACTTTGACATCAGGGTGAATTTTAAAGAAAGTGTCAAAAGTTATTAAAGTAGTACTATAGTGTTTTAGTTTTATAAAATCAAATATTACAAAATCACTAAGCGTATTATTCAAAATTCACCAAATACAATCACTATTCACATTTTCACATAACAATTCTTAGAGTTTATATTTAGTAAATTACTTTGTACTACGTAAATAGTTGACGTTTTATAACTGTACTGTTACCAACTACTCTAGTCGCCAAAGATATTTTTTTTAACTCGGCATACTTCGATTCGTCTACAACAGCTACATTCATACCATACCTTTTGTCTACATCAGCGCCAGTGAGGACGGTTTTGGAACTGTAATTTACAGCTCACAACTGGACACTTCTTCAACTATTTTCTTATGATGATTCTACTTACCTCTACCCTCCATAGTCAGAGGGATGAGATAGATAATACAATAACACATAATAACATGTAAGTAATGAACGAACATGAACAACGGGATTATCTCGTACCTAAATCCGTACGAACCGAACCCATGTAACAGTAATTCAATCGTTAATCGCCCGATTAGGCTTCCGGGCGCAATCGATCGCCCGATCGGTCATGTATCACGTTTATACCATCTAATACGGAATTAGCACCTTTCTCTATGGGGATTTTTTGCGGGTTTAATGAGTTTTTCAAGATAGATACTGCCTATTAGAAATGTAAAAACTCTTTGAAATATAAATTGGCGCGTAATATTGGAAAACTTTTTTTAAACTATATAGACATTTGGCTGCGGAACCATAGATAAGTATTTAATTTTGATTAAATGCTTGTTGTCTTTGGTCCCGCATGTACTGCAAAGATTACATTGAATATATACTACTTCATTTCTCGAAAACTGGTCGACGGATATTATTTAAACTAAAGTAATTTGTAAGCCTAGAATTTTGTTTTTTTTTAGAAATATTCACTGCACTTAGCAAACGTTTGTTTTTTGATAACGCAGGGGTATTTGCATTTCGTGCCTATCTGGGCCTTTCGGGGGAGGCCAAATGTGGCGAGAAGCGCCTCCGGCGTCAATAGACGTGTGCGGGGACTCTGTGCGGGTCGCCCCAATTTCACCACTAAACCTAAACTTATGCACCATTAGCATAAATAGCTCTAGCCGAAATGAATATTGAAAAACTACAAACCCTACCATTGAGTCGATGGTGTCCGGCGATTTTGACGAGATAGTAATAGCAGAATTGGGCCACTGGTGTTGCAAGCGACTATAGGCGTCCGGAACCATGTTCCAGTACGTGCAGTGGTGGAGCAAGACCTGAATTTCATGTGGGCAATAAACATTTTGCAAGGGTCTCTGGTAACGCAAAAAGATGGATTTGGTTTGCAGGGTCATCCTTGTCTAGATCTGAAATAGTGATAGCTTTCCGACTTCGCTCCGGACACATACCACTAAACGGGTTCGCATTTTAAATGAAAAGATCAGTAACACCCAATTGCACAGTGTGTTAGGTTACAGAAGATGTATATCACATTTTAGTGGAGTGTGTACATAACGAGACCGAAAGAAATTTGTTAGGATGTGACTTGCACGAAATTGGTGCGTGTAATAGTATCCTGGCATAACCCTTATCGGATGATGCCAGGATGCTATACAATCTAGTTAAAGTAGGGATTAAGCGGCGGTAATTTAAGTGTGTTGTTTTTTTTTTCTTTTGTGCTGGTATATGATTTCCACCATACCTTGAGTTTATATTGGCGGAGCTAGCGGCCCTACAACGAGTTCAAACGTCGTAGTTCACGTATAATAATTATCATCATAAATCATAGAGGAAACCGCAAGTATACTTTAAGGAGATTCGCTATTTTCTCCGATCCAAATAGCGTGGCGTCCAATTAAAACTAAATTACCTTCACTGTGATTATGTCCAAATCGTAAACGACTTCATAGCAAACCTACGCCCTACCAACCATGTCTCATGAAACTGGGTTTATTTATTTAACTCTTATAACCAAATTATAAATACTTTAGCGTGGTATGTGTATAAGTCACTAATATAAACTTGAGCTTTGGGTTGAACATTTATTGTTTTATTGGTGCCACATCTTCTCCTCAATTACATAACCATAGAATAACAAGTAAAAACATAACAATGGTGGCATGGTCAATATTGACCAAACCCTCTTATAAATAAAGAGAAAAAAAGACGGATTTGAAAAACCGTTGAAAATGACTACTGGCATTGGCCGGCGCGGAGTGATTTACCGTAATAATTAAACGAATGTCGCTAGCCGAAATAAAAAAATAATGGTATGAGAAAGAATTATTGTTTTACGACGAATAAAACTGTTCAATATTTTAAACGTGATAAAAATTTTACTCCTGTCGTCGAGGTGCGAGGCCTCTAGGAGTGAGAGGCCCCTAGAAGAGCGAGACCCCTATAGGTATAAACCACCAGTGACATTTGTGTATTTCGTCGTTAATGATATTAACGCTCCATAACCCGTTCCATTTGAGTTTATGATTATAACGCCCGTAAGAAGTAGAACGAGAAAAATCGCCGTCGTGAGCGTGGACGTTGTGAGCCAAGAGGAACGTAGCCATTTATACGTCCAAATACATAAGAGCAAACATAGTCTTCATTTTAATTTCACCCTTTAGAGTTTTGTATAAGTATTATCAAGAGTCCTGCTTCATTTTTAGCCTCAACGTGATATGAAAACTGAACCGATTCTAATTTCCTGTCCAATCCAGCCAGCTTATCTGTCATACTAGACTTTTTGCCAGAAAGAGATTTCATCTCAGTAAATTGAATTCATAAATTCTAGTCTAGTGGATGTAGTTACGTAATATTTTATTTCCAGACTTATTTTGTCTATTAGAAAACGAGAAGCGTAAAAGTTATTGAAATGCACTGTCATGGAAAATTATTGGACCACATTCTATATGGTATAGCCAAAAAATTATTGTAGTAAATTTAGATTAAAGATAATTAATTATTGAAGTAGCTCTTTATTAAAGTAATAAAAAAATGGTTATGAATGTTACGAGTAGTTTTATAAAATAAACGTCTAAAAGTTACAACCATTATAAATGACATCAAGGAAAAAGACTATTTGAAGAAATAGCGACATGCTTACATTGCTTACATATAATTAAACAATAGTGTTTATGTTGAGATTTTGCACGCTGCATTTTTGCAACAAGGTCGTAAAACAACAAAAAGGGTTTCCACTCAGCTTATTCCGGAATTATATTCGACACAAGGCTGATATTCAGTGCAAACCTTCCTTTGCCGCTGTATCAATCTGATGTTTCATCTTATATATAATAACTTATAAAGTAACATAAAATATTACATGATATAGATTTTGTAATTTCTTTTATTGCATGAGATCAGCAAATAGGCTAGGTTACAATCGTCTATGGTCATTTACAACACCAAAGGTGCTATAAATGCGCTGTTGCTTTCTTAAGGGAGACTGGAACCTGGTCACTAATGTCGGAACACAATTCAAGATTGTTATGGCGACATGCTCTAGACCACGTTTCGTAGACTAACTTTTAGGCTAACAATCATAATATTTATATGCTGACCACTACATATACAATAGGCAGTATACACTGTATTGTATTGTTACAGGCCGACAAAAGTAAGTGCACACCTGCAGTTTATTACCTTTCGGCATTTAGACTTCTTTTGTTTACTTTGTGTTTAAAATTTGTAATTAGAAAAACATTTTATTGTGTAATGTAATCGTTTATGATAGTCATTAACCAGGTGTGATTTTTAGAATCTATTGTTATGCGGTTGAGTATTGTGTCAAGATATATTGTATAGTTTAGTATAAAACAATGCCCGAACGGAGGGGTGAGGCAGTCAAGCGACGATTACGATACGAGCGAGACGTGTGTATATTCAATAAGCGACATAGTAACGAATTTTGCGCGTATATATAAATCGTGCAGTTTGTACTTGTTGTGTCCAGTTATATATGTACCTGTGTTATGCGTGTTTCTATAGTAATTCCAACGGCATTTTAATTCAATAAAACCAGGGTGGCTTATCCAGCACAAGTAATAAAACAATACGTACAATACATTAAAAGTTCTTCCAAGCTGACTATTACATTTGTCAATGGGCTTATCATGTTTCTGAGGCCAAGTGTCGAACTGTTGGAGCTGTTTATGTTGGGTATTTAATTTCTCTTTATTGCCCAGTTCTCTTACTAAGGGTTGCAAGTGATAAAATTGCCTTAAGGCACTATATTCTGAACCTATCATTGTCAGTAAATCGCTGTTCACTGCTGCACATATTGCATGTTCAAATGGAGGTGTGGTGATACAAGAATGAAAAAAGTAGGAAAGGGACCCTGGGCGTCAGAGTGAACTTTCCGAACGCAATCGGGATTTAACGCTCAGATAATGATGATGATGTTACTGGCTAAAATTTAAAAATAGCTGGACCGATTTTCTGTTGTGTTTGAGTGAGTCCAGGGATGGCTTAGATTCACAATTGAACTCGGTAGGTGGCGCTGGAATCGCGTTCTAAATTTCTGCTTTGTCCTTAGATTGCAATACCCTCGTCCTTCATCGTTTACTTCGCACTCCGTACTATATTTTACTATTGTAAGCTTTTTGTTATTTATAGTCAAAGTTGTCACTAAAAGAAATTAAAGAAGTTGTGAGCGCGATTATGTAAACGCAACACTTCGCTCCTCACTTTCTTGCTAGCTGTCTTGGAAGTGGGCATAATGTAAACAAAGAATATTGGCTTTGGGCAAGGCGTAACCAAAATAATAACAAAAAGGTTCCAAAATCAAATCTTATATTTTTTTATTTCTATCCAATGGTAGTGGTAATGGAGACAGGATTGCAGACAGACGAATATCCGATCAGCGAGGCGAGAAGCGGATACAAACTTACAGTGTGGCCTCTAAAAAAGCGATTTATATAAATCAATGGTGATGGAAGAATGACTAAACAGATATACAATGTAGAAGTGGATGGATGCAGAAGTCGCGGAAGGCCACGACTCACCTTCCATGATCAAATTCATCGTGTACTAGCAGAAGGTGAAGTCAGGAGCCTTAATAACACGAGCGTGCATGACAAGAGCTATGAATGTCAAAGAAACAAGTGAGATGTGTAAGAATAAGCCTGAATGGTCCTCTGTTGTTCGTGCCTACCCCGCAAGGGACCTGGCGTGAAATTATGTATGTGTATGGGTATATAAATCAATATAGCACACTGTTCGGTCCTTGCCTAGTATAAAGTAGATAGAATATCGATCCATTAATTTTGCTGTGTACCCTCTTTCTGTGTTAGGCGACGGCCAATGCAGAGCTGGGTAAGGGCAGCTATTTTGGACACTTGAGTTAACGTTTCGACGACAACGTTGTAGACGTCACATTCGTACAAAACGCTGACACGCAACTTTCATACTTACATTCTCTACAAACGCCTACAGAGTAGACATTCGAAGTTTCCTACGCTATATGCAACGAATAAACTGTGTTATGTCACGTACATGGTATAATTTATTGCTAAATAATTAGCAAGGTTATAATTGAGTAGTCCATCCTCGTGCCAAAATCTGTCAATACAGAAACCTTCGGAGATGCATCTACGATCATGTTTAGGTTTTACATATTTTCATGTAGCATTTATTTCTGTATATATAGTCTAAATTTAATGTTAAATTAATTAAGCTATTATTAAATAGTGAATACAACACACGTCGTCTTATTTTGTACTCCCCTCCAGCGGTTGAGCCTAGCTCCCGCATGGTGATCAAGCCATAGGCTCGCGCCAGTGGTGTGTCGCCCTCATCCAACGGGGTTACATCATCGACGCACCAAACACATAAAAATAAACCCTCACAAACTGTTATTCGTTTTTGAAGTTATACTTCTTTAGGCGCGTTAGGAAAAATGATGAGAGTAAATTTTTGTAAACACGAAAAACCTACACCATGAAGTTAGCTATAGCCAACCGACACCCTGAAGTTAGCTATAGTCAACCGACACCTTGAAGTTAGTTATACTCAGCATTTTAGTTTTTCTATTGTTAGTGTCTTTTTTTCTACAAACGTAGAACAAGGCAAAAGATAAAAATTTTGAAAAGATTTTTATCTTGATACGCCAAAGAAGTATAACTTCTAACGCGTGTACATAAGCACACACACACACACACACACACACACACACACACACACACACACACACACACACACACACACACACACACACACACACACACACACACACACACACACACACACACACACACACACACACACACACACACACACACACACACACACACACACACCACACACACACACACACACACACACACACACACACACACACACACACACACACACACACACACACACACACACACACACACACACACACACACACACACACACACACACACACACACACACAATTTTTATTTGTTTTGACCAAAAGGTTGCTTGTTGAGCAGTTGTGTGCTTGCAGAGCGAAGCTGCGGAGCGGAGAAAGGGTGAAATATTAATCAATAGCATTGGCTGCCTGTCCATTGACGCAATTTTTATGCATTCCTAATAGTCAAAACCTAATAGTAAAACATCCCGCGTTCTTCGTGGCCCGAACACACTCGGAAAATTCATTGCAATCGAAAAGGTTTCTTCGCTTTGATTCACGCGGGGTTTCGCGCGTTTGTATCTCTGAACGGAAATAAAGAGCTTGCGCCCGCGACGCAAGTACCGCGCCCGTCCCGCGGTCCCCCGCAGGTATATCCGGTTTCCAGGTACAGATCCGGTTTCCCCAAATTTATATTTTTCAGTAATTATTCCCCTAACATTTTGAACCTACCTATTCTATAAATATAACATTTTGTACCTGTCTTAGCAATTTCAAGAGATGAAAACAAGAATATAGTCTGTATAAACATATTCATTACAGCACAGGAAACAATATTAAACTGAAGTCATAATTGTCATTGACACTTGACATTTTTGTCTTATGTGATCACGGCTACTGAAAAGAAGCCAAAATATCGAAATGATAATCAAATAAAATTTTAAGCTTCAAATCGTTAAAACATAGTTTTAATTATCTATACTAATATATCAGAAAGCAATAATAGTAAGACAGATAAAATACTTATCTCGCTTCTCCGGTAATAAAATAGGGCAGTTGACAATTCAGTAAACTGAAATGTTTATTATAATCTTATAAAAAGCTACATTCCTCTAGATTTTATGTCAGCGTAACAAGTAATGACGTAATAACTTAATTAAAATTAAGACGTTAGCAGATTATTTTAACGCCCACGATTTTATGTATATATTATTTTAGAAATTCACAAAAATGTCGACACTTCTAAATGTCCCCATATATGGGAGGTTATTCTCAATTCAAAGTCCCTGTCCTACCACCATCCTGCATTTGTCCCGCACCGCTCTACGCCTGGCTCACTTTATTTTACTTTTTCGACAAATCCCCGCCAAAGGATTTATGTGTTTCCAATTGGAACTTCCCCTTGCAACGTTATCGTGTTTCAGCTTAAATTAATCGCCTTCGAGTATAAGCTCCAGCTTCAAAGATAAATGTGCTCAGCTTTATTTTCTTGGTGTCTTTGAATTGCTTATTTTTTCATAGATATTGAAATTAGGAACCTTTTTAAGAAATACAACATGTAAGTGAATAAACAACATTTTCAAAATGGTCGCGCGTTTCTTTTCGTAAAATGAAATAATCAATAAAAAATTGTAATAAAATAAAAAACTTGTCAGTTGAATTCATCGATAACGATATTTCATAGATAACGTAACCAGTGGCAAAGTTACTCAAAAAGAGGGTAGCTAACAAGTCCATTACGGACGGTTGTGTTGTTTGTACACTTGGCCTATATCATAACCTAATGTTATGTACACGACCTTCTGCTGCACGCCAAGCCCATGAGCTTTCTGTGACACAGTTGAATATATTTTAATGTATATGAATATAAACATATTAGAAAAAAAACTTACTAATACCTAATCACTATATTGTACCCTGCTATAATACTATAAGGTCTAAGTAGAAAACTGAGCCTAGATCACCGTCTTCTACGGGTAAGCTGATAGAGGGCTGTCACCATATCCATCTGCCCTCCGGGGTAGTCACCACTCCTCTATGCACTTGAAGAGTCAAGAGTCAATCAGCCGTTTTAAAAGTTCTTTGAGGGTTATGACCTCAGGACTGTACAACTCCAAAATTTCATCAGTAAACAAGAGAAACAAGTATTTTTTAAGTTTAATTTAGTTACAGTCATTCTTGCTTAATGTTTCAGGTTTATCATGATCGGAAATGGTGCAAATTTCTGATACGGTTACCTTGGTATAAATCTCCAGCTAGAATCCTTCTTCAAAACAGACATTATCATAATCCATCAAAGCCCTTACGTATCCTTTCTTATCACTTGACATATAAATTCCAGCATCTTGGATTTGGAAATGATTCGATTTTCAAGATTATTTTTCTTCAAGCCGACAGCCGGAGGCATTGGAAATCCGTTGTACATCCAACTGATCCCAATATTCATTGGCGCACTTCACTATTATCCGAACCAGTGGTTCGTGAATTCGCATTCTTAGGTGAAATGGTTTTGGAACTAGTAACTAGTGTTGGCGTGTTTGCGAGGGGATAAATATCGATCTTTATCGAGATCACCTCGACAAATATCGATATCGAGAACACCTATTAATAATAGTAGTTTTTATACAGAAATCGTAACTGTTAATTTACTATAGCTATTTCTGTTCTATAATGTAATTTGTAATGTATTATGTCACGTTATCGGAAGTTTTTCAACTTCTACGCCTTATTGTAATGCCTTATTGTATTGTAATGTGGTTAACCTATTTGCACTTAAGTAGAAAAGTACTTTTTAGAGTGCACAAGAGGATTTTTTGATAGGATACAGGTATGTACATTCTTATAGAATAACAGCTGCGCTCCGTGGTTCCACCCGGGTGGTGATGGAAAATAGTTATGTTTTAAGTTTCATGAAAAACCATTCAGTAGTTTTTGGAATAGTCACAAATATACTTCCATACATACAAGCTTTCGCGTTTATAATATTAGTAGGATTTAAAAATAGAAACAGATGCTAATAATCATGTAATTTGGAATTATTTGACATTGAAACACCTCATGGGATGGAGTGTCGCAAAATAATATATCAGTGAAATGCAAAAACGTGTACTTATCAAATTTTAATTACCACTAACAAGAACTTTCGTGATTTATATAGATGTATATAGAATCTTACCAGCTTTTTTGAAATATATGCCCAGATTGAGATAAAGATAATACAATTAGATACACCCCTCATTTTATGATAATGAAAATATCACTTTCAAAATAAAGAAATGTAGAAAATTTAAGATCTAATTTAATTTCATCTTACTGTTATAGTTCACTTTGTTTTCTTTACAAATTGAATATTATCATAATAATTAACCAAAATATTATTGCTTGGATTATCGATAATGAATTCCTAGCCTTGGTCTCCTCTCTATAATAAAGGCGCTGCATATTCAAGTGCGTATTCCTGGCACGCGCTCCAATCTCGCGGGTGTTGATTTGGTGCTGTTTCCGAACGCAACCGTTATTCCAAGATGGCCGACGTGTTTCCGCGGGAAATGTATTTAGCATTCGAACATTAATTTCACTGTCAGGATCTTGAAACACGTACATTTTTCTTTTTCGATTATGTAAGAGGTGACTAGGCTTTTTGGGCTGAGAGTAGGCATAATAGACTAATGCTACTTTTAAAATTGTTCTTTCACCTTGCTGTCAGTGTTAGCAAACCTTAAAGTGGAATAATTCGAACGTGATATAACTATTTGCTATGTCTAGTTTTGTGTTAGAATTACAATAGGAAGTAATCTCACGTAATAATCTACAACTTCTTTCTGCATGGCTGTCAATAATTTATTATTAAAAACAGCTTTGTATAATTCTTTATTATTTTAACAACTCAGGTGCCGACAAAAACAGAAGCCACCTGCATATCTGAAACAAAACACATTTTATTACCTGTCGGCATTTAAACTAATTGTAATTCTTTTTTGATCGTCTTTTGTTTACTTATTTATTGGTATACGGCCTATTGTTGTATTGTAATCATTAGCCAGGTGTTACAGATTTTAAAGTACAAGTTGATTCTAGGAAATTCAGTCCACGTTGCCGGGCGGACATATTGCATTTGTGCAGTATAAAACAATGGACCGATCGTGGGAGGTGGCAGTCGAGCAAGAAACACGACCGAAGTGAAACGTGTGTACTACAATCGGTAATCTATTAGTGACGGACTTTGCGCGTTTTATTGAATTACGACCTTCTGCATTAGTTTGGATTTGTAGTGTTCGGTTATATTCGTACCTGTGTTATAAGTGTTTGTATTGTTCTAATAAACTCTATAATAATTCCAACGGCATTTTATTTCGAGTCCCGCAACTCGTAACAGCTCTACTACGCTGAACAATTTTGAAATAGATGAATAGCCATGTTTAAAACTAACATACGAAATTTTCATTAACTACAAATTCGTTACGAAATAGCGAGGCGTAATCAAGAGAAGGTATAAAACGAAGGATGGTGCCAGAATGTTCCAATTTTTACCCTTTGTCCCCAGGAGGCCGCGGCAAATTAGTTTTGTGCTTTCAATTTTCATGCAAAGTAGTTTAAACACGTAAATATGCATTGTTTACAAGCCCGTTTTCCAGCAATATTCGTTTAGTTTAGATTAACTAGATTATGTATGTATATGCTTACATTTTATACATCGAAAACATTAATGGAGTAAGTAGTTACTTTTTTTTCTTGATTTGGCTAGGCACGGTTTGTGCATTCAGCCAGAGGTAGTTGCTTTATAGAATACTTTGGTTACAACTTCTTTAGGTTGTCGTCGCCAGATGCCATAACAACGTTGCCATAATGGAAACTAGAACAATTAATTATCTATCTATAATATTATAACAGTCTAAACACGGAGTTTTTGGCGGGAACTGAAAGGTGATGTTGTGCTGTGCAGTTTTATTTTCTAAAACTGTGGTGTAAAATTACTCTAAAATAAACAATAGCTGTAGGATATTGATAGCTTTTGAGTTGTAATTATGTGTTTTGTGAGAAATGTAAACTGTTTAGTCAAATGTGGCCTTTTGAGTTGTCACAAGAATTCCGTTGAAGGGCACTAGCTGATTGCCTACAGTTCAGCTGTGTTACACATAGGCATAGGAAAATGAAGAAACTATATTGTAAATAATATTGTAAATAAATCTGGCTTAAAGGCCTAGCTGCCAAGCCAGAAACATAAATAAATAATAACAGTCTAAACACGCCGTATTAGTACATTAAAGATATTTAAAAAAACAACTGGAATAGACTATATAAACGAAGGTGAACACGATGCAATTTTTTAAATTTCTTGTCTGGGTGTTTGGGATATTTTTGCTGATCGACAGCAAATTCTTAGACTTAAACTCTGTACTACTTTTCTGCTGGTAATCCCGCGGGAATTTTTCTGGTAATGATTTAAAGTGCCAAAATAAAAAAAAAACGATTTCCAATGTGATTTTTTTATTGAACGATAGCAAATTTAATACTATAAAATGTGTGATATTTTTATCCCGAGAATCTCGCGGGAATTTCAAGTCAAGAGTGGATGAAATCGCGAACATATTCTAGTATATAATAATAACAGACTATAAATGTCCCATTGCTCGACCTAGGTTTCCAAATTTGAAAGAGAAATGGGCGGTATACCTCCCAGGCTTGTGTAATGATCAGTTTCTATATGTTACTATTCATTCAATTTCAGGTATTAGGGTGACTTAGAGAGCTATTAATATATCCCGCAGGTCCGGGCCCGCATATGATTGTTGGAAATTTGTATATATTCTTGGTATGTTTCGGGAATCATTTGCGACCTCAATTATTGCACAGCGCTATCTGTTGGCTTGTAAGTGTTCCACTCCAAGTTAAATTTTGTATTTTTTGTTGAATTAAAATTAAGGATCCGATTCTGAGAGCAGCAACAAAACTACGCTAATAATACATATGAAACAAGTTATATCAAAAACTTGTTACAAATGGTATAAGTCTTGAAAAGCCGATCTGGTGTAAAGGGATACCGCCGGCTCACCGGGCTTGTTTTGTAAAGTCCCTCGGGCGATCGTCTGTCGACCTTTATCCCTATGTGAAGCAACTACACGGTACAGTTTGTGTTTGTTATTATATAACTCAATACGCTATGGTCGGTATTCTAGGAAACTTAATAATACTTGTAAACCCACAGGAGAGCTTTGTAGCGAAGATTATGGCAAAATACACCAGCGTCCTTATTGTTACAGTCTACAGTTGTCCATGTGTAACAACTTCTCTTCAAGCCACAACATGTTGCGAAGCAGTGGTAAATTAGATTAGGCTCCCATACAGTAGTATCATAAACAAGTTTAAAACTAAATAATTGTAATGAAAAAGTTGGCGGTGGGCTAAATAAAACTTTAACAATATTCATTGACACCTAACACTTAGTCTTCCGTGATCACGGCTACTGAAAAAGTGGCCGAAACGTCGGAATAATAAAAATCAAATAAATTACCGCGCTTATATCTATCTTCGATTCTCAATCTATATCCAGCACTCCAAATCTCTCAAACACACCACGTTTCTCCAATTCTCCACATCTATCTAACGAGAAAGAAAGAAAAAATATTTACTCTACTTTAATATTAACTATCAACATTTAGAGCGGACTGCATTTCCGTACACACAGAAATTAAGAGATACCAGTATAGTGGCAGTGCAGCGTGTCGGCGGTGCCGTCTACACTAACGCTTCGTTGTTTACTCTGGTCTGGGTGTCTGGGACAGGACCAGAGTTGTACGTTACACACCATGAACACAACTTGTTTAACTTGGGAATATACAAAAAAAAAACTTTATTGATAACTATATGCCAAAATATGTATTTTGCTTATCCTTTACAACAAAAACAGACCATAGACATTAAATCCAACTCGTGTAAGACACAAGGTGTGGATAACGTCCTTAATAAGCGTCCAGCTAAGTCGATATAGCCTAACAACACATGTGTATTTCTCCTATTATATTAATGTACTAAGTCATGTGTGTGTTTATTGTCTATTTGTTTATCTCATGCTTGTCATTTTGAGTCCAACGTAAATGTGTAAGCATATAACAAATACTAAATTATTAACTTCGTTACTGTATTTAGTTAGCAATATTTAGAACTGAAGCTTTCCACGTTATATATATGTACAAAAACTTTTAGTTTTGTGTATTTCGTCGTTAATAACATCAAGACGCTTAATAATCCGTTCCATTAGAGTTTATGATTGTAACCCCCCTAGCAACTGGAACGGGAAAATCGCCGTCGTGAACCTGGTTGTTGTCTCGTGTGGAACGTAACCTATATATCGCAAATTTAAGATTTTTCTTTCTAGTGTTATCTTCTTTTATATTCTATTATATTCTACAGATAAATAAAATTTATGTCAAATAAAAATGTGAAAAAAGGTTAGGGGAATAATTCGGACCAGAACATTTCGAAAATGCAATTTTTACATTTCTTTTCTCTCAGTGTGTCTGTCTGGGTGTTCCGGCTAATCTCTGAAATGCTGGACCGATTTTGGACTGATGTTTAACGAGTTTCAACGAATACTTAGACTTTAACTTATAAAAAAATCCATACGGACGAATTCGTGGGCACAGGTAGTCTACGGATATGATTGTAATCCGCTCTGCCCCTCGAATCAAGGAAACAGTGAAGTTATGTATGATAATATAAAAAAAATAATTTGCCTCACAAGTACCATACTGTCTTTGACTCACGGCAAGCCATTGGCCGAAGGAGACGTAGCCAAAACCTCCAAAAATACTATAGATCATGAACTAGTGCAGCACTAAGTACAGAAAAATAATTTTCATAAAGCAAGCACCTCTATCTTCTCTATGGCTCACAATGCCGCCCATTGTTTTCCCGCGTCTTTTGTCAACTGACCCGACCAACGTAACTTGATACATATCCCTCGTTTAATATTTTACATTTATCATTCTTTACGTAATTATTATATAGTTTATATAGCCATAATACCCATAATCTCATTGAGTTATAAAGCATATAATAAGCATAAATGTTCTATAGAGATAAATTAAATTGAACTGTCTGTTTGTAATGTCAAAATAAGTGATTTTTTACTCAATGCATATGTAAGTATATATGGTACATAAGTACCATATATACTTACATATATATGCATTGAGTATTCGACAAAAGCGACGGCTGCAGCAGTTGCTTTTGTTGACAGTAGCAGTTGCTTCTGAAGACAGCTGAAGTTGGCTCTATTGACAGCAAAGTGCTGCTCGTCTGTTTGACGACTTAGGATTCCGCGAAAAAAATCCCAGGCGGACAAATTCGCGGGTACAGCTAGTAACATACATATTTAAAAGTGAGTTTGTTTTGAATATTTGTTTCTTTTACCGACTTTCAAAAGGAGGTTCTCAATTCGACTTATATTGTGTGTTTGTTGTGTGATTTCTTCTTTACACGTTACTTCAGTATGTCACAACGGCCAAAATTCTTCGTCTGCCGTTCCACATGCCGACCATGGTCGTTATAGTCGTGCAGAAAACGGCACTAATGACGTTATGATTTTCGCTCACGTAGCGTTCACTACGACCCATGTCAAGACGTGGGTCGAATAATCGTTCCATTTGAGTTTACGATTGTGACGCCGGCAAGCAAGTGTAACGGGAAAAACTGCGGTCGAGAACGTGGTCGCTATGAGTCCCTAATGGAACAAAACTTCTGTGTGCCATGTCACTGACATGAGGCAACAATTGACATTTTACTTCAATCATAACCTACAAATATTTTAGGAGTTTTTGGCGGGAACTGAAAGGAGACGTGCTGCGCGGTTTTATTTTCTAAAAATGTGTAAAAAATCTCTAAAATAAACAATCGTTGTAGGATATTTATAGTTTTTGAGTAGTAATTGTGTGTTTTTGTGAGAAATGTGAACTGTATAATTAAATGTAGCCTTTGAAGTTTTCACAAGAACTCCACTGAATGGCGTCGGTTGTAGCCTAAAATACAACTGCGCTACTATACGAAGACTTAATACATCAGAATTGGCTGTATGGACTAAGATTCCTTTGCGTGCCTTTGTGGCGAATTCTACTATTACAATTTTTTTATTGTCTAATATATTTTATTTTCCCACTCTATTTAGTATACAGGCCGTGCACAAGACTGACTTGCGTCACAGGTAGATACAGACATTGATATGTGTTTATTGCATACGAGTTCTTGTTTATTGAAAATAAAATATAAATTACGCGTTTATAAGTTTGAAATTCATTCCAACGTTACCTAAGCTCAAGCTAAGCCGGTTCCAAACACGGTACTTCAGGCGCCCTCTACCTCGAGCACCCTACAAAACGGTCGCAAAAAACGCTAGATGATTTATGTATTCGAGATATTTTCAATATAAAACATAGAACGATGTCGAATGTTTATAATTACCGCACTCAGAAGATAAGGTTGAATCTATATCCTAAGGTTGTCTGGAAGAAATTGCTTTTAGTGATAAGACCGCCTATTGTCTTCTGTAGTTAAAATTCTTAAATTGTATCTGAATGTTATGCAATAAAGTATATTCTATTCTATTCTATTCTATTCTATATATATAAAAGAAAGTCGTGTTAGTTACACTATTTATAACTCCAGAACGGCCGTATCGATTTGGATGAAAATTGGTGGGGAGGGAGCTTACCAGGAGACGGACATAGGGTTTTTATCCCGTTGCAACCGGTAGGTGGCGCTGAGATCGGGTTCTAGAATCCTCCTAATCACCTGGACAGATTTTGGTGATTTTGTTTTTGTGTGTTTGAGTGGGTTCCCGGATGGTTTAGATTTGCAATTAGAACCAGTAGATGGCGCTGAGATCGGGTTCTAGAATCCTGCTAGTCACCTGGACCGGTTTTGGTGATTTTGTTTTTGTGTGTTTGAGTGGGACCCGGATAGATTAAAGCCACAATTGAAATCGGTAGGTGGCGCTGGGATCGGGTGCCTAGATTTTTATTTTTCAGAGCAGGACAACGTCTGCCAGAGCCGCTAGTTGAGTTATAGATATGGATATTTAGAGTTTTGATAACCCACTTCCCCTGTTGGCGCCACTTATTTCCCAATTAGCAGTGACTTAGGTTTATGTCGTCTTGTAACCCCGCATGTAGCCACCACTCGCGCGCACCCTTAAATTACTTCACTCGTATTTCATGATTTTTAACCCTTTCACCGTCCATTCCCTAGTTTGTCATCACATATTGTGCAATTTTACATCATTTACATTACAAGAAATTGTTTAATTACAATAGCAGGTAAAATATTGTTACGAGTCACGGGACTCGAATTGAAATGCCGTTGAAATTACTATAGAATTTATTTGAACTATACAAACACGTGTAAAACAGGTACAAATATAACACACACAACCAGTACTAACGTAATGCAAGATTCAATTACACGTGCAAAACCCGTCACTATCGAATGTACACACGGCTTGCCTCGCTTGCGATTATCGCTCTACTGCCCCCCTGAACTAAGAATCAGACCTGGCTAATGCCTACCATAAAAATTACAATACACAATGGGTTTTTTCTAATTACAAATTTTAAACACAAAGTAAACAAAATAATACGGTCATAAAATCGCTTCAATGTTATTAGCTTAAATGACGCCGGCGGGTTATATGCTTTGTTTGCAGGTGGCCCAAATTGTAACAATATAATTTCGAAATGTGACATCACAAAACTTCGGACCCCTTCCATCCCTTGTCACAGAATGTCACACTTCGTCAACCCCTTCCCCTAACGTAATTTATACTTGGATGGATATATACTATACTTTATAATAATAATAATAATAAAATAGTTTATTAGGTACCACAGCATTGTAACAACAATAACAGAAGGTGCTATTAAGTTCTATTACAATAAAACAGGTAAATGCAATTAATAACTAGGGATAACTAAAAATAATTGTAAAATTAATGGATATTAACACCTAAACTATGCAAAGCCTGTACTATAGGTGTTAGTTCCTGCCTATAATGCGGAAATATAATTATGTTGAATCCTCACATTTTTCTAATGTGGGTAGTTTTATAAGTGCCGCTAGCTCTCGGTTTCGCCGCCATTGCGTGGTGGCGAAACCAGTCTCCAACGCACGTGAGTTCTGTCCGGACGTTCCGTTTTCTCCGTGCATGTGAACAATTCACATCCCATTCTTGGAGCTTTTTATTGAACTTTACATACAAGCCGTGCTTGCCCTTTTGTGTGAGTGTGCCAGACGAAAACAATCCAAAGTGCCATTCCAGGACCTGTTCGTGCCGTGCACTTTCAGGAGCTGTCTAGCTGCCCCATTGGAGGTGGATTCCGGGGTTAGTGGTGCTTATTACCCCATTGGTTTTGTGCAAGATTTGGCATACCTCTCACTCTCTCATAAATAACCTATACAGTCCACATACCACCAGAACCAGCGAAGCTGTGCATGGATCCGTGATCCAGCACTGCACAGTTTTTTGGCCTTACGAGCCGTGATTACTCTAAATTCCTTCCTTTTATATTATATACTTTATTGGCCGTGCCAAAATATCATTATTTTATGTAAAAAGTCCCATATTCATAGTTCATTATATTTTATGTAGGTACTTTTTATTTTCACATATTACTTATTTTACGTATTTAAGCCCATATTACACGTATTATATTGTATTTATAGTGTTTATTTATATATATTATACGTATTTCTTGTCGTACAAGAACATAAATACGTGTTTTACGTAAAAAAGATATATTTTTTGTCCTCAAAGAAGTAGGTAGGTCATCAGTTTCATAATGTCGAAAAAGCGCGTAGATGAATATTCCTCTCCTATTTCACCTGAACTAAGATTACTTATTAGTCAGAAAGAAAGATTATTTGAAAAACTTCAAAAAACATATAATTTATCGACAAACCTTATCGATAATGATTCTGAACAATTATTTTTATTACATTGTTCGGAAATAGACGAGTTACGTAAATCTTTTGAAAAGCAAATATTTAAAATATATGAGTATGAACTCAATGATAATCCTAATGCGACAATTAATAATCGAGAATTAAATAGCTTTGATGAGATTTACTATAAAATAAAAATGTGTGCGTCCAAGTTGTTGCCTACAACTAGTGGCAATAAGGTTGAAACTTTTTCGGAATTTTCTCATTCTCGACCACGTTTACCGAAGCTAGAATTACCTATATTTGATGGTAATATTGAAGATTTTGTGACGTTCTACGAGACATTCTGTTCTTTGGTACATAATCAACCTAATATACCAAAGATTGACAAGTTTCACTATTTATTATCATGCACAAGGGGTTCAGCTTTAAACATCGTAAAAAGTGTGCCGATTACTGCGAGTAATTACGATGTTGTTTGGCAATCTTTACTTGACAAATATCAAGATAATCGCATGCTTGTCGGTAGGTATCTTGATAAAATGTTAAACTTTTCACCTCTTTATAAGGAGTCTTCATTTCATTTAAATTCATTTTTGGAAACTTTTGAACATTCCTATAAAGCTATTCAAGCGTTAAAAATTGATAATTTAGAAAGTCACATACTTTGTCATATCGCCTTAAGAGCTTTAAATATCGAAACTCGAAAATCGTTTGAACAAACTTTAAATCAAAAATGTTTACCCGATTTTTTAGAACTAATTTCTTTCATACACAATCAAATAAAAATTTTGGATCACAGCGAATCTTATAACATTAATTCAAATACACAACAAAGTAAAGTACAACAAAATTATAATTTAACTAAAAATAATAAAAACAATTTTAATAAAAGAGTTTCGCACTCTTCTTCTTCGCGTTTGAATGTTTTGCATTGTTTGCATTGCGGTGGAAATAATCACATGATTTATCGTTGTGATAAATTTAAAAATTTATTAAATAAAGATCGGGTCAGCCGTGCTGACGCGCTTAAATTATGTCACAACTGTTTAAAACCCAATCATAATGTAAACAATTGTCCTAGCGAATATAGATGCATAGTGTGTAAACAGCCGCATCACTTATTACTGCATATTGATATCGGTGATTCGGCTGATAAGAAAACCGGTTTCGCGCGTCGCAGCCGCACGCCTCCCTTGCCGACCGCGATGCCCGCAGTGCCCGCGCCGCTGACGCCTACCACCACCGGCTTGAGTACGTACCATGCGTCATCGGTTCAAAATGAAAATAATGCAGTTATATTAGGGACCGCACTTGTTCATGTTTTAGATGCGAATAATAAGTTTCAATCATGCCGTGTTATGATTGATTCCGGCGCGCAATCTAATTTTATTTCATTGTCTTGTGCACAACGGCTCGGCTTACCAGAACGTAAATGCCCTTTTAATATTTACGGTTTAGCCGGGGAAAATGTAAGGAACTATGGCATGACGTCATGCATAGTACAACCTCGCGACAATAGCGAGCCGTCGTTTAATGTTGATTTAGTTATCTTAAATAAATTAACTTCCGATCTACCTACCGTCCAAATTCCAGAACAAGTTGTTAATCAATATAAAAATTTAAATCTAGCGGATCCTTACTTTCACATTACGTCACCGATTGACATAATTCTAGGCAGTGACGTATTTCCCTATGTTTATGACGGTAGAAAATTTATATTTAGCCCCAACATTCCTCTTGCATTAGGAAGTGTTTTCGGTTATATTATCACTGGAAATTTGACCGTGTCTCATTCCAGTGACAATGTAGATTGCCATACAGTTGCAACCACATCTGTAGTGTCGTACAGTACTGGAGACAATACATTTAATGATACCCCTAAAAAATCTTCTAGAGAGAAGTCTTCGCCGTGTGATGTTTCTTCCAAATTAAATACGACAATTACCCAAAATTTAAGTACGGAAAGACAACAAGACGCCACGAGTCTTGTAGTCTTGCCTTTGTCAAATGAGTCACCTGAGCCAGGGCTCAAGCGCCGCGCGCATGTTGGACGACGTTCTGTTCAACCCTTAGATCTAAAAACAAATCATTTACAATGTTTTTCTTAGTAACCTGCTTGGTTGAGCTTCGCATTGAACAACATTATATGTAGTACTGCAATTTGTTGACGTTCAACTTTAAACCTTTGTGAGGCGTCCTCACTAGGAATTGCAATTACTTTTAGTTATTTTGTAATTTAGAAATGCCGAAGCTTAATTTTACGTCAAGTTTAGATTACTAATTAATAAGTTTAGGTAAGTTTTAGGTAAAATTTTGTATTTTTAAATGTAATTTGTTGCGAGCGGCCGTGCTGCTTTATTAAACTTGTTAGTTTTGTCGTACAAAACATCAAGTAGATATGTAACCCTTTACATAGTCACTCTCAGTGATTGAACAATAGTTTTATCCTGAACTTAAAGACCTACTTATGAACTAAAATCTTTTATAGCTAACCGTGTTAGTAACATAAAATAAATATATAAATATAAAAGTTATAATGTAATTTTTACTATGTTGTTTTGTTGGCATCTTTAAGAAGCGAAACATATATTGTAGATATCTACTCATGTGGTTATCTCGTAGATTAGACCAAGGATTAGATTCATGGTTCCCTGTGGCCATCGTTCATTTTGGACCAGGGCATACAAGTATATCTACTTTATATCCCAAGTAAATTACTAAACAAATTATTTATTATTTAAAATTGGAATTAATTGAATAGTTTGATCTAAACTTGGATTTACTTTATGTTAGAACAATTACTAAATTGTTTCAAATTATAGTTATCTAAATAAATTCCTCAGGGCGGGGGGTTACTAAGCGTTTTCTAACCGACCCCTCATTTAACATTTTGTTTCGAATTAAATGTCAACCAACAACTATAAATAAATAATAAAAAAAAGGTTATCTTAAAATTATATTTATATGTAGAACCATGTACGTTACATGGCAATTTATGTAAACAATATTTATTTTGTCAATTAATGTTCGAAAGGTTATTCGATCAGTTCCATCCAATTATTAATTATTACATTTAATCCCAGAGGTTCTCAACCTTTGTTGGGGGTCCGTGACCCACCTCACGTCTTGAACCTTGTAGGGTTGTCAGTCACGTTGACTGCAACCTACGCGGTTATTTATAAATTAATTGATTAAAATATTTTTAACTTTATTTGACTGGTTCGTAACCTGTCTTGATATTTCAATTATTTATCTTGTGGTTCGTAAATTATAAAGATAACTTAATATTAAACTAATATAAAATCTATGATGATATCTCTTTTATAGATATAATTTCGAATTTTTGAAACAATTTGCTAACTTTATGACGTGGATTACAATAATCGACGTGCCTTCGAATAGATTGTCTCGATAGCAATTATTAACGAAGGCTTTTGGAGATGTTGGTCGAAGGATTACGTTTATACTCTCTAGAATAGAGAGTGAAATAGTTTTCTTCTGCTCCATTTGTAACCGTTTGCAACTTCAACCTTTTAAAATCAATTAAACTAGGTATTTCTAATGGTCTTTAACAAAGGTAAAGGAGATTCATCTAAGTATAAATATTTTTCGTATGTGCGTTTTGTAACATTACGCACGAATTTTGGTCTCTTTCTAAGAAGACCCATCAATAAAATCTATCTTTTCCCCTATATTAATTATCAGACCTTAATTTACACAATTATAATATCTCATACTTTATATTTATTTATGTATCGGTATGAGAATATTATTTGTTTTAATTATATTATTATATTTTACATTATTACACTTATAATACTCCCACATCCTACCTACGCTCCATTTGGTTTTCTGGAAATCATCATAGTGATTTCGGCGCGGGGTATGTTGAATCCTCACATTTTTCTAATGTGGGTAGTTTTATAAGTGCCGCTAGCTCTCGGTTTCGCCGCCATTGCGTGGTGGCGAAACCAGTCTCCAACGCACGTGAGTTCTGTCCGGACGTTCCGTTTTCTCCGTGCATGTGAACAATTCACATCCCATTCTTGGAGCTTTTTATTGAACTTTACATACAAGCCGTGCTTGCCCTTTTGTGTGAGTGTGCCAGACGAAAACAATCCAAAGTGCCATTCCAGGACCTGTTCGTGCCGTGCACTTTCAGGAGCTGTCTAGCTGCCCCATTGGAGGTGGATTCCGGGGTTAGTGGTGCTTATTACCCCATTGGTTTTGTGCAAGATTTGGCATACCTCTCACTCTCTCATAAATAACCTATACAGTCCACATACCACCAGAACCAGCGAAGCTGTGCATGGATCCGTGATCCAGCACTGCACAAATTAATTTACTTTATATTCATAAGTGAGTAGAACGGTTACAAAATTTGTAAGATATTGTACTGCTATGTAAATTTGAATAGACAAATAATTTGATTAATTTATGGATGGGCCTTAAGATGATAACATTTTTAGTAACATTGTTAATTGCCCTACTATTGTGTGAGTTACATAGAATGATTTTCAGCTGTGTTCAGCGTGGTATATTGAAACACATTAAGGCGGATCAATCAGGCGTCATGTGCGCCTGAAGCCAGCCGATATCGCCCAGCTCCACCTACGAATGGGCTACAAGCAATTATATATTGTCTAACCCACTGATTCCCAAAGTGGTTTGTATTGACCCCCACGTAGGATCACTTTCATTGTTCTTACAGATAATTTTAGATAACGCCCACTGTTTATTTAAAATTAGAAGTGCCTATTGACATCGAAACATTGTTATTTCATAGTTGTTGTGTTTCGTTAGACTTATAATCAGTACTTCTCTCCTGATATTTATTAGCGCGTGTCGAACAGTGGGAAATAAAACGAAAGTCTATAAGTCAATTGTCTTTTACTCTAAAATAATATTCCACATAAACACAAAGCAAAGCGTACACACGCGAGGGCTGATGGGGGGCGACTGGCGACAGCTCTTCAAATATCGAACATTACAATTTCGCTGAATTGCAACTGTCGCCGGCCGCCACACCATCCCCCTCCCTAAAAAAAAACAAAAATCCAAAATGAACATCAAAAAATCCAAAATGCTAAAAAAAAAATTTTTATACAAAACTACAGTATAATACTAATAATACTACTAATACATAATACCTCTGAATTATTTAATAACAAAAATGTGAAACAATACACATAAAAATATTCAAATTTAACCATATTTATGCACCAAAATAAATCACTGAACCCTAACAGGCTGCGTCAAGTTTCTCAGACTCGGTAAGTTGATAACAAGTTACGTAGCGTCCGGCAAACATTGCGCTAAAAACAAATATATTAATTTACACATGTGAGCTACTTTTAAAAACAAGCAAAAAATATTAAATTCGAACTACAAATACCTAACATAAACTAACAAACAAACTACCAAATATATTCCCCTATCTTGTGTAATTTTGCACTTTTACATGTATGTATATTACATGTATATATCCACATTAACACATATCATGATATCACCACTCTGGCAGGGGCTGGTGGAGTCGCCGTCTGAGCTTGCGACGCTGGGGCTACCCTCCACACCTGCCGGAACAACCATTTTTGTGTTCTGTTCTGGCACTTCTTATAAACGACATGTGCCACCAGTATAAATTTCTTTAGACATTACCTATAATATACTTTTATTTTATTTACTTTATCGATGAAGTACAGTCGACAGACTGATGGTCCACATAATGGCAAGTAGTTATGTCGTATTCGTTTACGAATATTTGCAACACCAATATGCTGCAGGTCTCAAAGGGGGGCTGGACTCTGGCCACTAGTGCCACAACACAACTCAAGGTTGTAATGACGGCATATTCTAGACCAGAGGTGGTTGCCAATAAGCCAGGTAGAATACCTGGCCGCAGGAATTGGTATGTTTTGTTCTCTTCTAGCACGAACAAACGACAACGATCTCACATGACGTTTTTTATTGATATCCTTTAATATGTAATAACTGAAGTGTAAATTGTTTTTTCTTCACCGGAGTGAATGTAGCATTGCTAGATGACATGATTATTCCAACTTTAACAATTGGATAATTTGCGAGTGTATTGTAATGCAAGGTTTATGGAAATGCATTTGAACTGATTTTGCTAACTTAAACGTATATAAATATTTGTCTTTTAAAAAGACGTATTTAAGTAAACTGTTCAAAATTAGGCGTTTTAACAGATAAAAAGGTTTTTTAGAAATAAGTAGGAAGAAAGTCAGGGGTACACAGAAAAAGGTTTGGGAAATTCTGATAGAATCATTTACTATTCAGTCAACGCCCTACTTGCAACGATGACCTTAATCCATTTGTTACTTATTTTAAAAGGATATTGTCTTTTGACAATAGAAATTTTTTTCAGAGGAATATTAAGGTAGCTTCCATTTTAGAACCAGGAGGAACTTAATCTTAGCACTGTTTTGCTACCATTTTACACCATATTTTGCTAAAGCCGCTTTAGACGAATCAAGCGAATTGAATCAATTTGGTTAAAAAGTACAGAACCGAAAGAATATAACGATGGGAATTATTTAAAATGGCCAAAAAAAAATCATTGTAATTTTTTCACTTACCGATAACAAATTTTGTGTAATAAAAGTGTGATTTTTATCCCGGGAATCCCGCGGGAATTTTCCCGGAAGCGGTTTGTAGTTGTTTGGGTACATAAAAACTAGCTTATTCCGACATAGTTTTTACTAATTCCCTGGCATCCCTAGTTATGAATACAATTTATTTATGTTTGTAATATGTACCAAATACCCTATTCCCAAAATAGCTTCAGTGATTTTTTTTTCCTACAAGATTCATAAGTTTTTTTTTGGTTCTGTAGTCAACTAACGTAAATAGTAAACATCTATTAACTCTACGGAACTCATCAACGTGCGAGGAATGCCAAGCATTTGCCAAACGTTTTTGTTAATTTTATAACCCCCTTTTTAATACTTGTTGTGTGACACATAGCCGTATGAGTATGAAGGATCCTAATAGCCTCATTATACGTGAATTACAATCCGTGACGAACTACTCTAACATTCAACGGTCAGTAGTTTAAGAGAGTCCGACAAAGGTCCATGAAACAATGCACGAAGTCCCATTGGGACAGACAGTGTTGCTATTGCAGAAAAAAGATACTTAGATTTGATAAATTTGTTGATTTGACAAAATGTAAGTAGATGGAAATTTAATTCCTACAAAAGTATTTCTTTTTTTAGCAGGATCGATCGAGTCAATCCTGACCTCGATCGAGGATCGAGTTTTGATCCTATAGAGTCAATCCCGACTCTATAGGATTAAGTCGTGAAAGGCTGAACGAGCTAAGACAACAGGCTGAAGTGTTTTAATGGGGACTCGTGATCGACTCCGTCCTCGGAGCCGATCCTGGTCTATCTTTGAAACCGGCCGCAGAGCCCTCTAGCTACCGCTCCATCAATCTACTCAGCTCGCTGGGTAAACTGTATGGGCGAGTCACACAATCACAAAACTAGTTTGCTATTGTTAAAACTCAAAATGTCAAAATGAAAAAACAAAAACGTCACATTTCCATTTGATCAATGCTTTGGCGTTTTGCGATTTTAAATATCCCGCACATTTTTATCACTTTTTAATTTAAATCTATAAATAAAAGGAATTAAATAAAAAAATACTATTCTATAATTCTACAGGAATAAAGACATCACATAAAAATGACTCTTTATTAAATTACATATATATATTTCCCATTGTAGGACTTCGAGTCAAGTTTTATCCGTGCAGGAATGGAGATAGAATACAATGTCCTGCGACTGGGTGGCCTGTCATAAGAGGCGACAAAACAACCCACAGCCAGGTGGTAGGGCATTTGCCCGACTGGATGCCTACCACCCCTGGTCTAGAGCATAACAACCTTGAGTTGTGTTCCATCATGACTAGGTTCCAGTCTCCCTTAAGAGAGCAGTAGCGCATTTGTAACACTTTTGATGTTGCAAATGTCCATAGGCGATGGTAACCGCTTTCCAACAAGTAGGCCGTCTGCCTGTCTGTTGAACGCCTGCAATAAAAAAAAATGAATTCAGTTGAGCTATACTCCGACTAAAGACACTTGTCATCAGACAACGTTGCATCGACTTTGAAGTTCCTTGGCAGCAATTGTGATGAGTTTTACTTGTACGTTTTATAGTTCGCTTTAAATACTTGCAACACAGTATTCAAGTCAGCGAAATTACCCTCGCGAAGGCAGTTAACGAGTGTATCGTCCTCGAGGGGAATGCCCACTTACTGACAACCAAGTCCACGCTCCTTTGTGCCCACAAGCGGCGGCAATAAGGCGTGTTGTGCGTCCGAATTATTTGACTTGTCCCCAAAGGAGTTGTAATGTTGTTTCAGTACTTGTGTGGCCGACAGTGGTACAAGTTATTTAATTATGTCCACCCGGCGGTGAACACAGGCGACTCCATATAACAGAGTAGAATATACTAGTTTTGTTAGACTAATATTGCCCAAAAACATATCTATATCTCCTTTTATGAACAATAAATTAACCTAAATAAAAATATGGAAGAAGAAAACAAACAATGATTTCATAACTTTTTATTGAAGTGGCTTATAGAATAAAATTTTCTGAAAATAGGTATATAGTATTTTTAATACTGTTATGGGTTTAGCGGGACTCGAATTAAAATGCTGTTAGAATTATCATAGCGTTTATAAGAACTATATAAATACGTAAAACACAGGTACAAATATAAACGGACACATCAAAAAGGTCGTAAGTCGATAAAACGCGTAAAATCCGTCTTTATTAGATTCCCGAATGTACACACGTCTCGCCTTTATCGTGGTTCTCGCTCAACTGCCCCCTCTCTCCATCAGGCCGTCGTTATAAACCTCACAAATACAAATGTGCCCGTATCGCAGTTTACGTAATCCGCAACAGCTGACTTAATGATTCAGCCGCAAGCGGCCGTAACCGATTACAATAGTACAATAGATTGTTCTCTAGAAACGTATGCCAATAAAGAAGTAAACAAAATAAGAGGATCATAAAAGAATTACAATTACTTCAAATGCCGACAGATAACAAAATGTGTTTTTACAGCTATGCAGGTGATATTTGTTTTTGTTGGAACCTAAGTTGTAACAATACGATACCTATTTATAAAACTTGCGCAGATCCACTGCACAGACACACCAGCGCCGCGAGTGGCTCGCCTGCGAACTATAATATAGGAATGAAGTTTGCAGTTTCTTGCGGTGTGACAGTTAGAAAAACAAAACCAATGACCTGAAATTATTTTATAAATTGTTTAATATTGTAATAAAATTCAATATGAAAGTGATTATGAATTGTTTGTTTCTTTTGTCTGTGCACTAAATAAGACGGTGCATAAGTAAATTGGAGGTGGGTACATATTACATCCCCCACAGCTTGAATGTAGGCCGTGTGCATAGTGTGTATTTAACCGGCGTTTAAATACAATAATCGTTGTTTTGATAATTTTATTTTAACCATAGGTTAAATGTCTATGCACACCAGCCTTAGAAAGGTACTGCATTCATAACATTATCCCGAACCAATAACGCGTACGTGGTGGATGGCAAAAATAACAAGCACCTTTTTCAAACCCACATTACCTCCGGGCTCCGGAAGGTGGCGAGGGCTACGGCCCCTATGAGTACATACGGAGTAATAATCGCACGAACAAGAACTTACAAGATTTTTATTATTTGCTATTCTAATTGAATTATTATATTCTTTATATTATTATGTGGCTTTAACATATGATTGATGTCCATCAGGTACTCATAAATTTACCGCGATAGAAAGGGGTCCATGTTCTTTCCCATTATCGACTTTATATTGTTATATAGATGGAATGATGAAATTTTACGATATTCGGTCAATTTATAGTACCGTAAAGAAATGACAAGTAAAAATATGCAAATCAAACCTCACAAGTCGCAGTTATAAATTTGAACGTACAATTTATTATTTATATCCATATGAAAATTATAAATGTGTAATTCTATTAGCTTTTCACAACTAAATGTCTAAACGCATCTTGGTGAAATTTGTTAAGGGCACAGATTGTATTCTGAGAAAGATAGACTATTTGTTGAAATAAGATACGAAATTTATACCACAACAACCACCATTAGTCTGTTCTGGCTGGTGTTGGCTCCAACGCCTTTGGAATTGACTAAATATGGATTACATAAAGACACTGTTTTAATTAGCATAGCATACTATCGAGACCTCTCAAAGCGACTAATTGAGGTCTCGCGTGACCAAAAGGCTGGCTTGCACTTAGGGCAACGCATCAGCGTTGCCATCCAACGCGGAAATGCGGCCAGCATTTTGGGCACTCTCCCCGCCGAGAGCGACCTGGAGTCTGTTTTTTACTTATAGTTGGTATTTTTTTTATTTTATTTATATTTTAGTTTAATTTTACTTAATATTTATTTATAATTAGTTTTATTTCAGTTAGTTTGTATTAGCATGCTTAATTAAAAAATACTTGTATTATTACGTAAATCGATTGAAAAAATCTTACTTATTAAGACAATTATCTTGCGACTTTGAATTAGCATAGTTAGATGTTTGTGAATCCAAACTGTCTATGGTTGCGGAGATTTTTGCGGGAACTGATGGATGTTGTAGTCCTGCACTTTTGTTTTCTCAAAGTTATACATTATTATTAAAATTATAGTTTTAGGATATTCATGAGTAATAATTATGTTTCTATGTAAGAAATGTGAACTGTGCAGCCAATGAGGATTTTCAAGTTATCAAAAGAATTTCGTTGATTGGCTTCAAAGACCTACAAATTGGGTAAGCTATACTGAACACTTTTCTATCCGTACAGTCCTATACGGAGAAAGAATACAATTTCCTGCGGCCGGGCGGCCTGTCGTAAGGGGCGACAAAACAATCCACACCCAGGTGGTAGGGCGTTTGCCCGACTGGATGGTTACCACCCCTGTTCTAAAGTTTGTCGCCATAACAACCTTGGGTTGTGTACCGGCATTAGTGACCAGGTTCCAGTCTCCCTTAAGAGAGCAGCAGCGCATTTGTAGCACATTTGGTGTTGCAAGTGTCCATAGGCAATGTTAACCGCTTTCCATCAAGTGAGCCGTCTGCCTGTCTGCTGAACTTTTGCAATAAAAATAAAAACACTTACACATGAGACAAGGTTGTATGAATTAAATTCCTTTGCCTGCTATTGTGGCGTATAGTTTTACTCCTATTTTCTATAGATACCATATTAAGCCAGATACATACAGACCCACTAAAGACCAATGAAATGAGTTCTTTGGCATTAATTGAACCTATATGTACGCGAACTCACAAGTCTGACAAATTTTAATTCCATATTTTCCATGATTTATTTATCCCTAGAGTTCAGAAAGTATATAATCGGTTTGATATGTTGACGGTGGGGCAATCGCGGCTTGTTTATCACATAAATATCGAAATGCCATTTATTTGACAACTTATTTAGAAGTTTTTGGATGAAAACAGCATTATTGAATTATATCTTCAAAAATTTTATTTTATATATTTTATGGGTTAAGAAATTCTCTAGCATGATCGACTTTCAGATTAGTTGCAGAAGGCTGCCTGATGTATATTTTTGTATAAAAAAGCGTATGTTACGTAACTATCTGTTGCTGAGAGTGACCATAAAGCTTGGTGTACGGTATGGTCTAAGAGCTGACCTGAGTTTTTGTACATTGAGTTTAGTCCCAAGTATGACGCCATAGCAACCTGAAGTTGCGTTCCAGCATTGCTGACCAGGTTCCAGTCAGTCTTCCTTTAGAGACTGGTAGGACATTGGGAGCGACTACATGTATTACAAAATGCCCATAGGCGATGGTAACTGTTTTCAATTAGGTGGGATGTCTGCTCATCTTACACAATATATTAAAAAACTGTTTTATTTATTGTCCAATATGTTTACATTCATATACATTAGAAACACTTGGCTGTGGCACAGAAACGTCCTGGGTTTATTTGTGCCACAGAGAGTCGTGTATGCAATATTGTTAGATCAATAATAGAAGCAGAGGCGAGTAATCATTTGTTATCATCATTCTAGTGTTTAGTTTTGATTTGATAATAAAAGTGGGGTTATCATCATTCTAGTGTTTAGTTTTGATTTGATAATAAAAGTGGGGTTATCATCATTCTAGTGTTTAGTTTTGATTTGATAATAAAAGTGGGGTTATCATCATTCTAGTGTTTAGTTTTGATTTGATAATAAAAGTGGGGTTATCATCATTCTAGTGTTTAGTTTTGATTTGATAATAAAAGTGGGGTTATCATCATTCTAGTGTTTAGTTTTGATTTGATAATAAAAGTGGGGTTATCATCATTCTAGTGTTTAGTTTTGATTTGATAATAAAAGTGGGGTTATCATCATTCTAGTGTTTAGTTTTGATTTGATAATAAAAGTGGGGTTATCATCATTCTAGTGTTTAGTTTTGATTTGATAATAAAAGTGGGGTTATCACCATTCTAGTATGTGAGCCTGATGGTCCGCTTTGGGAATCAATGTAGAATCTTTTTAGATTATATTTGATTGATTTGTGGTTACATTTGTATTTGGATTGCAGGTCCTCTGGGAGATCATTTATAATGCACACCTGCAGTTTGTAACCTTGGCATTTGGACTTCTGTTGTTTACTTTGTGTTTAAAAATTATAATTATAAAAAAAGGGTATTGTGTGTCGTAATCCTTTATGGTAGGCATTAGCCAGGTGTGATTCTTGGAAATTATGGTTACGCGGTCGAGAATTGTGTCAAGACTGTCGTATTTGTACATGGTAAAAAGCAATGCCCGAACGGAGGGGAGAGGCAGTAAAGCGATAATCGCCAGCAAGGCAAGACGTGTGTACATTCGATAATCTATATAGTGACGGACTTTGCGCGCGTTATTGAATCGTGCAGTTTGTACTGGTTGGTCCAGTTATATTTGTACATGTGTTATACGTGTTTGTATAGTTCTAATAAACTCTATAGTAATTTCAACGGCATTTTAATTCGAGTCCTGTAACTCGTAACAATATGTTCCTCGCGCCTCGACCTATACACGTTATTGTATTTAGGAGTAATATATATACATGCGTACATGTAATATTTTATGTGCATTTTAATAATGTTAAGAAAAATGTACACGCCTCATGCTAAAACCATGTACCATGTTTTAGGCAAATACAGGAAAATGAAAAAGACCTTGCTTACATTGCAATGGGATAATACAATATTTGTAACTAAGGATAACAAAATCCATTTGATTCGTCGAATAAAGAAAACCGAAGACAAACAGCTTGTCCGTAGTGTACAGAGGATACCAATATCCTTGGAGCGATATCGTCTCATGTCGAGTGCATTTTGAAAACACGTGTGTTTGTTTCTGCGGCTGCACAAACAGGGGTCCCCGGATTAGATGACTATTGTAGATGTCCTCTTGGAATTCCAAAGGATAAATATCTCGTTTTGTTATGTATAAGGTAGACTAGTACGATTTTATTCATATTGAGTTAGAGTAAGTTTGTAGGCTTGTTTAAGAACCTCAAAGAAGCCTGCAAATTTTAACTCAATGTGAATAAGGCCGGTATTATCAACTAGTTAATTAGTAGGTATTATATATCTATCTATCATCAGGCCTTGCGAACATTGAACAAGATATGTCAACAAATTTACATGTGTATTTGTAACTAGCGGCCCCACCAGACGTTGTACTGCTCTGAAAAAATAAAAATCTAGGACCCGATCTCAGCGCCACTCACCGGTTCTAATTGTGAATCTAAACAATCCGGGACCCACTCAAACGCACAAAACCAAAATCGGTCCAAGTGATTAGGAGGATTCTAGAACCCGATCTCAGCGCCACCTACCGGTTCCAACGGGATAAAAAGTGTCCTATGTCCGTCTCCTGTCTGGTTCTATATCTCTCCACCAATTTTCAGCCAAATCGGTATAGCCGTTCTTGAGTTATAAATAGTGAAAAAAAATTTTTTTTCCAAACAGGCTCAAAAGTTTCTTTTGGGTGTAAAAAAAATTATGTAAAAAGATGAGCCCATAATATTAATATTAAGATAGTCCTCATCGCATTTTTTTTAAATTCCCCATAAGAATAACAAAGGAAATTTATATATATATATATATATATATATATATATATATATATATATATATATAGATGTGACTGAATTTACAAGAACTGCATATTATAATACATGTCATGGCGCTTGAGTATGTATATATATTAATAATGTATTATGTGTACCACGCTATCTTCTTGGTGACAACTTTAATGATACTGATGTTAGTAAGTAAATAAATAAATGTTAGTTCATGTTACCCAATTTGCTGCCCCTAAAATCTACCACCCCTAAACTTTAGTCTACAGGTAAACTCGCTACGGCAAGCTTGACTTTAGTTCAAGATAAACCAGAAAAACCACATTTAAAATTCTCCAGTGACTTAAAATTGTTGTAAAATAATCCTCAGTAAACCAAATGGAATCTCGTCCGAGTGTCAGACAAATTAGGAGTTATCAACAGCATTCTGTGTTAATTACATTTTATTGCAAGTTGTACGTGCAGTTATTGCACTACTGGGACTTATTGCAAAGCTGCGTGTACACAGGCCCTAGGAAAGCCTACGAATGTTAGCCTTCAATGACAAACCGCAGCGTGGTCGTAATATCAAAGGAGTCATTGTGCCTATGCATGGTACGTACCATCTAAAGGGTTAATGCTTTCCTGCAAAATTTCTGATATAACTCAGCAACTTTACTAACTGATCATATACCTATGCCATTCACCACTATTAACCATTTTACAGCTCAGTTGTCAGTCGGTTTTGATCCCAGCTGTGAGTCCTTGCATTAAGAATTTACTTTTTACTCACGTCGTATTAGAATAGTTTACTTTAAAATTTACTTTTTTAAACAATTCAGTTATCTTCCTTATGACAGTACGTATGTATGATTCATTCGAATAACAATTACACTTCGCTTTGCACCTTGATTGTGTTGAAACTCATTACCAAAGACTATACGAGTTGTAATCATAGAGCATCAAGAGTGCTGTGTGATTACCGCTCGCATAGTCTTTGGAATCAAGGAGAGAAATGAGTATAAACGCAATTAATGTGTAGTGTAATGTGCAGTCAGATGACCGACACAGCGTCGAAGCATTTTACAGTTCGATGAAACGTTTAATAGGGCCAAAGACGGCCATTCCTTGGCCTTAGTTGGAGCTGTCTGTACGCGGCCTAGATACTTTATACCACTTTCAATTATATTACTTTGGCGAATAAACAAATATATAGAAGTAAATTTAATTGTTTCTTGTGTGCAAATGAATCTCTTGCAATTATTATTTCTTGCTCATTATTCTTTACAAATTGTGGTATGTCTGTTTATATTTCAAATACTACAAAATAATTTAGAAAAATATTTTCCTGTACATATTCATTCCTTATATATATATATATATATATATATATATATATATATATATATATATATATATATATAATCCTTTTGTACGTTTGTATGAACTCCTCATAAGCCGCTGGACCGATAGTTTTGATGACATTTTTCGTACGTGTTGGTTGAATTGATTGACGGATTGTTAGATGTATGCTACATTTTTATTTTTTCTGGGCAGTACGATATGAATTAATATAATTGTAGTTTTATAAATTCTGGGCAATTATTTAAATTGAAAGATTTTTTAAAAGAAATCATGCACATAAATTATATATTACTAGATGGTGCAATGTATACTTTATCAGTCCCTTTTTATATTTTAAGTATATAACATGATTTTTGTCTAAAGCACTCAAAAATACAAAAAAGTATTTACTAAGGGCCGAATACATAACATTCCTTAAATTGATTTAAGAAACACTAAACGCATTACAATACGTATGGCGTCTAACACAACGCATTTTTTTTAGCTAAATATGTTTAAAGCACTGTCAATATATTTTGTGTTAAACGTATTAAGGCAGTGAAATATGATTAACTAATTTTATTTAAAGGCGATCGTTATGCAAGCGACCCTTAGACTTTCAATTTAAAACAGATTTGATTTAAAAATATTAAAATAATAATAATATAACACCAAAAATCGAGAGACGTACGACATGTGGAGTCGTCTAGTTGTGTAATGTTTAGAAGCTTTCAGGTTTACATTTTTTGAACGACTAAATTATGATACGTAATACCTAAACTTCTCCCACCATTATACTCTTTGTACCTTAGTCTATCTGTTTTATCCAATATATAGCCCCATTCAATTACATTTAGGGTATCCTTCAGCACATTTACAAACAAAGAGCACTCGTTATAACACAAATAATATATATTTAAGAGCCAGCATCATTTTATTAGATTGTGCTCTTAAATTTATAGTGGTACTTAAAAATATTAAGAGGGTCCAGCCAAGTTTGTAGACAAACAATTTTCGGTGATTAAATTAGAAGTTCGCCGCGTTTTGCTTGAATTTATCTCGTTTACTCAAATATTATGAAATCAGTGAAACCTATATAACCAGTATCAGACCTATATTATTTTTGTTTATGCCATTACAATATTGTAATCGTGCATTGTGTTGTTTTTTTGTAATTGTTTATTTGGTGAGCAATGAAGTGTTGTCTATCTATGTATCTCTTTTTTGTAAGGAATTCATGGAGATATGTTGCAGCAAAATATTTTAGTACGGCATGTCTTTATTATATCTATAATAATATTTTTCTTACCTGTTATTGTGTCTCTGTTATATTGAATACGCACTGCTTGCTACAACTCCAATAATTCTTCAAAAGTCATTCTGTAACATACTTCTGTATAAAACTTATAAAAAAAGAACTTGAGATATAAATAGAATAAGATACATAAAGAGAAACATTTTTTAGCTTGACGTGTTGCTGGGGAGTTTCTTGCCGCTTCTTCTCCTTAATAGCAATAACACGTTGCGAAGCGGTGTACATAGACTAGGAAGTAAAATTAAATTTAACCTATATGTATGACCTTCAAAAAGTGTTCTCTAGTGGAACTTATTTTGAATAAAACTTTAGAATTTTGATTTATTTTTTATTTTTATCACTTATATAGTGTATTTGTATTTTTTACTCAGGTTCAAAATATATTTGTAAACGAATAACTTTCTGTTTCCTGTCAATCTATAAAGTATTTTGAAAGATACCACGTTATTAAATTCGAGACAATTATTTCTTGAGGCGATTTGTGTTCTTATTAAAAATATTATAAAACTTGATTATTCATGGATGCTTGGCACTGACCAAGTACACAAATCATGTAGTCATATTTTAAAAGAAAATGAAAAAGACCATCATTAAGCTTTAGTGACGTGATTATTTTCATTTTCAAAAATAACCTATACACTTCCTTGAAGCGTTGCTTCAAATCACTCTGTTTGCATAAACCCAGTGTGTTTATATTCATTTCCCGAAATAATAAAACGAATCCGATTGGTCATTTGGATCTTGATTTATTTTGCAAACAATGCTTTCAGGAAAGAACATGTTTATGTATAATATGATTCATTTCATACTTTATTTTCGAAACTTGTTATCTATAGACTCAGGGCCGCTTAACTGGGCATAACGTTCCTTAAATTTATTCAAGAAACACTTTTAACACCCTTAAATACGATTAGCGTCTTCACAACGCAAAATTGGTCCCTAAATATGTTTAAAGAACTGTCAATACATTTTGTGTAAAACGTATTTAGGCAGTTTAATATGATTAACGAATTTTTACAAAGCGATTGTTATGAAAGCGACCCTCAGACGAACTGTTTGAACACATAGTCATTTGCCAACTCTCCTTTTAAATTCAATTTTCTGCTTCACAAAACTAACTTATTAGTGATGATCATACTTCTTGTTCTATTTTCTTCTTGCTCTTATTTACTAACTTCCATTTCCTTTCTTCTATAAATATATATTTAATATTAAGCCTAGCGATTTTACGTAGTCACAAAATCCATTAAATTATATATTTCCATTTTAGCCTGTGGACAGCGCTGTGGGCTGCATTATTACGTAATATTTTAAGTTGTAACTTTGTATAATATTTTCTAAGTTTTCGCGACTTGTATACATAATAAAATAATGTTTTGACGGTTTTAAGCGCGGTAATTTAATTGAATTTTGTTATACCGACGTTTCGTGATCACGGAAGACAAAGTTTTATTTATTTTATTATGGTTATTATTTATTTTTATCACCGCTTCGCAACATGTTGTGGCTTGAAGAAAAGAAGCAAACGGCGCAAGAAACACTTCAGCAAACATACCTAGTCTAATAATTTTATATAATATTAAAATGGGTGGAAGGAAAAATAAAAGAAATTATCAGTCAAATTTGTTGTGTTCCGGTACACGCAGAAAGAGCTCAGTGTTTGAGGTCTGGCAGTTGGTTTCTACTGGGTATGGGTCTTAATAATTTTGATGATCAGATCCCAAACAGATGGTACTTGCCAACCATCTTCTCGATTGAAATTTGGATGTTATTTTTTATTTCAATAGCCTTACGCATCTTTCTAGGTATGAAACGATTCTCCTTCGTAATGATTTGTGGGTTATCGAATTTGATGTAGTGGTTGGGTTTATCTCGTCAATAAAATATTCAATAATGTTTGTTAATTTCAGAAAATAATAATTTTCTTATACATTTAAAATTGAAATTATGAACACTGCAAAATAATGAATAATAAGACAAATACTAGGGGCATTACACCTTGGGTTAATATTTTTATATATTCAAAATTAGATTAGCAATTAAAGGATCTTCTCTATATTGACAAATAGACATAAAATATATCTTTCCATACTCCAATAAGAGGACAATACACAATGCATTACACAATTTAAACGCATTCAAACTGTCATATTTGGTTTCAGTTACTTGCGCACGCGCCTATTGTCCGCGGCTGACGTACTGCATGATATTCTGCAGATACTGCACTTAGAATAGTTGAATCCACCGCTCTAGAGCTAATGGAAGGAGCATGATGAAGGACGGAACATACTGTTACGAGTTGCGGGACCCGAATTAAAATGCCGTAGGAATTATTGAACAGTTTATTAGAAATATACAAAAACGTATAACACAGGTAAAAATATAACCGAGCACAACAAATCCAAACGTAATGCAGAAGGTTGTAATTCAATAAAAGTCAAAGTCCGTCACAAATAGATTACAGAATGTACACACGTGTCGCCTTGATCGTGGTTCTCGCTCGACTGCTCCCTCCTTCAATCGGGTCAATGTGTTATACTGCACAAATGCACTTTGTCCGCCCGGCAACGTAGACCGAATTTCCGAGAATTAGCTGTGCTTTAAATCCGTAACACCTGGCTAATGATTACAATACAACAATAGGCCCTATGCCAATAAATAAGCAAACAAAAGAAGACGATAAAAAAAGAATTACAATAGTTTCAATGTTATTAGTTATTCGTTAAAATTCCGACGGGTAATAAAATGAGTTTTGTTTCAGATAATACAGGTTGATTTTGTTTTTGTCGGGACCTGAGTTGTAACAATATCTAGTTAATTCCGCCGTTTAACTGTAAGTGATATTTAATTTTGTACCCACTTTTTTGTATGAATTTTGAATAAGATGGTTAGGATATAAACACCAAATGGCCAAAATCAGGTACCAGCGCGTTATGGCCAGTAAGTGCTAAATTCAATATTTCGAAGTTTTCATTAAAACTTAGTTCCACGGGAGAACATTTATTTTTAGGGCCAGAAACCCTCGCGGGCACTCTCAAACCGCCCTACCAAAGTTTCATCACAATCTAATGGTTTAGTAACGCTTAGAGGACAAACATACAAACATGAATTTTTATTTATATAGATTTCTAGCTTGTTACCACATTGGAGCTCCGCTCCTATTAGTCTTAGCGTAATGATATGTAGCCTATAGTGTTCCTCGATAAATAGGCTATCTAACACTGAAAGAATTTTTCAAATCAGACCAATAGTCCCTGAGATTAGCGCGTTTAAGCAAACAAATTCTTCATACATACATACATAACCTTACGCCAGGTCCCTTGCGGGGTAGACACGAACAAACCCTTCAGCTTTATATATTAATACTAGATGTCGCGGCAGACGTCGTCCTGCCCGGAAAAGCTTCAATCGATATGCCGACAGCAGCGCCACCTACCGGGTCCAATTGTGAACCAACTCAGAAACCTTCTCCGGCTCATGCACAACAACTTTGCTAAAGACCATCACATGATCAAATGTATAGTTTACGATTCTACAAAGGACATACAGTCAAACATTTATTTCTATATATAAGATTCAGTATTATCACATATTATAGTCAAGGCACATCTAGAATTTTAACCCCAAGATATCAAGGCGATCTATATAGGCCCCGCTCGGCGCTTGGGAGCTGCGACCGTAAATCAGCGCGCGCGCATTGTGCATTCAGCCGCCCGTGGGAAATTAAATCTGCCCTATATCTTTCTTTATATAGCATCATATTATTGTTTTGTACAAGGAAACAGATTATAAGTAATAATTTAGTTCTTGATCTTTTATAGTCTACTTAGATTACAGTTTCTAATCGACTGAAGCCAATGAAATAATTTTATGCATATTGTGACACTGTTTGGAATGCTTAATACTAAGTCCATCAGGTATGATATTTTCGATGTCTCATTAAGAATAATAAGTGGCCCTTTACCAAGCTTACTTTTAGTACACAAAATCAAATTCAAAATCTTGAAAATATAAGAAACATATTTGAAATTTTGTCATAAAGTTAAAATGTCTTCAAAAGGGTAGCAATGATATACATCTACTCCTCGGCTGATTTAGTGCTTATCTGAGGCAATTGATCTTTAGGTAGAATATCAGCGCATAAACATCTAACTACTGGGCTCGAATCTCCCTCTTTTTTGAGGAGAAAACGCAGTAAGTAGTATTTTCCCAGCAAATTGGTAATGTGCTGGAACCTTGTCAAATTAACATTCACGTGACGTCATCCGCAACTCGATATGTACGCGTACTCGCCGGCCAGTGATACTAACAGTACCGAGTGTTCGGCTACGGTTACGTCACCAAAATGGCGGCCAGGCGCATTAGCAATTTGCGGGGATAATATATTCTTACTCTTTTTTCTTTTAGATGAATGTAATTGCAATATATAATTTCACAATCAGAATTGTACCACTAAGAAGGTGGTCCTCGAGATACAGATCGACCTAGTTTGGGGGCCAATGAGTTTCAAAAATTGTGAATTATTTTCTACTCAATAAATGATTTTTGATTTGATTTTTTGATATTAACCACCCTTGTTCATAGTGAATTGACATTTCGATTATTTCAATTCAATTCATCACGAATTTTAATTCATCGTCAGCAGATTGTAATTGTAACAATATGCACATGTGATTCGAAAACTGCTTAACCTGGAAGCACTACAGATTTGTTTCCCAAACTGTCACACACGGCTAATTGGGAAGCACCACAAATTGTGGTCAAGTACAGATAATTGAAATGATCGTTGAACTGATGCTTTCTCCCTCTAAAGACATAAAACTTATATTAGAATAAAAGAGACGATATAATGCTCTTGGTTTTGGCGCAGCCATTTTGATGGCAGCTGCCAGCTTGTGGAAAAAAATAATATTAAATTTGGCCCTTGTAGAAGGTTCGACGGTTCGAGCCCACAGACCCATGAACATTATAGCAACTATGTTAATTATTTTCAGTTTGAAACAAGGAAAACCGTTTAGGAGGCAATCAAGTGAAGTAAAAGTACGATTTCAAACGGTGGGCGGAAGGGGGCGTTGGCATCGAATGCTGGGACTTCTTTATACGTCATTAGTGTTGAGGATTAGACAACTGTTTTCATTAAACTGATACCACTCTTATTAGGGTTGTCACATGTGGGATATAAAAATATACCTGTTTATATTAATCAATGAGGCAGGGTCGGCACTGAAAATCAGCGCTGTGCTGGAGGAAACTCCAACACAGCGTAAAGCTGAGTTGCCGACCTGGCTGGTTGTCTCGTCCTCCCTCACGACAGGCCGGCTGCAGGAAAGTGTATTCCTTCTCCGTTCCTGCACGGATAAAGTACAAAAGAACTTATAAACACACATAAAAATTTCAACAAAATCCTAGACCCGTTCCCAGCGACACCTACCGAATCCAATTGTGAATCTAAGCCATCCATGGTTGAATTTTGACATAAGATATATGAAGCTTTGTCATGTTAAAAAAAAGTGTAGTTTCTCTAAGGGTGTCTCTGGTCTGGGGATTTCAATTTTAAGTGAGTTCTGTCTTTTTAATATTTTTTTTATTGCAGGAGTTCAGCAGACAGGCAGACGGCCCACATGGTGGAAATCGTTTACCATCGACTATGGACATATTCAATACGCCTTTTATTTTTGTTTTTTCTTGACCCTCTTTATCTTCTTTAACACAATTAATAAAATTGCCCCATAACAACGGAAAACACGACTAAATCGTTATACATCTTAATAAATAATAAAGTTAGACGGTTTATATGATTGTAAGTATAATATGTAATAATAAAGAGCAGAATCATATAAATATGATCATAGAATTTGACAGATATGATTTTTTTTTATCGCAGGAGTTCAGCAGAAAAGCAGACGGCCCACTTGATAGACAGCTGTTACCATCGCCTATGGAAATTTGCAACACCGAAGGTGCTACAAATGCGCTGCTGCACTCTCAGGGGAGCCTGGAACCTGGTCACTAATGCCGGAACACAACTCAAGGTTGTTATGGCGACATACTTTAGACCAGGCGTGGTAGTCATGCTGTCGGGTAAATTCCCTCCCACCAGGTTGTGGGTTGTTTTTTCGTTTATTGTATTCTTTCTTCGTTCCTGCACGGATAAAAACTCTATGTGTATCTTCAAATTCTTTCTGTTGTGTGTTTTACAACGTTCTGTTAGCATAAGGTTTTGAAAAAAATAAAAAATGCTTAAAATATAATAGATCAAAGTTGCAGAGACAGAAGTAAAAATACATTGAAAATATATTCGGCGAATAATTTGCTAACAATGGTACAACCTCTAGAGTACGAGCCCTGGTGTATCCCGCGGGACGTTATCGGCCCACTAATTCCCGCAGTGATTTATATCTGGACGAGCTGAGCTGGGATTAAGGTTCGATGCCCGCGATAATGGCGGATTAAGCGGAAAACGCGTGAAAACTTCGCAAATGGATTGGTCTCGCTAAAGGTTTCGCTGAGGAGTGTTACGGTTCAATTGTTGCCTTTATTTGAAAATGTATTAATTTGGACACCTATATATTCGTGTATGATTTTGTTTGGTTGTATGTATATGTCAATTTATTTATTTACTACCCATGCCCGAGAATTCGTTCGCGTGGATTTTGTTTTCGCCGAACCCTAATTTTTAAAGGAGCCTAAGTTACTTCTTATAACATCAGCTATCTGCCAATGAAATTGCCGTCAAAATCGATCTAGCCATTTCAGAGATTAGCTGGAACATCCAAACAGCAGTCAAAAATTTAAAAGAAAAGGAATTTTTATTTAAGTGCCGTATAAACTTTTCGTATATATAACCAAATGAGATGTGTTTTCTTATGAAATTATATTGATTTGTAAACACACCTATGATAGCTTGCCGACCGAAGTCTTCAAATCATGGAAATAATATTTCATAAACGGTTTTTGCAGGTAAGCCTATATGGTTATTTTTATAGTTAAATTATCTTGCCTATATTATATATTTTTCTGAACTAGTTTCCAATGGGACAAATGAGGGAACGACGTTCACCGCCTCACCGGCCTCATCAGTTCAGATGTACCGCCGCATTACAAACCGTACAAATATTCTCGCCTCATTTGAAGTGGTACATTGTACTCTTACCAACTCATTTTAAATTCATGTACTACTAAACACTAGGCTCAAGCACCTATGACCATCATGACCATCATAATAACTCTCAAACTCAAGTTTTCTAGCAGTAGTTCGTCAAAATAAAAAATAGCTTTGATTAAAAAACGTTATTTGTCAATAATCAGTTTTTGAAATATTCCTGCAATAAATCTTATTATTTCTTATAGATAAAGTAAAATTTTAAAATGAAGGTAGTAATAACTATTTCCTGTTTCTACTAATAAAAGTTATGTTACACACTGATATCATAATTAATTTCAACATTTTTGCCAAACCTAATTAATACGGTATTTACACGCTCACACTTACGTATTCAAATAACGTATCTACCGAAGTGTACTAAATACACCGAAAAAGAAATACTACTTCAAAATATATGTATAGGTATGTAGGCATAGGCAGGACTTTATGTGTGACCACGTGGGATCACGCAGTGCCCTTAAAGAAAGTTTCTTAAATATCTAAAAATTGTCAGAAAAACTTTAAAATTAAAGAATTTGAAAATAATGAAAAAAAGATGGTAAACTTAACAAAAAAAAATTTTTTAATAGGTCAAAATTATCCATATACAAAATCTAATAAATCTTTCCTGAACTGTTACCGCGACGCCTCGTACAAAATGTGCGATGCTCTTGAGGAGCTAAGTGAGCTGATTTTTGATTTACAAAATCGTGGTATAAGCCTAAAGAGTGCTAATCAGAGAATTGAAAATGGTTCAAAAGGCTTTAGAAGCGGTGAATAGACTGTCATTAATACGCTGTTATTAGCTTCATACGTAAGTTAGTATGTAACGGAATCTTTCAAGTATTTGATCGACTTCCCGGTTTCCGATTGAGCTGAAATTTTGCACGTATGTGTATATCGTGTGACAATGCAATAATATGGTACCATGAAGCTGATCTGATGATGGAGTCGGAAGGTGGCCATAGGAAGTCCTGTACTAGATAGACCCGTCGTGTTTGGGCTCGTTTTACTCGTCTAGCATTCTGCTGCTACATGATATGCAGGATCTCAAAAGCTTGTATTTATGAAACCTTTTTATACAGCTTATTTTTACATAACGTTTCATTTTATCATAAGAGTGTATTTAATTCTTTTTTCAAAGTTTCCACGGAGAAGGGAATTAAATCACTAAATAATCACTAAAAAATGAAAAATAAATAATAGTTTAAAAAAAACTAAAAAATACGCATTTATAGAAAATTCATCAAAAAAATTAAAAATAAATACTAGTATTTAAATAAAACTAAAAAATACGCTTTTATAGAAAATCCAATTAAAAATAGAAAACAAATTTTAATAAATTTGAAATAAAAATAGAGTAAGAAAAAATAATTTTATTGTAAAAAAAGCTGCTTTTCAGGAAATTATCAAAATAACCCTTTTACTCATATCTGTTCATAAAATATTTATAACTACTGATACCATGCACCCCATGCTTTTTTTTACAATAAAATCATTTTTTCTTACACTATTTTTAATTCAAATTTATTAAAATTTATTTTATATGTTTTAGTTGGATTTTCTATAAAAGCGCATTTTTTTTGTTTTTTTAAAACTATTATTTATTTTTTGTAGTGGAGCTACAAACAAAAAATTATAGACTTACAACTTTCGAGAATTAGCGTGCCCTCAAAAAGAAATGACAAAAAAGGCCTGGGCATAGGCATCTAAAGATCAGAAGCGCCGTACCCAAAGCTAGGCGGATATTCACCTGAAAATAGTAACAAATAATTAAGAATGAGAAGCATCGCTTACGCCCCCCAGTTCGACAAACGAGTTAATTAAATGTATGGTAGTCACGTACGTTCACATATTAGCCATATATCAGACGTTATTTGCTTGATTAGTGTATCGACGTGACTGGAATCCCATTAGGAATTCATTAATCGAATGTTTTGTTTGTAATCTACTGCAATGTAAGTCTTAAGGTGACTTTGGTACTGGCAGACAAACAAAATTTCTATCAACATTTAAGAATATGGTCAGGAAATACTATCTGCAATATGTAATTTAATAAATTTAAATTATAAGTTTCAACATTATTAAGGTCCTGTTGTCAAAAACTTATAGATTTCGCCAAGGCTACACTGTTAATTTCACTTTAACAATAAACAACGAGTATATATGCGTGTATGTGGCAAATAGTAGTGTGTGTAGTGGTTTTTTATTGAGTTAATGTTATTTTCATAATTTAAATAAATATTAGTATTCTGCACTCCTCTATATAAACCATAAACATGCGAAATTTCATCCTCCTCCGTCCGCGCGGTTTTGTAAAAAAGGAGTTCAAAGTTTTTGCTTCGCTTATTAATACAATGATATTGCTTAGGTATAATTAATATGTTTCAATAGTTGCATTTTATTACTATATCTTATATAGTATAGTTATATTTATTATAATTATAATAAACCGTAAACCCCCAGGGGGGCTTTTTGGTGAATGAAACCTTAGGTGAGTAGCGACACCTGAGACGACTTGACTCCGGGGGTCAAGTCAAGGCTCTCGCCACCGTGCTTGCCTTCGCTAGCCGACACGAAGTGGAGATCGCTAGAGCTAAGACTCAAGCTCCAGGTTTGGAAGTGATAAATCGTATAACGTCAGGAGGAGCTTCTGTAAACCTGCAGCCCACCTCTCTACATCCCTACATCACACCCATGTTGCCCCTGTCTTGGCATGAGTGGCGAATCACCGTCAGCCAATTTTTTAATAATCCCCGAACATTGCGACGGGCAGACGCTATGGTCCCCAATCTGTAACTCCATTTGCAGATTATTCCAATAGCCCGGTATCTATTGTTCTAATTCCCTACAATAGTACTGCACTGACCGGGGCTTGTCCTTGGGCACATTTATATATGGTATAGATAGGGATAATCACAGGTCAGTGTCACGGCATATTTCCATTAAATTTGTCAAGGGGCCTCTACGTGTTGGCCTTCCTATGGTCCTACGCAAGCCCTCCAAAAGTGCCGGCCATTTTAATGGTCTATGGTCTGCAGAGACATAGATATATCAAACACATACATTGTATATCACGAAGCTAAGCAGTGAAGTTGTCCAGCAAAGGCTTAGCGTTTGTTTTCTATATTATCTTCAAATATTTTATTAATACATTTGCTCTGCCTAAAGTAGGTAATTACATTTCGATTGTGAAACACTTCGTAGCGATAAGCTGGCATTGTTACGGCCGGCCATTGTGACTTCCATTATTTTGTTTAATGAACGTACCTGTTTTGCTATAACATTAATTGTTATTAGTGTTATATCAGGAAATTGTTGCGACATAGATAAGGAAATGTTGGAAAACACATTTTTAAGGCTCAGGCCAATAAAACTATATTGACGGAATTCACATGACCAAAAGCGTCAAATCAAGTGATGCATTTGTATAGTTACCAGCACATAAGATGGCAACGATTGTCGTAGTGGGGGAAGTTCGCGCATGTAAAAATGTATGAAATTGTATGTGCGCGAACCACTACCCAAAACCTTGCCAAGTTACGTGCCGGCGATTGTAGCAGCGATTGGTAGAGGTTGAATAATACTTCAGATGTCAAACGGTAACCTTAAGTGCAAATATTAACAAGCCGTACAGCTAGTATAATGTGTAGCACAGTGTGCGAGCGGGACGGATGATGTGTGAATGAGGTAGAGCAACTATTAATATATGCGCTCCCGCGTTGCGCAGGTTGCGCTAGTCAGTTGTTCGTTGTCCGCTGCTGTAAGTAGACGTACGCAGCTCCCATACATGTTTTTAAAACATTTGTGTAAACCTATGGAAAGAAAGAAAAGCGTATTTGTCAAAGGCGACACACATAATATATAAGGTTAATGAAGCATCATAACATTTTTAGAGTTAATACCGCAATAAAATTGGACAAATGATGCTTACACTCAGTATAATGCTTTGCCGAAAGTCAATTCGACTCAGCACTGAGTTTCAACGCCCATCTCTTTCTTAGTCTATACACATTATACGACGAGATATTCACCTCCATTTCCTTGAGCTCCCACGCTCAACATTTATTCCGCGTACAACAATGATCTGTAGAGAACTTCCCGCGCGGTTTTCCCTTTGCGCTATGACATGGGGTTCTTTAAGAAGGGTGTTATAAAATTTCTTAGAAGTCGGCAACGCGTTGGCGACACCCGTGGTGTTGCAAACGTTCATATGCGTTCATGAGTCTGCCTGTTTGCCTGCTGCAGGCAATGCAATAAAACGTGTATGTAGTAAGTGGTTTGTCTGTGTGGTTAAGAGTAATGTATCTCTTGGAAAAAAGCTATAGAACTATATCTATGAAAATATTAATAGGTGCTCTGAAACGAAATACTGCGTGGCTAACAAGTCGCTTCGTTAGATTAATTAGTAAGACATGATTTCCAAATGTTCCAAAGAAACAACATATATCTTTTACACACTCATACTGAAAACAAGATTAAACCTTGGAGATGTAAGGTCAATTAATATGTCAATATTATTGTTTTAAAAAGTGTTTAAGGAACGTGCCTTAAAAAGGATGACTATGGCAAAACACCGTGACTCGGCAAACAGCGGTTTGTAGTCGGACAGGCTGCGCGACGATCTGGGTCTGTTTGCCTTTTCAAGTGCTGTTCTTAAGAGTAGCATCGTTTAAATCTACACTATTATAAATCTGTACAGGCAGGAGGGTCAGTTTGTATAATTAATAATAAAAAGAAAATTTCAAAGAGGGCTAATTTGGAGCCCTATATTCCGAAAATACATTTTTTAGAATTTTTGTTACTCGTAAATCATTACGTATTTAAATGAAACTTGAGGCAGAGCCAGCTTGTGTTCCAAATTCAAATTAAACAGCAAAATTCTTTTTTCAAATTTGCCTTTTTATAATAGCGAATTTCTTTTTTCAATTTTTTCAAATTCGCCTCCTGTTTGAACCATAGAGACGGGTTCTAATATTTTTATTCTTGCGACTATAAAGGGTCCCATACACGAGTCTGCGTTGCAGGCCTGCAGTGGTAGGGGCTTACAGGACGTAATGCAGGCTGCAACAAAATTCACTCTCCTGCATTACGCGGCGGAGTGCAATGCAGCACCGTGAATGGACTTAAAATAAAAATAATATAGTATGTTTCTTAAAATTTGGTCGATGCGATTCCCTGACGATGGAAGTAAACTTTTAAGAAACTTTAAATGGAGTACTGCTTACTTTTACAAATTAATTAAAGTCACCATTAAGCAAAATATCTTACATACAATATTCACAGGACATTTCAGGAAAGAAGTAGTATGGATGTTTGTTGTGGTTCGAAAACATCTTAATTTCGCTTACGTTTGGCAAACTGTACTTAATACTAAGTGTAATCAAACGAATTTCGAGCCTACCCTCAATTACAATAAGAAGTTATGTTTTATAGTTATTACAGAATACATTAAATATTTACGCCCTATTCAGTTTATGCCCCTCCAAACAATATCCCGGCATATGAAACCGAGCGATTTAAAGTCGTCAAAGTTCGCGATTAACCGAGCGTTTGTTTACGGCCTAAACGTAGTACAATGATGCATTATTAAAACGTGCGTACGCTTGTAGCAACAATGAAAGTTATTAGGTACTATTGTTGGGAGTTATTTTATGCACGCTCGTGTTTTAATAAGGCCGGTTATACACCAGCGATAAGTTGCATGTTATTATTGTGATTTTTAAATCGGATAATGCAAGTAAAGGAGACCAATACGCTTCATACATTATTTGGCCCAGATTGTAACAAGATAAGAATGATCATGATGTTGTTGTTGTTGTTTTTGTTGTTGATGATGATGATGCTGATGATTATGATAATGATGAATGATAGCATTTCTTTTTACAATGTTGTAATTTTTACAATTGAAGTGATTATAGTTATTTTGACTGAATTAATCGTGTGGTGTAAGTGTTATTAATGAGGATTCGCCCGCGACTTGGTTCACATTCGACGGAATAAGCTAATTTATATACGTGTCCTAGTCACTCCCGGGAAAAACCCCACAGGATTCCCGGGATATAAATCATCACAGATTTTTGCGACCGGGAATTTGCAGTAATTTTTACGTAAATCCCGAACAAACACAAACAAATCTAAAAACAAGATTACATTTTTACAATTTTATAAAATTATAGATTTATTCAAATTAATTGACATAAATAGATTATAGTAGTAATTATTAGTTGTTTTCTTGTGAACACCTATTTTTAAGATTTTTACGTGGTAGAGCCATGCTGCAATCATCGTCATGACTACAGCCCGCTGGGCCGGCTCGATCGGTGTGATACCACGCTCTCACAAGATATCGGCGTGAAACGGTTGTCTAACCGTGTTTCGTACGATGAGTGAGAGTTCCGATGGCCCACTCTCCCCTCCCACCTATCCCATCCCTTATCCTTCCCTTGAATGTTGTTGGCTTCGAAAACTGCTGGTCCATACGCGTTTATAAGTCGGTTCTGAATTGTGGGGCGTGTCACGTTGGTGTGGGGGCCAGGGAGACCCGATGAAACGGTGCACCGCTGGCCGCCCGTTGGTTGTAGAGGCCCGAACCCTTGTTATCCTGGCTTGGGAGGCTGTCCTTCCGCTGGCGAAAAATGCCCAACAGTTAGTCGCCGTGCCGGGTTGGGGGCCCGGAGTGGAACCCGGCGATTAATTTAGGGTTGGATCGGGGGCCCTTCCGTCCCCCTCGCCAGCGATACACATTACCCGACGACTTAGGATCTACTGGGAACCGTAGCTTTGCCCATGGGGTTTTCGAGCCAACAATATTCACTCTGTTTATTATCCCTTAAAATATAACAACTATGGCTATTAAAAAGAAAAAGAGGAACGTTTCTACAGCGGCCACCCCTTCCACATTTTGCGTGGACTTTTGTAACATTCGGGGACTTCATTCCAACTTAAATGCCGTCCACCACCACCTCGAGACGGTAAAGCCGGCCCTCCTCTTCCTGACGGAAACTCAGATATCGCCACCTGATGACACATCCTATCTTGAATATCCCGGCTACAGTCTGGAACACGCATTCGCGTCCAAAGCCGGGGTATGTATGTACGTCAGAAGCGATATCTTTTGTCGCCGATTAGGTAGCCTTGAAGACAGGGACCTGTCAATTCTCTGGGCACGTGTAGATTGCGGTGGTCACACGTGTTTCTATGCGTGCCTTTACAGGTCTCATAGTGGTGACTCTGAAGCCGAGAGATTATTCGGACACGTCCAAGAAACCACAGATAGCCTTCTACAGCAACATCCCTCCGCAGAGGTTGTAGTCCTTGGCGATTTTAATGCCCACCACAAGGAGTGGCTGGGGTCGCGTACGACCGACCACGCGGGGAAATGTGCCGCAAACCTTGCCCTAGCTTATGGTCTCACCCAGATGGTATCAAATCCTACCAGGATACCAGATATTGAGACCCATACACCTTCTCTGCTGGATCTCTTGCTGACTACCCACCCGGAGGGTTACCAGGTGTCCGTCGAAGCCCCCTTGGGATCCTCCGATCACTGCCTGGTACGCTCTGTGGTCCCTGTAGTGGAAAACGGCCGTCCCCGTCCCTCTGGGACACGCCATGTATGGCACTACAAGTCGGCGGATTGGGACGGCTTGCGAGAATTTTTCGCTTCTTTCCCATGGCTGCAAATCTGCTTCTCATCAGATGATCCCACCATTTGCGCAGATGCCATAGCGGACACAATTCTGTCGGGAATGCACTGTTTCATACCCAACAGTGTTGTCCGTACAGGTGGCCGTTCGCGACCTTGGTTTGATGCATCTTGCGCTGAAGCTTTGAAGCGCAAGCAATATACTTATCGAGCCTGGGTTGCAGCGCGTAATGGTGAGGATCCAGCTACACCTGATTTAAAGAAGCAGTTTAATACTGCGGTCAGATCCAGCAAGAAGTGTATAGCCGAGGCTAAGATGCGGCACATTCAGAAGATCGGCGACAAATTGATCAGCGTCCCTTCTGGGAGTCGCGCTTTTTGGTCTCTCGCCAAGGCTGTAGAAGGCAATTTCTGTAGGTCTTCCCTACCACCTCTACACGGATCAGATGGCTCACTGGCTACTTCCGCAAAAGAGAAGGCTGATCTCTTGTGTACTCTTTTCGCGTCGAACTCTACTCTTGACGACGGGGGAACGGCACCACCGAGCATTCCGCGGTGCACGGACAAAATGCCTGAAGTGCGCTTCACGCAACGTGCGGTGCGTCGGGCGTTGCAATCCCTCGACGTCAAGAAGTCCAGTGGACCTGATGGTATACCCGCGATCGTGCTTAAGACGTGTGCTCCCGAGTTAGTTTCAGTATTGACGCGCCTATTCTCGCTTTCCTATTCTGCGGGTGTAGTTCCAGCTTCGTGGAAGGTAGCTTATGTCCACCCTATTCCCAAGAAGGGAGACCGCACAGACCCGTCCAATTTCAGGCCTATTGCAATAACCTCCTTACTCTCCAAGGTGATGGAGCGCATTATAAACACGCGTCTTCTCGGGTACCTAGAGGAGAACCAGCTTCTAAATGGCCGCCAATACGGATTTCGTTATGGACGGAGTGCTGGGGATCTTCTAGTGTACTTGACTCACCGATGGGCAGCCGCCATTGAGAGTAAGGGGGAAGCATTGGCGGTTAGCCTGGATATTGCAAAAGCCTTCGATCGGGTCTGGCATAGGGCACTTCTTTCGAAACTTCCCAGCTACGGACTCCCCGAGGGGTTGTGCGCATGGGTAGCCAGCTTTTTATATGGGCGGAGCATCAAGGTCTTAATTGACGGTGTATGCTCGGAGACGAAGCCTATTAATGCTGGCGTACCCCAAGGCTCAGTGTTGTCGCCCACGCTGTTCATTCTGCATATCAATGACATGTTGCAGACCAGCAACCTCCTTCATTGTTATGCAGATGACAGCACGGGCGATGCCTTCTACACTGGCCGCGTAAACATTCCCCATGCAGAAGTTGAGGAAAGTAGAATCCGGCTTGTGTCTGAAATCGAGACCTCCCTGGAAGAGGTCTCGGAATGGGGTAGACGAAATCTCGTCCTTTTCAACCCTAAAAAGACACAAGTCTGCGCGTTCACCGCTAAAAAAGCCCCATTTTTGTTAGCGCCACAGTTCCAGGGCACTCCCCTCAAGATCTCGAACTCAATCGGGATCCTAGGCGTCGACATTTCGAGCGAGGTGCAATTTCGGGGTCATTTGGAGAGCAAAGCGAAAATCGCTTCTAAAAAGCTTGGGGTGCTCAACAGGGCTAAGCGGTACTTCACACCGGGACATAGGCTTCTATTATATAAGGCCCAAGTCCGTCCCCATGTGGAGTACTGCTCCCATCTCTGGGTTGGGGCACCTCAGTACCAGCTGCTCCCACTTGACTCCTTGCAGCGCCGAGCGGTCCGGATTGTCGACGATCCCGAACTTACAGGCGGCTTAGAACCTTTAAGTCTCAGAAGAGACGTAGGCGCTCTCAGCGCGTTCTACCGTCTGTATAATGGGGAGTGTTCTGAGGAGCTGTTTGGTTTGGTACCTACATCGCCATTTTACCACCGCACTGCTCGCCGGCGACTGGGAGTTCATCCACACTTCCTTGACACCTGGAAGTTATCCACTGTACGTGGCGCTCGCTCTTTTATGCCATATGTGAGCAAGCTGTGGAATGAGCTCCCTCCTGCGGTTTTCCCAGAGCGCTACAATTTGGGGCTCTTCAAAAAGGGCGTAAACAGATTTTTAAAGTCTCAACGAGGTAGGCAACGCATCGGCTCCCTTAGTGTTGCAGATGTCCATGGGCGACGGTAGCCACTTGCCATCAAGTGGACTCGTCTGCCAGTTTGCCTATACGCAAACATAAAAAAAAAAAAAAAAAAAAAAAAAAAAAGATTACTCATCTTGCAGTTAGAAGAATTTAAGGATGTTACTGAGTTAAAGCATCTGTTAAGCAACTTTTCCGATAGTTTTCGCTTAAATAGTATAATTCTGATTTCTTTAAGATGTGAGGACGAGCAGCTTCGTCCCTGGTGTTTGAATCGTTTGTCGGTGTTAAAATGAGGTCGTGTAACTTGGCACTGGCACCTCAGATATCAAGTTATATTTTTTTTGATACCACTCTGTCTCATGTATTCTTTTGCCTTGCATGTCTGTCGTCAATCGTGTATCATTAAACTTTTTTAATGCCTTTATATATTTCATAGCGCTCATTATTTAAAATTCACACAGCCGATCCCGAATTGCTACAGTAGGTGACGGTAACCACTATCCATGAAATGGGATCTTCTGCCTGTTTGCCAGCTTCGCTCGAAAAGCGAATATGGTTGCGAAACTAAAAAATCTTCTCAGCGCGTTCATGTCGTAATTTTTTTTTTTTTTTTTTGAGGCGAGGGAAAATGACTAACCGATTTACGCACTCTCTGGGCCGTCACTAGGAAACGGCACGAATCCACGGGGGGCGGTAACGCTAGCAATTGTATGCTTTATTTGCGCTCCGTCCGCTATGGACTACACAGAGGAGTGTGGAGACTCCGAGCGATGCCGCACGGGCGAGCAACCTCAATACCCACTAAAAACCCCCTCCTCCCTTCGCGGCCCTGCGCTTTTGTGTGTTGGAAAGACTGAGATATAGAACATAGTTACGCAACAGTCGATCCAGCGCAATAAAGTGCTTGAAGTGTGCCCTGGGAGAACACACTCCACTACGGAACGGGGGTAGTTGTTAAATCCCTTGCATTACCTAGTAGCTAAGGGCCCCCATCGTTCCGGATCCTAACTCAGGGAGGGAAGTAATGCGCGTACCTGCCTCTCCGGGTGCCGGCTGAAGGCCGGCGACCTCGAGAAGAGACCGTAGTACGCGCCGAAGGACTTCGCTCCCTATCCCTTTCTGCGGCCTCTTTCAGAGACATTACTGCCTCACAAAAAGAAACCGCAGCATCCCAGCGGTCGTCGCTCTGCAACATGGCCGTTACCAAGTCGCCGAGCGATCCGACGGCTTCTACTTTTGTCTCGAGCTCGAAACGCTGCGGCGCCCAGGCAGCGCACTCGACAAGCGTATGAAACGCCGTATCGGGTGCGCCACACTGTCGGCAATCCGGAGAAGGCAAGCAGCCCACAATGCGAAACAGATACTGATCGAAACAACCGTGTCCGGTCAGTATCTTCGTCGTCCTGAAGGTGAGGGTACCGCTAGTGCGGTTGATCCATTCCTCCAGTTGTGGCCTGATTGCGTCCACCGTAAAGCCGCCGGCCGCAGGGTGTTCGAGGTCACGAGACCAGTCGACGAGGCAGCAAGCGGTTTCCCGCTTCCTGACCGTCTCTATCTCGACTTGACAGAAGCGTTCATGTCGTACTTACACCGCGATTAATCTACCTTGAATGGGTAGCTTTATACGATCGGGCGTAGACCACATCGCGATCGAGCGTTCACCTAAGAAATGCGCTACTCTACCCCATGTTTCCGCGCGGTAAATTCTGGAAAGTATTGCCATGTCTTAGTTTGAAATTCGAATAGTTTTTTTACCTCGAAGGGCTATCTAAAGGTAATTATTCGCCTACTCGCTTGTGTTTTACCACATTTTTGAAATATATATTTTATAATTGCGAAGTATAGCAGACAGACTGACGGCCTATCTGATGAAAAGCGGGTGTACCGTTGCCTATGGACATTCGGAACACCAAAGTTTCTAGGAATGCATTGCCATCCTCGAAGTGGACTGGAACCCGGAAATTGACGCCGAAATTCGTCTGTTCATTCGTGTAGGAAAGGTGAAAGAATATAATTTCCTGCGGCCAGGCAGCCTATCCTAAGAGGGGACAAAATAAACCACGGCCCGGTGGTAGGGTATTTTAGTCTAGAGCATGCCGCCATAACAACCTTAAGATGTGTTCCGGCATTAATGGCCAGGTTCCAGTCTCCCTTTATAGAGCAGCAGCGCATTTGTAGCATCAAAGTTGCAAATATTTATAGGCGATGGTAACTTCCATGGGGTGGGCCGTTTGCCTGTCTGCTGAACTTGTGCATTAAAAAAACGCAACTCAATGTTATTTTGGGGGTATATATGACAGGTCACCCAGCGCAAGAACTAATATCCTTTCTACGTTTGCTGGTAGGCAAACTGGCAAACGGAACATTTGGTGGTAAGTGGTTACTACTGCTCATGAAATGCGACACCAGGGGAGCTGCTGTGTTGTCTACCTCACAGTACGAAACACGGATCAATATTTCACGCCGGTATTCTGTGAGAGCGTGTTATTCCACCGATCGAGCCTACCCAGACAAACTGTAATCAAATTAATGAATCCACCATGGTTCCACCATGTGCAAGTGAACAAGTACAAGTTCTTCGTACTAGCACGGAGAGATAAGAAACATATAGATTGAAAAGCTAAATAATACGAAAGCCGAGTAAAGAATAGAGTAGTGTAAGTAAATCTAATATATAAAATTCTCGTGTCACAGTTTTCGTTGCCATACTCCTCCGAAACGGCTTGACCGATTTTGATGAAATTTTTTGTGCTTATCCGGTATTTATGAGAATCGGCCAACATCTGTTTTTCATCCCCCTAAATGTTAGGGGTAGTCCACCCCTAATTTTTTTTATTTATTTTTTAGACAAAATTTTTAATTTCTATTTTTTTATGATACAACATACAAAAATACATACAACCCTAAATTATTAACTCTCTGCGACAAACCCCTATTTTTACCGGGCAGGACGACGTCTGCCGGGACAGCTTGTAATACCTATAAACTTCATTTCAGACCGGGGTCCGTGCTTAGTTAGTGCGTTAGTTACAATTATCTTAGAAATTAATGTTATATTTAACACAAATTCTTAAACCCATACCCACTTATTTTAAACCGATTACTACCCCCATCCAATGTTCTTGGAAGAGGCAGTCAAATATAACCGCTACAGCCATCAGAAGGCTGTTGGTGCTGCCGTGCAAGCGTTGCATCAGCGAAGCGGATTTCTTGCAGATAATTTACCTTAAAGCCGTCTGTGCGGGTCTCTGCAAAATATGTATTGTATGTATGAAAACCCCAAAAACAAAAATACCTGACCAACCCGAAATGGAGAGATAATAAAAAAATGCCGAGTTATGTCTGCAGTGAATTAAATAAAACCTGGCAACTCTATCTAAGGCAAGGATCCCGGTACATTCACGGGTTGTTTAATTTAATAGGCATGTTTGTTGACATTTCGTGTTGGGATTTGGAATTGTGGAAGGGCGATTTTGTGTTATTTCCTTTTCGTAACACGAGGTGTACTGCTTATTGTGTAGGTACTTTAATAAGAAAAGGGCTTGGTTTTGTTTATAGTTTTGTAATAACACATACATGATTACTAACAACATCAAATAACTGTCAAAGTTTTATAAAATGTTTTATCCGTGCAGGGGTGGAGAAGGAATATAATTTCCTACAGCCGGACCGCCTATCTTACGAGGTTACAAAACAACCTACAGCCGGGTGGTAGGCCCGCCTGGATAACCACCACCCCTGGTTTAGACAATGTGTGTTCCTGCATTAATGGGCAGGTTCTAGTCCCCATTAGAGGGAGCGGCAGCACATTGGTAGTACCTTTGCTGTTGCAGATGTCCACAGGCGATGGCAACCGCTTTTCATCAGGTAAACAATACGAATAAGACTGTAATTATTTGAAACGCTATAAACAATATCTACACGCTTAGCCGCTAACACTAACATTATCTCCTAAATGGAACAGGGACATGAGGAATATAAATCTTTGCACACGCAATTATATATATACCCACACACATACATATTTATATATACATATGTGGCGCCTTTACTCGCCACTATATCTTTTATTTAGTATGGCAGCACTAGAGACAAAGAATTCATTATCTATGATCTATGTTTTCGATGTATGGAGGGTAGAGGCAAGGAGAACCATCTCAGTATATTAAAAAGTGTCCACTGAAGGGCAGCAAATTAAGATGGCGCCATAATAGCAAGTGGAAAGTATTTAAAAATAGCGCCTCGAATTTTAATTTTCAGATAATCGGTTTCAAAAATTCAATTGGTCATAAATTTATATACATACGAGAAAGTCTCAATACTTTTCCAAATTATATTTATTTAAATTTATCAACCCAACACACTTCACTTCGTTTTTAACTGCTAAATTCATATAATTTCCTTTTCCTACACTAGCGCTATTTTGACGAGTTTTCGAACCATACTTTGCTGTTTACAGGTGGACACTTTTTCAACTGATCCCCCATACTAGATGGTCCTCCTTTCCTCTACCCTCCATATTTCGATGTTAGAGATCTTCCATGTTATGTTACGCGCCTCACGGGGCAAATATAGATGTATCTTTATCTACATGCTGGTGTATCATCGTCTCCAGTGGTGACCCTGACGGTGTAGCGCCTTTACTCGGCACTCACATAAACATATATAGAATAAAATAAAACCTAACGATTGTAAAGTTTAATAGTGGCCTCAATGCCATTTATGCGTTGATTTTGTAAATGACGTGTGTACATAGAAAAGCCAGGTGATTAAGTAGAAAAACATAAGGTCAACTATCAATTTAGCCGGTGATTTCAAAACAATCTGCCAATCTAAAATATTATACAGGACTCCTTTAATCTAACATCTTAGCAAAATATGAGTGAGCTATAAACAAGCGCACTTACCATTTACTTATCCCGAAAATAGAATCCGCTCTCCCACGGGAAATCATCGTAAGTGAGGTGTCGACGCGCCATTTCGCTTGTTTTATTGCGAACCGACTTCGCGGTTCCTGTTTATTACCTCCTTATATTTCTTACTGGGGAATTTGTTTAGGGGTGTTTTTAGATATTAATAATATAACCCCATAAATATCCCACTGCTGGGTTGGAACCTCCCCATTTTAGAGAAATAATACGCAACTTTTCTATCTATGGCTTTCTTTCTTTGATGCCCTGATTTTGACAATGTATGAAGAGACATGTAGAATAAAAATATATAAATCTAATAATTTGGCCAATAATTTATACACGTTATTTGCAATTTCTATATCCACTAATATTAATCTCTTAGCCTGTTTTTAAAGTATATGGCTTAAATTCAAATGACATTAATTTTTCAAATGTCATAGTTGATTGAAGGCGAGTACGTTTTGTGTAAACCTGAATAATATATAAATATAATACATACAAAGTATATATAACTTTCTTTAAATTTTTCTATTTACTAATGACTAGGCGCTTGAAAATTATATATAATTACATATACTCCATATCGATATTTGTCTACATTATAATTATGTAACAAAATGGAAGTCTTTCTTGCCGTCTTTAATTTACTATCCTACTCTATTTTTTTTAATCTTCCTTACTTGCTGCATCAGGCGCTACCAAAATTGGCTGCTTGATGACGGACAGTTTTTGATAATAGTAAAAAATACATGACAATTGTCACAAACGTCAACGCAAAGTTAAGACTGAGCTGTTGCGCTATCGAGTTCCGTAAGATTTATAAACTTTTTAGTGGTTCGTGTATACACAAGTCGGTTGTTGAGCAGTTGGGGTAATTATACCCAATATATTTCATTCGAAGTAGGTGTAAAATTTTGCCTCAGGGATGCAAAATTTCGAACACAACACTGATATATGTACATCTAACAATGAACATGGCCTGAAAGACAATCAACAAGGCCTGAAAGTCCTATTTCTTCTAGCATAATAAATTAATTAAATTGAGGAGAAAATTCCAAAACCCCGAACTCCCTGGAGACCCGGTTGTCATTTTGATTATAGTAGTATTCTTCCTCGATTATAATTATGAGTATAAAGTCTGGTTTATTTTTGAGTGATACGCAGCAAACATGTCACAAAATAAAACAATCAATTCCGTATATTATTGTAATTTTATTTTTAAATAAATATAACCGATAACATTTAGTAAATCACAGGAGCGGGGCATTATAAAAACACAATTACAGAGTTCATTTGCATTTCAAACAGAACTCATCGGGCTATAGACAACGAGACAGAAGATAAAACAATCTTGTCTATGACCCGTATAACCTTACAATTGACATTCCTTATATTAATAAATAATTAAATCTAGGCGTATCGAAAAAGGTTTCGTTTTGTCTATGGCAAGATGGCGCACTTTGATTTCTTAATCTATGTTTCTTTTGTCACGGTATGTGCTTTAAGTTTGGTGTTTTGATCGAGATGAATTATTAGTACCATACCAATTTAGAAATACAACAGGAATTGTGTCTACTAATAAACGTTTATATGTTATAATCTGTCGATTGCAACTTGCAAGTCAATAAATTTTGTAAACAATATTGCCGAGGAAAATATATTTAAACCGTTTAATACAAGCTTCACATAAAATTGACTCATAAATGCCTCTAATTTATCATTATCCGGATAAAGTTTAATGGTCTTTCAGGATCAACCATAGACTGCTGCATAGCGTCAGACAAGATGAAAAATCAAGTCTTTGATTTAATTTTCTTTGAGAAAAGGCCAAATATTACAAGATTTTATTTCCGAAAAAATATTTATGTATTCTTTCATTAATTTGTCAGGAACTTATATTTTCTTCACTTCTGAAAATCAATTATAAACTTATAACGACAAAGCAAAATCTTTTTAGATATTAAATTAAAATAGAAATTATGGTAGATACATCTTATAACAGTCGATTTGAAAATAATTAATGGTTATTCTTTTTTTTAATAACTAATTAATAATTATATAATTGCAGGAAGAACTGTAGGCCACGAGTAAGTTGTGCGTTGTATAGAAATTAATAATACATAATAATTATCATCGTTAATATTTATTACATGGCAAAAAATCAGTAGAATAATAATTAAATTATGAAGTTTTCTAAAGTTTGGCTGATAATGACTTCACACAAATATTAAAATAGGTAATATATTTTCAGCATTCGACCAATAAATAAACTCAATTTGAACATTACTTGTTATTTTTTTTGTTTTTCATCAATTTTGAGGGACAATGTAATAAAACGAATTCGACATAAATAATGACTTTGCGATATAGTAAGTTGTAATCCAAGAACGCTACAAAATAAATCCTCTTAAATTTCCCAGATTTTATATTTGCAATGCCTTTTATGCTTGGTTATATGAAGTTACATCGTGATCATTTTAATCAGGACAGTTCAAATGGCCACTTTTGCAGAATCATATTACAAACCTTCCAGGTGTTTCGCTGAGAGGTTATATACTACGGAAGCGGATTTCAGAAGCAAACATACAAATCTTCCGCTTCTGAAAGCAGCTTCTGCATCCAACTACGACATTGTTTTACGATATAAAATAATTTGTAATTTGTTTTTTCATGTTACTTAGAAGCTTAACATGATTATCCAAAATTATACTGATTTTAATGTCACAGTTTCCTATGCAAATCAAAGATAATAAACACCGTTTTTTCCAAATATTATGTTTTGCAAACCGACGAAGCTGTGTTCTTGTAATGTCCAAAAAAATGATTTTAACGATTTGTGTACCCAATTGTATGTTTTTATGTCATAACTATACGATATAGAAATACCATTTGGAAGTGCTTTTCAATGGCAGATAAACCAAATTAATTAATTATAATTATTAATTCAATAAATAGTAGCCATAGTAATTTGGTGCTTACATCAAATAATAATTATTAAAGTAATATTCACATTTACCAGTTAAAATACAAACCGACTATAACTACAATATATCTTTCTTGAAATTAATATTTGTACGCCACTTTATTAATAGATTCTTTTTTGGAAAAAGAGTACAAAATTAATTTCAAAAAGTTAATTATGAAATCTAAAGATATGCAATAACTAGAACAGGTTAATATAATCTACAACTAAATACACTTTTTACAATTCATAGAACGATCAAGCGGAACTTCTAAGTCGTTTTATAAATAGTTATTTTTATCTATATTATAGTATATATATCTTTTCAAAAAGTACATATATACGATGTTTTGTAAAAAAACAATTGTCATACAAAAATGTAGAATAATGAATAAAGGAGAATGAAATAAATTAATTTAAATAATTGTGATATGGATTTAAAAAAATTAAAAAATAAACTTTTTAGTTTGCCATAAGAATATGTCTGTGCTTTCATTACTTTATCAGTAACTTAATCAGATAGTGTAAATGACACATTTGTGGTTTTGATTTCCAAAATCAATAGATGAGTTTTCCTAGTAGAATAGTTATTTTTGAAAATTATAATGATATAGTGAAATTAATATCAGTCTTGCCTCCTTTTACATTTATTTTCATTACCATGTTTCGGATTTAGCCATAAAGACACACTTGAAAAATCGTTTTTGTATATTTATCTAAACTTTGTAAATCTGCCATAATTTAGTAGGCGTTGTATGAAAATAATAGCGAAGAGAGCTCCACAGACAATAAACGCAATAAGCTCAAAAGCCGTATCATTTTAAAATATATAAAGTCATAACTGTCAGGTACGCCGTTGTTCGTGAGCATAATTTTAAAGAGAGTTTACACTAGGAGCAATCGCAAAATATTAGTAACTATACATTACAAAAGGTACCGACGCCAGCCCTACAGGTGCATTGCCTGCGGCAAAAGTAATCTACCCTGTCTAGTATATTAAATTTTATTCATAATGAAAACCCACATATTATTATATATTATACGGATTTTTCTAATACATCCTAAGGTTGTCTAGAAGAAATTCCTTTTAGTGGTAAGACTACCTATTGTCTTCTGTACTTCTTCTTGAACTGTATCTTAATATTGTGCAATAGAGTATACTCTATACTATGCTATTGTAAATGTGACCAAGTATTTGTATATATTCGACGTAAAACATACTTGTTATTTAACTCCACACGAGGTAATTTTGTTTATCTCCAGTCTTTATAGTACGTATATATGTACTTTGAAGATGCTAGAATCTAGGTGTATATTTTGATATTTAATTTTTAAATAATATACAATAACCGTTTCTAGATACAGATACATTCTGAAATTCAGTGAAATCTGTTTATATTTTAGATTTTATCAGACTCTTCAGATGATCAGAGGACTGGTGATAACATCGGACAACGAATCAGTAGATCCAGTGAGAAAACGTAACCAGCCAGTAGCAGGGCGCACCTTGCCCATAGAAGACGGGACCTAGGCTTAGTTTTGAACTATAGTTAATGTTGAAAGGATCTGAAGCTCTTCCCAGTGTGCAATCTCTTTTATAGGCAGACAAAAGAGGCGCAGGCGCATCGTTCCGTGGCACCGAATCATTGTAATCGATTACAATTGAGTTGTCAGTTTTATTAATGTTATCGGAATGCCCCGCCGGCGCTAAGCATACATATAAATCAACGCTGACGCAACTCGCCTCGGCGATTTACAATAATCCGGACGAAGGACCAATTTTACATTTTTTTGTAAAATCAAAATTGATATCAAAAGAAAGTAAATGACTCAATTTTAAAATGCATATTAATATTGTACATGTTTAAGGTAAGAAAATTACACTCATGTTATGGTTATCATGTAGAGATAGATTTTTCAAGCGTAGGACCAATTTTACAAAAACATGAATTTGTAAAATCGAGATTGGATATCAAAGGTAATTAAATAAATTGTAAAATGAATATAAACATGGTGCATTTCTACTGTAAGCAAATTAGTAGTAGGTTTTTCTGATCTAATTCTTCGTATTGTTATAATTACCTACCACGTAATTATTATGAAGGAAAATATAGCGAAGAAACCTATACATCGAGATCATGGTTCCGTGAAATCCGCCAACCAAGCAAGCGTGTTGGTTATAGTAAAATTTCCTGTAAAATGGGGAGACTTGAGCCCAGCTTTAGAATTTTTAACATTCAATGTAAAAGATGTTTCTTGTTTTAATATACTAGGAATCGAATTCGGACTCTAGGATTTTTCTTCAGGCTTACTTGACTTGCTGCACTACTACACTACAGAAGCCAGAGAAAGTGTTTGGAAGAAACAGTACATAAGTTTCGTATTTTAGAATGGTAGTCAAAATATGCACTTTTTGAAAAGATGTCTACTTACAATTACAACCTTAGCAATGCTAATAATACTGTACATACCTTATATAGGCGACGTGTTTGTTCAATTTAAAAAAATACACAAAAATGCGGCTGCAATTTATAGCCTAAAATCTATAGGCCTCCAATTAGTTGACTTGCAATTCATTCGACAAGTTGAATTACATTATTAAGAAACACAACTAACTTTAAGTAAAACCTTATTCTTATACTCAAAAATGATATTTGCTCAAAACAAAGGTAATACAAATATATGCATATAATCGTGTGAAATTTATTTATTGAGAAAAACAACAAAAACAACCTAATCCTTGCAATGCTATTATTATCTTTTTAATCACAAAATATCAATTAAACATCGGTTAGGCCATAAATATTAATCATTTAGTATTGTTCATATTACAAAAACACTTTCATAAAATAATACAATATGATTCATGAAAAAGGATCAAATTGCAGAGAACTGAATTAATATAAGTACACACTCTGTACAAATACTTTGGCAAGAATGAAATAAGTACCAAAACGAAACATCACATCGAAAAATCGTTTCGTAATGCGACACTTTCAAAAAAAGAACACAATGTTCACAGATTACAAATATTCTTGATTAAATAGTTCCGTTTTTGTTATGAAAAATCGATATTCGATTTAAATAAATTCAACCGATTTTTTTACGATTATCGACCGTCGAATTTAATTGAATAATAATCGAAAACGTAATATAATATATTCGTAGAAATATCTATTTAAAATATTAAATAAACACGTTACCCTTATTTATTAGTGTAAGGTTAATTTACTTATAAAATGAGGTACGTTAAATCATTGTGACTATGGATTGATGTCATGATTTGACCTAAATCTAACTCCTCACACTATCCCTACTTCCATGGCAGAGAGCAGGAAAGTGACGAGAGAGAGTTTAAATATATTGTTTACATACTCGCACTTTTCTTCGCCACTTTCCTGCTTGCTGCCGTAGCAGTGGCTATAAAATGAGACATAAAAGTTCAATATTGGAACTTGTCTTTTTTTTAATAAAGAAACAGATACTCGTTTAAACAAACTGAATTAAGATTGTTTAATCTTAATATTCTGTAATAATACTTATGCCTAAACAAACCCTTTAGATGGTAATCCGTCCAAATTAAAAAAGTATTCTTGAACGCACGAGACGCCCGAGGGCACGTTTCAATTTTACCGATTATCATCACCATGTAGTGATTCGGACTATATATTCTGGTGTGGTATAAGCTTAAGCTCGACTAAGCCCTCACCTGCTGTTAAGTATCTTGAATAATATAGAGCCATCCATCGTGTAAGAACTACAGTCTCCGAGAAAGAGTTCTCAGTGTTCATGTTTAACAACATTTGACAGTAGTGCTTTGGAAGTGAAGAATCATGACTTATCAGTTTTGAAATAAATATCTATATTGTACATACATTGCACATTTTCAGTTCCAATTTCTCGCGTGCTCGCAACGGCACCGGCAGCAATTTTTGTATAATTAGTGGTATGTGATGGTGATGGAAAGTGGTTACCGTCGCCTATAGATATTAGGAATACCAGAATTGCTGCCTTGATGGAAATACTCTAGACCAGGGGTGGTAACCATCCAGTTGGACAAATGCCCTACCACCTGGCTATGGGTTGTTTTGTCGCCTCTTACGATAGGTCGCCTGGCCGCAGGAAATTGTATTCTTTCTCCGTTCCTGCAAGGATACGGCCTTTAAATTTATTTAAATTTTCTGTCTTATATTTGAACACTTCACAGTGGGCCATAATTTTATTTGCACCATATTGTATTATAAAACAGGCGACAAGTTTCCAATATTGCACTTGCAAATATTAACATACGATTTTCATTATAAAATAACAATTACACGTAAAATGCAATTAATGGAACGATACATTTATGATAAGCCTTAATAAAATTATACTATAAGAAATAAATAAATTACAGGATTGTCATTTGATTTTTCACCGCTACGTAATGTTGGCACTTAATAAACCAATTTCGTCTTTTCGTTGTTGAATTTTCTTCAATAAAAGGCAACAGTTATTTCCATGAAACTATTAATTGCCTCTATATAACATGAAAATCTAGAATATCCTATTTGTTGTAATATAATATGTCTCAGTACAGTTTCTAAATTCTAGTCCAATATAGACGCAGACGTAACGTGAAATTTCAATTGATTTCCTTAATAATGTACATATCTAACAAAATCCTAGGAAAGGAAATACGAATTAAAGTCAAAATTCACATCACTACATATTTTGTAATGGTTTTAAGGTCAAAAGTTTTTACAGTTATCTATAGTAATAATATTATAAAGAGGAAAGATTTGTATGTTTGTGACAAATTAACTCAAACACTACCGAACCGATTTCATAATTCTTTCACCATTCGAATGCTACATTATCCCTGAATAATATAGGCTATAAAAATTAGGTATCCGTACTAAAACTTCAATAATTTAACAATCTCAACCAAATACTTGGCGTTGGAATCGTCTCGGCAGGAGTGTAGAGCGCGTATAAACACGATTTCAATAAAAAACTAAACGAGAATTCGGGACGAATCGGAACGCAGTCCGACACACGCCTTCAACGCGGGCACATGACATTCGTGTGCGTATACAAAAATCAATTCTCGCGCTTTTACTCACCTAACTTTCTGAACTATAAATACTATGAAAGTGTGTGATTTTAAGTGTACGACGAAAGTTATCTTTTATTAACCCGTACACCGCTTAACGGATAACTAACTATCATACAACATCTCATCCCTCAATGTATAATGCATACAAAAAACAAAGTTTGCCCAACACTCATATAAACCATGAACAATATGCAGCGCTGTGTATTTTGACGTTATAATTATTTGGCATAAAAACGTTTTATGTATAAAAATGTGATTAATAACGATTGGAGAATGTCATGATTGTTATAATATCATTATTTAAATTTATAATTATTAGTCATATACGTTATACCTAAATCAGACTAGGTTAACGTGTTGTACAGTGAATTTGGAATTTATACACAGTTGATCAACTAAAATTGATGCAATTATGATATTTAAACAAATATATTGAAGAGTGTAAACAGTTTTTTTTATGTTTGCTTATAGGCAAACTGGCAGACGGGTCCACTTGATGGCAAGTGGCTACCGTCGTCCATGGACATCTGCAACACTAAGGGAGCCGATGCGTTGCCTACCTCGTTGAGACTTTAAAAATCTGTTTACGCCCTATGAAGTGGAACGGTTATTCGACCCACCCCTTGACATGGGTGGTTATGAGCGTTGTGTGATCGAAAATGGTGACGACATTAGCGATATTTTCGCCGCGGCCACAACGACCGCGGTCGCCTTGTGGAACGGCTAACGGAGGATTTTGGTAATTGCGTGCTGCTAATGGAATGCGCTGTAAGCCTCCTTCGTCGTCGTGGCCTCCTGGTAGCGTAATGGTTAGCGCATGTGTTTTAAATTAAAAGGGTGCAAGTACATGCTCCCGGTCTGGATTTAATCCACGACTAGGGCAGTTTTCTGGCCTAATGTACATGTTGCTACAATTATCACGTGCTAATAACGGTGAAGGAAAACATCGTGATGGAACCTACATATCTAGATAACCGGTGTGTCAAACCTCCTAAGGCGCCAGGCGCCTGAACAAGTGTGGCGGGTATGCTGTCCGTTCCCTTTTAGTGGGAGGCCCGAGTTTAGTGGTGGGACGTTTACGAGCGGTTATTATTGTTATTAAGCCTCTTTGCGATATGAAATGGGATCATAAAAATAAAATGCCATAAAATGTCTTAGGTATCGGCAACATGTTCGCAACGTCCTTGATATCGCAAACCTTCGTAGGCAACGTTGAACACGTTGAATTATGTTGGCAGTCTGCTTACTCGTCGGCTTTTGGCAACACTAAAATACATAAGGTTCGTATCTGTCCTTTCTTCGAATATCTAATAAGTCGATAAATATTTGTTATGGATATAAATTCCAAATCCTCTACAACATTTTATATTATTACAATGAGTTTTTCTTAAGAACTTGCGATATGGCAGTAACAGTTATGCATCTACTCGCTCCGGGCGATACGTTGAAAAACGACGGAACAACAAGAAATATAGGATGGGTCGTCCTTAATTTCAGTTTTATGACAAACTCATAATGCTGGCGCAACACTCACAATGTTACATTATAAAACCAACAGTGCCCTTTGATGGGTCAATTTGGTATTGTGTAGCGAGTGATTAACGAAGTACTCGTGCTTATGGCTGGACCATCTTTTTCGCCAATGAAAATTCGCTTAATTTGTCATGCAACACCAAGTATAACTGTACTCGTAAGGGTGACTGGTCATTAATGCCGAAACACAACTTACTTAAAGTGACACACAAGCGAAAAGTTCGTCGAGCCTTAAGCTCGCACTTGTCCATCAGCCGCTTATCGGTACTTCAAATGTAAGCCAATAGATGCGATTTCCAACTATATTTTAACACCTAATAAATAGTTATACGCATGGTTTAAATTTACATTCAGTTTTATTTTAATTTAATCACTTAAAATAAACTAAAACGGTCTTATTCATAATGAGTTAGAGTAGGTTTGTAGGTTTCTTAAAGAACCTTAAATGCAATATGTATAACACCGAAAATGTTTTGGTAATTTTTTCGAACGTGTAATAAATTTGAATATTGCCAGCAAAATGTCGGTTGAACATAATCGTTTAAATTTCGAACGCACCCAACCAATCCGGCTTCACGCCGAAATACCTTCACATTTGGCGGACCAAAGCTACCTTATACGTAGTTAGCGGACTAATGGCAGTTTATCGCGCGTCGCTGAAGACGACGGATGCGTCGATGCCAGTCGTCGCGCCACTCGAGTAGAAGAGTCCTTTCACCGACCGCGAGGCCCGGCAGACCCGCTTGCTGACCTTCTTTTTCCACTCCTAGGATTAAGTATGACCTGCGAATAGGTGTCATCTTAGTTTTAGTCAAGACGCTCATACAAAATCATCAGCGTCCATGTACAATGGTTAGTGTATGAAAAATCTTGAATCAAGTATTTACTGCCTTTTGTAGAAAATCTACACGAATACTGGGCGCATTCAAGCCATAATTATTATCTGATCATGAAATATTATAGTTTTAATCATTATGGCAGTTGATAGTGAACCATTGTTTTGCATATGTCTGTGACACGCACAAACCAACCATTACAGTCCGTTAGTTTACATAGTCCTTCGAGCCGGATTTGGCACAGGGACCTATGGATACAGTCCACAATAATATACAAAATGAATATTAAATAGATATCTTACTTGTTGATTTTGAGTTTAGGACACTTGCATGCGAGGTCCTTGGTGCGCACGTAGAGGGCGTTCGCGCCGCGACGCAGACGGCTTCGCGGTGCGCGCTTGTAAACGGCCTGCACGCTGAGCGCTACGCGCGCCCATTCTGCGCCCGCCGCGCTCGCCTCGCGTCCGACCACTCGACCCATTATGACTGCGGGAAGAACTCAAATTATATAACTGTTTCAAAGGATATAAGCGCAATAAAATCACACACAAAGAAGTTTTAAATGATTTGACGGAAACCATTCTATTCTCTCACCAAATACTAATAGGTATTTTGATTAGAAATTAATTGTCCGTTTAGTACGCTTTCACGGCAACGCAGAATGCTTTTTATTCTGGAGTATGGGACGACTTCTATGAGGTTCAACGTAACTTTAAATAAGTAAAATAAATGAACCATAATATTAAACTGTAAACTGGTCGATTATATATGTACTAAAGGATTGGCGCTGATCTGTACGCGGTGTTACGCAGCGGTAATTCCTCTGATGTGTTAAGTTTATTTAAAACACATTGCAAGCGTATTTGGCTAAATTTTCCGACACCGAAGCTTCCACAGGCGTGTCGTTAGGCTTAATTTGTCAGGTTCAATACAACAACACGGCAGTTTGCAAAAGCTTTATTATAATCCAGTTGGAGGACGACAAGAAATAATTTGCTAAGACCCAACTATTCAGCTTGTCTTATTAGTACATTGTATTAAAAATACTGACCGTAATCTCGGCTGCAGAACTTGTTGAGATTGAGCGTGCGTGCGCCGACGCGGCACCGGCCGCACTGCTCCGCTGCTGTTACATTAATAACACCACACATAACTTGGAGGGTAGTAGGCAATTTTAAAATTTAAAAAATATCTATATTTAAAATAAAATTCATTTTTTTTGAAAGCATCGTAGTGCGGGCTAGTCATTTTAAAAATGTTCAATGCATAAAGTTATATATCTCTTATATGATATTAAATTTATTTTAAAAAAAAATAGCTTGTTTATAATTCAATAAATATGCGAAAGCGTTACGAAATAGATAAAGAAAATTTTATATTTGTTATTGTATTTAAAAAGCAGATTAATTGATTAAATACCATTAAGAACCGTGGAAGAAGAGTAATAGGAACAACACTTGCTAAGTAAAAAACGTAACTCCTTCCGTTTCTACTTCCAAACCGTTTCTGGAGAAATGTCCATATCTCATCCCTCTTATAAAATTTAGTTTTAGTCCAAAGACTCTTTGTTACCCAAGGGAACAATTTGAGTCCCTTCAAGCAAGCAGTGCACGGTTTTTGAGATCATCAGCAAATTCGCGATCAAAGACGCACGCAAATTTTGTCAATAGTCGACATATTCTCATACATTTAAAATATTTGATCCTACTTACATGACAGTTCTATAAAATAGACTGATCTGCCACAGCTCTGTGTTAGTAGCTTTATTTTACATTTATACATCTTTTGTTTAGTTTGCGAAAATATAATTAATAGGGAAAATTAAACGAGATATTTCGAACAGCTTATGTAAACTACTTTCTTGAGCACTTAGGAATAAAAAATATAACAAAAATAGAGATTATGCTGTTCTATTCGAAGTCGTAACACACTGCAGTCACAGTTGGCACCACGCTTCAGCTCTTCACTATAACTGTGTTATGAGTTAACGTTTTTTACTAGACGATTGTCATTCTTTACCTTCATTTTAGTAGTATAGTCCTTCTTTGTTGTTACGTAGATATAATATAAATAAACCTAAATAGAAGTATAAAGAAGGTTAATTACAAAATTCGAGCTATTTAAATACAAATAAGAAATTTGGATAGTAATTAAATAAGTTTTAATTATAATATTAACGATATGATTAATGGCTATATTATATATGATTTTGTGCAATAATATGATAAACGAGTTACCTCTCACCCGCCACTGTTAAATCAAAACAAAAGAAACGAAATATTATGAGTATGGAAATTAATGGAGTGTGAAAATAAGCCTGCAAAATAAATTTATTTCACATATGTAATATTAATTTAGCTTTACATAGCTTTTTAGGTACGTATTTTTAGAAAAATTAAAGCTAAAAATAATTTAACATATGCGTAATCTATTATTTTAAATATCTAATTTTCTCGTTCTCTACAATAATTTTCTGTAATTCTTTTTTAATATAAATTTCTATATTCCTTTTCTATAAACCTTTTCTATAATAGTTTTCTATATGTGGGTAGTATAGAACATAACTAATAGATGTTAATTAATTACGTATTCTTCGCTGTACTAGTTCAAAACTTATGTATATTTTAACAATAAAATAGTTCTCACGTCGAAAAACTTTTCAATATATCAAAATAACGTATATATATACTGTAAACTGTTATTTTTTTAAGTGAAACTTTTTTAGAACCATTGTGATTTCGAACTCGATGACACGAAAAAGCGACACTAAAGAGACAGACACATAACTCTACAGGACTAAGCCTGCGAGAGAATGGTATAGAATACATTATATTTAATCATTTAAACACTGCTGATACAGATAGAGTTGGAAATGTTTTGAAGTTTAATACTTCAAATTTCGTGTTTTAAAACTTAAATATATTATAACGATATAATATATAAAATGTGACGTCACGAAATTTAGAAACCCTGCCACCCCTTGCTTCACTTCTGCGTGTGAACTGCACACACCCAATTTTTGTTACAAATATAAATATTGTATACACGCATCATAACACCATTCTTCCAGAAGTAAAATGCATTATTTATATTAGGTATTTGCTATTTGCCCTTTTATGAAATCAAAAGTAATGCGCAAATTAATGGAAACTAAAAAAATTGTATCGTTTATTATTAATATATAACGTTAGGCCCGTTACACACGATGAGCCAGCCTGTTGGGCCAATTTGTTCAGGCCATTTTAGTTTATTTTGCATGTTGGCGACTAACACTGGCCGACGGACAGAATTTTTGTGGAATACAATTTTGGAATGCTTTGTAAACGTCGTTCATACATTGGCTTCTTGGAAAGGTTGTAATAAACGCGAAAGCTTGTTTGTTTGCAACTCTCTCATAGGGTATCTAACTTCTGAATGTATTTACATGAAAATGTACAGTAATGATGAAGAATGAAAAAAAGCGAAAACGATACAATATTTTTAAAGCCAGTACATAACCACTAATGTTCTGCATAATATTCAATTTTAGGTTTTGAAGTGATAACTTTTTATGGGAGGGTAAACCGCTTCGTTACGTAACGCGTTACGGCGCCAGTCTGTCTGGCTTCCCTTTGTCTAAGGTTAGATTAGTTTAAGTTATCACTTCTATCAGGCGTCCCGGGACGCACACCGTCTTTTTTTTTAAATTGAATCTCTTTTTAATTTGCTTTTAAAGACTTTTGTTCCGTCTGTGTGTCCGTCCGTCTGTATGTGGAATGTATGGTATATAAACTAAAATATTTCTATATTAATCACAATGAAATTAGGATGAATTTTTGAGGCGTAAAGTATGAAATCACAATAAAATGAAGTAGTGGTTAAGCGCCGCTTCGTATGGATGTGTGAGGCGAGAGTGCATGAAGGTACACTTACTACTTACCGCGGCCCGGCTCGCCGTCCACGGCTTCCATAGCTTGCACCGCTGTCACTACGCGTGGTATGCCTGTTAACACATAATTTCAATATACTGTCGGTAATCGCAATTGATATAGGGTCTAATATGCAGTCAACTAACTAGACAAGAAAAAAAATGACTGAAAAACTCAAATTCCATGTTAAAAAAGTAAAAATATATATAAAACTACAGCATGCTTATTATATCATAGAGTACTGTACGTAAAAAAATAAACTCCACTATAAAAAATAAATATATTTCGAAGTAAAAATGTAATACAGATTGCTGTCAGTGGGGAGTGTTCCCAAAATGCTGACCGCATTCCCACGTCGTATGGCAACGCTAATCCGTTGCCATAAATGTATGCCAGGCCTTTGGTCATGCGAGACTTTTTTCAATATTTTATAAATATGTTTAATAGTGACTTTCTCAGTTTGTTGTACCTAATGATAGACATTATTAAAAACATCATCATCAATCACTATACTACATGATAGTTTTTTGCCAAGTTGAACAAGAAACAGGCGAACATACTTTATGAGTATTCATCTATTCAGTAAACTAACGACAGACTGCCAGTTACTAAAATATAATAGTTAAACCATAACGGTCTTATTTATAGAGAGTTAGACTTAATTTGAACGCTTCTTTTTAGTCCTTAAAGAACGAAAGTTCCGAACAGGGACCAACAATTTATTATTAAAAAATATATTTAATATTAATATTTATTATTATAATATCGTTTAATATTATTAATTTATTATTAAGTACATACCTATAAAAATATTATATAAAAAGTAATAGTTTATTCATTTATGTGCTGACCGTATTACCTATAACCTGTGTGAACGCTTGCGATCTAAAGAAACTAATGCTATTCACTAGTCTGCATATATATATAATTATGATTTGAAGTAAACAAAGAATAAACTCACGTATGCAGGGTGCAATATGACTCCTGGACTGTTGGTATCCCTTAGCGCATCGGTTGCAAGTAGTCCCAGTGACGCCGTCCTTGCAGGGGCACTGTCCGCTGGTCTGGTTGCATGTCTTGCCGCTCGCACCTACCGGGTGGCAGTCACAAGCTAGAAAAAACAGAAATCTGTAAGCGTCGATCCATTATGGCGAGCAAAAACTCTTCATCTATCCACCCTCAAGACCATTATTGGAATTTGAAACAAAGTCATTTGTAATTTCTACCAATCATTTTATTATTGTTCCATCGTTAGCCCCGAAACTTGAATTTTTTTCAGCTGGGTAAAAACTGAAAAATGCCGCCAATTGCTCACCTATATTTTTGCCTTAATCATCATCATGAAGCTTTAACCTATGCTTACGCACCATGCAAAGAGCAATTTAAGTGCTTAAAGTATTGAACGTCCTAGTGGTCAAGTTTGCGTCAATGATGGGTAGTGTATTTGTCTGTGAAGTTTAAATTTGTAGGATATGGGCACAGGGAGAGCAAATCCCGTCCCGTCCCGTTCCCGTCGACCATTCCGCAATGCTCGAGACGAGTCTTCAAGCTGTCCTTACCTAACCTTGCCAGTTAAGGGCTTGAAGCGCACACAGGTAGACACCGCTCAACTCAACTTCCACGCTGTCCCTCCACCGGTACCTACTTGGGGCAACCGACCGGACGTCGCCCATCCGATCGTCCTTCTCGCTTCGATCCTCTCCCATCCGTTTCACGTGACCGAGCCAACGGAGGAGAGATTTTATTTCTCCTAGTATGTTAGGCTCGGCCACGAGGTTACCTATACAGCTCACAAAATTTGGGAGTTAAGTAGCACTGGGACGCGATAAAGCAGACAGCATGACCTAATCGAAAGTGGTTACAACCGCCTATAGAAATTTGCAATACCAGAAGTGTTTATAGCGTTATTAATTTAGATAAAGAAATTTTTGTGCAATTCATTTAATTAACAAGACAAATACAATCCATAAAAGTTCTTGAAAAAATACTTCGAAAGAATGCCGTCCAATTAACAATAACCAAACACAAAACCAACCCGAAAACTTAATCCAGTTCCACCCAGAGAATATCCACAAGTAACATATTTAATCACTCCCACTTATTACTTCCAGCGAACTAGTTACCGACGTTCCAACTTCTGCAAACTTTGACTCTATTTACCCGATTTACTTGGTTGAGAACTTTCGTGCTCGAATCGGACTGACCGCAAGTCATTCCTAATGGATGTAACACTGGTAACAACACTTTTGTTGATTAGATCTCTTTGCAAAGGCTGAAAATCAATTTTGGAGTGGTCTTGAATAGTCTTTCTTTTCGACGAGGAGAAATCTGTTTGCGGATTTGTAGGCCTATGAGGATCACAGTAGGAGCGTGTGGGATTCGCCGGCCTGAACCTACCCTGATGTAGGTAGCAGTAGCGCTGGATGGAAGTTTAGCCAGGGTAAGCCGGTTGAAAAAACATACCGTATGCAACATAAGAACCGCCGGCAACACCGCTGTTGTAAAAATCTCACCGCATATATATACACAAGCCAGGGCCTGGTCGGGTTGTGAGTTGCTATTTCATCCAATAGGTGTGTTAAGCCACCGCGCGTAAGAGATAGAAATACAGTAATAATATATGCACAAATAAAAAATGTAAGTGCACATAAATTCATAGCGTTTTCGACTTTCTGGTAGCGACCAGTCGCTAGATTCTTGAAGGGAGTAGAGTTATATAAAGTCCACGCCACTGGTAGGTAGGTTGTTAACTCATTGGTGCTCCATCCATTCGCCTACAGCCAGGGACGCGGGAAGTGACCATCGTCAACTCCGCTTAGTACCTGGCAGATACTAGCCGAAGCCTCCTATGGAGTGTCTTCTACTTGACATTTCTCTATCCAGTCTCTATCCATCGCACAAAAGATAATCAAAGTTCAATCGCTGCTGCAGTATTGCATGGAGCTGTGGGCGCGCGCTGCCGACTGGGTGCATGCCTTCATGCAAAAAGCGCCGTATGCTCCAAAAGTGCTTATGCGTAGACACAAGTCAGCAAGACCGCATTTTAAAAAACTGGGAATACTTACTCTACCCAGTATACTTATATACCAAGTTGCTATTTATGTGCGACTGACGTTCATATCTTAGAAAATCGGGCAGATTGACGCACTTCATGTGATCGTTAATATACAATTAAATACCTAAATGGATAACGGAGTCACGATCCGTCGGTTCATTTAAAACACGGCCGAGGAAATAGTCGAGCATACCTTCTATAAGTCATGAAGAGTTCATTACCTATGATGTTGCCTAATTTTAATTGCGACCCTAATTATGGCGTTACTAGTGCGGGACTCGATTTAATAATGCCGTTGAAATTACTATAGAATTTATTAGAACTATACAAACACATATAACACAGGTACAAATATAACTGAACACAATCAGTTCAAACGTCATGCGCGATTCAATAACACCCGCAAATTCCGTCACTATGTAAGTAATCGAATGCACACAAGTCTCGCCTTGATCGTGGTTCTCACTAGACTGACGATCTCTGCATTGGGTCATTGCTTTATAATGCACCGATGCCATGTCTACCTGGCAAGCGTCGACGCAGTTTTCCAAAGAACATAATCCGCACACCGCACACACATAATTATGCCTGCGAACAGCCATAAACGAATACAATTCACAATAGGATATACTCTTAATTAAAAATGTTGAACACAAAGTAAACAAAAGAAGATAGTCATAAAACAGTTTCAATGTTATTAGCTCAAACGCCGCAGCACAGGTAATAAATGTGCTTTGTCTAACTCTACGGGTATGCAGGTGGCCCAACTTGTAACAATAGTTTAGAAATGGACGTGTAACTTTGTTATGAATAAAAAAAATCTGATTTCTATTTACTATAAAACGAGGAAACTCGCTTATCTCAAACACTCAGGGCACCGACCTATCACGAAAAGGGAAGAAAGCCCAATGACCTATCCGCCACCGCAACCCTAGTTCACTGGAATAAGACTTCCGAGAATCGAACAACTATTAAACCCTCAAGAGGTCAATGACAGATCAACGTGACCGTAAAAAACCCAATATCTCTTTACGGCCGATGTTGTTAGGAATACCTTTTTTCGATCAAGACGTCAGCGGAATCGGACGTGGCTTACAAATGGCTAAGGGTCCCCGAGGGCCCATAACGAAGCCGAGGGGACGGAAAGGGCTAGTCGATACATGGACTGTTGACTGTTGTACCGGACCGTTCGGATGTGTATGTGGAGTGAGCCGACTTTGCTTAAAGTTTTGATATTTAATATTACAAATGGTTAAATAAACCATTGTTGGTATTTCCCCTCGATGATTAAATCACTCTGCAAGTTTGTCAAGATACAGAGAAATCTTCGTAATTTCTAAGCGACTTCTAAGAGGAGAATGTTCTCAATTCACCCAATTTTTATTTATTTAATAACCGGTTTTCTTAAATTTCCTTTTAATCGAAAGAGTTTGGGATTACTCCTGAATTTGTCCCATTGTCACCATGTCAGGATCTGATGAGTGGATCCCAGGGAAATCGAGAGAAACCTTGGTAATTTGTTAACCGACTTCTTTGTTACACGATATCTTCGTCAATTGTAGAGAGATTTTCAATTTTTTTTCTTGATTCGTAAGTCTAGACTTTCAACAAATAATCTGCATGATTCCGTTTTCACAAGAAACGAAGTGAACTCTAGTAAAACCAGTTAAAAATGACAAACAGACCAACCTTATTTTCGTTAATGTAGATAGTTTCCGATACAACGGGGAAAAGCATTACAATATTTGGTTTGCTTTTATGACGGTCTTGGTGTATTGTTTTGACATTTCCCCGGCCTCGGGTAACGAGGTTCATGTTTGTGAAAAAGGTTGAAGAATGACTATTTTTTGGTTGTTACATTTTTTTGGCAGGCTGTTCGTGTCTGGGTACTGTTTTTAGTTTCATTGTAGCAATATTAACATTATTTGTTAACATTATTTAATGCTGGTCAATTTTTGACATATGGCAACCCAATCTCATGTTCAAACTTCAGTGCACATTCTTGTTACATGCATATTTCCTTCTCTTTTTCTGTACTAGTATGTAAGTCTAGGAATAGTATTTGTTATTATAAAGTAACCATATGATAGAAGTAGTCAAATGTAGTAATTGGAAGTCGTATAACCGGATGTCAACATAGAAGCATTTATTATCAAGCTAACGAATATCGGAAATGGAGTAACCGGAAATTGGAAATTATGCGGATGGCGGAAGTTGGTGTTATGGAGGAAGTGAAACTGAAGTGGCGCCAAAGCATTACCGGATGGTGTCACTGCAGCGCGCTACGAGGATCTTTTAAATACGCGGTGTTCGGGCACAGGAGGGACAGTCTACAACAAACAGTCTACAATCGTCATTCTACGTTCATCAGTTGAACAGAGCGGAAGCTCTGTTGGACAAGAGGCGTAGTATATTGTGGTCGATAATTACTGTACGATAATCACAGTATTTTTTGAGGGCAGATTGCTGCTCGACACCTGACAAGCGTGAAGACAACCCTTGGAGTTGTCCTAATATTTCTGTGTATTATTGTGCTGTATTTAATATTGCAATTGTAATAATTCTAGTGTAATAATGATTATAACCCTTCAGATTATTATTGTATTATACTTCGAGTTAGGCTAAGATCCCGCTATACAACGACCTTCACCGAGTGCTAATTTGATGAAACCTATTTTATATATAATTAAAGGTGTCAATAAATATATTGCATATGAGTTGCCTAAAAAAATTAACATTTTACCGGTTTGTTTATTAAACAAATTCTATACCAATCGGAAGTATGAAGCCCATAGAACATGCAAATGTTAGGTTGCCTATTCTTTTCCGGTCACAACTCTCGGGTAGCCAGGTATAAACAGGTAAATCGATACTAGCATTTTGCACCGGTCTGATTATTGAATTAAAATTAAATGAAAAGAAGGATTATTTCATTATGAACACGGTGGTATAGCGTTGCCTACGAAAAATCAGTCCCGAATTTCGGTTGTCGAATTTTGAAAAGTGAAATATTGCTGCGAGAGAATATGTGCGGCTGACAGGTCCCAACCAACCATATCCCATGCGATAGAAGAGGACACAGCATAGCAGTTGCTTGAAGGTCGTTCATTTAAAGAAAGAGAGTGCGCATGCTATTTGATCTTGAACATGAAAAGAATTATACCTGGCTACCCAAGAGTTGTGTATCAAACAATTGTGATCGTATGTATATGTGTCGTAACTCGTATGATAGAACTAATTTTCATAAATCTAGCAAGATATTAGCTGCAGGTTAAAAATTAATTAAGATATAAAACTAAAAATATACATACATTTAATAACCATTAAAGCCTTTTACAACGTAAGAAAACATTAAGTTAACGTAAACGAGGTATTTACGATAAAAAGGATGATAAGTAAAGCATTTGCCCGACTGAGAGCCTTGCTAGAGAGCGATAATTCCTTCACTATCTTTATATATTATCAAGACAAAAAGTAGAATATTAAAAAAATATTATTTTGATACTTTATTGTCTATAATTAGACTAATATATGTACGTAAGTAATGATTCAAAAAAAAATCGATATCAGTGCATAGTCAGCTAGGTCTTATTGTTTATAGTTAGTTTACAAAACTAGTCGTCACTATTGTATAGGAATAATATTTTAATTATAACGATGTTCTATAGTATCATTTTTATTTAAGGCAATAAAAAATTGGCTACATATTTAATTTTAAAGTTATAAAAAGTGCCCCTCGCCAATTTTTAACTATGAAGTGCATAAATCTGGAAATATAGGCATTTAAAACGGAATTTATTTTTCGCGTTCGTCGCTATTCGCCACCTGTCGGCAGTGGGACAGATGCCTTAACGAGATAAAAATACACAAGCGATAAAACACAGTACACCTGTTTGCAGTCGGTTAAGGTAAACAGGATAAGGGATGTTCGTATCTTTATTTAAATAAAACGACGCTTTAAACAAACTTTATATATAAATAAAAATACTCTGTGAAAGGAGGTTTAGTTGTAGGAATAATATTTTTTGTTGTATTCGTCAATACCATCGAAACGATGTCATTTTTTGGAATGAGAACTTTTTAACATAAATAAGCAAAAAAAAAAAATTCCTACATCTTGTTTTAATCGGTTAAAAACAGCATGTTTTTTTAATATATTAAATTGAAAGTCTGTTACGATTCTAGTATGTATATGTTATGATTTCACACGTTTTATATGGTTTTAGATTTTATATAGCGACTTTGAGTACTTAGTATTAGATGTATGTAAAATGAGTGACATAAATCACACATGTCACACAAGTGATTTATAATAATTAATAATTATAGTAATGAAATGAGGTTGTAATGAGTGAAAAAGTTCTGTCTATCACAGACAACGCATAAAATATATAACAATCGCATACTAATATATAAAGCTGAAGAGTTTTTTTGTTTGCTTGAACGCGCTAATCTCAGGAACTACTGGTCTGATTTGAAATATTATTTCAGTGTACTATAGCTCATTTCTCGAGGAAGGCTATATGTTATATATCATCACGCTAAGACCAATAAGAGCGGAGCACCAATTAATAATGTTTCAAAATCGGGTTTTTTTTATTTTGAGCGGCGTGCGATGCGTAAACGGTTACAGTTTCGCAAAAATCATCTGTGACAGAAGTTAGCGTTAGCTCAAAGTAATTATTCTACGCGGACGAAGTCGCGGGCAGAAGCTAGTAGATTATATTTTTAAGTCTGTCATAATGAACGTATTGACAGTAAAAAATACGTTAACAGTGTATCTATTCACAATCCTAAAAAGGCGTTGACCTCAAGAGATCCTAATAAAACTAAATAGGCAAACGTCCAACCCTTCCAGTTTTATGAAGCGATTCGCACTGATGTAGAATGTGTCCCAATTGTCTGCGGCCATAAAGCGAGCGACCGCCACACTCAGAGGTGACGTCCTCAGAAAAACTGTAAACCCCCAATCTAGAAGGGTCAAATGTTTATGGGCGAGGTACATACGTGCGACCCGCGGTGTCCATCAAGAAGGGTCGTTACATTCCTTAGCAAGCGTTGCGAGCTAAATGAGAAAATTCGCGTGATTCAAGCTTGGGATTTACAGGTATCTGAATAATTTAGGTTTTAATTATCTATAGCCGGCTTCATACACGAGACGAATGCACATTATACAGTGTATTTTAACACATAAATAGCAACAAAAGTGATAAAAGTGCATACTTTAATCTATCTATAAATTATGACTAGCTGACTCGTGCCCACTTCGCTGGGCGTTAGAAAAAAAATTATTAAAAAATACTTATTATTACTCACAATAAAATATACCCTATGTCACTCAGGAATAATGTAGCTTTCCACTGGTGAAAGAATTTTCAAAATCGGTTTAGTACATCCAGAGGTTACCCCCTACAACGTCACAAACTCACAAGCTTTACCTCTTCATAGTATTAAAGAATAGATGTGTATGGTCGAAGATGACTACTTGCCATCAGATAGGCAGTTTATCTAAAAGCAAAAATGAAATTTATACTCACGTTTGCAAGCTTTCTTATGGGAGATAGGTTTCGTGGGGTCTCTGTAGTACCCCTCCCTGCAATAGTGGCAGTGCCTCCCAGCTGTGAAATGCCTGCACTTCAGGCAGACGCCTCCGCTCACCCTGCCCGACAGCTTGTACAGCTCCATGTTGAAACGGCAGCGACGCGCGTGTCCATTGCAGTTGCATTCTGTTAAAGGAGAGATATCAGTTTAATATATTGTAAGAACTTCTTTAAATATCGATAGACATCAATTAAACACTTGGTATACGTCTATTATATATATATACATATATATATATATATATATATATACATATATATATATATATATATATATCCGACATATATATATATATATATATATATATATATATGTCGGAGATGGCCTCGTTCTCACAACATCTCCTTTAGTTTTTGCAGGTTTAGTGGGCGTTATCAGGATAAAATGCGAGCATAAAACACAACGGCCACGGTTTATACACTTTTAATTTAGATTCGATCCACATTTTGACATAGTTTAGACCGAGCAGCGGGTTCAGGGCACCGCTCATACTTCCAACTTCAATACTTTCTTTACAATTCTCAAAGGTCCAACTCGACCTGTAGTCACCAACCAAATGTGCCACAAAAACTCCTCCATCTACCGAAGTAGATACTACTCAAGTATAGAGGGCGTCTGACCCCGCTCCGAGCCATATGCTCTGCTCTGATTGGTCGTTTATTAAATTACAATATTCATAACTTTTATTAGGTTAGAACGATCTTCAAGTTATAGAAACATTTAACTAATCAAATAAAATTGAATTAAGAATTTTAAAAGTAGTTAAAATGTAAACAAGTAATATATATATATATATATATAATTGAAATCCACGTATATAGTAACTCATCACGATATCTCAGGAAGTATTATAATACCTATACACATATTTGGCATGGACCTTACTTTCTCTAAGCAGAGGTCAGTTAGAACGGATTTTACGAAATTTATATTTTACGGCACACGAAGCGGGCGGGTATCAGCTATTATTTTATAATTATTATTTATCATTTAAGAGCTATGCTCTTGTCGGTGGAGCCACCTCCAATCCAAGGCAAGTTGGGAAACAACCACTCAAATACATCCCTAATATGGAAGTGGAATAGAGAGGATATCAGCTAGTTAATAATAATTATTGTGATTTTTACAAATAGCGTAATTAACGAAATACTAATGTGTGCGGTACTTTCGGTCCACCAGTTCACTTGTTACTTCGTTCACTAAAATACTACCCGTGCGCAGGTTTGTCGAATAACCTCCTGATTATACGCGTCGATGGTCAGTAGGGTTGACAAAAAAGGTTACATAAATAGTTGTTGCAATAAATTAATTATTGTATATACTTCACATAAGTATGTTTGACACCGATATCCTGTGTGTGCGTGGTATCATACCGATCCAGTCGGCTCCAAAAACTACATTCATTTTTTTATATTATTAATTATTTCTTTTTACTACGGATTTTGAATTTATTTTACATAATTAACCTAAACTAATAATATCTACTACTCGTGGTAGCGTATTGGATACCGCACTCGTCCCAAACCCAAAGGGCGTTGGTACGATCCTGGCCGGAACGCTTGCACCACTTAGGCATTTTTCTGCCCTAATGTGCATATTGTTACAATTGGCACGTGCTAAAAACGGTGAAGGAAATCATCGTAATGCAACCTGCACATCGAGATACCCGATGTGTCTTAACTGCCAAGCCGTCTAGGACAAGCGTGGCAGGCATACTGTCCAGTCCCCCTTTAGTGGGAGGCCCGAGCCCAGCAGTGGGACGTTTATGGGCTGTTATTACATACATAACTTCACGCCAGGTCCCTTGCGGGGTAGGCACGAACAATAGAGCGCCATTCAGGCTTATTCTTACACACCTCACTTGCTTCTTTGACATTCATAGCTCTTGTCATGGACGCTCGTCTGTTCTTAAGGCTCCTGACATCAACTTACACACGATCAACGATCAGTGGCCTTCCACGACTGTTATTATATATGTAGCTTAATTTACAAATCACCGTCAGTTGGGAACGATCCCAAAACGCTGGCCGCATTACCACGTTATATGGCAACGCTTATGCGTCGCCCAAAATATAGGCCAGTATTTTCGTTTCGTGAGACAGTCTTTTAAAAAAACCACTTATATTTGTACGCTTTATTATGATAATGCTAGAAATCAATTAACATGAAGTTTTATGACAGACAAGAAATAATGTTTAGGGCTTAAAATTATTAATCAGTAAATTTATATCAATTAAACTCTAAGAGAGAAAGCTTGATTAGTCTTAATTATTAATTAAATAATTGTAGCTTAATTGCAAAAGCTTAGTAATGTATTACCGCTCTCCCAAAGAATAAACTTTCCAATAATTACACTTGAGATTTTTGTACATAACGTATGTAGGTAATGCTATATTCACATACTAGCTGTACACACGTCTTCGTTCGCGAAAATTAGCTGCGCTGTTCGTTATCTTCGCAATAACAAATGGTGTAAAGCTTATATTGTCCGCTTTTTCTCGTTTTATATTTATTAATTATTTACATATATCAATGAGTATATTTTATTAATGTATGTATATTATATCATGTATATATATATTTAAAGTTATTTTTATTTTTAGTTAAAAATTAAATTTCTTGCGACGCCCCCTAAAAAGCTTCCTTTTAATGAAAAAACACTGGGATTTTTTCAAGTCAAGACGTCACGTGCCTCAAGACGATTCAAGTTAAAACTAAAAATATAAGAAAAATTGAAAGATAAGCTTGAATCACGAAGAATTTTAAACTTTTTCTGAAACTATAATTTGAAATTCATCACTGAGAATGATAATACGGAAGGCATTTCATTGTTAAAACTTTTCCAATCTTAAAATAATTATTACTTCTAAGTATGAAGAAGTTTCTTGAAAAAACATGATATTACCCAAAAATTAACTTGAATCGTCTTGAGGCACGTGTTGTCTTGACTTGAAAAATTATAAAAAAAATCCCAGTGTTTTTTCAATAAAAGGAAGCTTTTTAGGGGGCGTCGCAAGAAATTTAATTTTTAACAACCACCCTAATATATATATATATATATATATTAGGGTGGTTATACTATAGATGGTGGTTATATATAGATACTGATTCGGTAGTGAGAATAATGCAGCCTCGGTTCTTATTATATTTTTTGTTCATCCAATGGTTGTATGGAAGAAATTGCTAACAGCGATATGACCGCCTATTGTATTGTAAAATTTTATTTATGTTAAGTGTATGTTTTAAAACACAATAAAGCATATTTATTCATTCATTCATTTATGATAGTTCCCAAGTATATGTATTGCAAAGCTTGTTACGACCGCATTTACACCAATTTACCCCTGACCGAGTGCCATGCGGTTGCAGCGTAATGCATTGGATCATTAGCATCTGTAACCGGTGTAACTGAGGTTGCATGGCTACAATTAATTACAACTACATATAACGGTTGAATCTGTCCTTATTGCAAAGCAGTATATGGGCTTTCACGTCGAACGTATAGATTTACTCTAGAAGTGAATTGATCCAAAAAAACTCCTTTTTAAACAAATTCAAAACAACTTATCTTATACAAAATATTCCAGATGTATATAAGTATGTCGCCATAACAACCTTGACCTGTGTTCCGGCATTTCTAGCACCTTTGGTGTTGCACATGTCCATAGGCGAGGGTAATCACTTTCCATCAAGTGAGCCGTCTGCCTGTCTGCTGAACTTACGCAATAAAAAAAAATTAAAAATGTCAAAATTGCAAAAGAAATGATTTTAAAAGGCTTTACCGGTATTTTATCGACATTTAAAAAAATGGGCATGTGATATAAGTACTACATATACTTTCATACGCATTTAGTAAAAAGGTGTTATAAACAGACACTTCAATTATTTATCTGTACAGAAGATGTATTGTAGATTACCATTTTCTTATTATTTTTTAAACCAGTTGGTTTCGATATATTATTCATACTTATTCTGCTATTTTGGGTGGAGACAAATCCAACAAATTAAGGATTAATAAAAATCGGTTCAGCCATTCTTCAGTTATAACTCATGTAACTCGTGATCGTCTTTTTTATGCTCGACTTCAGAGTGTGAAGCATAGACGCAAGGTCGCGGGGCTGACTGTCTTCTATCGGATACATTTCGGGGAGTGTTACTTAGAATTGCACGAGCTGATTCCTCCATCCCCATGTTACCATCGGACATCTTGGCGCACCTTTGCGCCACCGTTACATGGTGGAAATACCTGTGGTATGAGCGGTGGCTGTTCGCGGACTGAGGTGGTTGCAGTATTAAAACTACATTCTCACAATGTGAATGATGTTTTTATTCTGTCTATTCTGTGTACACTTAACAAAATGAAAACCTTATATACTACATTATTGCTGCGTGTGCAAATACTTAATTATTGTGCGCCGGCCAATAAACAATACGAATGCTTACATACTACATACCACCAGCCAGAACCAAGCTTTTCGCTTCATCTTTTCTAGTGCGCACTGCCGAAGAGTGGAATAATTTGCCGGAGCCTGTTTTTCCTTACAAATACAATCTTGAAGTCTTCAAGTCACGAGTGAATAGGTATCTTCTAGGTAAACGTGCTCCGTCCTAGACTGCGTCATCACTCCATGTCAGGTGAGACAGTGGTCAAACACCACACTATACATCCATAAAAAACTCACCAGACTTTGTTTTATATGAATACTAGCTGTCCCGGGTCCTGCCCGGTAAAAATAGGGGTTTGTCGCAGAGGGTTAATAATTTAGGGTTGTATGTATTTTTGTATGTTGTATCATAAAAAAATAGAAATTAAAAATTTTGTCTAAAAAATAAATAAAAATAATTTAGGGGTGGACTACCCCTAACATTTAGGGGGATGAAAAATAGATGTTGGCCGATTCTCATAGATACCGGATAAGCACAAAAAATTTCATCAAAATCGGTCAAGCCGTTTCGGAGGAGTATGGCAACGAAAACTGTGACACGAGAATTTTATATATTAGAAGAAAATTATATAAACAGATATGGTTATATCAAACAAGACTGCATGGATTAAGTTTCTTTGTCTGCCTTTGTAGCGAAAACTACTACCCAAAAATATGTATACTTTTTTTTCAAAACATGAAATGAGAAGATTGCTGTAAGCATAAATCACCCAGTGTTCCCGGGTATGACGGCCGCTCTTTCTATGTCATTTTACTTAACGACCTAAGTAAATGGACGGTTAATGTTATGTTCTACTTTGACAGTTAAGCTATTAACTTATTCTACGGAAGGGATTAGGGATAGTAGGTTATGGTTACTTAGAATATTATTTCAAGTTAATGTTAAAAGAAATTATTCATTTACATAACTTGCCGCCTGATTTGTTAAAAACAATCGCAAAGTTACTTTTTGTTGGTATAGAAAAAAGAAACTAGAAAAAAAAGAACTATAGTAGTTTAAATGTATAGACTACTACAATTAATAACTAATGATGATAAGGATATCTTTGGATTCGTTAGATAGCTAGAAAACTTCTTACAATATCACAGACATCCGTCAAGTCGCCCTTACGTGACATGACATTCTATTTATATTCCTTTGGTGGAGGTTGCTGCTAAGATGTAAAACCTCCGTGTTACAGAACCTTATTTTAAGAGTGGCTAGAAAGCAAAAAATATATGAAATTCTACATCTTGAGGTCGGTGCGAAGTAAAACACAGATTAGTATATAGATAATCTATCTATCAGATAACAATTTATTGCTCACCAAATAGTATACAATTTTAAAATACACAATTACAATATTGTCATGGTAAAACCAAAAGGCGGCCTTATCGCTGAAAGCAATCTCTTCCAGGCAACCTAACTTAAGGAATAATTCAATCCAATCTGGCGATGAAGGTGGTGCAGTATATGTTACTATTTTTTGTACATCATTGTTATACATACGTGGATGAAGGTGATATGTCGCATATTCGGTTTTTTGCTTTTTTTGCGTAGATGAAGGTTATAAGTCGATACAAATGACTACAGACCTTAGACCGTAGATATAAGGCATATTTAAAAAAAATAAACAGTTGCAAAGGTGTTAAGTTCAGTTCAGTTTCAAATAAAAGTAAAACTTTTATCTCGATTTACTCAGAATTGGAATTATGCGACTTATCACCTTCATCCACTTATGTCTTCAAATTATAGTCTTTCCAAGCACTCATTGTCTTTGGCAGCTCGATGACAGATCAATTATAAGTAATGACCTAATGGGTTATCGACTCGAATTATTATGAAAATAGACCTCATTTATAAATGAGTTTTAATCAATTTAACTTATCTTTATATTTTTACTAATCGTGTAATAAATATATCCACATTTCAATGGACGTATTTCACATATACATATTAAATAAGCCAATACGACGGTACTTACAATAATTGCGATATTATTTTTCTTTCAAGTAGAACAACTTTTATTTTCAAATTGATTACTTTCGATTTATTTACGTATAGTGTCGATGGTTTAATAGTATGTGCCTTACATGACTCAAATAACATCACTATTACGTCACCAACAACAATAAAGTATGAATGAGGTGGTTTTTGGCAGGAACTGAAAGGAGATGTTGTGCTGTGCAGTTCTATTTTCTAAAAATGTGTAAAATTACTCTTAAATGAAAAATAGTTGTAGGATATTGAGAGTTTTTGAATAGGAATTATGTGTTTGTGAGAAATGTAAACTGTCTAGTGAAATGTGGCCTTTTGAGTTGTCACAAGAACTCCGTTGAATGGCACCAGCTGATTACCTACAGTTCAGCTGTGCTACACATAGGCTTAAGAAAATGAACTATATTGTATTGAATGAAACTATATTGTAAACTAAGATCTGGCTTAAAGGCCTAGCTGCCAAGCCATAAACTTAAATAAAAAATAAAGTATGACAATTATGTTAGCTGTGTATAAAGTATGACAATTGTTTGATTTGTTTCATGTGGGCTTTACTGTCAAGAAATAAGTAACTTGACAGACGTGAAAACGTCAAATGTAAAATACACGCTTGCAAACAGTATAAATGTTGTTGGCTCAACGCTAACCGCGGAAGCCATTAAAGAAGAAAAAAAAAAAAAAAACAGTATAAATTATTTTAATACACATTTATGTTTAAAAAACTAAGCAAACATATGTCTTACAGTAAATTTATGAGATTGACCACGTGACTATCTGATCCAGGGTTACATCATAAGAGATTGATAGCATACCTGTGAATCATAAATAAACAAGCATTCTCCCTTCTTACTAAAAAGTTAATTACACTTTCCTTCACCATACATTATACACATAAACAAAAATAAAAAGTTTCCAAATTCCAAAAAGCATTACTGTCATACTTTCAAGTCGGCTTCAAACATAAATCATATGAGTTACAACACCATACATTTAAGGTTCAAGTAATCATTGATAAATAAGGAAGAGATTCGCTTTGGTCAGCATGGACTCCATCTTCTATGATTTGGTTCAATGTGCACTTACATCAGATTTAAATCAATTCCAATATTTTTATTTCATTACTATAATAGTGTTTTATTAAATGATGAACTGCATATTCATATAATTATAATGAATGAACTACACATTCAATTATAAATAAGAAACAAATGCATATTCTTCTTCAGTTATACTTTAGATTTTTTGTTGTGTTTACAAATATTTTTACCGTAACTAAAAATTTAAAATTATCACTCTTCATGTTTATACTATTTACCTGGAGAGGAACACACAGGTCCAGCAGGGATGAAATCATTACGCTCGCACCGATGTGTACGCCAAAGATCAACATTTGTTTCTGAGGAACCAATGCCAATATTCGAAATCTAACACGAAAGAAGAACGAACCTTTGTATGCGCAACCACACAGGCCGTCAAATTTGAATAAATAACATAAAAATGTTATTAGGGTTTAGTGTAAGTAAAGGAGAATCCCTTTCATGTTCATCAAAGCCTTGGCGTAGACTACAAAGAGACTTTAAAGATTAAATTCAGTCTTAGCGCCATCTGTTGAGCGTTGTGAGGAACGTTTGACGTGCCAGCAACAGATCATAGGCGTTGACAGTTTTATGGTGAGATGCGCTGGCGCAAAGAAACGCACGCGACAGACAACTAAAAGTTGTTGCTGTGCTCAGGTCTGCGTGTTAGTAATGATAATATTATTGTCAGAGGTGTATTACGACGATATAAAACAGAATCGAATGTAGTAAAATTCAAAAATCAAAGGAGACGGGGAATTTTGTGCCAAAGCAATGTAATGAGTTGAGATATGGCTATAAAACACGTTATATTTTTACATTAGAACTAGTTGTGCCCGTGACATGGTCTGCGCGGAATTTGTTTTCAAAAACCCCCGATTTTGAAACATTCTTCATTGGTGCTCCGCTCTTATTGGTCTTAGCGTAATGATACATAGCCTATAAGCCTTACTCGCTAAATGGGCTATCTAACACTGAAAGAATTTTTCAAATCAGACCAGTATTAACTTTGTATACTTTATATACTAGCTTAAGTATAGATAGAAACCACCAGTCCTTATTTCTATCTGGAAGAGGAGAAAACTTAAAAATAAGATCACAAATAAAATTAATAATAATTGTCCATTAAAATAATGATAGCCCATAACTGTCCTACTGCTAGGCTCGGGCCTCGCAGCGTAAGAGAACGGACAGTATCCCCACCACGCTTGTCCAAGACGGCTGGATAGGTTTGACACATCGGTCATCTCGATGTGCAGGTTGCATCACGATGTTTTCCTTCAACGTTGTTAGCACGCGGTAATTGTAAGAATATGCATATTAGATCAGAAAACTGACTAACGGGTGCATGCGTTCCGGCCAGGATCGAACCCGCGCCCTCTGAGTCTGGGACGCGTGCGCCTGCCGTTACGCAACCACGACTGTGTAGTAGAGATAACGAACATCATTTAAGTCACATCTTTATAATGTTCAAAAATGTATCTGCTGCGTATTTTCTTTAATTTTTAACCGACTTCCAAAAGGAGGTTCTCATCGTGATTTGATTTTTTTATGTACGTACACCGATTACTCTGAGATTTATAATCCGATTTACGTGATTATTTTCCGGTTCGATGCGGAATAGTTGCCATTAGGTCCTCAAAAATTTAACATAGTTTTTGGCCCAGTACTTTTCATTTTATGTTTTTTTTTCTGTTCCCGTTTCTTGGGACCCATAGTTTTTAAGGCGCGCAGCATCTTTCGTAGGGCCTACCCATAGCTAGACACTAAAAAGTAACATAAAAAAATTCGTTTAAAATAACCGACATCAAAAACGAAAAAGTATGAAATAACTAATTTCCAAAGCTATTTTTAATATATATTATCTAAAACATCTTGAAGTCGGTGCAAAGTAAAACATAAAAATTACTAAGCACCGACTTTAAGATGTTTAAGATACTAATATATATTATATGATATATATTAAAAATCAGATATTATTGATAAATAGCTTTAGAAATAAGTTATTTTATACTTTTAGTTTCTGAAGTCGGTTTTTAAAACTAAACAAATACATCCTGAAACGTTGTATGCACGTTCTGTACTATAAGTAGATCAACCACAACGTTTGTTATGGCTGTGATGTCATTTTTTATGTGTTTTCCTTTTGTAATTTACGGCTTTTTGTTACCAATGAGGGTCGTAAGTCTGTCCGTGTTGATCGATAGAGCAGAACGCGCTTGACGTTGTTATTGCTTTAAGAATAACATTGTCAAAGATGTTAAGGAGATTTTTGCCCTTTTAACGGTTATGGTATGGTGCGTCATTGTTTTATTGTTATGAGAAAACTTTATCTTCGATAGAGAATTTTAAACACTATTTTGTAAATATTTTCTTAAGTTTTCGCGACTTGTACACATAATAAAACTTACTACTTACTTACAAGCTCGATTGTGAATGTGGTTTATCATACATTGGGCAAACAAAGAGGAGCATAAAAACACGGGTAAAAGAACACATTGCTGACATGAAACACGCAAGGTCTACGAAGTCTGCGATCAGTGAACACACGCTGGATAAACCCAACCATTACATCAGATTCGATAACCCACAAATCCTCGCGAAAGAGAATCGTTACATACCAAGAATGATGCGTGAGGCTATTGAAATCAAAAAACACCCAAATTTCAATAGAGAAGATGGTTGGCAGGTACCACCTGTTTGGGATCCAATCATCAAAACTATTAAGAACCAAACCCAGCAAAAACTAACTGCCAGACCTCAAGACACTGTGAGCTCTTTCTGCGTGCAGCGAAACAAACCAACTTGACTGATAATTTCTTTTATTTTTTCCTTCCACTCATTTTAATATTATATAAAATTTTTTAGAACTAGGCATGTTTGCTGAAGAGTTTCTTGCGCCGCTTCTTCTCTTCAAGCCACAACATGTTGTGAAGCGGTGGTAAATTAGATTAGGCTCCCATAGAGTAAATAATATCCATAAACAAAATTAAAACTAAATAATTAAAATGAACAAGTTGGCGGTAGGCTGAATAAAAACTTTGACAATACACGTTCGACAAATGTCATCTATGTCTTCCGTGACCACGGCAACTGAAAAGCGGCCGAAACGTCGGATAAACCTAAACTATTTTGTAATTTTGGATCCGCATAGCTGTTCGCTGGTTCTAAATTTAAGCCAAGCTGGGATTAATATCTTGTTGTCATCCCGTCCTTATCACACAATGTCACACTTCATAGTCCCCCCTACCTCCCTTAACATGTGACCTAACCTATGGATGGCCCCTTAGGACTGGCTCGATCGGTGTGATATTGAGCTGATCAGGGAGATTTCTGATGGCCTATTTCCGCTTCCTCCTATCCGACCTTCTCTATCTCAGCCCTTTATTCCAATCCCATAGCCCATCCCTTCGGTCCCATTCCTCCTGCCTGATCCCGTTGTGCCATCCTAAAGGCTGGCAACGCGTTGGTGTTGCAAACGCCTATAGGCCACGGTTACCACTTTCCATGAGCTGGGCGTACTAGCTTTCCAGTTTCGCATTAAAAAAGATATGTATAACATAACGTCGTATCTACCTACATTAGCTAAATGGCTAACCCTAATTTAATTATACTTTAGGAAAATATTTTTACTCTTCTAAATGTGTAAGTTATGAGTGAAATTAATTAACATTGTCTGACGCACGCCAGTAGGGGCACGTAACCTTACACAGATAGATGCGCGTAGGGACGTGCCTTCTATCGATAAATATTAAAATCGTCAAATATTATTAATCAACACATTCTCCTCAATATTTAACATTTCACTCAGGAAACATTCTGTTACTCTCACGTAATAATGTATATGCCAGTTTACTGTACTTGACTGTAATCTGCTGGTCATGTAGGTCATTTTTACTTATGTATTTTTTTACTTTTTCCCTGTTGGATAATAATTATATATATATTCCTTTTGAGTAACAAGGCCGCCTTTTGTTTTGTTTTGTTGTGCATTTCTGTTATTTTTGTTTTAGTGAACAATAAAACGTTGTCTATGACTAGGCTAATAATATGTTAAAGGATGACTATCATAATAATTTGAGCGTAAATCACGCGTATTTTTATGTAGATTAATTTTAAAAAATACTACACTAAAATCTCCCCTTACATGTCTATCTTTAATAAAGTCTTATATTTCACAATAAGAGTATCTTTACAATCATACGAGTGCTTTTCTGTCTTTCGTTTTGAATATAAATGAGATATAAAAAATAAAATGAGCTAAATTCTTTTAAAAAGTTTTTTTTTATTGTAAAAAGTTGTTTTTTATATTTCTGTTTATACACAACGTTATTTTAAATAAAAGTCTGTGAAAATACTCCACAGTCTAAAAAGTAACGTTAAATAACATATAAGCAGTTAGAAAGACACATATAATTTTTTTTAAACAAATAAGTTTATTTACTTTGAAAGTTGACAATGTCTCATTTCTATCAAAATGAAACACAGAAACAAACCGGTCTATTTTCAGTCTATTGCTTACTTGATTGACGGCTTTTTACATGACCAACTCACCAATTTTTTTAATCAAATTCTTTTAGTACTCATAGACACGTTTTTCCTACCAGTTTGTGAAACAAGTCAATAAAAGTGATATCCTTTTAAAACATCTGTGAAGAGTATCGATATATTCCCATCCTTAATAACAATTAGGTCGATATATCTCAACAGTAAGGATTAATCGAATTAATATAGTCGTTACGTGGAGTGCAGCCCCCTTTGCTCCCTACACTTATTCCTCCCTTTACTCTCGTTCCCCTAATTTAGGGTTGCAACGTCATAACAAAAAAAAACATTTCAGGATGGCTATCCCGATTTACTATTTTTTTACCGACTTCCAAAAGAAGGAGGTTCTCAATTTGTATTTTTTTTCGGATGTTTGTTACGTGATTTCTGCATTAATTGTGGATCGATATTTTTTTATTCGGGGTAGAGTTACTCCTGAGCTGGTCCCATTGTCATGAAGTCAGGATCTGATGAGTGGATCCCAGGAAGATAGAGAGCAACACTCGAATTTTATAGTCACGTACAACGTATGTAATTATTTTAAGTAAATTTAAAAGTGGAAAATATTTTTTAAAACAAAAACCAAATCTGACTTCAAAAGTAACTAAAAAGCAAAAAATAAATATTTCAGTGACAAAATAAACATAAAAATTAAAAACAAAATGCACCGACTGCAAATGTTTTAGTTTTTTTTTAAAGAATTAATGATTATTTAGAGTTATTTAAAATGGAAATTATACACAAATAGTTGAACAAAAGCCAAAGGTTTACTAACTCCAAATAGGCAATAACTCAGCAAATGCTGGTTGATAACAGCCAACGCTGGTCTTCCATCAGTGCCAAGCAGTAATGTCGCCTTCAGAGAAGAAAAAGAAACTAATAATTTTTTTGCTTTTTAGTTACGTGTGAAGTCGGTATTGGTATTTTGTTATTTTTGAAGTGATTACTTACGTTACGCGTTACGTAACCGATTCGTTACGTAACGCGTTACGGCGCCAGTCTGTCTGGCTTCCCTTTTTCTCCCGCAAGTTATCACTTCTGTCGGGCGTCCCGAGACGCAATTTTTTTTACATTAATAACATTATGGAATTTGAATTTGCCGTCAGTTCCTGTAAATTTATAAAGCTTGCAACACCAGATCACCCTTGTCTGGCCATATCGCTGTGAGACGGAGCGGCGCCCCGGATGCGATCGCAGACAATATTAATTGGCATTATACATTAATTAATTATAATGGTATAAAGCGAAATTGGCGTTAATGCGCATAAGTGACACATTTATTAAGCGTAATTGCGTGTGATGACACCTCACGCACATATCCCATATATTTATTAATTGATAAATACAAATATATAGTGGCATATCATTAGGGTGGAAGCTGCTAGGTCAGTTTTATGGAGGGTAGAGATAAGGAGAACCATCTCTGTATATGAAGAAGTGTCCATCGAAATGCATTAAATTAGGGTGGCGCCACATTGGCATCAGGGTGAATTTTAAAGGAAGCACCAAAAGTTATTACAGTAGTATTATAGTGTTTTAGTTTAGTACTTTTTCAACTTTTCTCCCATTTGAGATGATTCTCTTTATCTCTACCCTCCATAGTTTGTTTGATGAAACAAAAATTGTACATTAATAAATTTAAATGTGAAACTAAACTTAAACTATTTAAGGCAAATATTATATAAAAGACGTTTAGCAGACGTCACAGGCGACCAGAAGACTGGCGAGTATTTTGCTCAAAGATTAAGCGTTGCTATACAACGTTGCAACGTCGCGAGCCTTTGGGAACGTTTCCGTGGAGATCTACTTGTCCAATTTGAAAACCTGCCGTAAAACTTACGTAAAAATTTTGTTGCGATTCTTTTTGCCACTTGTCCGTCGCCATTCGTTTTCCCACTTGTCCGTTGAAGTTTCACTGCTACTATGTGTTCAAGCACATATTTCGATTTTTCGAAGGTTTACTGCAAATTATAATTTGTTAGGTACATTTTAATGAATGCATTTTTGATTTAAACATATTTTATCAGACAAAAAAACTGGATTCCGAAGTCTGGATCCAAAAACATACGCATACACAGCCTACTCTAAGCTTATGCCGCTCCTTTACGCAGCCGTAACGCTTTTTCGTGACACAAAAATCCTCAGCCCCTCAGAAGTTTCACCTCAAAATTAACTAGAGAAAGGTAAACAGTGATACAATATAACGATACTATCCCTACGAGTGATAGAGTGGAGGCCCGTAATTGTAAAAGTGAAGCCACGTGCACAGTGCCCGTACGTGAGCCCGGCGGAGCCCGGGGTACGTGCCCGCCGGCATCCGACGCTACTTTACTTTCCAACAGACAATACGAGCGCGCGTGACCAATAATGACGGTGAAAGAATTTTCACAAACACAATGAAAATGTATATTATTCGGATGCCCGGATAATTTTGTACGCTCTGTGACTTTTATTAAGTTTCGGAAGTCAACGTTTGTGGTAAATCAAATTAAGCCAAAATAACAATCAAAAAATTATTACCAAAAATATAGGTATGCGCACAGTAACAAAACATTAGTTCATGAAACACAAAACTATTTAATCTAAAATATATAATGCTAAATACATTCACATTTATAATATTAGTAGGAATTATCCTTATCTATATCGCTTGGGTAAACGATAACAATAGCTGACACACAAAGACCCTATATGTCTTTGTCGATGGACAGACTGACATGGCTTTTCTAAGCATGCCGTCTGTACCAAAATTAATCCGCAACACTTGAAACATTAAAGAATATGCTTGACAATACAAAACAGCACAAACAAAAACGTCAGGAGGGAATAAGCAAATTAAAATTTGCAGTCCCGAATTCGGAGCTCGCAATTTACCCATCATTCATCGGTCGACATGACACTGATTGACAAATGAGCTCCCAAACGATATCAGCAATTTTCAATTTTTGCCCCCAAAGTCTGATTGATCTACGGTGATATTAATTTTTAGTACAGATATTTTAAATTTAAGGGCAATTGTTATTTTAGATATGTTAAGAATCAATTATAGGTATCACAAGAGGCAATCGCAATGTATATTGTTACATGTGCGGGTCTCGAATCAAAATGCCATTGGAACTACTATAGAATTTATTAGAACAGAACACGTGTAACACAGGTACAAATATAACTGGACACAACCAGTACAAACTGCACGATTCAATAACACGCGCCAAGTACGTCACTATATAGCTTGTCGAATGTACACACATCTTGCTTGTATCGTAATCGCCGCTTGAATGCCTCACCCCTCCGTTCGGGCATTGTTTTATACTAAACTATCCAATAAAACACTCAACAACATCGCGTGGACTGAATTTTCCAATAAAACGTAATCCGCACACCTGCGGCATAAACGAGTACAATAACAATAGGATGTTTTTCTAATTTCAAATTTTAAACACAAAGTAAACAAAAGAAGTCCAAATGCGGGAAAGGTAATAAACTGCATGTGTACCTTCGCTTTAGTTGGCGTGCAACAATATTTATATGTGTGGGTAAATTACATAAAGACGGCGCCACAAGTAATACGTTTTTGTTCGTTAATTTTATTTGAAACCGAATCAATAAAAAATTAATAAGAAAAACTCAATTAAAATATTTGACTGATTTGATTGATTGACGGATGCTCCACATTCTCGCGAGAATGCGAAAAAAGATCGTACTAGTTCTCGCAAGTTTGTGAAAGCTCCTTTAGAAAGCGAGAAAAGAGGCTCCTTCCATATAAGATTTTTGGAACTTGTGTAGAATGGGGATTGTTCACAAAAAATTACCCTCTGATTTTATATTTTTACTAGGTAAAATAGGGTATTCTAAGATACTAATTTGAATATTTTTGTATTTCAAGCGTTAGTTTTTTTTATAATTCGATTTTAAAATTATTACTCCGATGACGTCATAACGGACAAGTTTACATTGATTTCTTTGCCTAGAAAACAAAGATAATAAAACTTACTAGTCATAGTAATCTGTGCTACTACTATTTAAATGTCACTGTCATTACTCATTACGTATCGTGATCGTTTTATTGTTTTTTTCGCTAGGCTTATAATTTTTCGTGGTGGACAATTATTATTTTCCAAAGTTATCGTTAATTTTTTTAAAGTGATCTTTAGGGAAAAATCCATGATAAAGAACTTAAATGAACTAATGTACAGCTAGATTTCTTTTTACACCTGAAGCAGGCAAACAAGCAGACGGTCCACCTGATTAGATTTAGTAAGGTCAAATAAAGGTCAAACACATTTCTTACAAAATACAAGCAGATCGTACGGTTTTTTGGAATTTAACTAGACAGAAATGATTAGGGACACTACTCCTCGAAATGGTTTTTGAAATAGCTAGATTGAAAAAAGGTGAACAATCCTAATTAGGGTTGTTCGGTGGTATTGTCATAGAATGTTAAGAATATTTTATCTGTATCGTATTGCATTGCATTTGTATTGTATTGATTCCTTTGACCGTGGTAGTTAGTGCCCCTCCCATTGGTAACTAGATGTATTTACGCGGAGCGTTGATGACAGATATATTACCCTCGCCACATATTTCTCAATCAAACACAATCCCTCAAACGACGAAAAAACAAACCCACAAACAGACAGACACAAACTGGTATAAATCACGGCCCAATTGCATAAATAGTGCGTGTGAGTGCGATCGTCTGGCTAAGCTCCAAATATGCCTATCAGTGTTGCCAGTTTTTGTGATATGTCTACCTATATGCTGATTTTTTCACATGCTTGAATATTTTTTTTTACTCCGTCCATCAATTGAAACATTGCAAGAACATAGTTATTGACATGAAAATAACACGAACAATATATAAAATATAAAATATAGATACATACGTACATACGACTGTACGAAGCTCGCACGGATCGAGACAAGCTGCTCCGAAATCGGTCAAATACGTAAGCAGCTGTTTGTGAGAAAGTATATGGTTATCTATCATATTTTTATAATGCTACACTCTCCGCATGTGCGCCGCGTAAGTATACATGTATGTATATATGTATATAGGTTATTTGTTTTCTTATCGGTCACCACGCTCAAAAAGTGTAACTTGAATTAATATCAAAGAAAAAACTTGAATAAATATCAAAGAAAAAAATACTGCATAAATAAAAAATAATAAAATTATTATAATCGCATAAGTTGATAATAAATGCTATGCAATAGCTTTTATATTTTAAAATGATTCTGTAGTTCTTGTAAAAAATAAAACATAATAATATTTTGGACACTAGATACTGTCAATGAAATAAAAGTAAATGACAATAAAAAATGCATTTTTTTTTTGTTGATGTATTTAAATAATATCATACATACATATTATTACTCTTGTTTCCCATGAAGGTAGGCAAAGACTATATATAGATCTCCATTTGTGACGATCCTGACAAACCACTTTCGCTTCATCTACTTTCATTAACCTCTTCATACATGCACGTTTATTTGAGATGCTCTTTAGCACTTTTTCTTTAGCACGGCAACTAATAATATCATATAGCTTCCAATGTTTGTTTTTACAGATTTTTTAAATGAATCCTGGCAACTTTCGTCGTGGTTTAGTCACCGCGATTAGTCAAGGATTTATGAATTGGCAGCGCTTGTTTCTGACTAAAATGTCAAATGCGCTAAACGACAGGTATTCTTCTCGTTAATTCTTTGATGTTGCTAATTTTAATAATATTGAAACAAGCAACACAAACTTTTGTAACCCAACAGACAGCGACTTGGGCTTATATAATTTTGATTAGTGGTCGAGATTCGACCATAAGGTTCTGTTGTCAAAGACTTCTTTAATCACAAATTTCGTCAAGGCTACAACTGTGTGTTATATACATGGTAGTGTGTGCAATGTTTTTTTTATTGATTTAATGATTTTTTTATGCATATTTAAAAAAAATTAGCATTCTGCACTCCTTCTCCAAATAAACTATAAGTGTGCGAAATTTCAAACTCCTCCGTCCACGCAATTTTCGTAAAAAGAGGTACAAAGTTTTTATTTCACGTATTAATGTGTTAATTATAATAAAACTACGTTCCGTAGGTCTGGAAATTATTAATAATTAAAAAATTTTTAAGCGAAAATTTGTAACAATACGATTAAAAATTTTGGTATCTTTCAATAATCATTCATCATTTCGGCTAACACAATTTTCGAATTCTTTCTACTATTATTCTATCGCTCGAGAGGATAAGAATACGAGAATACGCATTTTTGACACTATCGCAACGGAATCTTACTTTGAATATCTTCGCAAAGCCAAGATACTGCAATGGCACCTGGTGTTGTAAACGTCTATAGGTAACCACTTTCCATGAGCTGGGCCGTCTACCTGTTTGCCAGCATCGCAATAAAAGGTCTTGAAACTATAAATTTACTTGATTAGCCCACGGCCAAAAGTCACGAGCACCTAATTAAGAATCGCCTTTGACGTTAAAATTAGCTCTCAAGAAGCAATTCCACGGTAAAGCACTTTCCACACTACCGGCTACTAGCCAATGCCCAAAGGCATCGTCTTAATAAATAAAACATACGCTAGTTGAACCACGTTCTTGGAACCTTGGGACTTAGTAATCAAGAGATAGCGTTTTCAAAAGCGTTAATCGATAAAAGGAAACATAGATAGACTCTTCATAGTAGACTAAAGTCAGCCAATCGCAGTCCACTGCTGACCGCTGCTATAGGCATCCCTAAGTCCGTCCCCACATTACGGTCCACCGCCTCCCTCATCCAGCGCCTACCTGCGATCTTACGCAAGACGTCAGGAGCATTAGGTTCATACGTGAGTTCATGTTAGTGTTTCTGATGTTGGAAATACTTTTCATCAGACTTTTTAATATTGGGAACACTTTTCATCAAGTGAGCCGTTGTTGACTGTACACTAATAGTAAATAAAACAGAGATGAGATGAAAGATATCGCATTTGGCAAATAAACGTTTTCTTTCTTTCTTAGATGCGCGAAGACATTTCAGCTGGTTTTAACAACTGGGAGAGTTGATTAATCGAAAGACGCACCGGTCTGCGCTAGCGTTACTAAGTGGAAACACGAAGTCATGAAGATGTGCTTCTCTTCATTTTTTCTGCTGCGCTTTGCCGAAGAGTGGAATAATTTGCCCGAATCTGTTATTCCTGACAAATAAAATCTGGAAGTCTTCAAATCACAAGTGAAAGGAATCTTCTAGGTAAACGTGCTCCATCATAGACTGCGTCATCACTCAACATCAGGTGAGACAGTGGTCAAACGCAAACCAATACATCCATAAAAAATCTTTCTTCTTTTTCTATGCTAACCCCATACTACACAATACTTTATGGATAATAAAGAATGAGCCTTTGTCGCCTCCGCACCTCTTATTAACAAAATCTCACCGTAATATTCTAAGGAATGCATTGATTTCTCCCCAAGCGACGTACAACTGATTATCCGACAAAATAAATATTATATGGGATCGAATGCAAACATACGTTACAATATGTCGTTTTCAATTCGTAAGGTTTATTTATTTATAACGAGTGATATTGACGAGATTTTTGGAAGCTTTGACATTTTTTCAACTTGTATGAATGAGCATTTGTAGTGTTTTATGTGATGTTATTATTGTTATTGTATGCGTCCATTTCTCACATTGTGACGTTTTAAAATACATATTTGTAGTGTTTTTGATTTACAGGAACTAAATATACTAAACACTTTTCAATGTATTTAGCATACTTCATAGTATTAACTACATGGGATAAGACGAGTAGGTACATTCCAAAACGTCTACGTTCGAGCAAATATTTTTTTTACTGCTAGCACGTTTTCTTCCGTAACAGCCATCAAAACGCAATCCACTTCTTTCTTCATCCCCTAAAGTTAGTCGACCGCGCTTGATTTCGTTGTACCAACCATACACAGTTGCCTTAGAAAAACCTTTCATTCATGAATGTCAGTTGAAGTCTATCGTACGATACGGCCAGTTTCGGGCGACACTCGAAATCATCAAAAATCATAGCGCGAAAATGTTCCCGGCGCAGATCCATTTTTCAATGAGACACGAGAATTTAAATTAGCTCGCAAACAATGTGGAACGAAAATTTAAAATTGGAACGTACCAATTTTTAGTTATAAATAATCATAATTTCAAAATAGATTATAACTGGCCAGTCTCTTATACATAATTTTTTTTTCGCAATACTTTTTGATTTTATTTATTTAGGTTTATGGCTTGGCAGCTAGGCCTTTAAGCCAGATCTTAGTTTACAATATAGTTTCTTCATCTTCTTAAGCCTATGTGTAGCACAGCTGAACTGTAGGTAATCAGCTAGTGCCATTCAACGGAGTTCTTGTGACAACTCGAAAGACTACATTTGACTATACAGTTCACATTTCTCACAAAACACATAATTACTACTCAAAAACTAATAATATCCTACAATTATTGTTCATTTTAAAGTAATTATACACATTTTTAGCAAAATAAAACTGCACAGCACAACATCTTTCAGTTTCCGCCACAAACTCATACTTTCTGGGTGGCCTGGTATGACACAGACATAAGTTCTTCTTTGTTCAATAATGGCTTGGCACGGTTTGTCAGATATAAGTTATTTATTCAATTCTGCTTTTTTATAAACGATTACTGCCTACGACTGTTAAGAAGGGCACAAACAAACAAACTCAATTTTATATTTACATATTTTATATACGTATTAATATGAATTACATATATACAAGCATAATTTAAAGTGCAGTGAACCTTAATTAGTCTATAATAATGGCTATAAAATATAGATTAGCCGATGCAAGCAATAATAGCGAAGTTAACCAAGAGTTAATTTTTAAACGGTAACTGTTTAAACCGCAGTTATCTCATAAACTGGTAATTCACGACCGTAATTTCGAAGTGAGACAGGTAAACGGAAAAGTGTTTGGATGGTGTTGTTATTTTGCTAATTAAGGCTAAATAAACATTAAAGCATTGAATAAAGACTGAAATACATAAAACAGGAAAGATTTCAGCATTTGGTACTTGTTTAGTTTATAAGATCCAATAATAATAAATAATAAAAACTTGAAAGGTGTCAAGGGACACCCGGATGTCTTTATTGTTATTATTGTCTGTATAAAATCTTTACTTACCTAACTCCATCAGCAATATCCGGAACTTGTGCAGAAACACTGTAAGGATTCATTATTGTTATTATTTTTTATTATGTACAAAAAACCTGTATACACTCAACAAAAATAATCGTCGCGACACCACACTGTTAAATGCGAAATAGAAAGACGAAACGAAAATAACTGGCTTGCTTTCTATGAGAGAGAGAGGGAGACAGAGAAACACGCGCACGCCGCACGGCTTACAACTATAGCAAAAAGTGTCGTTACAACTTTAGGTCTTAATTTTTTTCCGTCTAGCCCCCTTTCGCAACGCACGATAAGGAACTTCGTTCCAAAACGTGTGCGTCTCGGAAGGCCCGGCAGAAGTGGTAACTTATACTAATCTAAGTTGAACTATTTAATATTAAAATTGTTAAGTTGAGAAAAGCTTAGGTAATTACTTACGTTTTATGTACAATAATATGATAATTGATAATGTAAGGAAAGGTTATTTATCAATAAAATCTTTTATTGATTTACAGTTCTTGAATTACATTACAATTTTGTGTATGTACATTACTTAATTTAATTACCGAAATACGACTAGCTAGCGCCGGGCTAGGTCAGAGTGAGAGAGGAGGAGCCTGCCTACCGCTGTCGTATGCGTGAGAGAAAGGGAAGCCACACAGACTGTCATCGTAACGCGTTACGTAACGAAGCAGTTTATCCTCCCAGAAGAAGTTAACACTTCAAAAATTAAACTCAAGACCTAAATAGTTTATAAATATATTTTCTCTTATTTGTAGTTAATGTCGATAACTTCATTTAACTTGATATCCGATTGTATATTAATAATTGAAACGTATGTTACAGTTACCGAGTGCTAACGATGAAGAAAAACATCATAATGAAACCTGCACATCAGATAACCGATGTTACAAACCCGCCATCCCGTCTTGGACAAGCGTGGAGGGAATATTGTCCATTCCCTTTTATAAATGGGAGGCCCGAGTCCAGCAATGGGACGTTTATAGCCTGTTATTATTATTTGCTAGCGTTGTATTCATTTCTTAAATAATGTATATTGGTTGGGTTAAAGATTATACCAGAAAAAGCAAAAAGATTATCTTAGAATTTGTTTACATTTCCGCAAAATGAAAGGTTTTTGGACTTATAAAAATACTATATTTTTGATGCTAGAATCTAGAAAAACAAATAACTATTCAAAAATCACAGTAATATTTTACTATATATTACTGTGATTATAGATAGATTACTATAATAAAGGTATATTTTTAATTTTATTTGTCTAAAGTGCTTCGTTTTAAAAACAAACCTATCGAGATACTAAATATTTATTATTATATATTATGTTATTATTATAATATTAAATGACAAGTAAAACACTGACATGTAAATTAGTCCATTCGCTGATAGAATTAAAAAAAACAACCAAACATACAGATAAAAATATTTAAACTAAAGCATTTTACTTAAGAAATATTTTCGAACGACTACCTCTCAAAACCACTTAGTATTAGAAATAAACAAGATGAACTAGTTAAAAACAACAATCGTGATTAGAAAACTTCTGTCGCCACCTGTACAATTTAAATGAGCGGCCATTACACCTGAGGTGCTGAAGTATAATATCGATGGTCGATAATATTTTCGTGCACAGATAACCAACGGTACAGTCGACGAGAAAACTGAACGTTGGCTTGCATTCTCAACATTTCTTTTGTTTAATTTTAATTACAAGCTTTCTATTAACTTGCATTGTATGTAAGTTCGGGTGGAATCTTGCAAGTTGAATTTGACCAAATTCTCGATTTCCGATTAAGCTGAAATTTTGCACGCATATGTATATTGCGTTACAATGCAATAATATGATATCATAGTGCCGATCTGATGCCACCATAAGAGTATATATATATATATATCAGTACAGGAGTTCCTATCGAGTTCCTATCCGACTATGGAGTCGGAAGGTGGCCATAGGAACTCCTGTACCAAACAAGATAGACCCATCGTGTTTGGGCTGATCTCCAAAGTTTGTATTTGAAAACCTTTTTAAAAAAGCTTATCTATTCTAATATGAACCAGCAGATACCTTTTTTAATTTATTTAGGGCAACAAACAATTACACCTTTAAGAAATTAAATAAAAATATGAAATATTGGCAAATATTACTTGTGATGCAACCAACGATAATTTAAAAAAAAAGAAATAAATCCGTCTGCCTGTCTGTCAGTTATTACCCAGAGAATTACGAATTGATTTTATAAGAGGTATAAAGTCATCAATAGATGTACTGTACACATCTATTGATGACTTTATACCTTGACTAATATCTGTCAGTGATGAGCAACATCCATTGACAACTCTACAATTTACTTTCTGGACATAGTAAAGAAGGGGTTAGACAAAATATGTCAGCTTCTTTATAGTATTCATTGTAACGTTTCATTATCCTGTTAATTGGGGCACGTTCACCTGCGTTATTTCATGTTACAGCATGACATGAAAACTACTGAACGGATTTAAATGAAACTCGACACAGAACTAGCTTATATTCCGGGTCAACACTCAGCATACTTTGAATATTTCATCAGTATCCTCATAAAATTCTTTTCTAATGAGCTTATCCATCCGTGCAGGAACGGAGAAAGAATACCTAATGCTGCGGCCAGGCGGCCTGTCGTAAGAGGCGATAATACAGTCCACAGCCAGGTGATAGGGCACTTGCCTACCTGGATGGTTACCACCGCTGGTCTGAATATGCTGCCATAACAACCTTGAGTTGTGTTCCGGTATTAGTGGCCAGGTTCCTGCTTTAGAGAGCAGCAGCGCATTTGGTAACCGCTTACCGGTTAGGTGGGCCGTCTACCTGTCTGCTGAACTCATGCAAAAAATACATTATTTTCAAATGGTGTTAAATTAAATAGGTGGTGCTAAATTTAGTGTATCACAGGGTCACACACTTGGACCACATTAATAACTACACTTGGACCACATTAATAACCACACTTGGACCACATTATTAAAAAGTAGTAACCGGCCATAAGTGTTATTATCTGTGGTTATTCGAGGTGTAATAGAACTTTTGTTATGGACTTTACTTAGTTCGCAGGCGGGAATTCAATATGGCGGCCTATTACGGCCGCCGAGTGGAAAGTGTGTGAAATACCGATTACAATCGGCCCAATGCACCCGGAATCGCCACTCAATAAAATTATACTCAACACCCATCATAATCTAAACTAATATTATATAGAGGAGAGGCTTGTACTTTTGTGTGTTTGTAACGAATAAACTCAAAAACTACTGGACCGATTTCAAAAATAAATTCTTTTACCATTGTAATGCTACACTATCCCAGATTAATAGGCTATATTTATTACTAGAAAAAAAAATAGGGATCCCTACTAAACCTTCAATAATGTAACCCAAGGTGTAAAAAAATAGCGTTTGGTTTAGATTCACAATTAAATCCGGTAGATGGCGCTGCAATCGGGTTCTAGATTTTCATTTTGACAGGGCAGGACAACGTCTGCCGGAACCGCATTTTGCCCATGAATTTCGCGCATGTTGATCTACTATTGCCTTCCAATTTGGATGAATCAATATATTTTATCAATATTATTGAAGACCATCTTGTGCTTTTAGTATTCAGCATTTCAATTAAATTGATCCAATTTCGTTGAACCCTCTAATATAAGCATTACAATAGCAGTTGAAAGTCATATAGTTTAGTTTATTTGTTTCAATATTAAATTGTTTTTTTTTATTGCGGGACTTAAGCAGACAGGCAGACGGCCCACTTGATGGAAAGAAGTTACCATCGCCTATGGACATTCGAACACCAAAGGTGCTACAAATGCGCTGCTGCTCTCTTAAGGGAGACTGGAACTGGATCAGGGGTGGTAGCCATCCAGTCGGGCAAATACCCTATCACCTGGTTGTGGGTTCTTTTGTTGCCTCTTACGGCCCCAGGAAGTTGTATTCTTTCTCCGTTTCTGCACGGATATATTTTGAATTCAAATATTTTCATTTCCAGATCTTAATGTGATTATTTTCCAAACAAACCATATGGTGTGGTCTGTGTGTTAGCGAGTAATTTACAAATTAAAAGTAAATTGCTCGCTTTGATCGAGCTCCGTCGACTATGAGAATTTAATATGCAGCCTCCGTGCCATCAAAGTGAAACACCGAAACATGAAATTAAATACAAGGTGTGGTCTGAGTTACAGCGGCAGGCGGTATACATAGAGAGTAAAATTATCAATTACAAATAAAAAAATAGATCTGTCCCATATAATACTTAGATACAATTCATAATGTATGTTACTCATAAGGGAAATCTCCACACATTATAATTCTGTTATACAACTTGGTTGCGTCGTTAATCGGCATTAGGTATATGTGTAGTATATACGCAAATATACTCTTTCGTAACATAAAAAAGGTTTTAAATATAATACATATCATTTTATATAATTATATTAGAGCAATAGAGCTGAATTTCAAGATTACAAAGGATACAAAATGTTTGTAGTACTTACTGGTGGATTCGACCAGTCATATCCAGCAAGAAGAAAATAAAGGCGACGCTATTTGCAATCCCATTTTTTATTCATAAGTACATGTAGTATGTAGAAGATTTAAGAAATAAATTTAAAAAAAATTCTTAACACATTAATGTCATTCTTAATGCAATGATAGCACCGAGCGCTTCATAGCAAAAAAATATTATTATTCCAGAATATTTTTTAATCGCTACCGTCTACGTTTTGCGTCTAAAAGTTGTTCCAAGAGCAAAATGTATATCATTTCATTCATTTCTCTGTTCCCATTTCCTTCAGATGCGTAATTAGTTATTTTTAATATACTTTTTTTATCCAAAAGTACTTTATTTTTAATTCTCTTTTGATCCCCGTGAATATAATTATGTTTTATGAAAATTGTTTATTAATAAAGTACTTACTTTGACTTCCTGAATACATTTTTTCATGTCTCTGGTTAAACAGGAAATTGAGTAGTCAAGTTGGTTTTTAAGATTGTTATATTGCCAACGAAATTTGATATTACGTCTTGAGATGATTGAGAGATGGTTCTAGTTATGTATTTTTGAATCATACTTACCATAGATAAAAGAACATTTTTTATATGCCACGATTCTGACAAAATTAAGATTTATGCAACAAATCATTTTTAACTTTACTTATTTTCTATCTATATTATTTTGGTAGCCATATTAGTATTTTACTAAATTTTCGTGAACGTTACATGATTATAAAGTAAATTTTATCAGACTGAAATGGATTTTAATCGTGTTCAGAAGCTGGTTTTGTTTATAACTTAAAATAACTAAATTGCGCTTAATAAAATAGTTTTAATTACAAATGGCTAATGTTGAGACTTTAGCCTATAATATGAGCCTAGGTTATTCAGACAATAGTATAGCATATATTTCATATTGCTACAAAGAGGCGTGAAATGCATAATTATAATTCCCTACTTACTTAAATGACTTAGCTTGAGATATATCGAATTAGCAATACAACAGCGATATAGTGAGCTAATATTACGCTTACTGAACCGCTGTTACATTCTTTTAGATTTTAGAATCATCGTACCGTCATACAAATCTTTCTCTAAATAATTCAAATAAGAAAACTTAAGTTGAAAAAGATAAAATAAAAATTCCTTCTGGAAATGAACTGGTAACGGGATTAGGGCGGGTGCTCACTGTTCGGAAATCGAGTCACGATTCGCTTCGTTAGGCAGAGTACACACGGCCCGGCTTCGTGTGCACGTCGTCTCGTCTATTTACCGGTTTTATAAAAAAATATTTTGGCCAGTCTGTTGTAATCGGTAATAGTTAAACACGATCTGATATTTGATTTTTCATTTAGAATAAATAAATTACAATTCAGTTCTAACTCTAAACCTACATTTGAATGTTATCTATTTACATCTTGTTCTATTTTTAATGTCAGTGGTATAACAAAGTTTAATCTGAGTTCCTTTTTGATACCGTATAAATTAAAATTTAGTATTATATTATATTTTCACCTTTGAACTCAAGCACATTCATTGTCTCACTCACATTTGGTATCATCTATCATAATTAAAATATTTCTTCACATATAATTTGTATTATTTTTCCCTCCAGATTCTAAAAAATGTAATTTCTAATTACATTTAAATTACTTCATCAGCAACGATGAACCGACGTTAAAAATTACAACTAAAACAGGAAGTAATTTGTTTTTTTAATATAAAACTATCTAAGTATTTATTCAGACATACAAACAAAAGGTTTGATTTCACAAAGTCAATAAGAAAGAACATTAACTTTATCCTTATCTTATAGTTTATTCAAAAATGTAAGCGTATAGCCTTCTGTAACAGTCAAAGTAAATTTCCATGTTCACTTTCAAACGTATCATTCGTAACAGGCGATGCGTGTTGCCCTGTGTAACTCGATCCCGCCGCGTAAACCGTCACTATTTAGAGCGTGTCACCGGACACGGTACAACACTATTGTTGCTGTCACACTGTAGGCGAGAAGATACTTTTTATTGAGATCAGCAATTTCTACTGTTTATGAGATCATGTAACTAAACTCGATGGATGAGCTTTTGATGCTGCTACAAATACTAATTTATTCTTATTACGAACTACACTTTTATAATACCAGGTAAAGAAGGCTATGTTTGTATTAAGCCGAAACGAGACGGATTTATTCCTGACTTTCAATTTGTATAGAAATCAGATAAATTAATATAACGATCTTATTTGTTTAAAAAAGGTTTCTCAAGTGACTTTTTTAATATGATCATTTATACACAACAATATTTTATATTTTAAACTTTGAACTATTTTATATTTTAGTCTTTGAAAATACCCCATAATCTAAGAAACCACTAAATAACAAAAAAGCGGATGAGCACTTAAAAAGTTACATATGAAACCTTCCTTAACAATGAAGTTCGTTTATTTTTTAAGTTGACAATGCGTCATTCCTATCAAAACTAAAATACACTAATTAACTGTCTATTTTCGACTTTAGCGATACACTATTATATGTTTTGCGATAATTTTAATCGATCAAATATTGCGACGACTTTCGATTGTTTTCATTCTAAACGATTATTTCCAGACCGACTCAGATGCTTCAATCAATGAACACCCGAACGAGTACGGCGCCCATGTCGAGCCGTCAACTCGAGACAATTGGAAGACATTTCGATTGTTCAATCGAGTCGATTGTTAGCTTGATTGTAATTGTAGGTCGATTGCAATTTTTTTGATTGTCGATATACCAGTTTGTATTATAGTACGCTTTTCAATGGTATCGCCAGCGTAATCTTCGTTTCTATATTTCACGATAACTTAATGTTACATAATAAAAATTTAGTTTATCTCCAATCTCTAAAATTCGAAATATTTTTATTATATAAAACACGATGACAGCGTAGGTAACTTTGAGATGAACAAAGTACAGCATGTTTTACTCCATCGGGGTGCACAAATGTTTAAGTGGTGGCAAAGGTACAGATTGCTTTGCCTCAGTTACATAACAATTAAAATTGTATTAATTATTGTTTAGTAATATTAAAAGTCAATAGCACATAATGCAGAAACACACTGAAGACATTGAAAAAGGAATAAACAAACATGAAGCAAATTTCCATATATAAGATTGTATTTAAAATTCGTAGGTCATACAGAAACTTTGGATAGAAACTTATTAAGAATTTAAATTTTTGACTGATTTAACCTGAGAGTTAGATGAATAACAAAACTTCTTACATGCATTTATAGCCGTGGTTCTAGTAATGTAGGATTTACAAACTTTTCAGGACCACTGTCATTTCTAAAATTTTACTCCATATAACAGCGTAATAGTTACCCGCTCACAAAGAGGCCTCACTTGCGCAGTGTTTATTCCTCAGAACATTGCGCTGCGCGTGGGCAGCGTTAACGTACATTCTAACATAAAAGTGCTAAATGTTAACTCTACATTATATATACGTCTTGATAGTTTTATGTTGGAATTGATATCACTATGTTTTGATATCTGATATCTACTATCTATTCAAAGTATTTGTAATCACTGTATGTATATTTTTGGTTGTTGACATCAATAATAAATAAGCATTTTCATCTAAGACTGTTATGGAAACAAGATAATGCAATTGCGAACGCGGCACTATATTCCGTTCACTAACATGATAGGCATGGTTACCAGCATTCAAAAATATTAACCCAAAAGCTAGAGTCAAAAACATCTGAAATTGCAACAGTTGTTAGAAAAGTCTTCTAAAAACCAAGCACAATTCGAGTTTTATAATATTTTTTTATAATCTATCTTTCGTGAATCAAAAACACAGCAAAAATTTTGTACGCTTTTTACGAAAATTGCGCGAACGGAAATGTATGAAATTTCGCACACTTATAGTTTACATAGAGAAGGAATGCAGAATGCTAATATTTTTTAAATGATGCATAAAAATACATTAAATGAATAAAAAACATTACACATATTACCGTGTATTTGACACACACACGAATATATACTCTTTTATTTATTGTTCTAGTCAAATCAACAGTGTAGCCTTGGCGAAATCTGTGATTATAGAAATATGTCTTTGACAACAAACTCTTAATAAGGTTCAAACTTGAAATTCTCGCGTTATCATAGGGCTGGCCTATATTTAGGGCAATGGACAAGCGTTGCCATACAACGTGGGAACGTGGCCAGCATTTTGGGAACACTCCCCACCGGCAGCGATATCGAGACTACATCTTTTTATAAATATATTTACAATAAATAGTATTCAATTTCTAAGTTTTTGTTTGTAGTGTAACCTTATTTAAATTAATTATAGTCTCATTTCGACCAATGGGTGACCACTAGTTATAGTAATGATGCATTTTGTTTTTTTTTATTTGTTTATTTTGGTGAAAAATAAAGTGTTGTTTATCTAATAAAAAATGTAAGACCCATAGTGATTTACAAAAAAAATCTGGTTAAATAACATCTGAAATTGTTAAATGAAAAACAGACAATTCCTTTTTCAGATATGCAAATTCTTGTACGCCATAAATGGTTCACTACTTGTTCAAACATACCAAAAGCTATTAAGTCGACACTTGTGCGCATGTCGGTACATGCGCGTGCGCAGGTGAAATGCGCAGTTTACGAGCTCGTAAAACGGCGCGGCTAGTTTTAAATAGATCCAGGAGCGTGTTGAGACAGATCGAGGTTCGCCTTCCCGAAAGCCTTTTCTATCTATTTTATCCATACAAGAACGGAGAAAGAATACAATTTGCTGCAGCCGGGCGGCCTGTCGTAAGAGGCGACATAATAACCCACAGCCAGGTGGTAGGGTGTTTGCCCGACTGGATGGCTACCACCCCTGGTCTAGAGTATGCCGCTATAAAAAACTTGAGTTGTGTTCGGCATTAGTGGCCAGGTACTAGTCTCCTTTAAGGGAGCAGCAGCGCATCTATAGCACCTTTGGTGTTACAAATGTCCATAGATTGGATTTTTGTTTTTTTAACAACTCTACGGACTCGAGTTCCGTACCCTTTTTTAAAACTTAATCTTGATTTTTTTAAATTTATACACGCTTATTGGTTATTTTCTTTATTGTGTGTGACATTTATTCAATGATGTTTGTGGTGTAGTGTAACTGACGAATAACTTATTTATTCTAATTTCAATACTAAACTTATACTAATGTAGAGTGTATCTGTTACATGTTGGTGTTGTGATGAAGTGCATGTGCGATATGACATAAGCGATGGTAACCGCTTTCCGTCAGGTGAGCCGGCCGTCTACCTGTCTACTGAACTCATGCAATAAAGAAATGAAAGTTATATCCTATTCTATACCCCTGATAACGTATACATAAAAAATCTTGACGACCTGTCGCGAAGTAGAGGCGTGAAAACGTCACAAAAAAATGAACCGTCTATGACTTCTAGAATGATACCACAATTGGTACCTGTCTTTGACGCCTGATAAATAAATAACTTTCCCCGCCTCATACATCAATCGGCTGCGCGCATTTGCCAAGCAGTATTACAAAAATATATTAAATAAAGCCCACACAATACGCGGCTATCAATCTTGATAAATGGAAAGAATTTCAAACAAATAAACGTATAATCCATCTAACCGCAACAGTACATACAGTTACAGACACAGTTTATGTGGTTCCCTCGCTAAATTTGTAAAACCAAATTGCTGGCCATAATATAGCAGACACCCAGACATCGTAGAAACAAGCTGGTATCATTCATCATCATCTGAGCGTTAAATCTCGATAACGTTCGGAGCGTTCACTCTGATGCCCAGGGTCCGCTTTCCTACTTTTAGTACTCCACTTCCCACCGTCGTCTGCATCCCCGTTTTGAGACCTATACATAGTTATGCATGACATCCTTCACAAGGTCAAGCCAACATTTTTGGGGACATTTGTTCCCCAGATAATTAGCCGGTCTCCGTAAGACGTGGCCATACCAGCGTAAGCGACACTTGCAGTTTGTATGCTATGTCACGGTCATGAAAACTGCCGCGGATGCGGGAGTTCCTGACCCAGTCTTTCCACGTCACTCCATAGATCCATATTCATCTCCGTGACACGCAGTTCTTGCTTATGTCCCTCAAGTACAGACCACGCTTCACTGCCATACAAAAGGACAGGTCTAATGATGGATTTATAGACCTGTATTTTTAATTTAACCGGCATTTTGCGGTCACAAATGACACCTCTCACCTCACGCCACTTGGCCATATCACGTCAAATGATTAGCATAGAGTTAATCATGTTTGACACGGTTATGGCCGTCGTATGCCTATCGCTGGCATTACTCCACTACCAATCCGTCCAACTAAAAAAGACCAAGTTTACCTCTACAAGTTACAAGTTGATTTCCCATTCCTTATCAATAATTTACTCCTGAAGGGTCATCTGAGCTTACGTGATAAATTCCTATTTGCAGGACCACATATAAAAACTAACTATAAGTCGTGCGCAGGTTTGCCGATGGTCGCGCCTCCTGCTTGTGCGGTGACCGTTGCCTATAAATGCTTGCAACAACAGGGAAATTGAGCAACGCCTTGTTAGCGTTCAGGACGGTACAGAGAGGATGGCAAAGCGGGGATAAGATAGGAGGAACAGGAAAGTGAAAGGAAAGTGTGCCAACGGAATTAGTTGAAGACTAACCATTTGACGCCGATATTCTGCGAGAGTGTGGTATCGCATCGATCAAGCCGACCCTAAGTGCCTTATGAAGATAATAACTCCAGCATGGCTACGCCACGTCACATGACTTTAATGTGAATGAATGAATGAATTATTGAATGAAAATACTTTATCGTTCACCAAAATTTAACTACGTTCTTGAAAACTAAATACGATAAATACCAATAAAAGGGCGGCCTTATCGTTTTAAACGATCTCTTCCAGGCAACCCCCTAAACTAAGGAAAATATTAAAACATGTCAGTGGCGGTGTAGACAGTAAATAATATAAAACATTTAAAATATTATATGAAATAAGTGAATAAAAATGTTGATTATATACTTTATACACATCATAATACCTACAGAATAAGCAGCACTATTATACCTGAGAGGACAAAATTAAAAACCATGATTTTAAAAGAGGATACTGACTTAGCTTATCTGATGTTGAGTAGCAGTGAGTTCCATAAACGGACAGCCTGTAACTGTGAAGGAGTATCAACGAAGGAAGAAGTGTGTACAGGTGTCATTAAAGAGATATCATAACTTTGCTGTGATTAGATAAAAAACTGTACAACCTAGAAAAATCATACGGAACACTTATTGTTTTTGCTTACTCCTATCTTTGTATGTTCCAGTGCGTGTAATATTTCCGACACTTTCTCCGATGCCCTTCGGCAACCTCCGCCTGTCATTCGTAACAATGCCTAGACGCATGACTATTATAAATTTATAAGTTTTGTTGCATTTTCATCAACGTTCGCTTGTAAATATCTTGTTGCTATCTTAATTTGTGCCAGAATAAGGGCACGTCTATATTGGAGAAATTGTCATGTGACTATGACTTACTCTATGATTACATTTTTTACAATCCCTTCATATGTAAGGTAAGCTTGCTTGCTTCATAAGCTTGTATAGACCTATCTTTATTGTTTTATTATTTCAATATTATGGTAAATAGATTACAATATTTTCATAACATTTCGTCCACGGAAACAAGTTATTGTAAGGTATACACGACGACTTCACATATTTTTTTGAAAAATATGGCTACGGAACCCTGAAAATTAACTTCCCTCAAACTTTTCAGAACTAAGAAATTAAATTTTCAATAATCATACAATAAACAAAGTACTCAGCTATCCATGAAAACTCACCCAGTTGGAACCTAAATACTCAATGTGCTCAGCTCCTATGGTGTTCGAATTAACACATGCTTGACCCGATCACTTTCAATGAAACAGCGTGCACAGTTACTGGGAATGACTAGCTTCCTAATTCCTAGACCGAGTTGTCACATTTCAATTAATATAGCACTTCATCGCTGGATGCGTGTCATCCAGCAACATTATATTAATACGAGAATCAAAAACTTTGATCCCCTTTTTATGAAAATTGCGCGACCGGAGGAGTATGAAATTTGGCACACCTTATAGTATACGAGTATATGGATAAGGAGTGCAAAATATATTTTTTTTTAAATTACGCGTTATAAATATAGTTAATCAATAAAAAAAACTTTACACACACTACCATATATTTGACATACATTTATTTTTTATTGTTAAAGTCGAATTAACAGTGTAACTTTGGCGAAATCTGTGATTATAGAAATATAATCTTTGACAACAGACCCTTAATTATGTTCAAACTTATAATTTAAATTATAGTTGAATTTCGATTTCGCCCACTAATATTATTTATTCATTTAAAAAATTCATAAATCCACTTACAATCTTTATGTTTTTTTGATGGCATTGGTGAATGGCTTTTCTTGTGATACCATCCTCGGGCCTAAAGGAAAGAAGGCTTTACACCAAGAGATGTGTAAGACTCCTGAACGGCCGTATTCCGAACGTGGCCTCCGAATGGAGGACACGGGGATGTCGACCGCCAGACATCCATTAAACCTAACCTACGCTTTTATGGGGTGCTACAGGAACTAGAGCATAGGCACTACATCTGTGACACCCTTACGCTTGGCTCTCACTTAGGGCATCCCGGGGAAGGGTACCAGCCACCTTCTGCGGATGTGGTGCGCGTACGCGCTATTCTTCTTCTCTCTTTTAGCTGCCTTCTTCTGGGCCATGACCCACTCGTAGAAGGAGGCGCGGTTGAGCGCTATTATTGCTCCAAGGCATGGCCTCGACCAAGCCCTGGAGCGAGTCTACCTGACTAACAAGATTTTCGATTTGGGACTCAAGTAGAGTGAAATACAATTATAATCTATAGTCAACTAGCGAACCCGGCAGATGCTGTCTTGCCTTAAAAAAGCCGAAATGTGTGCAGATAGGTAGTAGAAGCGAAACTTCAACGGACAAGTGACAAAACGAATCGCAACAATGTGTCCTAGCACACATTCCGATTTTTCGCAGGTTTACCGCAAATTATGATTTAGTACGGTTAGGTATTTTAATGAATGCATTTTTTATTTCAACAAGATATGTTGTATTTTACCAAACAAAAAATTATAATTCGATCCGCAACCAAAAAACGCACCCGTGGTAGACCACGGGTGCGTTTTTTGGTTGCGGATCGAAATATTATTTTTTCTTGAAAGAAAAAATCCCCCCCCCCCCCCTTCTAAATATAGAAGTGTCACTTCAACAATCTAGAAATATAATTAATAACTTCAACATAATATTAAGAATCTAGGTGTATATACAATGCAAAAGTGGATGGATGCAGAAGTCGCGGAAGGCCACGACACACCTTCCATGATCAAATTGATCATGTGTTAGCAGAAGGTGATGTTAGGAGCCTTAAGAACAGACGAGCGTGCATGACAAGAGCTATGAATGTCAAAGAAGCAAGTGAGGTGTGTAAGAATGGGCCTGTGTGGCGCTCTGTTGTTCGTGCCTACCCCGCAAGGGACCTGGCGTGAAGTTATATATGTATGTATGTATGTGTATAATCAACATATATATATATAACAACATAACAAAACAATTCACCAACGAAATTGTTATCAAAAATGATTCAATAACCTGCCCTTAATAATAACTGTTATTATAACCGTTATCTTGGTGTTATACCTTGTTATATTATAACTTGTCATAATATAACAAGTTATAACGACAGTACGTAACTAGATAAGGTTTTGTGGCCAAACTTGGGATAACAATGGCGTGGAAATTAAATGTCTTTAAAGATGGGAACATGTCGATAACAATGTGAAAGGGTTATATTAAAATTAACGAGAATTTTAGAATCACATCTGTGCCGTGATTTCGCTTTAGGCGTTCGCCTGCAATAAACGCCGTAGGCTGCGTACGGCGTGAGGCTGTACATGAACTCCATACAAACAATGACGATTTTCTACCAATAGTAAGATATAAATACGTATAGGTAATAAGATAAAGAAACTCGCCAGTAGTCGATATTTCGATTATAATTATTTTATATATTGTTATGAGTGCGGGATTCGAATTAAAATGCTGTTAGAATTACTATAGAATTGATTACAACGATACAAACACGTATAACACAGGTACAAATATAACAGGGCACAACCAATACAAACTGCACGATTCAATAACACGCTCACTATATAGCTTATAGAATGCACACGTCTTGCTCGTATCGTAACCCTCGCTTGACTGTCTCACCCCCGTTCGGGCATTGTTTTATACTAAACTGTACAATACAACAATAGACCGCGTTGACTGAATTTTCCAAGGAAACGTAATCTGCACACCTGCGGCCATAATCGAGTACAATAACAATAGGAAGTTTTTCTTAATTACAAATTTTAAACACAAAGTAAACAAAATAAGTCCAAATGCAAGAAAGGTAAAAACTACACTTCACACGCATACAGTGTGTGTGTTGGCGTGTAACGATATTATTCTTTTTAATCACAATAATAACTATGAATGAGACCAGCGTTTTGTTTAAAAACATAACTCACTTGTATTTCTCGCTTTGATTTTTGACTGAAATCTGTAGTAGTACCTGAAAAAAAAAGTTCAAATTATTTTTAGTTCTAAATAAATTAAAAAATGTGTGTTCATTAACAGTATCACAAAATATCGATAAAGGAATTGCATTCATAAAAATCTCATAATTAATCTGCCTGTCCAAGTTGCTTCTTTTCTTTACAGCATTATAGTTCTTGAAATTCATCAAGGGGATTTTCATTAATGGTCGAAAACCTTTTATAATATATACAATAAAATTGCAATAATGTAACAAGATGACGGGTTTTGAGCCTACTTCAAAATTTATTTCTCCTTTATACTGAACTAGCGGCCCCGGCAGACGTCCTGCTCTGAAAAAATAAAAATCTGGGACCCAATCACAGCGTTACCCTTAGTTATAATTGTGGATTTAAAGATGGTTTAATGATGGTTGGGGAACCCACTCAAACACACAAAAACAAAATCACCAAAATCGGTCCAGGTGATTAGGAGGATTCTAGAACCCGATCTCAGCGCCACCTACCGGTTCCAACGGGGTAAAAAGTATTCTATGTCCGTCTCCTGGTTCTAAGCTATATCCCCACCAATTTTCAGGCAAATCAGTACAGCCATTCAAGAGTTATAAATAGTGTAACTAACACGACTTTCTTTTATCTAATATATAAAATTCTCGTGTTTCGGTGTATGTAGTTAAACTCCTCCGAAATGGCTCGACCGATTCTCATGAAATTTTCTGTGCATATTGGATACATCTGAGAATCGGACAACATCTATTTTTCATCCCCCTGAATGTTAAGGGTAGTCCACCCCTATTTTTTTTATATTTGTTTTTTATGATACAGCATCAAAAAATACATACAACCCTACATTTCCAACCCTCTACCATAACTCCCTAATTTTTATTTCTTAATTATAAACATTAATGCTGTCGGCATATCGATTGAAGCTTTTTCAAGCAGGACGACGTCTGCCGGGACAGCTAGTAGTATATATATATTGATATAAGATTATTTTTAACATGTTTTTATATTAAATTTTTAAATGACTTCTTACCGTATCAGACACAAAGATTTGTATTAATAATTTAGGTGAAGTCGCTTTTGGCACTTATTACAGAAGCTGAGATCATTTAAGACGGGGGCACATGTGTGGTCCCCAAGAATAGCCGGCGTCAATCATAAACCAGGCCTAATTGAGTTAGCTCGTAAAGCGCGGTGTGAAACAGCGCGGCCGAGTATCACGCGGTTTTTCCGCGTAGTAGTAGCTCTATGTTCAGCTGTTGGACTGTTTCTTATTGGTTTTTAGATATATAGGCCAAACAGTTCTTGCATTATTGTGGTGATGATGATGGAATGTGGTGATAAATTATGAGTCATTCGGATGGCTATAATGATGTATATTAAATAAATGTTAAATAATAAACGTATGAATCTAATGGTAATTGGTAATGATTTATAAATTCTATAAAATTTTATCATTTGCTAAAATTATAGTGTGCTATGCGCGACACGACAAAGAGAATGACCTAAAAAGAGATGGGAAGATGTTTTCGTAAAAATGTGTGGAATGAAATGGAGAAGAACACCGGGAGATAGAGAAAATTGGAAAGAGTTGGGGGAGGCCTACGCCGCAGAGGCGACTTCCATTATTTAATCTGTACTTTATATACTTATATATTTTAAAACGAAAATTAATGGTAGAAATAAAGGCTTTTTAATTTTATTTTATACGCGACACGTGAGAGCGACCGAGCATGTTCGCTACTTAATTCGAACTCTGCTGTATTCGGTTGACACGAAATTAAAGTCAAAGTTTATCTATCTCTAAACATGAGTATTTACACATCAGAGTATGCATGATTGTATAAAAGTAAAGGTGCATCATGTTTGGCCAGTTAGGCATAGAAAATTACAATAATAAATATAATTAAATCTCCTACAAACAATGGCATTAAAAAAAATTATATTTATAAAGTCCAGTAATTCATAATAGCATTTATTTAATGAAAATGTCCTTAATTTTTGTTTATATAATTATGGCATGCTTTATTTCTCTCCAGTCTTTAGGTAACTTACTGTAAGTTATTGGAGCCATACAAATTATTACACAACGATCTCCAGCCGCCGTAGGCTACGGCCGTGCGGGCGACCGGCGGGGAAACCGGATCCGCCCGCACATTAAGGCCGGAGAGGAGGGACGTGCGCCGATCCGCGCGCCCCCTCTCACCTCGCGGTGAGGTAGAGGAGCCGGAGAGACCCAGATCTCCGGCTATCAAATGGTGAGGCCAGCCCGCAAAGGGGCCGGCCGCCGTCCGTCCGGGCTGGTGGTGAATGCGCGAGCGAGCCCACAGCCCGGACAAAGGACGCTCGGGATCGGACAGGGGTTTTAGTGGGTATCCCTAACCGTGGTGTGGCAATAGCTCTCCACACCCCTATCGTGGGGCGCTAGTGCCACCCCGACCTGGCGAATCCCACATACGGGCCGCGACCTTTCCCCCTCGCGCGGCCTACGATCCTCAAACGGATTTCCCCTGTATAAAAAAAAAAAAAAAAAAAGCCATACAAATTATGCTTCTTCATGAGTTCTGTTTTTAATACTTCTAGGCAGAGTTTGTTCTGATCTCTGCGATTAGGTGTTACTACGTGTGCTAGTGTTTGTAATAAATAAGGGTTATCTTTGACGAATAATACTATGTCTATGATATAGAGAGAACACTTATAAGTGTGGTTTTCTTAATGTAAAACCCATACATAATGCACGTACGTCCACATTTTATTTGCAGAAGCACCATTTTTTTAAAATCCTTTTTATATTTTATTTTTATACTTGCAGAGTAGATCGGTATACAGTCACTTTGTTCTCGGAAACATACTAGCTGCAGTCACTGATGAATGTTTTCAAACAGTGCTCGTATCTCGTTATTCAATGCGAAAAGTGACTTAGATATTGTTATTGAAAATGGAAGATAAACTAGTATCTTCTTCCATTGAGAGATTAACAAAAAACAGAAATTAGAAAAAACAACATACTGGCTGATTTCAATAGCCCCTTGAAGTGCACCCTTACAGCGGCTCCACAATGGCATGTAAGAACCGAGAAAGAATAGACGAACCGAGCTTGTTTTTGTAGATGGCAATATGAACGCTGAAAGTTACGTTGGAGATGTTTGAACACCAATATTTAATAAAAATCTTGAATGTATAATATTAACACCATAACCGGGTGGCCTGTTGCAAGAGGTGCCAAAACAACTCACAACCAGTTGATATGGTATTCGGTCACCTGGATCGTTACCACCCCTGGTCTATAGAGTATTCCGCCATAACAACCTTGAGTTGTGTTCCGGCATTAGTGGCCTAAAATGTCGTGGTAGCGTAACGGCTAGCGCACGCGTCCTAAAGTCAATGGGTGCGGGTTCGATCCTGGACGGAACGCATGCACCACTTAGGCAATTTTCTGACCTAATGTGCATATTATTACAATTACCACGTGCTAACACCGGTGAAGGAAAATATCGTGATGCCACCTGCACATCGAGATAACCTATGTGTCAAACCTGCCAAGCCACCTTGGACAAACGTGGCGGATATACTGCCCGTTCCATTATAACGGAGGCCCGAGTCCAGCAGTGCGACATTTATGTTCTAGTCTCCTTTTACAGAACGGCAACACCTTTGGTTGGGAAATGGTAACCGCTTTTCATCAAGCGAGCCATCTGCCTGTCAGCCAAACTCATGCAATAAATAAATAACAAACTACACAGTAGGAATTCTTTAAAAAAGAACAAATATTAAATCGAAAAAGTATGTAGTTATGCACCATACATATTAAAATCATTATTACAAGCCAATCATTAATGCCTGTTCATACGACAGAATTAATTTGAGTGTTCCATTAGTGGTGCGGAAGCGATCAGTCAAAATGCCCACTTGTGGGCGTTTTTTAAGACGAACCGGTGTGGATTGGTACGATTTAAAATTTTTCGATTGTTGGCCATGTATACATTAAGTCACTTCATGTTTTTTGACCCAATTTCAATCAAGTCAAAACTCAATCGATGGTAAGGCAAATAAATTAATAGTAAGATGTAGGAATCAGCCAAAAATCCTATTCGTGCAGGAGAAAGAATAAAATTAAGAGGAGTAAGAGGCGACAAAACAACCCACAGCCAGGTGGTAGGGCATTTGCCTGACTGGATGGCTACCACCCCTGGTCTAAAGTATGTCGCCATAACAACCTTGAGTTGTGTTCCGGCATTAGTGACCAGGTTCCAGTCTCCCTTAAGAGAGCAGTAGTGTATTTGTAGCACCTTTGGTGTAAATGGTTGTAAATGTCCATAGGCGATGGTAACCGCTTTCCATCAAGTGGGCCGTCTTCCAGTCTGCTGAACTCCTGCAATAAAAAAACTTTTTACTATTGGTAATTAGTGGAGGAGGATTGGTAACTAATTTATTCTCCTAATAGAATTAGGAGAATAAATTAGTTACTCATGTTATAATAGATTTTTAATACTAATCTGCCAATAATTCGATTATACTAATCATTCATAATTGTGTGAATATATGTCACAATAAACTACATTATTTAGATATAAAAACAGGCTACAAAATACATTTTATCATGCTCCTTAAATAATCATACAAATATTTTTTTAAACTCTTTAAACAACAATTAATGCTTTATTCGACTCCTTTTATTTATATAAACTTATGACGTCATCACTTTAACGCTGGTACATCTATGAGGTTACGACGTTTTGTAACATGATAAAATGAGTAATAAAATTACGTTTATATGGTTTTAAGCGCGGTATTTTATTTGATTTTTATTATTCCGACGTTTCGATCACTTTTCGGTACCCGTCACGGAACGGAAGACATAGACGGCTAGTGTCAGTATATATTGTTGAAGTATTTTTTAGCCTACCGCCATCTTGTTTATTTTAATTATTTAGTTCGAAATTTTTGTTTATGGTTATCATTTAGTTTTATTATCTGTAGGAGTATGATAGCGAAAAGAGAGATTTAGCTATCGTAAGGTTGCAAATCGGGTTGTTGGTCGCCAATTACGAAATGACTTGTTGTAAACTGATTCAGAGCTGTAAACGCTAATTTTGTATGTAATGATGCACTGAGTTTTTAGGTCGAGGTGTTTCGGGAAAACTTTTAAGATCGCCCGACCAGTTTTTCGAAAAATAAGATGTTTTCAAAAGAACATCGAATGTTTTCGAAACGGTTAAAAATTAAAGCCAGTGCGTGACAGTCCATAAATTAAAGGGGTTCCACATAAGTGACAGATGTCAATAGGCTCGGAACCCACAAAAAAGGTTTAATCAAAACTATTTTTTTTTAAAGGCTGTTCATTAATTTTTTATTGGAAGTATCATTGAAAATTTAGCGAAATTGATTTTTTCCAATTTTCTACTACACTTCAGTGTTTTTTACACTACGACTTGAAGTATGGAGGAAGGGTATTAATGACACAATATTATTCGTGATTTTTTTTCAGTTCTTAGTTATGTATATGCTAATCAACTGAAACCATTATTTGTGTTTTTGCTACATAACTTTATAATGTCATACAGACTACACATTCCCCTTCTTTATTTACGTAAGTCCAATAGTTTACGAAAAAATGGCTGACTTCGACCGATAGACGAATGGACGGACATGCCGAAAACATACTCTTTTTTTCTATTGCATGAGTTGAGCAGACAGGCAGACAGTCCACCTGATGGTAAGTGGTTACCATCGTCTATGGACATTTGCAATTTGCAACACCAAAGGTGCTACAAATACACTGCTGCTCTCTTAAGGGAGCAGGAACCTGGCCACTAATGCCGGAACATAACTCAAGGTTGTTGTGGCGACATACTTTAGACCAGGTTTCGTAGCCATCCAGTCGGGCAAATACCCTACCACCTGGCAGTAAGTTGCTTTGTCGCCTCTTACGTCATGTCGCCCAGCCGACGGCAATTGTATTCTTTCTCTGTTCCTGCACGGATGATTTGTTTTCATCAAAATTACTACGGAATCAATGAAGCGCAAGTGCAGATTGAAGTTTAAGCGAACAAAATCTCTTAAGAGTGTAAGGAAAAATAAAATTATTTTTTTAGACAATCATAAAACCTATTATTATCATTAGAATAGTTTTTTTATAGGACATTGATACGTGGCCCATTGAGTCTTGTGCGACACAAGCAAAAGCCGTGTCACGGAGATGAATACGCTGTGGTGCATGTATGAAATCACGCGGAAGGACCGTGTCAGGAAGTCCGAGGCGATCTTCATCGATATAACAGAAAAAACTGCAAGAGACCGGCTAGTTATGTAGGATACAAATATGTAGCCATGCCGCCTCCACCAGCTCCCGGTGGAAGAGGAAAACCCAAAAACTGGTGGCTTCACATCGTGAAGGATGTTACACGCACTTATGGTCTCAAAACAAGGATTGCTGAAATCACGCGAAGAAAAAAAGGAAAGCGAACCTCGGCGTCGAAGGGAACATTAGGAACGCAACCGGGATTTAACGCTCGGATGATGATGACAATGATTAAAGATATTGTTACTCCAAATAAATTTAATCAACATAAAAATCGATGTTAAGAATAAAAATGTAATAAATTAATTGCATGCCTACCCTATGTGCCATGAGCAAAATATAAGGGTCTGAAATGACCCGTCAAATATCTTACCTCCACACCCTCTATTAATGTCGTAAGACGATGTTCATATACACACAATTGTAAGGAGACAGTTTGTGTCTATTTACGTTCTATTATCTATGTATTGTGCATTAATTACGTGAAGCGAAAAAATTGTGGGTACAATTTTTTTTGCTTCAAGATAATATATATTAAAAATAAGATATTATAATTAAAATAGCTTTAGAAATAAGTTATTTTACACTTTTTAGTTTTTGAAGTCCTTTTTTTATTAAAGTTTTTTATTATTTGATACTTTTTATTGTGTAGCTATGGCCCCTGCGAAAGGTGCCGCGCGTCTTAAAAAATATAGGTCCAAAAGAAACGGGAACGGAAAAAAAATCATAAAATGAAAACTACTGGGCCAAACTATATCAAATTTTTAGGGGACCAAATGACAACTATTCCGCATCAAACTAAAGACGAATCACGTAAATCGGATCGTAAATCTCAGAGTAATCGGTGTACATACATAAAAAAATACCGATTACGTTGAGAACCTCCTCCTTTTGGAAGTCAGTTAAAAAAATAAAAAATATTTTTTGATATAACTAGGTACCGTGAAAACCTTCATAATGTATTGAGTGAAAAGTTGTTATTTGACATTACAAACAGACACTTCAATTTTATTTATCTATATACATAACATTCTCGGTCGAATCAGCAACATCGCCTCCTTTCACCTAATCTCAAGTGTTAATGCTAAGATCGTAATCCCTTTTGATCTAATCCCATTGTGCCCCATAATGAGTAATTAAATAACTAATTAATAATCCCCCTATAGAGTTACGGGAGAGAATTATCTTCAGGGCTCCATTTTGACAAGGGTTGGATATATGATATGTTTACGAAAGCAAGCTATTGTTCAAGGAAATCATGACGTACTTTATTTATTACATGCTTTTATTTAACTTGCAATGGATGTATGTATGTATGTAAGTTCGGGTGGAATGTTGCAAGTTAAATTTGACCAACTTCCCGGTTTCCGATTGAGCTGAATTTTGCATACATATGTATATCGCATGACAATGTAATAATATGGTACTATGGAGCTGATCTGATGTTGGAGTCGGGATGTGGCCATAGGAACTCCTGTACTAAATAAGATTGACCCGTCGTGTCGTCGTTTTACTTGTCTTGGCTAGCATTTTGCTGCTACATGAATATCCAGGGTCTCAAATTCTTGTATTGATGGGTCTGCTAACTATGGCACCGACGCTAAAAAATAAAATTCTGTGCCTTTGATGCTACGACTAAGATGCGTTTGACAGAGACTTTTATACAAACTGCGCAGACAAGCAAATTCTTGACGTTGTCCCCCTCATTTTGAAGAGCAATCAGACCGTAATCCCGCGAGCATTTCCACTTTCCCCCTTTCACCTTGGATTCCCCTAAACCGCATTCGAGACCCCCCTAAATTAAGTTCTCACTTCGTTGCATTTCGGCATAAACAGATCTTTTGATGGTTTCGCGGCGAGTCGTCAAAGCCGTTAAAGATGTTACAGAGTTTTTAAATGTTTACGTTCAGATATTTCCACGCAATTTCAAGTTAAACAGTATTATAGATGAAGAGCTGGTGACACCTTTTTTTATTTTTTTTGCAGTGAAACTTCTATATAGACGGGGTCTTACACGAAAAAGCGTCACGGCCGTGTGTTCTGATACTTAAATTTTTAAACTCGTGATATCTTTCGAATGGGATGTCCGAATTGAATAATTCAAAAAGTTATATAAAAGTATTGAAACAGTCTTGAATATGAAGTAGTTTATTTTGATAAGGATGAATACCAAGATACAAATAAAGAGCCTTCTCTAGCGGCGGCATTTTAATTAAATTTTTAAAATAAAAGAACACTTATTGTGGCATAACTATAATAGTTTGACATATGCTGTCGCGACACTTCTTGTAAATAATTATGTGTTTTAAAAATCGTAGTATATTTTTTTTATTGCAGGAGTTCAGCAGACAGGCATACGGCCCATTGATAGAGAGCGGTTACCATCGCCTAAGGACATTTGCAACACCAAACGTGCTACAAATGCACTGCTGCTCTCTTAACGGAGACTGGAACCTGGTCACTAATGGCGGAACATAACTCAAGTTTCTTGGCGGCATACTCTAGACCAGGGGTGGTCTAACCAGGCCACCCAGTCGGGCAAATACCGTACCACCTGGCTGTGGGTTGTTTTGTCACCTCTTACGACAGGCCGCCCGGCTGCAGGAAATTGTATTCTTTCTCCGTTCCTGCACGGATAAGACATCTAGTAGTGGGTATTTGAGGCTCTGAGAGATTTTGTACAATACTTCATGAATACATAAATGAAGATCTGGTTGATAAGCGATTGGTTTTAACCGAGTTGCATATTTTGAAAAAAAAAAACGTAATTAAAGTTCTTGGGCACTTTTGATTATGTTTAAGTTGATATATGACAAGTTGAAAATAATAAGGGGGTAAAGCGCCATCGAGCGCTTCCAAGATTTGAAAAAATCAGAAAAGTTTAACTTTAAAAAATACTGAAGAAATTTTAATAAACCCTGCGGAATATGAAGCCAAGTTTTCGTAAAAGATTTTTAGCTCTGGCCATCAAACAAAGATAAAGAAAGTCTTCATGAAGCAATAAAGAAAATCAGAACAATTTAAGGATTCAGTGAACAAGACAAATCGATTAATTCAATCGCCATTTTTAAAACGTCCTTTTATTCAATGAAGCGACACTAAAATGTTATTATGGCGTCGCTATAGTGATATTAAGGGACTCTTCAGTATTGTCTCAGATAATGAGATGCTTTTCAGTTTTAAAAAATGTGTGCCTACACAGACCGATTTGCCGCTGACATATTTCTCCATTTCTTGTCAAACAAATGACAGTGGACTAATTACTGTCAACGTATGTGTGCCAACGAACGAAAATATGCGCTTCATTTGAATGATATTTTTGTTTGAAAATGCGTATTAGGCTGAACCTCTCTATCATCTCTTGATATTGGTCGCTATCGGGAACGGCTGAAGGAGTATTTTGAGCATTGTGAGCTACAAGAGATACGCGCCCATAGTCAACGAAAAGCCCATGAAGGCGCGTCCTAAGCAAAAATGCTTTTGTCATTAAAAAAGTGAAAGGAACAAAAGACTGGGTTTTCGTTTACAAAACGACAAGGGACTCCGGATTTGCACGCTGAAAACCGCATCGAATCGACGTTAAGGTGCCTCTTATTGTTATTTGTTTTGTTCGGCTTGCTTTGTTTGAATAGACGATGGAAGTCTGTGAAAATATAAGAAATGTACTATAATATGGTATTAGATAGTACAATCGGAGACTGGATTGGCAAATCAACTGATCTACTTTAAAAAAAGTCAGAGAACGTTATAGTGTGGAACAAGTGGAACGGCTATTCAACCCACCTCTTGACACGGGTCGTTGTGAGCGTTGTGTTGTCGAAAATGATGACGTCACTAGTGATGTTTTCACCACGACCGCAGTCGCCTTGTGGAACGGCTAACGGAGCATTTTGGGCGTTGTGAGCTACTAATGGAACGCGCTGATAGTAAATAATAACCATAAATAAAAAACTAAATTAAACAATTCAAATGAACAAGTTGGGGGCAGGCTAAATAATAACTTTGACATAACTCATTGACGCCTTTCTTGACAGCTACCGAAAAGTGGACAAAACGTCGAAATAACATTCCGTGCTTAAAACCGTTAAAACGTAGTTTAATCAGAAGAATTACTTTCCACTTCTACACCGCTGCCGCTACTGGTAAGAATGTAACTGCGTGAAAAAAGTTTAACCAAACTTTAAAAAAATACTCTATAATTATTATAAAAAGTCCACTTGAATTATTCCGTACAATTCAGGGCTGCATTGAAACTGACAATAATTCACATCGATTTAAAACCGATCCCAAATCCGCCCACGCATTAAAATCGATTAAATAAACAAATATCCCGGCATAAAACCGCGAAATTTCCAATTGAATAAATCAAAACGTTCCCGCGTAACCTTTGTAACTCGATCATACAATATCGATTCGAGAATCGAATAACCGATTGATCAATGTCTTAGCACTATCGTCGAGGATTATTCACGCTGACGTTTATCTTGATAAAGTGCGGTTTTCGTTGCGCACACGCATGGTTTGAGATAATTTCATTGTTGTGCGGTTGAGTTGCGGTAAAGGAATTGCTTTAAGTGAAATTAATTGGATGAATTAGTTACTTATATATCTATAGTTGATTTTAAATTGTTACATACCGACAAAAACCGCACACTCGCATATTGTAAAAACGAATTCTTTTATTTACTTCGTGTTTAAACTTTAAAAACTTCTATTGTTATTGTACTTATTTTATGGCTGTCATTAGTGTCGAACGAATTAATCCTTGTTTTTATTGTATTGCGTCGGAGCTCACCAGATGTGCGTGAACCCCTTTGTCGGTATTATACAGTTTAGTATAAAACAATGCCTGAACGGAGGAGTGGGGCAGTCAGGCGACAATTACGATACTGGCAAGACCTGTGTAATACTTTCGATTAGCGATATAGTGACGGATTTTGCGCGTGTTGAATTGCATTGAATCGTGCACTGTGAACTGGTTGCATCCAGTTGTTATTTTGTACTTGTTTTATACGTGTTTGTACAGTTCTAAGAAACTCTATAGTAATTCCAACGGCATTTATTTTAATTCGAGTCCTGAAGATCCTTACAATATGTATCTGCTATGTATAAGCTGTATTGGGTCACTAAAGTGATACTACAAGGGTTTTTTTGACACGAAAAAAACCGACTGCAAACTGAAAAGCAAAAACTTTTGTAATTGAATTTAAAATTATACATCTGAAGTCAGTGCCAATTCAATTTCTTTGTTCTTTCTTTTTTTGACCTGGCACCGTCTTCAGGATGTACCTAATACAAAATATATATTATTTGCTTTACAGTTTGAAGTCAGTTATTTTTGTTATTTTTTTTGTTTCCTACTACCTACTTATAACTAAAAAGTTATGCAGATATTGAATAGTATAAAAAAAATGACAGATGTGTGTGCGTGCTTATAATATTAGAGGGTTGCTGTCTATTTTAGGTTAAGTTGAACGGTGTATTATCTATGGTTGAATGTTAGGCTATGTTATAGTAGTGATGTGTCAATCACATGTAAGCATAGATTACTAATTTAGTTACTTCTTTCATTGTGTTTATGGCTTGGCAGTTAGTCCCTTGCGCCAAAGTTAATATTTAAATAGTTAAATATGTTAATGGTCTGTTTGTCCATTGAATCCGAACTGAGAACATCCTCCTTATGAAATCGGTTAAAATATAGCCAAATGACGAGTTCTTTTTTTTTATAGTCTCTGCCTGACTTTCGAGATCATCAGGTATTTTATTTTTGTGATTTTAAATGTTTGTGTGTGGTTTTGAGCGAGCTAAATCTTTAGCCAGCTGAACTCGGTAGAACGCAGTCTCCGGGTTTGATTCTTAACATGACAAAATTCGGAACCGAACGAACGAGCTTGGGGATATTATAGTGTGTTTGTCTGTCAATTTAATTAATTAATTACATGATGTATTGTTGTTTGGATGTATAACGTACAATATCATTTGTTTACATTTTAATTACTTCTAAAATTCTTAATTTAATTTGATTTGTTAAATGTTTCTATAACTTAAAGATCGTTCTAACCTTATAAAAGTTATGAATATTGTAATTTAACAAACGACCAATGAGAGCAGAGCTTATGGCTCGGAGCGGGGTCAGACGCCCTCTATACTTTAGTAGTATCTACTTCGGTAGACGGAGGAGTTTAGGTGACACATTTGGTTGGTGGCAACAGGTCGAGTTGGACCTTTGAGAATAGTAAAGAAAGTATTGAAGTTGGAAGTATGAGCGGTGCCCTGAACCCGCTGCTCGGTCTAAACTATGTCAAAATGTTGATCGAATCTAAATTAAAAATGTATAAACCGTGGCCATCGTGTTTTATGCTCGCATTTTACCCTGATGACGCCCACTAAACCTGCAATAACTAAAGGAGATGTCGTGAGAACGAGGCCTATGTGTATATATATATATATATATATATATATATATATATATATATATATATATATATATATATATATATTTATTAAATTGATATATGTACGTAATTATGTATCTTTGTTATGATAATCTTGTTCATTAATTACATTATTATGTTGTTCTAAGCTTGCTAAACGATAGTTCAGAGCGCCTTCCGAATGGGTTGGTTTGGTTAATGTGCGTTTACCTTTATTTGCACATACTAAACTTGATACATGATAAATACACAAGGGCCGTCACGTTACCCTGAGGCGGTACAGGCGTTTTATTTTAAAATGTAGAATATCTTAAATGTTGCGCTGCTCGCCCGAGGTGACTACTGCGCTACGCCTACGCGAGACAGACAGCAAATGTGCATCAAATAATACTTATTGCATTAGTAGAAATATTTTCCACTTACAATGTAAGTGATTTTGTTTGTATCAAATACATTCCCGTTTTTCTCTTCGTTCTCGATGTAATCTTTAATTTAAAACGTGGAAGACATGGTATTTTCTTAAATTTCTCGACTAGTACATAGTAAAAGAACGCTCTGATAGAGTAAATAATAACCCTTCAAAAATTACAATCAAATAATTGAAATGGACTAGTTGGCGGTAGGTGAAATAAAAACCTTTGTCTACCGTGATTACAGCTACTGAAAGGTGGCCGAAACGTCAGTACAAAAATAGATAAATAACTCTTTATTGTACACCAATACAAACATGAACGATGAAAGACTAAAATTATATCTAGTTATGTACAAAGGGCGGTCTTATCGCTAAAAAGCGATCTCTTCCAGACGACCCCAGAAATGAAGTTAGATGATAATGGCGATGGTGGTATACGTAACATAAATGAAACATAATCGCGCTCAAAACGGTTAAAACGGTGTTTTATCTGTTCGACTATTAATGTAGTAAAATGTGTGATTTTTTTCCGGGAGCCTCACGGAACTTTTCCGGGTCTGAAGTTGTTTGAGTGCCTAAAAATTAGCTCGTTTCGACACAGTTTTCCCTAAAACAAAAATAAATTTGAAGTCAAGCGTGGACGAAGTCGCGGGCATACACTACTTTTTTTTAATTTCCTGTCAATCAAACACTGGATAAGGCTATATATGAAAATTTTACGTGAAATAAAAAGGTAATAAATGTACTCTCATTTTGTTGCTTTCCAAAGAAATTTTCGGACTTCCTAGTATATGACGTGACGTAACTAGAAAATTACTATTTCTAGCGATTTTATTATTATTTTACAACATACAAAATAAAGGAAAACAATAAAATCGGGTAATATTGTCCACAGAAAAACATACTTAAAATTAACAATTAAAAAACAAGAGGTACGACAATAATAGCAACTAATAAAAGAAGGATATAAAAATACACAGGATATTGAAAAGAATTATAGAAAAATGTAAGATTTTTTTAAATAACATGAAATGTAGCAAGTTATTCCGGATCAAGTGTACCATCAAACTTTGTTAATACTGTTACGTGCGAGCGGGGGTACGCACTTATGGATTGGAAAAAAAAAACACAAATTTTTAACTAAACGCTTTTATTGACTTACACAGCCGCACGCGATACATCTTCACAGGTTTGCCCCTTACGCACGACTAACGATGCACAGTCCCGACGATAAGGTGTCTCGCTCACAATACCGTCGCCGATATTGCGTAGACCACCTCCTGCTACTGCAGTGCTCACCTCCGATATTACCGCATGTAGTTCGCTTTTGGTTCTTCCCTCGAACTACGCTGTACACCTCCTTCACTTAACTGTCCACCAAACTTGTCACTGAATTCACCACTTGACTCATCACTGTCTTTTATTAACCTTCTCTTCCAACTCCTTAGTACCGTACTTGTCGCTTCGCCGTCTTGCACTCAAATCAACTTTAAGACTGCCCGGTAGGCGCGCCTTACGCTGTTTATATACCCGGAAGAATTTTCTAGAATCCATCTATATATCTCTGTCTCTTCCTTCCCGAACCTTCTGTTCGGGAACTTTCGTTTATACATCTATCCATTTCTAACATCTACCTATCTCTGTCTTTCGTTCATCGTTTATTCCTTTCTAAAATATATCCATCCTTATCTTTTCCTTCTAGAATGTTTTAGTTTTTTTCTAGAAGTTCTAAAACTAACTAGATGGTTCCACAATACAAGTAGAATAGACCTATTAAATTTTGCAGGAGTACAGGCAAAAATATCAACATTAACAAAGTGATATGCATCCCTATATTCTTGCATTTACCCAACAGCAATACTTAGAGAGTACACTAACGCAATGCCTTAAGGGACAGTACAAAACCTTGTAGCAAGCAAATTGCATTTACAACCTATTCATTTTAATAACTGTGAGAAAACATTTTTTTTGTAGACGCTACGGTGGGTTGCCATGGTCGTGACCGCGTCAAATTGGGCCCCAGTTAATATAATCGATGGGAAAACGGATTTCGTGGGTTTCGCTAGTCCCTTACGCAATTGTAAGTAATTTTGCCCAGCGGTGAAATGTCCCAGAAATAGATTACAATATAAAACCGGCGTTTACTTTTCTCTCTTGTGAGTCTTTTGTGAAATATTTGTAAAGTGATTGACGAAAAACGTCCCCGTTCTGCTGATATGAGAATGTGGAGATGGATGTGTGGTGTTACAAGAATGTATAAGGTGAGAAATGAATAATACATAAGATCTTTAAAAGTTGCACCCGTGACTGAAAAATTGAGTGGAAGAAGACTAGGGACGTGACAAAAAGATTGTTGAACAGGAAGATTGTCGTTTAGAAAAGTAAAGCTAGATCCAAAAAGAGATAAATGGATCGTCTGAGGGATGAAAATATGATTTCTGTTGTAACAGAAGATGTATATCAGAATACGAATGGAAGTAAAAGAGAGTTATATGATCGTACTATTATAATAAATAAGATTACTGATTAGATAATAATTGCCGGTAGTTGGGATTAGTAGACGGCTAGCGACGAATAATCAGTCTCATCCCAGCTTTCATCCGATACACACGCTATAGGAGTGCTCTCGGGTAGCTGATTATTGTGTTAGAAGTAAGTAAGACTTAGGTTAATTAGACCCACATAAACTGCACATTAGGACTAACAGTCGTCGAATTTAGAATTCTTAGCTTAATTAATCAGATCGACATTCTCGGAGGATATTAACGAATACCCTCTTTTATTCTTTTACAATAACTACGGCCTCGTTTTCGGCTCATCATAAGATTTCAGAACCATACACATTTTAATGTCGTCTTAGAGCTAATGTTGACTTGCTGCAATTAATTCTAAATACCCATTATTTTTTATTGCAAAGCCGGTAAACAGGCTGGCTACCCACGTACTGGAAAGCACTTACCTTCGCCTATAGATATTTATAGCACCTGGTGCAAAGCCAACGCGTTGTCAGTCTTTAGGAAGGCGTAAAGAGGATAGGGTAGGAGGATGAGACAGGAAGTATGGGATATGGAATAAATAGGGAGAAAGGAAACCGGCCCCTTCGGATACTAGTAAATCCGATATATGCGATAGGCCGCTTTCCTTTCTCCCTGCACGGAATACCACTAGCTCAAGGCTAAGAAAAGTCACTGGGTCTACGCAAGAAGTAATGATGTTTCTACATATGAACAATGTACATTACTCGGCAGTGACCAAGAAAACAATATTGTCTGTGATAGACAAGAAGCGTTCCGTGTTCTTGCGGTGAAGAGAGGGGTCGTAGGTGAGGTGGTTCAGGCAATTTAACTATATTTGTATGCTTCGTAGTTAATATGATTCTTATTTTACAAACTTGACTAGTGCACCCTACCATACCCTCCTACTTACATCATTTATACGTTCCTTTTTGTCTGGAGTTTACACTACAATTTTTGTTTCTAGATCCGACTAAATTCTAGTCGTGTACATGATGAATTGTTCTCACCTGCCGCAGACACGGTAAAATTTCTTAGCGTGTACAAGAGTCCTAATAGTTGAAATCAGGATATTAATTCTAAGATGGCTCTGCCGCATCATTCCGGCGTATTTATAATCATGGCAGCCCATATTGCAGACACGACAAATTTAATAACTAAAACAGAGCACAACCCTTGGAGATAACCAAAACAACTAAATAACAAAGAGAATGTACAGAATTTACACGGCAATTTACCGCCATTTTTGGTTATAACAAAATGGCGTCGTTTTGGCGGGAGAGATCCGATGCTTATCTCTCAGTCCGAGCGAATGACAGTAAAAGGGATTTCGTATTTCCTTTTTTTGCGTCTGGCAACAAAATGCGCAATGTCAAAAGGTAAAATATACGAGCAAATTTTTTAAGCTTATCATTTTGCGAAACTGATTTATATAGTGGAGATTAAAATCGTGATTAATTTGTGCACGTTTATTTTTTTTTCTTTATTTATTTTTTTTATTGCAGGAGGTCAGCAGACAGGCAGACGGCCCACTTTATGGAGATCGGTTACCATCGCCTATGGACATTTGCAACACCAAAGGTGCTACAAATGCGCTGCTGCCCTCTTAAGGGAGACTGGAACCTGGTCACTAATGCCGGAACACAACTCAAGGTTGTTATGGCGACATACCTTAGACCAGGGGTGGTAGCCATCCAGTCGGGCATATGCCCTACCACCAGGCTGTGGGTTGTTTTGTCGCCTCTTACGACAGGCCGCCCGGCCGCAGGAAGTTGTATTCTTTCTCCGTTCCTGCACGGATTATTATTATTTTTTGCTTTGCATGTATGCAGCTGTCTAGCTAGAGATTTATCGTCAATTTTCGTTCTGAAATTTTTCTATACCTTGCATCGTTTCATTGCATAAATTATATTACTAACGTCCTAAAAGCGGGCCTGATAACTCTTGGAAATATCAAATTAATTTTTAATTCAAATTTCTACTGTTAATAACCATAACGCTATCTAGCGAATGTGGGGTTAACCATGAGAGCTACACATTAAAGTTTTCATTATCGTTGTCGTGATGCAAGGCTTGGAACCGGTATTTAAATAACCGATTTTAGTCAAATATGTCGTTCGGAGTTTAAACCTTAAAAAGAGTGTTGTACAAGTCTGTCTAAGAAAGCATGCTGTAGCACATGGCTGCGCTTAGTAGGCGTGTGGCAAAAATCGTTCAATGTCATTCGAAACCGGTTTATTCCCCAAAACCTATTTAACGAACTTTTGCTAGCAAAAACCTTTTAATTAAGATTGAAGTTGAACATAACCGAAAAAAAAACCTACGTTTTTTGGCTGTAACCGGTTCAACTTTTTCACTGGTTTAGTAAATTATTTTTTTATTTTTTTTAGTAAATTGTAACAGTAGTACCAATAAAACTCGATTGGAGCACCATCTTTTCAGCTACATTCATCTATACCTCGGGAACAGTTCTCTTTTCTGGATGAGAAGTACACTACGTGGGGGTTGATTACAGTTGAGCGGTGCGTCGATGATGGTTACCCCGTTGGAAAGGGTGACCACAGCGAGAGCTCATGACTCAATCGCCCAAGAGAGCAGTAGACGAATTGTTGTACTCTTGATGTATTTACTTGCTTAATTGTTCTTAACTCAACTTAGATTATATATTATTTGTATCCGTGCAGGAACGGAGAAAGAATACAATTTCCTGCGGCCGGGCGACCTGTCGTAAGAGGCGACAAAACAACCCACAGCCAGGTGGTAGGGCATTTGCCCGACTGGATGGCTACCAACCCTGGTCTAAAGCATGTCGCCATAACAAACTTGAGTTGTGTTCCGGCATTAGTGACCAGGTTCTAGTCTCCCTTAAGAGAGCAGCAGCGCATTTGGTGCTACTTTGGTGTTGCAAATGTTCATAGGCGATGGTAACCTTTCCATCAAGTGGGCCGTCTGCCTGTCTGCTGAACTCCTGCAATAAAAAAATATACAGAAACCTAATCGTTTAAATGATGTGCACTCCAATATTCTAATGAATATTAAATTTTATATTTACAATTTTTTGAGATTGCACGTTTTTGATGATACGGACATATGCCCAAACACTTCGACAACTTAACAACGATATATATTAAGTATCTGAATGACCATAGAATCACGTTCAACGTATTGATCATAGTCTATAATTGCGCTAAATTATACACATCACATCATCACATACACAAATTGGTGGATGAAACGTAACCCAAGCGCAACACTAAGTTCTTTTCTATATCCCTAACGACGTGTCTTTCATGACGACCTTTTGAGTAATTAAGGCATGGAAACGTCAGAAACCGCATTTATAATGTTAGTCAAGACAGGGACAATAACATATAATAAAGTATACGACCTTTGTGGTAGAGCGGGCTAGGTCTTAGCCAGCCGAACTCGCTGGAACGCAGTCTCCAGGTTCGATTACTGGCATGATAAATTCCGGAAAAGATCTTTTTATTTTGATCTCAGATAGGCCCCAGAAAGATCTGCTGTATATTACCCATAACACAAGCGTAACTTGCTTATCTTGTGGATGTGCACAATGTGTGTGTTTGTCTGCCGATTTATCAACAGGAAAAGTGTGTGTGCAATTCATACACGGCAGAAGTGAAACTTCAAAAAAGTAGCCTACGAGAGAATGAGGTAAATATAGAGTATCATGAGTATTAGTATAATTATCCGCGGAGAATTTTTTTTCAAAACCCCCGGTTTTGAACCATTCTTCAATGGTGCTTCGCTCGTATTGATCTTAGCGTGATGATATATAGCCTTCCTCGATAAATGGGCTATCTAACACTGAAATAATTTTTCAATACAGACCAGTAGTTCCTGAGGTTAGCGCGTTCAATCAATCAAACAAACAAACAATCTCTTTAGCTTTATACATTAGTGTAATATGGAAAATATTACACTAATATTATCTGTTTTCTCTCTCATATTTTAAACGCACTAAAGAAATAAACTTCACAAATCATTTGACTCAAACTCCATTTTCACAGTAAATTATTAAAATTACATATAAAATTATAAATACACATGAGTAATAATAACAACCATAAAGTATAGTTTATTAATCTTACTACGCATTCGGATTTAGTGAAATTATCAACAAATGTTGAGTCAAAGCATTAATACATGCGTCACACTGCACGTTTGATGGACTGATTTACGTATTTAAAAAAAGTCTCAGATAATCATCTATACTTATAATAAAATTGTAGAGATCGAATTTCTGTACAATTAAAAAAAATGCTAAAAACCGAGTCAGGGGGGTGTAAGAAGTGAAATAGAACTAATTTAGATTATTTTCAAATTTTTTGTTTCTCTGTTTGTCTGTCTGTTTGTACCGGCTAATCTCCGAATCGACTGGACCGATTTACATTAAATTTTGTATGGTTGTAGCTTATATCCCTGGTCAACATATAGGATACTTTTGATCCCGAAAAATTAAAGAGTTCCCGTGGGATAGTTAAAAAAACCGCATCACGCGGACGTAGTCGCGGGCAGAAGCTAATATGTAAATAATAGTGATCAAAAATCTTTTTTAACTAGATAAGTCGCTGGGGAGTTTATTGGCGATTCATCTCCTTTAAACAACGATAACAAGTTGCGAAGCAGTGTACATTAGGGTGCTTTTTTATCAACTATTTTTTTTTTCGGTTCCATCGTGAAATTTTGTTGCAAGTACCCAAAAAAAAATACCCTGATAGTTTGGGCCCTTAATATTAATATTAAGACCTCGACCCAGGCGTTTGAAGATTTCCCCTTAAAAAACACAGAAACTTTGGCTTTTTCATGTTTAAATTTCTATAGCTCAGTGGCATTTCATAGCATCGCTTTGACTATGGACGGGTTTTTTTTAGAATTGAATGCTCTACAAAAGTGTCCATTGCGGCCAAGTCGTAACTTGACTTCGTAAATTTCACGATGGAACCGAAAAAAAAATAGTTGAAAAAAAAAGCATCCTAGTGTACATAGAATAGGAAGATTCATAATTTGACTTACATGTTATGACCTTCAAAAAGTGTCCTCCAGTGGAACTTATTTTGAATAATAACTTTTGAATTTGAATATTTCTATATAAGATATATTTAATTAGTTTAAATATATTAAACTCATAAAATTTCTGAAATCCTTTCTAGCAGAAACGACAACCTTATAAAATCGTCATATCCGTTCATCTGTGTATACCTTGCATTTCTAGTTTGGGACACAAATGTATGTATTTATTAACATAACTATATACTGTGATACATATAAAAGTGGTTTGTGAAGTACAAAAAATTATCTTCTAAGGAAAATCAAGTAGTGTTCATTTAAGGCCAATATTTTGTATCATCAAATTATACATCATCAAAATTTGTTCATTCGTTTCTGTATACCACAAAGTACTAAGAACTCAAAATCATAAAACTAAAATATTAACATGAAGATAAAACGTACGTGAACAAATTGCTGCAACATTTTTTAAAGGACTGACTAATAAGACAGCGATAAATAAAAAGCGCGCGAAATGAGCTCATTAATCGGTGCGCTTGTGCACTCGTAATTCGAACTGTCATTTTTAAATGGCGAACAGGACACGGATGCGTAAAGTTGCCAGGATTAAAAAATAAGAATATATTACATGTGTTAACATTTATTTAGAATTTCCTCTGGGTATATTTATTTATTTCACACAGCACAAAACAACAATGAATATATGTGAATATATTTTGTGATGTAGGTCATACCGGATCATAATTGGTGAAATTAAATTATAGCTCGGTTTGTTTCGTCGTACACATTCGAAAATACTTTTTTAATTTCGACAATTTAATCGTCATGTTATAAAGTTAAGTAACGAAACACCCTTGACTTTGATCTTTTTCTGGCGTAACATATGTACTAATCGCAAAGGAAACGTGTATGTTAGATTTGCACTTGCTATTGTATAAAACCCTTTTACAAACTGTAGAATCACCAGTAACCCAGATATGATGGTAATTTCTGACTAAAACTTACAACAATGTCTATAAAAATATATTGAACTAATTAATACTCAGTTTTGAATTGATAATTTCTTATGGGAGGGTAAACCGCTTCGTTACGTAACGCGTTGCGGCGCTAGTCGGTCTGGCTTCCCTTTATCTCACGCATACGGCAGCGGTAGGCAGGCTCCTCCTCTATCACTAACCCACAGCGCTAGCCGTATTTAAGGACAGACGCTTCCTTCTCTCTATACTAAGTGTTTAGTGTGCGATAGACATATACAGTTGGCAGTCAGTTGATTGTAAATAGTTCAATTTAGATAAGTTTAAGTTATCATATTTGTCGGGCGTCCCGAGACGCACGTTTTTTTTAAATTATAAGTATTTTAACCGTGCAATGGAAAAATAATACTAATTATCGGAAGTTTAATAAAATATGATAAGTAACATTTATTTTAAAAACTGACGTAGAACGCAATGACGCATTTTATACATCAAAACAACATTTTCTAAGATCTAATACACATTTTCATTTTATAGTTCATGCTTTTCTAGACTTCACACGCATGTAATATTCAAAGACAAACGCTAGTTAAGGAAAAACTATAAACAATAGGAACAGCGATAAAATAAAAACAAGAGACTGGCAACACAGAACATGGCTATAAATTTTTGAATAGCGAACGCGGCCAGTGACCGTTGCAAATGGAATTAGGTTAAGATGAATGACGCCGGATCGCTTTTCGGGCGGTCCGCGTGAATGAACCGTGGAAATCTCTTTGAGAGCAGTCACGGTGCATTTGCCCATTGCGATTGACTACCGGATCGCATAGATTGGTGGTCGCAGTGGAGACACCGCGATCTTTATTTATTTAAAAAACCAACATATGCGCTTATTAATAATACAAACAAACAAACAAAAACTGAAAATGTAGGGCTAATAACAAGTTTTTCTGTTATACTAAATTGTGTGCAAACTAAACTTTAAAAATGCAATAAATATATACATAAGTGAAATAAGTATATACTTATACACATACATGCATAACTAAAGATTATACATTAAGATACTTGTAAAAAATATACATAATATACAATTACATTTAAATATTATACAAAAATATTGATATTCATTAAATAATGCTATGTGATAATATGTGCTCCAATAATTGATTTGAAGATTAAACTTTTGAATACAGGCTTATAGTAACGAAACAAGTCAATATCACCAAATCTTCATCACCTGTATTCTATATCTCGTGACTCTGGCTGGATACAAAAACCGTGTGAAGTCAAAATTGAACAAAGATGAAGAAAAACCTGTATGCTAGGGACAACGTCATTGACACCTTGAAAGAATGTTGTAATATCCAACAGACTATTTACTCATTTTGTTATTCTAAGTTTTTTTCATAGTCGCGTGCTAGCCACTAGTTATATTATTTTAAATATGGAACATAATTGTTTTTTTTTTAGAAGTGTGTCAATGACATTTTTTCTTCTAATTATCACCTGTTGTTTTAATTATTCAAACAGAACCATTAAAATAATACCATTTAAATAAGTGTTTCACAAAGATTTAAATTTATTATAAAATTACGTAATATTTCATGTGTAATAAAATCACTAGTTTCTAGCGGGAAATTAGAGAGTATTATTTTGCTGTTTTATTATCGAAAAATAGAGTTAGCTTCTCAAGTTAACACTTACGATAAATTTTATGACGAGCAATCGTAAAAACGATCAAGTTGTTTGTGTGAGAAAAACCAATATAGCAAAAAAGACGATACTGCCTTCAAATTTTTTGGTATCGAAGTTGCAAGTCCTTAAAAAATACGTCGTCATGGCAAAGCAAATGATAGCATAATGGCTAGCGCACACGTTTCAAGTTCAATGGGCGCAGGTACAATCTTGGCCGTAACGCATGCACCACTTTGGCAGTTTTCTCACAATGTGCATATTGTTAGAATTACCACATGCTAACAACGGTGAAGGAAAACATCGCGATGAAACATGCACATAAAGATAACCCATGTGTCAAAGCTGTCAAGCTGCCTTGGGCAAGCGTGGCGGGGACACTGTCCCTTGTAGTGGCAGGCTCGAGCCCAGCAGTGGGACTGATTATTTTTCTTGTAAATAAATAAAAGATGCTTAAACTGCCCCTCTATTGTTTTATAATCTGTGCAAGTGTCATGGCTCATTAAAAGCAAGACTAAATGGCCAGTCATGCGTCGAACAAAACGTCTTTTTGTTTTTAATACGATACGTTTATGATATTGCAATAATTCCACGTTTTATGCGTATAGTAAAAGTTTATCTTAGACATGGACGCCAGCCAAACTACCGTTTAATTTCCAATACAAGGAAGTATATTAAATAGGATAGTTGCAATTTCTAATAACGTTTAAGTACCATATTAAACTTTTATGTAAATAGATTTTTGCTTACCTAATACTTAGGGTCAAAGATCATAAAAAGGTCTTGTAAGAACTACCCGAGACCCGACAAACAAACGCCCCATCTCTATTTTTGAACAAAATGATGAAGTATTCAGAGGAGTTTTTGGAGGGAACTAAAAGATGATGTGCCGTGCAGTTTTATTTTGTAAAAATGTGTAAAATTACTCTTAAATGAATAATAGTTGTAGGATATTGATAGTTTTTGAGTAGCAATTATGTTTTTTTGAGAAAAATAAAATTACGTTTGAGATTTAGAGGTCCAATTTATATTTTCGAGTAACAGAAGGAAAATAGGTTATAAATTTGATTACAGGGACTCACTAATTATTTCGACTAACAGAGGTTTCAGATTTCAAGTAACCCAGGTTTTGGAGCTTGAGGGGAAGGGAACACAAAATATTTTCAAGTTTGGGAGATTTTCAACTTAGAGATATTAAAAATTCATATTTCAATTTCTTTGTCTGTCTGAATGTTACGGTTAGTCTCTAAAACGGCTTGACCGTTTTTAACAGAATTTCTTGTAATAAGGAGTAACTTAGGCTACTTAGTTACTTCTTTTTTAGGGTTTCCGCGAAAAGAAATCCATGCGAACGAAGTCGCGAGCACAACTAGTGGAATAGATTCTATTGTGTTAATGCATTCTGCCCACAATAATTCGTGCAGAAATAATTTAACAATATTGACTTAAATAATCATTTAAAAAAATCTTATTTATATTATTATAGAAATAAGAAAATGCCTACCATTACAGTATGTTCAATATATTAATGTCCATTTAGATTAGAATAGATATAATAAATAAATTATAATATTTCATTGCATTATAATTTATTTATTATATCTTTATTGCATAATATTAAAATAGAGTTCAAGAAGTTTAACTACAGAAAACAATAGGCGGTCTAATAAGACAGCAAAAAGCAAATTTATAACGTTTTATCGCTGATTAACATGTTTATATTGTAGTAAGTATATAGTAGTCAGTAGAGTAATTGATTATTCTTTTAATAATATGCACCATGCATATTATAACTTTCTAAGAGACTTCGGAGGCTTGTGAAATACGAAGCCTATGTAGAAGACACTGCGCATCATTGCAGTAATTGAATTTATACTGCAGACATTAAAATCTTAGAACCCACAAAAACTAAATTATAAAACAATACTAAATCTAAAATGATACGTAATAAACAAAACATATGACACTTATTAACAATATTTGAAATATAAACCACCCAAAATGTTGCCATTAAATAATTCAAAATATCGAAATTAATTTCACGCTCACCCGCCCAATGCACGGCACAAAGGCAAATTACCACCTTTGATTAATCACATAAACCATTAATATGAAAACACGCAACCATTATACACTATTTGTTTAATTTGAATAGTAAATTATGTTCGTCGTTTTGAGCAGTGTTGCCAGATGGCCGAAACAAATTCGGATTCTAGTTTTTATTCAGACAAAGTAAGTAAATAAGACACTGAAGAAAAATTAAGCTGTCATACATTTGTACAGGTAAGTTAAAATTAAATATATTTCTTACTTTATATATAATGTTTTCAAGCACCAGACCTTCCTACCTAGTGTTATAGTGATATTAGACGGATCAATCGAATTAAAACAGTTGAAAGTTTTCACTTGCAAAGTTGAAAGGTACAAATCTGAACGACACGAAGGTATTGAAGTCAATGTATGAGTATTGAAAATTCGTTTATCGCTGCCAAAGGTTGCCTGGAAGATATCGCGTTTTAGCGATAAGGTCATGGTCCTGTTGTGCTATCTTCTATCTTTTTCTACTTCTGTTTATCTATGCTTTGGTATACAATAAAAATATATCTATCTTGAGTGATTCAACTGTATCTTTAGATGGATCACTTTGGCTGATACATCCAAGTTGAAAGACGGAAATGTACCATCAGGTTTAGGAATAGATTGTTATATAATATCGCCCATGGACCAATAATCGCCCGCGTTATTCCGAATATTGGATATTTTAAGTATCTATAATGTCATAAAATTCTGAACATGTCTGTTCATTGAAGGTATTAAAAGAATAACTAGAATGGACTACAGAAACGATGCATTTTTTTAGAATTCTTGTCTGTTTCTCGATTTATTTGTTTGGCTGTCTGTTCGAGATTCACGGAAAAACTACTCTACATTTTACCCCGGGAATACCGCGGGAATTTTTCCGAGAGCGATTTGTACTTGTATGGGTACATAAAAGATAGTTTATTTCGACACAGTTTTCACTAAAACGACAGCTTATATTCTTTTTTTTACATGCTGCGGTATTTTATGTTCCGGGAATCCCACGGTAATTTCAAATCAAGGGAGGACGAAGTCGCGGGCATATCCTAGTTATGAATATAATCATTACCTTTTATTGGACTACATAATTTAATGTATCCTGTGATTTCTTTTTAATCTGGCAACAACGCGCGTGTAACCCGTGTGGGTAATTGCGATATATTGGTCGCGTCAATTCATCGATATATTTTACGCCTAAAGGGAGAGATTGTTTTATGTGCAATCAATATTTTCGTGGGTAGTTTTTATTTACGACCCCTGAAGCGAAATTTCTTATCATTCTTCCCGACATTTAACGTTTCCGATTATGGATACAGAACACTACGTTTTTAATTCTACTATTGTAATTTAAAAGGTTTTATGGCCATTATGGAACATAATCCTTATGAAACCCTCCGTGGAACATAATCTTTGTGACACCCTCCGTGGAACATAATATTTATGAAACCGTCCGTGGGACATAATTCGATTCATATACAACCCTCCGTGGTACATAATACTTATGAAACCCTCCGTGGAACATAATTCTTATGAAACGCTCCGTGGCACTTAATTCTTATGAAACCCTCCGTGGAACAAAATCCTTATTAAACCCTCCGTTCATCCGTTCAGTATGGTATATTATTTTATATTCAAACATGATGATGTAGTGAAACTGCAATGAGAAAAGAAAATAATGTTGTTAAAATTAAAAGATTTGGGGGGCCGTCATACACGTGTATGACCGTTTTTTAAAAGTACCTATATAGTTGTACGAGGTTGTTAGCTTACAACATTTAAAGCCAATATGAAAGGCTTCATTTTTGTCTTTCGATTTGATTGAAGCAACCGAAATTATTCATATAAACAGAAGATTAAGTCTTTCAATGTGGTTGAATTTTCTCGTGTGCTTTTAGCTCCACGACTTTCAACTAAATTAATTTTTGGTCTATCCGTCTAATATTATAGCGTTACTAACTATACTTAGACAGTGGTTTGCTAGAAACGTCATAAACTGCATACAGCGTGACTTTGTATGGAACCGACGAAACTTTATAATGAAAATATTGGTCTCTTTCAGACGCCTGTAGCGCACTTACTATAACGGCCAGCGGTTGCAGAGCTAACAGGGATCTACAATAAGAGACTGGTTCAGAGCATAAGTTTGTATTAGCTATGAAGAGACACTTTTACATGTATGTGTATACATGTTACATGATTTTAATGAGAAGATCATTATTTAACGCAGCAGTTCCACGACGATGTGCTGTTGCTCCTTCGATACTCTTGTACCAGTGCTCTTCTCTTAAACAAATTTTGAGTATTCGGCGTCAGTCCACCAAGTCACAACGGTCAGCTCTGTAACCGCTGGCCGTTACAGTACGCTGTGCAACGAACGCGTCCATACGTCATACGCCGCGTCCGTTGTTTAGAGCATTCCAACGTAGAGGTCGGTTTTTTAATGTTAATTTGTAAATCTTTCCAATCATAGTGTAGAAAAACTTACACGCGTTTAGATGTTTCCAGAGTGATTATCAGTGTCTTAACAGTCAGTACAATTATTTTTTCTTAGAGATTTTTTGCGTTCTATTAGTAGGTACGTATTGCAGTAGATGTCACTGTTCTCAAATTGAACACCAAATGAAGGAAAATAATAGGTTTCGTTATACGCAGTTGTTTTAATACTTGTTTAAGAAATATTTGATATGTTTTATGTTTTTGCAAGCCACGTCAGCTAATAAATATATTTTAAAGTGTGTAAATTCTATTCCTCAACTTTTTCAAATTATAAAGCTCTTTTTAACTTTAATTACTGGATTTTTGATGAATTGTCGATTTACCAAAAACTTATTTCAAAGATGTCAATTATGTCAAAACCAAAAAGACATTCCGATCGATACGAGTTACACTCGTGAATGTATGTACTTTGTTTGTGTTTTGAATATTTTTCGACAACTTTGTTTGATTCCTGGACTCCGAAGACTTTGCTTATCACGTTTACTAGTGTTCTGTGATCACGTTGGACTTACGCATGTACCCTTCTATCCGTGCAGGAACGGAGAAAGAATACAATTTCCTGCGGCCCGGCGGCCTGTCGTAAGAGGCGACAAAACAACCCTCAGCCAGGTGGTAGGGCATTTGCCCGACTGGATGGCTACCACCCCTGGTCTAGAGTATGTCGCCATAACAACCTTGTGTTGTGTTCCGGCATTAGTGACCAGGTTCCAGGCTCCCTAAAGAGAGCAGCAGCGCATTCGTAGCACCTTTGGTGTTGCAAATGTCCATAGGCGATGGTAACCGCTGTCCATCAAGTGGGTCGTCTGCCTGTCTGCTGATCTCCTGCAATAAAAAAAAAAAAACCCTGAACACCGATTTGCCCAATGATTTGTTCTCTGAGGACTTGGATTATGGCTTCTTCTGAAAGTTGTTGTGTGCCCAGATGCGGTAAAACTTGTAAGTAAATCATCGTAATCGCACCAGATTAGATGTGGATACAAATGATGTTATGAAAAAGTATGCCTTTGAATATTTTAATAAAAGGAAACAATAAATCACGCTACCGCTAAATTGTTGTTTTATTAACTAACATATAAACATTTTCTGGAAAGGCTATTGGGAATTGCAAGAGTTAAATTATTAACTCCCGCAATTTCCAAAAGTCTAATATAAATCAAAATAATACTAGACCCCCTGGACGGTTTTTGCCGTTGAATAGTGTCGTATACCGATAGAGTGCGTTAGTATATACATTATGACTGTTGACTCTATACCAGTATATATAAAGTACTCTGTGGTGATTATCGGTATAATCCATAACGTCAACCTGACAGTAAAAGCGGCGTTCAACGGCGATTGATGCTACACGCCGTTTTCAGCATAAGTGACAGACCACAGTCTTACGAACTTGATTTTTTTTTTAATACAGCTCATTATTCCTCGAGCATTTAGTTACTAGATCATGAAGTAAATACTATTTTGCAACTTTTAAGTTTCCCTGTTCTTACTACTTTATAGCTCGAGGCAAGTATTTACAAAACAGGCCGATTTGTTGCAAATATTGTGAGGAAATTTATTGCGATATCTTGATTTCTGCATTTATTTACGAGCCATTCCAGGAAAATTTCCAATAAAATATGGATGTAATAGGTATTATAATTTTAGTTATAAATATGTACCTATATATTAACACAAGTATTTCATCTAGTTTGTAATAATATTCAAGTAGCTAGGGGAAGTTGGGTATATTTTAGCTACTACAGTAACCGTACATATAAAGTTATTTAAAAAATTCTTAATATAGATTTATCGGAAACTATACTATTGTTGACACCCTATACCACCGCTTCCAAAGCAATTTTATTTATTGTAAAAGGAGAAGCGGCGCAAAAACCTCCCCAGCAACATACGTTTACTTCATAATTAATGTTATTCGTCTTTTTTAAAATATGGTTTATATAACGTTTATCAAAGTATTTTTTATAAATAATTATATATTATTGATCATGTACTAGCAGAAGGTGGTGTCAGGAACCTTAATATCAGACTTGCGTCCATGACAAGAATAAGCCTGAATGGCGCTCTGTTGTTCGTGCCTACCCCGCAAGGGATCTGGCGTGAAGTTATGTATATATTATTATAAGAGATTAGCGTCTACCATCATTATTCCCATTCGGACGGTGGTCTAGAAAATCTTTGCCTAGTCGTATAATAAGCTTTCTCGCACAAACATTGCTCTAGTATTTTTTTACCCATAAAACAAAAAGAAATAAAAAAAAAATACTTGTAATAAATTGACTGGGCGCCAATTAATGTGTAACTTTAATTATTTTATTTCATCCATAATCCATACTTAAATATTAAGTTCCTGTTTTTTTAAGGAATATGGAAAATTATACGTTTACCCCATTGGGATAAATGTATCTTTTTGAAATTGAAATATTTAACTACTGTATACAGATCATTCAGTTAATAGGAAAAAGTAATAATTAACCTGTAGAATACAGGAACGGAGGATATCCAAAAATAATCTGAATTATCTCGTATATATTCGTTTATTTCCTTTTACAATATTCGTTAATTTTAAAACGTTTTTCGTATAGTCACGTAATGTAATGTAGTAACGTGAAGTTTGTGTCGTTTCTTTATATGTCACTGCTATTGTGACGTTTACACTTGGACAATGTGTCAATGTCACAATAGCAACGATTCATAAGACCAAAGGCTTCGGAGCCAGAACCTAAATTGGCTTATTGTGTCTGAATAAACCAATAAATTAAAACATTAATAGTGTTTTGTATGCTGTATTTTGAATAACTTTTAGGTAATTTCTAATAAACGTAATTATCCCAAAGACGCATTTGCCCCAGCTGACTATATAATACTTAGCAACTTGCTTAATATACCCATTTAAAACTGCTGTGTCATTTAAACTTTAATATTGTAAATATATGGAAATTTGATTGTGAAATTTGTAATACACGTTGATAATATTGCAACTGGCATAAGCAAATGATAATAAGCTATTAGTTTTCCGCGGTTACGTCCTTAAACAGGTGATTTTTTCAAGTAGGACACTTCAGGAACAAAACCAAAACCGTGTATATGAAATAGCGAAAAATACTCAAAGGCCGATTTTGATGAGAAATAAAGAGTTTTATAGATTTTTTATATTTAATATATTGACGGTTTTAAGCGCGGTAATTGATTTGATTTTTATTATACCGACGTTTCGGCCACTTTTTAGTAGCCGTGATCACGGAATACAAAGATGTTAAGTGTCAGTATTGTTCAAGTTTTATTTAGATTACTGTCAACTTGTTCATTTTAATTATTTTGTTTATGGTTAATATTTAGTCTATGGGAGCCTAGTCTAATTTACCACCGCTTCGCAACATATTGTGGGTTGAAGAGAAGAAGTGGCGCAAGAAACTCTTCAGCAAACATGCCTAGCTCTAATCATGTTTTATAATATTATAATGGGCGGGAGGTGAATAAAAAAAAAAGAAATTATAAATCCAGTTGGTTTGTGTTATGGTGCACGCAGAAAGTGCTCACAGTGTTTTGGCGTCTGTAGTTGGTTTTTGCTAGGTTTTAACGCTTAAAACCGTTAAAACGGTTTATTACGTACACTAGTCGGGAAAACTTAGGAAAATATTATTTCTAACATATTTATTATTATGAAGTACAGTATATTAGTCACATAAAGACTATGTTCTCTGATGCTACAGATTTTGCTTATCTGACAGCAACAATCAGCGTATTCCAGTTTGTATGTATATCTATGGACATTGTATGATGCAGAAATATACAAACACAAAGCATTGTTAAGTACAGAGCAAGATGCCCCAAGGGTGGGACAACAACAAACAACCGCGTGATTGTTGGACGAGACGACGTGATTGCTGAGCTCACCGATCACGATGTAGGCAACTCCTTACCTGCCTGACAGACGGACAGTAATACCGGGTTCCTTTGAATCGTAACAAGTTTATTTCCACACTTGATCTTAGACTTAACGAATATTACCGACTACGATTACTACATTTAGAATATGGTTAAATTTAATCCTTTTTATAAAACAGAGGGTAGTTCAGAATTAATGAATATCTAGCAATAATTTAAATACACTATATCGAAGATAACGTACTCGCGCTTTGCACTTCCACCATTTTCCTGCTTGCTGCCGTGGAAGTTAATGTAAACGAAGGGTTAGTTCATAAACAATAACAATAATCATTGATGCATTTAAATGATAACCATTTAATGAGATAATAATGTATTTTAAACTGTAATATCATCAGTAAAACATATATTCTTGGGGAACATAAAAATATCAAATAAGACAAATATTCCTTCATATTAAACTGTCCTTACTACATAAGTCTTAAATATCAATTTCAATCAAAACACTACAAAATAAAGAAGTTAGAACTAAACCTTTCTTGTGATTTTGTTAGCTAGATAGTAGAGATCCATTCTAGACCTGTACTTAAAGCGTAGGACTCAGAACAGTGCCCTGAGGCACACCGCGCTTGAAACTCAGCTTCTAATAATGCGTAAAGTTGATACAGTAATGATAGAAATGGATAATATACTATAGGATATTTCCTGTGCATGTGCTATTAAAGCTTTGTTTAAAATAGATAGTCTTTCAACATATCAAACAATAAAAGAATTAATCTTGTAGAGTGACAGCGTATTAAGTTGATTGCATGACTACTAAAATAATTAATAAAATTCAAATAATTAACTTTAAATTTTTAAATCTCATAGCTTAAGAAAAACATCAAACAGTAATATAACGTATTCTCTATCAAGAATACATTAAGACTTATTGATATAATAAATAAAAAGTGAATGACAGAATTGTGATTAATATAGTTAGCACCGCTAGACCGCCACGTACTCACCATGACCGGATTGAAGATATTTTGAAGAAGGTTCAAGTAAAAAGCACATCTCATAAACATGAACGTATGAAGAGATGTAAACAAAAATGAAGCGTGTGTGTCAGAATCATCACAAGTGGAAATCGATCGTCTCTAACTACCCCCATGGGAAACAGACATGATAATATGTATGCATGTAAATAAAAAGAATCATCTTTGAATTAAAATAATCATACTGGATTTCGCTCTTGTAAAATTTATATCAAATCCCGCATCAACTTTCTCACTATCCGAGAAAAAAGTATCAATTTTTTATCGATATTACTAAAAGTATAGTGAAGGCCGTGAAGAAGAAAATTACAAATAAAGCCATTTCCACAGTTGTCTATAAGTTTAGAAATAAAAACAATTTGCAGACGAAGTAACATGACATTAAACAAGACGGTAAGAAGCTAAACAATTAAAATCGATGTGCTTTCCAAGGCCATCGTATTGTTGTATAGCTTACAATGAAGCTTTATTATCTTTACAGTCTTTAAAAGGCTTGAAGGCTGTTAAACATCAAACCTTCGGATTAAAACAATTCGCATGCTACTAAACATTGCTAATCAAAAGTGCCGCTTGTTTTTCTATACTCTAGGTTTAAAATGAAAGACAATAAGGTTAAAATTGCTTTGAAGAAATATAAAGAGTTTGTGAAGTCATCTATTTCTATTAAAACAGTCATAAAAATGGATAATGTGTACATACTAAGTTGGTGTTGCAAGAACAATGATCGTATGCAGTTTTTAAGGAGCACATTCAAAAATATCACTTGTGGTTGACTTATTTAAAGTTGAATTTAAAATGATAATACGATTTATGATGAAAGCTGAAGAGGGTGTGGATACAATGAAGAACTATGGTGTTTTGTGTGAAATTAAAAAAAAATGTTTTTTATTATTTAGTCCAGCAATGATAAAGTAGTTTAGATGGAAGAGTTTATAAAATATTGTGTGCTGTCGTCCATTTAACAATTCGCAGTTTTAAGGACAAAACGTTGCAATAGTTGAACCAGATTGATTGACCACATTTGGTATGTATCAAATTGATTTTAGTGGTTGCATGGCCATTGATCAATCAATAGACATTTACAAATTGGAATTCTTCTTTCTCCCTAATAATTTGACGGATTTCGTTGACTTTCTTCTCGTTTTAAAATCTCTCTTTTCTTTCCTCCTTATCCCAATTACTTGGGGTAGGAACAATATGTCTTTTCCTTCCACACACCTCTACTCTGACATACATCCTTGTCACGCCACATATCATCATATCATCCTGCACACAATCCATCCATCTTTTTTGGTCTAATTCTACATTTGTATCCATCTATCAGTCTAATAATAGATAGATAACACTTTATTGTACACGGGTTGTCTGGAAGAGATCGCTTCTTAGCGATAAGACCGCCCATTGTGTACATTTAAAATATTTTTCGGCTATAAGTTCTTCTGTGTTTTCTGTAATGGTGTACAATAAAGTGTTATCTAACTATCTATTGCTAACCAAAACAAACAAAATACATAATTACAATACTCCTTGGAAAAACAACAGGCGGCCTTAACACTAAAAGCGATCTCTTCCAGGCAACCTAACTTAAAAGAAATTCTTAACTAATCTGGCGATGTAGGTGGAGCAGAAACAGATAGGACTGTACAGTTTAAATATACATACTTACACTAATTTATAAATTTAATACACACATAAATATAATAATTATTTACGATTTATACATTTTCTTGGTAACAGAAAATTTTAACGCCATGCCATCGCTTTTTATATTCCGAAATCCAGAAACAAATAAAGACGTAATAACACTTAACCGTAACTTCCCCGTCCGTGAAAACTTCTGGAACAGTCGAGAACATTTTAATTGGCCTCGTTTAGCCCTTATCAGATGTTTCTGATGAGTTCCACCCAAAAAAGGCACTCGACGGTTTATTGGGTGCCTTATCCGGCAAACTTTGATCCGAACGGATGATATCTTCATTTAACAAATTCGATTTGGCTTTTTAATTTATTGATGTGATTGGGATGAAGTGACAGCCTGTGGATAAGGATTGGCAGCAATAAAATATATTTTAAATTTGGATTATCAGTTAGAGCTTAGCTTAGCTCAGTTAGAGTTAGAGCAAGTTAGTGAATTTGTTTACTTAGGCTGCATGTTTACCAGAGACGGAAAGCATGAAAGGGACATTGAAAGGAGAGTTATGGCAGGTAATAGGGTGAATGGAGCGCTAAATTCTTTTATGAATAGCCAGAAAGTGTCTGTAAAGGCACGCTTGGCTGTCCATAAAGGAGTGTTGGTGCCGACCCTGATGTATGGTAGTGAAAGTTGGGTATGGCAGAAGAAGCATGAAAGTAGGATAAACGCAGTTGAAATGAGAGCTTTGAGAAGTATATGTGCGGTTAGCTTGAATGATAGGATAAGAAACAGTGTGCTAAGGGAACAATGTGGTTTGAAAGAAGATGTAATAACAAGAGTTGAAAAAGGAATATTAAGGTGGTTTGGGCATGTAGAGAGGATGGATGAAAATAGAATCACAAAACAGGTATATGACAGTATTGTCAATGGTAGAGCTGTTGCCGGTAGACCGAGACGAACATACCATGAACAAATATCAGAACTGTTAAAAAAAGGTCAGGTAAAAAGCATTTCAAATAAACGCGCATGTATGAAGAGGTTAATGAAAGTAGACGAAGCGAAAGTTGTTTGTCAGGATCGTCGCAAGTGGAGATCCATAGTCTCTGCCTACCCCCATGGGAAACAGGCGTGATTTTATGTATGTATGTATTATCAGTGTTGTCGCTTGCGAAATTAATTTCCAAGAATGAAATTTAAATTCGATTACATTTGACTTCCTAGAATTAACAAATTTCTACCATTTCATACAGCGTCTACCAAAACCAACCTGAGTTTTCACTTGCAAGCGTTTGACAAGACATAATTATATATATATATATATAATAATAATAATATATAGATATTTTTTCGGGTCAAAATTCATTTCAATCAGATCAACAGTAAATTATTTACACTCGTATTCACACATAAACCCCCTCCCAACACACACCTACGTTAACATTTCAACCGTACCAACGTATAATTGTAAAAAAGTGTTTTTCAGCATGATGTAACACCTATAATTAATATAAGTTTGCACTTACACTATAAGAACTTAATGTAGTGATATAAATAGATGTATCTACGTATGTCAGACTTTTTGGTTTTTCTCAAATGGGCTGATACTATTATTATTATAATATATATACAACGCACACTGCAAAATGATAGAATTTAACGAAACCTTATCTTGACAGAATATTTTATTAAGCACTCACTGCTTTTCTCTAAATTCCTAGTTTGTGCTTTGAGACAACTTCGAGGCCCATTCAATCGTACGACGATATTCAAGATTTAAAAAAATAATAAGACAATGCATTGTTGCAAACCGGTAGCCTCGGGACGCGGAATATTCTGTAGAAATGCACATAGGGCTGCTTATCATTCAAAAAGTTTTTATGCAACCTATGATAGATAGTATTTTAGGGGCTATCCAGAAATTTGCATTAGTTTTGGCCGCTCCCCCGTCCTTGTCACATTGAGACTCCTCCCTCGCTAGTGTGACATAACATATTTAGCAATTTGACGTCAAGAAAAATTAAACTAAAACAGCAGTTCCGTAATTAGAAATATTTTGCAGTTTTTCGTTAATAAATATAATATTTTGTCCATTGATATATAAAAAATTCTTTTATATATCAATGATTTGGTCCTATATATTCAAGCAAACCTTTTAAAGGTCATTATAGGGTTAAGGGACAGTATACCCGCCACGCTTGTCCAAGGCGGTTTGGCGGTTTGACACATCGGTCATCTCGATGTGCAGGTTGTATGACGATGTTCGCCTGTACCGTTGTTAGCACGTGGTAATTGTATCAATATGCGCATTTGGATAAAAACTGCCTAAGTAGTACATGAGTTTCGCCCAGGATCGAACCTGCACCCTCTGAGCTTGAGACGCATACACTAGCCATTACGTTACCACTACTTTAAATATATAATCACATGTATTACTAGCAAAACCACCAGTCTTATAATAAATTCAAAATAACCATTTTTTTATTTTACCCAATGCCACCCCTACCGGACTATGCAAATATCCATCCCGGATTAGGTTATTCTTCGGGGCAGTCGTGTTCGGCCGCATTCAATTGTCTCGATCGGCAGTCGTCGCTCTCTTATTGGATTCTGTCGTATTGGGAATTGCGTGGACAGATATATTTACACATGCGTTTTGCGTAATTAAAGTATAATGATATAATAAAACTACGTTTTAACGGTTTTAAGCGCGGTAATTTATTTTATTTTATTATTACGACGTTTTTAGTAGCCGTGATCTCGGAAGAGAAAGATGTCAAGTGTCAACGAGTACTGTTAAAGTTTTATTTAGCCTACCGCAAATTTGTTCATTTTTATTATTTAGTTTTAATTTTGTTTATGGTTATTATTTACTCTATGGGAGCCTAATCTAGGTTACCACCACTTACTTAAGAGGGTCATCATCCCCCCAGGGGGTGCCGCCCTGGACTTCTCCCCCCCGTCCAGGTAGCGGCACAAGGGGATGCGTCCCCGGGGCCCCGAGCGGCCACTGTCACATTCCCCTTTTCACTCCGTGATAGTGGTGTCCCACCTTTCCGCCTCCAAATCCCAATGCCTGCCCTTCCTTACCAAACCTCCTCCCCAAATACCCCTCCTTTCCGATGCGACCGCCAGCGTCGAGGTGTTCTCCGCTGGCTGTCAAGGACGGCGGTGGTGATGTCCACCCCACCACCGCCCTCCTGACAGGTGACCTATCCTCCCCGACCCCGTCTGCCAACGCTGCTGTGTGCGCGAGGCGACGGGAAAAGGGGAGGAAGGAGAGGGGGGAGGGGTGTTGGCGCAGGAGCAATCCTTCGCAGCCTCCCCCTCCCCCCATCGCGAAGCCCCCCCCGCCGCTGACGCTGCTTAGAGCGCGAGGCGGCGGAGGGGGAGAAAGGAGAGGGAGGGGTGATGGTGCAGGAGAAATCCTTCGCGGCCTCCCCCTCCCTCCTATCGCGAGGCCCCCCGCCGCTGACGCTGCCGATTGCGCGAGGCGGTGGGGGGGCGGGGTGGAAGAAGAGGGGGGAGGGGTGTTGGCGCAGGAGCAATCCTTCGCAGCCTCCCCCTCCCCCCCCCCCCCCATCGCGAAGACACTCCCCCCCGCCGCTGACGCTGCTGAGTGCGCGAGGCGGCGGGGGGAGGAGGAAGGAGAGGGAGGGGTGATGGCGCAGGAGTATTCCTTGCAGCCTCCCCCTCCCGGCGGCAGCGGGCGTCGAGGTCTGGGGGATCAATATAGACCTCCGCCCGCACTAATGCCGCGAGAGGGCGCGAGAGGTAGCCGCGCGTCCCTCTCAGGGCCGGGGACCACCATCTCCCCCGGCCCGCACACAGGAGAGGCCGCCTCTGTTTACGAGGCGGCCGGCCGCTGCCGGGGTTGCGGGTTAAGCTCACGCATGTACCGCGACCCCGGCGCTAGGCGGAAGGAAGGCTCCCATGGGGTTTTAGTGGGTATACCGGCAGCCGGTCGTATTGAACCGGCGTCGGGGAGCCCCACACACCGGCCGCGCATGATCCCCCGCGCGGCTGACGGTGCGGCAACGCATTTCCCCATGTAAAAAAAAAAAAAAAAAAAAAAAAAAAAAAAGAGGGTCATCATGGCTCAGGTCACTCATGGTGGTCAGGCCATGCCTGGTGTTGGCAGAGCCGGTATGGGTCTCGAGCTACTGCTCTTTGTCGCGGAGTTTCGCGGGGGGCAACTACCCCCGGTGATGGAGTACGGGAGCCACCAGACAGATAAGGGGTATGTCGGTGGCTCGCGCCGGTAAATCTGCAGGCTTTGCGTTGACACAATCTGCGCCATGGTTAGCCAGTTTGCGGCTTTCGATGGCCATCTCGGGCTTTAAGTGGCGTGGCCATCTGCTGCGTCTGGTGGCCTTTTTGCGGCGTGGAGGAGATTTCGCGACCTCTCAAATTTCGCCTTGATCTCGGCGGATGTAGTCACGGGGGCTCATAGACATCTTGGTGCCTCGTGATCTGGAAGTCGCGCGTGTCGGGGAGCAATCCCGTGGAGGTGTGTGTTTGGTGGCTGTTGTCGGCGCGGCCGAACATTACAAGTCTGGGAATATGGGGACTATGGCGTCGGCCCGTCGCAATGTTCAGGGAACATGGAAAGTTGGGCTCTTCTCTGTCACATTATTATTATAGATTAATATGTACCCAAATATTTATATACATGTGTAGGTCAAATATAGTAAGAACATTCAACTTGGTTGTCATCTCTTTTGTAACTATTATCTTTATTCCTACAAATAAAGATTCATTAATTCATTCAATGTTATTCTTTAACAGAAACTAAAATACCAACGCATAAACGCATCTCCCGTTATAAAACCGATTCAAACCGCGAAACAAAAATATAGTGATCAAAATAAAGCACTGCTGTGTGGTGTTGTGATTGTGCATTGATGAGACGGGCCAACCAGTACCATAGTGGTTTGTCTATTTGGATAGCGGACGCCGTTATGGCAGCCACCGATATCTGGATTGGCTTCGAATAAAATTTGAACAATATTTTTTTGAATTTGCATTCGGTTATTTATGGTCGAACTGCATAGACCGCGATAACAAGGGTTACCAACTGTACTATAATATCGCACTATATAATAGTATGGATTCCTTCCCTTCCATTTTCAAACATTTTCAAAAAAAGGGAGTTTTTTTACACTTGGTAAAAAAGGGAAGGTGAGGTATGAGGAGGGGGAAATGAGCCATCAGAACCTCACTCATCGGAAGAAACACGAGCCAAGGTTAACCATTTCACGGCAGTTCTTTGTGAGAGCGTGATATCACACCAATCGAACTGACTCTAAGAGTTGTAACCAAGACAATGACTTCAGCTTGGCTCTACTATGTAAAATAATATAATGTATAATAATAATAGCCCATAAATTTCCCACTAAGGGCTTGGGTCTCCCATTATGGGGGAACGTATAGTATACCCGCCACGCTTGTCCAAGGCGGCTTGGCAGGTTTGACACATCGGTTATCTCAATTTGCAAGTTGCATCTCGATGTTTTTCTCCGCCGCAGTTCTTCTTCTTCTTCAGCCAATCTCAGTCCACTGTTGGACGTAGACCTCCCCAAGTACGCGCCATATATCCCGGTCACCCGTCTTCCTCATCCAGCCCCTGCCGGCGACCTTGAGCAGGTCGTCAGTCCACCGGGCTGGCGGACGTCCTACGCTGCGTTTGCCGAGACGTGGTCTCCACTCCAGGACTCGTTTGCTCCATCGGGCGTCGGTCCTGAGACAGACGTGACCAGCCCACTGCCACCATTGTAATTATAACAGTATGCACATTACGTCAGAAAAGTGCCTAAGTGGTACATGCGTTCCGGCCAGGATCGAACCCATGTCCTTTGAGGTAGGGACGTGTGCGCTAGCCATTACGCTACCACGACTTTTACTATGTTAAAGATAACGAAGCAAGATTACTAGTTTATTAAGTGTTTCCTATCGTTGATGAATCAAAACCAGGTTAATTAATTAAGAAGGGGTTATTTATCAAGGCATCTACAGCGCACAGTTGCTATGGGGCGTGATCCTAATTCAATAACATTCAATTAAGAGCCTCCCTGCAATCAAGAACCGGTCCCATGCCGGACCGAGGATGCCGGCACACGACTCGTCGAATATTGGATATGTCAAGCCAAAGCATTTCTTTTAACTTTTAAGGCCTTACTTATAATCGTTTCTTAAATTTAAAGAAATTGCTCAGCAACTGATTAGTGCAAATCTTACCTATAAACTCGTCTTTAGCCGAATATTTTGGGTACAACCTACGTTAATCATTCAAATTTCGTTTATATGTCCTGCTCTTAGGTAAACAACAGTTAGGTCCTATCTTAGAGAATGTAATTGGTATTCGTAAATCGGTAATAGAAAAGTGGATGCAAATATAAAGAATATGTTGAAACCAGTCCATCCATTCTAGAATCCGTGGCAGTGAGGTCTACATAACAAATTGTCGTGTCATGTTTTGTGTAATTTGAGTGTGGGGCCGGCCGCGGCGGCTTCTCCGGCCACGCTCTCAACTCCAAAGATCTTGACTCGTGATTAACAAGAATGTTACACATAAAAGGACTCTACGCACGAGATGATTAGCCAGTGTGGTTTTAGGTCTCTAATGCTAAAGAATGGTAATCAAGCAATACAAATGTAACTTGTAACACACTCTTTAATAGCACTTAGTGCGTGCCACTAATCCAGAGAAAGAAAGAAAGAGAGGAAAGAAAACGTTTGTTTTCCAAATGCAAATGCAATGCAATCCTATCCGTGCAGGAATGGAGAAAGAATACAATTTCCTGCGGCCGGGCGGCCTGTCGTAAGAGGCGACAAAACAACGCACAGCCAGGTGGTAGGGTATTATATCTATGCTCGACTGGATGGCGACCACCCTTGGTCTAGAGTATGCCGGCATAACAACCTTGTGTTGTGTTCCGGCAATAGTGACCAGGATCCAGTCCCTCTTAAGATAGCAGTAGCGCATTTGTAGCACCTTTGGTGTCGCAAATGTCCATAGGTGATGGTAACCGCTTTCCATCAAGTGGGCCGTCTGCCTGTCCGCTGATCTCCTGCAATAAAAAAAAATATGCAACACAGACAAAACAGAAAAAAGACGAAAAAAAATTTTTTACAGATGTATACCGCAATTCGGCAAATGAGGTTGGCACTCAGTATATTGCTGTGTCGGGACATATTCCGACACAGCACTGATTTTTCAGTGCAAGGAATCGACACATATTACCGAGAGACCCGTACAAAAATAATTATTTCATTTAGTCACAGCAATAAGTAGGTACTGGAAGAAATTTCTACATATAAATAAAAATATAAATATTAATGAGAATGAAAACCGTTCTTATTTTTATATAACATCTTAATTACAACTTTCAATCAGCATTTTATTAGTACTAGTGGACGCCCATGGTCGAAATTCAACCTTAATTAATTTAAATTATAAGTTTTAACATTATTAAGGTTCTGTTGTCAAAGACCATTACTTCTATAATCACAGATCTCGCTAAGGCTACACTGTTAATTTGACTTGAACAATAAACGAAAGAGTATATATGCGTGTGTGTGTAATGTTTTTTTATGCACAATTTAGAAAATATTAACATTCTGCACTCCTCTATATAAACTATAAGTGTGCGCAATTCATACTCCTATGATCGCGCAATTTTCGTAAAAAGGGGTAAAAAGTTTTTGCTTGACGTATGAATATAATGATTTTCTTAAGTTTTTGAGACCAGTACTTTCTTTTTTTGTTTTATGTCTGTTAGCGTCTTAATGCAAAGAACAATATCAATTTTCTTTTTTCCACTATTATTGTTACGTGCGAGCGGGGTTACGCACTTATGGATTGGAAGAAAACACCAGTTTTTAATTTAAAAACTTTTATTGACTTACACAGCCGCACTTAGTACCTCTCAGCCGGGTCGCCCCTATACGCACGACCAACGATGCACAGTCCCGACGATAAGTTAACACACCCTCAATACCGTCGCCGATATTGCGTAGACCACCTCCGATATTATCGCGTGTAGCTCGCCTCTGGTTCCTCTCTCGAACTACGCTACGCACCTACTTCACGTATCCGTTCACCAAACTTGTCACTAAATTCACCACTTAATTCGTCTCTGTCTTCTATTAACCTTCTTGTTGCGGAGATAACCCGGGGAATGATAGGCTATGGTATAATGAATATATTTAATGGAAAAATGATTGTTGGTGCGGCAGACAGAGAGAATATTATTAATAATTTTGACAACTTCAAATCAACTAAAAAAATATACATAAAAATTTGAAATCAAAGGAGTACGCAACACTTCTCTTATAACTATTTAGTATCGCACTTGTTGTTTCACCGTCTTGGACTGAACTCAACTTTAAAATTCAACTCTCAACTCTAAACTGCCCGGTAGGCGCGCCTTACGCTGTTTATATACCCGGAAGAATTTTCTAGAACCCATCTATCTATCTCTGTCCCTTCCTTCCCGAACCTTCTGTTCGGAAACTTTCGTTTATACATCTATCCCTTTCTAACTTCTATCTATCTCTTTCTTTCGTTTATCGTCTATCCTTTTCTAAATATATCCGTCCTTGTCTTTTCCTTTCAGAAATTTCTAGTTCTTTCTAAAAGTTCTAAAACTGATTTACGCTGCTGGGCAGTTCCATCCTCGGTCGCCACATTATTATTCTTATGAATGTAAGGTAATCTTTTTTTTTTTTTTTTTTTTACATGGGGAAATGCGTTGCCGCACCGTCAGCCGCGCGGGGGATCATGCGCGGCCGGTGTGTGGGGCTCCCCGACGCCGGTTCAATACGACCGGCTGCCGGTATACCCACTAAAACCCCATGGGAGCCTTCCTTCCGCCTAGCGCCGGGGTCGCGGTACATGCGTGAGCTTAACCCGCAACCCCGGCAGCGGCCGGCCGCCTCGTAAACAGAGGCGGCCTCTCCTGTGTGCGGGCCGGGGGAGATGGTGGTCCCCGGCCCTGAGAGGGACGCGCGGCTACCTCTCGCGCCCTCTCGCGGCATTAGTGCGGGGGGAGGTCTATGTTGATCCCCCAGACCTCGACGCCCGCTGCCGCCGGGAGGGGGAGGCTGCAAGGAATACTCCTGCGCCATCACCCCTCCCTCTCCTTCCTCCTCCCCCCGCCGCCTCGCGCACTCAGCAGCGTCAGCGGCGGGGGGAGTGTCTTCGCGATGGGGGGGAGGGGGAGGCTGCGGAGGATTTCTCCTGCGCCATCACCCCTCCCTCTCCTTTCTCCCCCTCCGCCGCCTCGCGCTCGTAGCAGCGTCAGCGGCGGGGGGGGGGGCTTCGCGGCGGGGGGAGGGGGAGGCTGCGAAGGATTGCTCCTGCGCCAACACCCCTCCCCCCTCTTCTTCCACCCCGCCCCCCCCACCGCCTCGCGCAATCGGCAGCGTCAGCGGCGGGGGGGGCCTCGCGATAGGAGGGAGGGGGAGGCCGCGAAGGATTTCTCCTGCGCCATCACCCCTCCCTCTCCTTTCTCCCCCTCCGCCACCTCGCGCTCTAAGCAGCGTCAGCGGCGGGGGGGGGCTTCGCGATGGGGGGAGGGGGAGGCTGCGAAGGATTGCTCCTGCGCCAACACCCCTCCCCCCTCTCCTTCCTCCCCTTTTCCCGTCGCCTCGCGCACACAGCAGCGTTGGCAGACGGGGTCGGGGAGGATAGGTCGCCTGTCAGGAGGGCGGTGGTGGGGTGGACATCACCACCGCCGTCCTCGACCATCGGAAAGGAGGGGCGTTTGGGGAGGAGGTTTGGTAAGGAAGGGCAGGCATTGGGATTTGGAGGCGGAAAGGTGGGACACCACTGTCACGGAGCGAAAAGGGGAATGTGACAGTGGCCGCTCGGGGCCCCGGGGACGCATCCCCTTGTACCGCTACCTGGTCGGAGAAGAGACCAGGGCGGCACCCCCTGGGGGGATGTAAGGTAATCTCCTCTAACTTAGTATCGACTTAAATAAGCCGTTAAAGAACATCTACATAACTTTCAACATCTGATTAACGGTGTGGAAATGTTCTTTCAAATTTTATGTCAATCCGATATTCAATCTCATCTTTCCTAGCAGATCTGCCTGTACAGCTGCTGCACAACAGGAGACCCTAAAACGCCGCAAATACTCATCCATCGGAAATGGCTAAATATTTGCGGCTTTTGGGTTCGAGACCCTGAGACTATGGTGGTCTGAAGCGCACAAGCTTCGAGACATAGTCAAACGTTTGGTAGATGTCTCACGTGACTAAAATACTGATTTATACCTCAGGCAACACATTAGCGTAGCCATTCAGCGAGGCAATGTAACCAGTGGTTTGGGCAAGTTTCCGACTGACAGCGGTCTGGCACTACATTTTATAGTTAAATTTATTTATAATTTAGTTTATTTTTAAATATTTTTTTATGCGAACCCTAATCCACACTAGCATCTATCATGCACTCACATAAAATAAAATCTATGTAGCTACTGTTCCGTGGAAAACAACAATGTTAACAGGCCTTCCGTGATTAATTATTCGAAAATCCGCGTAAAAGCCAGACTGCACTCCGCTCGCAGACAATGCGCTTAATGACTGGAATATTGATGGGCAGAACAAATAATTTTAATTCCCAACATGCTGGATATATGTATAATTTAGATTTAACTTTACTTATAGTTTCCCACGTAGAGCGTATACTGCGAAAACTATTTTCGAGAATCGCAACCGGAACCAGCTGCACACCGAATCGCATAGTGCGAATACCCACCGCCCGGATGACCGCAATGAGTATAGAAATCAGTTTTAGATACATTTTCTTACTCGCGGCCAGCGGGACGGCTGACCGGACTACGGCTAGCCCCGCATGTATAAGCGCTTAATGTTGCAAGATGTACGTATTTTTTATTATAAAGCTGGATAATTGGCAAAGTGGTTACATTCAAATTAACTTCTTAATTATCACTTTTAAATTTTTTTTAGTCTTAAAAGTATTATTATCAGTTTTATTTCGGTCCAAATTGGACCTATGTTTAATCATCGGTCTTATTGACTCTCTAATCTGTGCTGCACAATGTAAAACTCGTATCTCATTCTCTCGCAGGATTAATCCTATAGAGTTGTGTTTATCTTTTTTTAGTGTCGCTTTTTCGTTTCATCGAGTTTCAAATCACACAGGTTCTAAACAAGTTTCACTTCAAAAAGCAACAATAAAAAACTTCATCATAACGCATGTATCTGGTTTGATCTCAATACAGCGATGTTGGACTGACATTCCGTCCATATCCGCATCAGGTCACGACAATGTCAAGATTGTGCGTGATCGCAAGTGGAGTCAGGTCCAAGTTTAGTATACAACGGCCTCTTTAATCCATACTAATTCCGGGCACGCGCGTGTCTCCGTATTAATTTGTCAAACTGTCAGCGGTTTTATAAATTAGACTACAAGTCATAAGAGTTTAGCGGAGAGGCTAGGTCATATACCCGAAGCCCTGGCATAAGGCGCAGGGCGGAATACCCAGGGGTTTTAGTGGGTATCTCTAACCGGGGAGTGGCAATAGCATCGCACCAGTTCTGACTGGGCTTGCTAGTGCCACCCCGATCTGGCAAATCCCACACGTGGGTCGCAAACTATCCCTCCAAGGTTCTGCCCTTGTCGCCTATGGTCTGCAATCGAATTTCCCCTGGCTAAAAAAGTCAGAAAAATTTACTTGTTTTCTTACTATTGAATTTGCCGTTATGCGAATCACCTAATCATTTATATGCGTTAGTAATGATCTTAAAAATATATAATTATATTGTTTGTGGTGTCGCCGACACCTTGTGAATGGACATAAAGGCAATTTACTTGGTTGTTGGTGACGGTGACGACTTTGATGATTGTTAAGAGCTGAATTTTAACAGTGCACTGGATATATTTGTTCGTTACGTTAACCGACGTATGCGCACTTCCTCGCGTTAATTTTGACACTGACACGTGACTGACTATTTGACTGACTATTAGTGTTGTGCCTGCGGTGTTGACGCGAACAGTTTGAGTATATGTATCCAGGGTGGAAAATTTCAGCGGGGATGTAAGGGGTACGTGTACCTTAACCGTTCTAGGTACATGAAAATGGTCTTAGGAGGCTATGCATATTTTTTTGTGAGAAATTGTTCACAAATTTAAAAAAATTACACTTAGCATAAAAATGGCTCTTTTACACAAATCTTTTTTTTATGCCAATCGATCCTATTTCTAATACTGAACGAAAATCGACCAACACAGGTCGGAGTAAGAAAAAAATCAGAAATTGTTGAAAACTTTTCCCATACATCTTTTAACAAATCCAACTTACTTTTTTATTTATGAAATGTTTTTGTCGACTTAATAAAAATATAGGTTTGAAAAAAGAATTTGAAAAATACGATTCTCTATCGCCGACCAATATTACTGTCTTATTAAAATTTATTGAAGCTAGCGACACCAGGGTAGATAAATCCGCTACAGTTTAAGTCTTGTCCCGTCCACGAGCAAGTTTCCTCTATACGTGTAGCATTATGCGCTAATGACAGGGAGACTGTCCACCTGATGACACCGTGATACCTACCACACGTTCGAACCTCGCTTCAACGTATTACTGGTAGCTTTCACTTCAAAAACCATTTGGGCTTAATGCTGTTTTCCAATTAGCACTTTTAAGACACAGTGCGTGCTTGGAAGATGCGTTTCGAAGTTCATACTTTGTTTGTTCCCTTGATTGACAGTCCAAACATATATTTTGGATTAGAAATTATTCTCCTATAAAAAGAATAGAATAATGTATTACCAAAAATGTATCTTCACAATAAGGTCTTATGTCATCAATACATTTTACTTCATTAGGCGTGTAATATTTAAATGTTTTAATGTCACAAAAATATTATCGAAATTTTCATTACAAAAAGCAATAATAGAAACAATCATATTATAATTATATCTTGTTTATTTTTATAATATAGGATTTTATTTTTCACGTTTTGTCTATGATTATACTTGTATAATCACAGATTTTGCCAGGGCAACAATAATCAAAAGAGTATATCTAATATATAAAATTCTCGTGTCACAGTTTTCGTTGCCATACTCCTCCGGAACGGCTTGACCGATTTTGATGAAATTTTTTGTGCTTATCCGGTATCTATGAGAATCGGCCAACATCTATTTTTCATCCCCCTAAATGTTAGGGGTAGTCCACCCCTATTTTTTTATTTTATTTTTTAGACAAAATTTTTAATTTCTATTTTTTTATGATACAACATACAAAAATACATACAACCCTAGATTTTCAACCCTCTACGATCAACCCCTCTTTTTTACCGGGCAGGACGACGTCTGCCGGGACAGATAGTATAGTATAAGATCCCGCTATACAACGACCTTCACTGAGATGCTTGTTTGATGAAACCTCTTTTATATTTAATTTAATGTGTCAATAAATATATTGCATATGGGTTGCCAAAAAAATTTCAGTCCAGTATATGATTAGTAATTTAAAAAAAAAAACATATTTTTTCAACATCTCACCGGTTTGTTTATTAAACAAATTCTATACCAATCGAAAGTATGTATGTAGCCCATAGAATATGCAAATGTTAGGTTGCCTATTCTTTTCCGGTCACAACTCTTAGGTAGCCAGGTATAATCCTTTTCATGTTCAAGATCAAATAGCATGCGCACTCTCTTTCTTTAAATGAACGACCTTCAAGCAACTGCTATGCTGTGTCCTCTTCTATCGCATGGGATATGGTTGGTTGGGACCTGTCAGCCGCACGTATTCTCTCGCAGCAATATTTCAGTAAAATAAAAACATAACTGCAATTTTATTTGAATATATACACATTACTGCGTATTAAACAGGTAAACAAAACATACTGAAACATTAATAGCCTGCAAAGTAAATAATTAATATCAAGATATTCCCATCTTCCAATTAGTAGTAAACTCATATATTTACGATAATGACCAGCTAATTACTGCCAGTATATTGAGCAGTTTATACAGCGATTAGGAGCACCACGAGTTCCAGTTTTACGGGATATATTAATTGACGGCCTCTGAGGTTGGTTCTGAGTTGGCCAGTCCTTGCCGACTGAGCTCACTAAATTGCCGAGGCTCCAGATTTGATTCCTGGCATGCTAAATTTCGTTATTTATTATGATCTGGGTGTTTGGGAATGACCCCAGAGTGATGTGTTATATATTACCTTTTATTTATTTATTGCTGAAGCACAACCGACAGGCTTTCAGCCCAACTGTGATGGAATGTGGCTACTGTCGCCTATGGTTATTAGCAATACCAGAGATTCTGCCCATGTGCTGCCGACCTTGAAGGAGAAACTGGATCCTAGCCAATGGTGGAACACAATTCAAAGTTCTTCCGCGATTTTTCCCGTTCCAATTGCTTGCCGAAGTTACAATTGTAAAGCTAGATGGAACGGCTATTCGATCTACCTCTTGACGTGGGTCGTTGTGTGATCGTAAATGATGGTCATTAGTGACATTTTCGTTACGACCACAATGAACGCGGTCGCCTTGTGGAACGGCTAACGGAGCATTTTGGGCGTTGTAAGCTACTACTAATGGAACGCTCTATATATGATATGTATATCTCAATGGGCGGCACTAAATAAAGACGGGACTGCAGCGCCATTTTTTGGCTATATTCGTCTTTCACACGAAACTGACATCATTTATCAATGTAGAAAATCTCCTAAAAAAAATGAAAAACAAATTGTTCCAATTAAAAACAAAAGAAAATATATTAAAAATGTAGAATATCAGTGATTAAAAATAAATAACATTGATGTAATGTGTTAAATATTTGGCCACCGTAACACATGCTCGTGGTACAGTTTGTCACATAAATAAGACAGTTTACCAACTGCTAACCGCGTACAGCCAGACACAGCCGAGTTAACACTTTTATCTACTTGATCGAGTGCTTCCTTGACACTTCTCACTTGCTTATATTTGTGATGCATTCCTGTACAATTGAAACGTGAGAAACGTTAAATGTTTGTTAATCTATACTTAACAATAAGCAAAAGATATTACACAATTCATTTGTCTTTCAATTTGGATGAATCAACCAAAGTGACCCATATAAACAAAAACATGAATCATTCACTGACGTTGAATACCGTACTGTCCATTCGGTTATATGAATTCCGAGCAAATTGATTCAAGTTGGTTTTCTTTCTATAATCAGGTACATTACTGTACATCTGTATTTGTTTTATTCTTCTTAAAGGCTTAGCCACTACTTGGCTATTTCGCGTTAATAATTAACAATCACCATATATTTAAATTAGGTGTGGTGTGCAAGTTATTCATAAATCTTTTTAGCAGAGTCTAATAAGAGCTCTGCTAAAATGCTGTTGCACCAGCCTATATGAAATAAATTTATATCATTTCTAAGGCAGTTAGTTTGGACAAATTCCACTAATACATAAAAGACATTATCTACCTGATATAAAGAACAATCAACTAACAATCTGTATAGTTAAATCTGTAGGTTCTTTATTCTTTATTGTGCACAAAATAGTTTCCTATAAAACTACAAAATAACGGAGATGTATAAAGGAGAACTTAACCCTAATGAGTTTTCTTCCAGCAAACCTATGGGTCTAGCTCTAGCGAGACTAGAGAACAAGAGGTAGGTATGTGAACACTAGTTTATGTCTATACGTACTTATTATATCTAAATGTACATTTACATAATATTACTAATAATACAAATATATACCTATTTTTTCTTACAATGTATATTTTTTGATAATGTTTTAGATATTTTTTAAATTGTGTCTTTAGATGATTAATATAAAAACATTTTCTACTGTAATATCTTTTTTTTTTATTGCAGGAGGTCAGCAGACAGGCAGACGGCCCACTTGATGAAGAGCGGTTACCATCGCCTATGGACATTTGCAACACCAAAGATGCTACAAATGCGCTGTTGCCCTCTTAAAGGAGACTGGAACCTGGTCCACCAATGCCGGAACACAACTCAAGGTTGTTATGGCGACATACTTTAGACCAGGGGTGGTAGCCGTCCAGTCGGGCAAATGCCCTACCACCTGGCTGTGGGTTGTTTTGTCGCCTCTTACGACAGGCCGCCCGGCCGCAGGAAATTGTATTCTTTCTCCGTTCCTACACGGAGCAAATCTATCTAAATCTATATATATCTAATTTTACAAATGATTTAAGCTGTCTAAGAAATTTAAACATCATAAATATACATTGCAAAAATCATGTTTGCAAGATATGAAAATGATCTTCTAAGGAAAACCAATCTATACATTTGTGTATGTATGTGTATACATACACACATATATATATATATATATATATATATATATATATATATATATATATATATATATATATATATATATATATATATATATATATGTATATATATATATATATATATATTCATACATACATAATACATAAATTTAAAAAATAAATATACTTAATAATAAATATACAATCAGTTGATTAGGACAGATAATGCTCTTTTAAATTTTCTTTTAAAGGTTCTGTTAATACATTTGACTTTTTGTCAGTCATAAAAATTTGTAACGCACTGACCCAAATTGTACGATTTTTTCTGTCTGTCTGTGGTCTTTTCTATTATTTACAGTGCTTAGTTTAAATAATATAGCAAAATATATTTTTACAACAAGACAATAATAAAAAATAAGGTATTAACTGTAACAAAACCCTTAAAGCCCTTGATCAAAAGGTTTAAAATAAATCCGCGTTCACAGGTGTCAGACATCATTAATACAACAAATCCTTGTAAGATCCCGTACACACTGTACATAAATAACAAAGTGTTCAACGTCACGTGTCGGCATAAATCAAATAATGTGGGTGTAAAAACTGACCGTTGAAATTCTATTTCAATGTAATTGTATGCTGTGAAGGATGTGTATGGAAAATTATTGCCATAACATCTTTTGCTTTTGTACTTTGTACTGTAATGAAAAAGTTGGCCAAGTGCGTGTATGGTCACGCATAATAAAGCGTTCCATAGAGATGACATAGTTCCAGCAGTGGTGCGGAGCGTAAGCCGGTAGAAAAAACATATCGTATGATGCCAGCGTCAACTACACTGCTGTTGTAGAAATTAAGACCCCACTATCAGCATATAAAAAAAAGCAGTGAAGCAGTATTCTAAATGAATAAAAGACATTTTGGCTAATAAAACTCACTGCAATAAACAAAGAATTGAGCGACATCCGTGAATAACAACATCATAAACAAATAAAAACAAATTTATAATTATTCACAAGCACACACGCCGTAATGGCGAACCACAGCATATTGAATTATTTTATTAAATAAAACTTGCACTTCTATTTAAAAACGTCGTGAATTTCTTATTACAAGTTACACCTTTTGGCCTCTAGTTATTTATAGAGACACAATAGTAATAATGTTTGACCAGAACGCGTAAACACATGGCGTTTTCGACCTTTTGGTCGCTTCGCTAATTTCTCAAAGTTCTATAGGGAATCGAGTTGTATGAAGTCTACGCCACTGACTTCTAGTACTTAGTTTTGTCATTTAACTACGGAACTATAAATAAGCATTAAATCGAAAACATCTCATACTCTTTGCAATTAGTGATTATTGTTACATTAAAATTCATTTTTAATTGTTGTGGGGTTAATGTGAATAAATTTAATAAATAAATGATCATCAAAACTCAAAAAAAAATAAGAACAAAAAAATATGACGTCATAAGTAGATGATTTTTCGACCTAATTAAACATTAAAATTGTACAACATGCATTAGATTTTTATTTTTATACCTTAAAATAAAATAAATGACAAAAAGGGACTGTAAAAAGAAAAATGCAAGAATGTCCGTAATATACTGCCACGCCATCATTGACAAGAATTAATTAAGGAAATATTATTAAAATTAACCCATTGAAATTAAAACAAAAAATAACACCAATTTCTCGAAGCGCATTCCTTCCATTAAGTGTGAAAAGTAGTATGACAAAATGAAATCATAAAGTGATGGTAAAAGAACCGACAAACAGATGGCTCGCGCGATACCCACGACCGTCGTCGCCGCGAGTCGGCGATTAATTGCCGCGATAACCCCTGCGGTGGACGAACTACCCTCAATGTTAAGTTTTTTTGACAAATGAATAAACATACATCAGTAGTAAGTTTTTTAGATAGATACATAATGCTTTATTTTACACCATTACAAGAAAACTTAGATATTAACACTATACTATTCGTATACAAAGAGGTGTGATAGATATGTGTATATGATATTGGTGTGACAGTCTTTGTGTTTGAGCCCAGAGACTCCAGGTTTGATTCCTGGCATTATTAGCCTAGGAGACAAACTTTCTGTTATTTACTATGGTCTGGGTGTCCGTAATCGGTCCCAGAGTGGTCCGTTGTATATTGCCCATAACACAAGCGTTATTTACATATAGCTTGGGGATATAAAATATGTGTTTGTCTGCTGATTATTATTATTTTATTATTAGCTATTACTCCTAGTTTATAGCATGCCGACATTATAACTTGGAGTCGGGTTCCGGTATCAGTAGCCAGGTTCCAGTACCCCCCTTTCGAGGCTGACAGCACTTGAATAGCACCTTTGCAACAATAAATGTCCATAGGCGACGGAAGCCACTTTCCATCAGATAGGCCTTCAGCCTGTCTGCTATACTCCAACACTTAACAAAACTTAACACAATTTCAAGTAATACCAGAAAAATCCTTTATTTTGTCGTGGGTCTTGAAATCCTAATAATTTATCATTTAACTAGCTGTTGCATGCGGCTTCGCTCGTGTTGTTTAAAAATAGTTATAATTTGAGTATCATACATACATACATACATAACTTCACGCCAGGTCCCTTGCGGGGTAGGCACGAACAACAGAGCGCCACACAGGCTCATTCTTACACACCTCACTTGCTTCTTTGACATTCATAGCTCTTGTCATGCACGCTCGTCTGTTCTTAAGGCTCCTAACATTGAGTATCATAAAAAGTTAAAAAGGTTCACGATCTTATGCCCATTAGTTCGGGCTGTGCGTTGATATAAAAGTCAGTCAGTCAGTCCTTGAGGTCAAATTTTTTTTTGTATATAAATTAATATTAATAATCATTTATTTATTTCAAGACAACGCAGTCCAATACATATTTTAAAAAACACAATAATATTACTAGTATTTTTTTCCTTTATTGATTAATAATATTAATGAAGTGAAATGTTATAAACAAAAAAAATATCTAAAATTAAAACTGAATTGAAACTAAAAAGCAAATAGTATTTTTAGAATTAAAAATACTATTTGCTTTTACATTTTAAAGCGGCGCGTACTTCGGTGTCAACAAAAAAATATAAATGTTCTTATTTTGCTTGTTAACCGACTTCTCAAAAAGAGGAGGTTCTCAATTTGGCCGGTATGTTTTTATTTTTTTATGTATGTACACCGATTACTCTGACATTTATGATCCGATTTACGTGATTCTTTTTTAGTTCGATGCGGAATAGTTATCATTTGGTCCCTTCAAAAATTAACATACTATGGCCTAGTAGTTTTCATTTTTATGATTTTTTAAGTCGATTTTGAGTTTTATAAAAAGATTTTTTAATTTCTACTTTTTAGTTACGCAAATACTTGAATAGCTTTAGAAATAAACATAAATGAACACGTTGGCCGTGCCTATAATAGTCGAGGGTTACTCTCGATTTGAGTGGGATCCACTAATCAGACCGTAACTTGGTACAATTCAACCACCTCAGGAGTGTACTAAACATACAAAAAAAACATATTATGTCCGATATTGAAATGAACTCCTTTTTAAGGTCGGTTAAAAATGCATGGTACCTACAGATCTAACTGATATTTCACAAATATCAATGATACTCGAGATCTGCTAGGAATGTTTACAAAAGCAACATTAATAAGGTTACAAGAACACAGCTGCACCTTCAAACACGTCCGGGACCTGATGGCAAGTCCCGCCGCATTGATTGATGGCTTTAGCTGGAGCGGGCAAAAACATTGCCTCCATTAAATAACGATTTTTCAACACATCCTTTGAAGGGTACCGCTTTAAAATCTATTTTAGGTACTGTATGCTCGTTTTTTGATGATGATGAGTACCTACTTCCCGTACGCAAACCGTATTATATTGTATTTTACTAGGAACTATTCAATTACTACTAATTCTTATCGTGGTGTGCACTGCAGCAGTAGGCATAAATACGCTCACACACAATCCCACACACGCATACACTCAATACATAATATACCAGACTTCACTCTGATTTTGTACGTCTTTGACATTGTCAATATTTTATGAATAACGACTTCCATGCTTATTTTTTTTCTATATTGACTACAGTTGCTTTGTTTATTTTACTTAATTTAGAAGCTTTTTTTTTAATGATTTAACTTAATTTATTCTGTTCCCTTGGCCCTCCAGCCTCCGTCGGGCTGACTTGACGACTTGCGTAAGGTCGCCAGTGGACGCTGGATGAGGAAAGTGGAGGACCCGGGATTTGTGGCGCTGACTTGGTGAGGCCTACATGCAGCAGTGGTCTGCGATTGGCTTACCACGAGAACTATGCCGAAACCATTATCCTGATTACAGAGCTAAGGGCCGGCTTGACCGGTATGATTAGAGTCATAAGTCGTGGTAGTGTGAAGGCTAGCGCACGAGTTCCAAGCTCAAAGGACGCGGGTTCTATCCTGACCGGAACGCATGTACCACTTAGTCAGTTTTCTGAATAATTTGCCAATTGTTACAATTACCACGTGCTATCAATAGTGAAGGAAAACATCGTGATGCAATCTGCACATCGAGATGTGCAAATTGTGCACCAAAGTGTCAAGCCAGTCCACCTTGAACAAGCGTGGCGGGTATACTGTCCGTCTGCCTTATAATGGGCGCAAGCCCAGCAGTGGGACATTTATGGGCTGATTTTAGATTATTTAAATAGTCATACTTTATTTTAAGAACTAACAAAAAAATTAATGTAATACTTAAAACTTCTTACTAGCTCTTAAAACATCAATAACTAATCATAAAACTTTTTAGATGGTAAGAACAAAATTCTAAATGGATTTATAAACATCGATGGAACAGCACTAAAATAATCGTTAACGGTGGAATCGATAAGAATAGAGCTGCCCGTTCGTATCGATCAATCGGTTAGCGGCTTCTTTGATCTGTATCAGTTCTGTTTGCTTGTTTGTAAGTCTGTTTTGTAAACTTTCACTGTAAAGTTAGCTAAGCTATTTTCTAAGTTAATTTATCACTAATGTTAGGATCTAAAAAGAACTATCAAGCTTTTTGATTCTTTGATGTCTTACATACATACATAACTTCACGCCAGGTCCCTTGCGGGGTAGGCACGAACAACAGAGCGCCATTCAAGCTTATTCTTACACACCTCACTTGCTTCTTTAACATTCATAGCTCTTGTCATGCACGCTCGTCTGTTTATGAGGCTCTGACATCACCTTCTGCTAGTACACGATCAATTTGATCATGGAAGGTCTGTCTTTGATATCTTGCACAAGGAAATATGGTAATGATAGAAATGATTAAGTATTTATTGCACGCCACCTCCGTGATGACAATATAGTCAATGTGGATTATTTATAAAGAACTGCCACACTCGGAGTTGAATAATGGTCCATTACCTTAAAATAGCGAAGCGTTGATTATTCATTGCACTTTTTCTTTGCATGCTGCAATTCATGCGATAAAAAAAATAAGAAAAAGAGAATAAAAGAAAAAAATAAAAATGCACAACAAGCAATAAGGCCGGACAGTCCAGTTCGTACGGAGATAATGAGATACGGTAATACTACACTAAAACCCTCTTCCTCCCAAGTTCTCCGCGCTCATTGTAGAAATAGCGTGAGACTTAAAATGCAGTTACACCCAGACTAATCCTGCGCATCAGTGCTTGAGAATCCCCCGGGAGAGGCAAACTCATTTCGTCAATAGGAAATTTATGAACACTCTCCAACTGGTCGGCAACTTAGGATCATCCAACTTGGAAATGTACTTCAATTTTCCTAGTGACCACAAGTCCGTCGATATTGACTGCATTTTTGTTTTTGGACTATGTGCCAAAATTACTTCAGTATCCGTTGTCAGCATACTGTTGATAAATTATAACTGCATTTTGTATAGTTTGAAATCTTAATCAAAATCTATACATATAATAAAATTGTAGAGGTCGAATTTCTGTACAATGAAAAAAAAGGCTAAAAACCGAGTCAGGGGGATGTAAGAAGTTAAATAGAACTAATTTAGACTTTTTAAATTTTTTTGTTGCTCTGTTTGTCTGTCTGTTTGTACAGGCTAATCTCCGAAACGACTGGACCGATATAAATGAAATTTCTTATGGTGGTAGCTTATATCCCTGGCCAACATATAGGATACTTTTGATACCGAAAAATTAAAGAGCTCCTGTGGGATAGTTAAAAAACAGCACCACGCGGACAAAGTCGCGGGCAGAAGCTAGTTAATTTCTAAAAAATTATAACAAAACTGCCTACCCCTGTAAGAGGGCCTGGCGTGAAGTGCTTTTATTTGTTACAATTTATCAAGCGCTAAAGCGACTGTCGGTCGGCCGGCGCGTACACACGCGGCGTGTCATTAGCACTCAATAAAGTCGCTCAAAATATAAACACGCAGCTAAAAGGGCGATCTAAGTTAGACCGAGCGAGAGCGAGCCGTGCCCCTTACGAGTCCCGGAAAACTTATGTTACAAACAGTACGAGCCATACTGAAAAGTACTTTATTTAGAAGACAGACAGACAGAAGAGAATACTCGTAGCTCGACGCACTTTTATGCCTGTAATATTTCGTATACTTGTAGTGATAAGAAAAAATCGTCAAATAATTGTTCTTACGGCTATCGACTGCTTAAAACAATTTATGTCACACTTTGTTTGTGTTTTTCTTAGAAGGTAATTTTAGTAAATCGCACACACGATTTCTATCAATTAATGATAGTCAATTTTTTTTATTGCAGGAGTTCAGTAGACACGCAGATGGCCCACTTGACGGATTGAATGGCGGTTACCATCGCCTATGGACATTTGCAACACCAAAGGTGCTAGAAATGCGCTGCTGCTCTTTTAAGGGAGACAGGAACCAGGTCACTAATGCCGGAACACAACTCAAGGTTGTTATGGTGACATACTTTAGACCAGAATTAATTAAATTTGTTTTCCAAAACTAATCATGTAACAAAACATTTTTTTAAATCGATATGTATAGAATCGCACGGCTCGTGGCCGCCACGGTGCAGCAAAAATCATCCACAAAATGGCTCAAAATATAAACACGCCACTTAATGTGACCGCCGTTCTCTGCATTTATATTTAGCCACGTGTCTTCGCCTGTGTTTTTTAGTAATAAAAAGATTTGAGTTAGATCGACGGATTTATACCTTGATTTTTTGTTGTGATAAATTTTGAATTAAATTTTTGGTCAGCGTTTCTAGAACGTTCCAACTGACGTTAATTTGATTTTACGGCTTATTTGTTATTTGTAGTTTTAATTCAAAACATTAGTAAAGCTCCAAGTACACTATCATATTATATTTATCATGTAAATATGATATATAGATATGAGCATCTGTCAAATTCTATGATCATATTTATATGATGCTGTTCTTCATTTTTACATATTACACTTACGATAATATAATCACCTTACTTTATTATGATGGATAGCGATTTAGCCGTGTTTTCCATTACTATGAGTGGCATTTTATCAATTGTGTTAAAAAAGAAAATAAACACGCTCAAGAAAAAAAAGAAAAAATTAAGAACGTATTTGGATTTGATCATGGGTAGGAAGGCGATCAGAGAGAGGTCAATAATACCTTACTCCAAGAACTGAGATTGGATGATAAAGTCTTACAAGATATTGTAGACGAAATTCTTGCATTTGGCCGCCTTTTTTGGGGTTCGACGGATGATATGATCATATTTGTACGCTTACTGTCAAATAGGATCGCTTAACTGTGATCATAGACAATATGAATCACATGTAGTTATTATACTGTTATAGATTCTTCATATAAAACTTAGCCTGCCTAACGCTGCCGTATGCGTGAGAGAAAGGGAAGCCAGACGGACTGGCACTGTAACGCGTTACGTAACGAAGCGATATACCCTCCCATAAGAAGTTATCACTTCAAAAATGTTTCATACTTCTATGATCATATTTCAATGATAGTGTAATAAAGCTCTTATAAATACTACCAAAACTGACATAAGTTTCAAATGGAAGAAAGTATTTATCATTGTTTCACATCAGACATATTACAACTGTTTTATATTATTTCTCTCTTCTGAACTTAAAGTTTAATACAAGTAATTTATTGCTATTATTTTTTCTTTTAATTAAGAGTCTATTATTTGGTTCAGTTGTATTGTATTATTAATTTGTAGTTTTATGGATTTATGTATATTGAATTCACTGTGGGACACTTTTAGTAAAATGACAGGTGTATTTACTAAACGCCTTCTTACATATTTAATCAATTTCCAAAAGGTGCAGCCTATACCATTACCTAGAAGTTCGAATGACAATATTAAATTAATAAAAGATAATAAATGACTAAGTCAGACAAGAATTTTGTTTATTATTTAATGATTTATAATTTTATTGGATACATATCTTGTATGTTTGTTTATAGCTCAACCAACGGGTAGACGATTCACCTGACAGTAATAATTTGAATATTATTGAAGTTTGAAATTCGAACTACAAAATGAATTTGGAATTTGAAAATTGTTCTACTGGTCTCTAATTATTATCTGTAAATCCATCATCATTGTCATTTATTTATCGCATAAAACATGGTACATAAAAATGTGGCAAGAATATACAACAAGATCACATTCTTTTGTGCCTCTATAGCGTACAAAATTACCGTCTCTATAAACTATAACGGCTGCTACTCAGCTATTCGGTGCACAAATTTTAAGTAGTGGGTGGGAGTAATGGATATGGGGGAAGGTATACTTTTACCTTTCTGCAACTCCAAGGGCCCGGAATTCTTGAAATATTTATTTTTGGAAAACATATTCTCACCTATTTTTTCACTTTATTGTGATGGATAGTGAAAGGTCTCGACCAGTGACTAGAACAGTGATTAAGGGTAGGTTAGGTTAGCTTTAGACCAGTGTTTTTCAACGTCAACAACTCAACGAAGCGTCTATAGCAGAGTTGCAAAAGGTTGGGAAAGCTACTGCAGTAAAGTCTGCAATATCCGTAGATCCATAAAATTGCAAGAACACAGAAGTACTTTCTTTTATTTTTCTATTACTTGATCACAAACATCAGTCGCCATATCACTTATCCTGCGTTGAATGGTACTACCAGACAGAGGTATACTTTTGATTTTTTCGACCTCTTGTTTGACAAACATAGTATCTGCTTTAGATGCACGAAGAGCTGCTCGATCTCAACGCTTTCTCATTTATGCGGGGAGCAGGGCGGCCGGCATCAGACCTAGTCGTACGTATGCGCGTGAATTGAGTTATCTATTGGCGACGCATTTGATGTAAAAAAATGTGTTTTACGTACTTAATTATGTATTTAGTCGAACTCTAATTATGAGCATGAATAAATATGTTATTGAATATTGGCACGAAATAAACTACATAAAAAAAGCAACGGGTAGGGCGGTCGCGAAATATTTCTTCATACTAAAAGGGTCGTGTCATGAAAAAGCTTGAAAAACACTGCTTTAGACCAAAGTGGACGAGCTGAGGGAGCGAAGTGAGCTTGCTGCGGCAGCGGTCGGCGAGTGCCAGAACAAACTGTAACAATAAATAGTGTATGAAATAAATAGTAAACTATTTATTTAATACACAAGATTTATAATTTCGTCTTAAATGGCCGCTATTTTGATATTTTCATAGTTGCTGAATGTTGTGTTTTTCTTAATTTTTTGACGATGGAAACTGTTTTTTGGTCCTTTTTCTGTTGATTACTGATTTTCTTTCTGACTTCAAAAGGATTGTTTAACTTTGTAAGTGCAAAATAGTGAAAAAATAAGCGAGGTTATGTTTATTAAAAATCTGAAGATCTCCGAACCATAGGAGTTGTAGTAGGGATAAGTATGCCTGCCGTCAGGACCATTGGATGCGTCTTTAGTTCCCAAGGTCATGATGGATTACACCTCGTAAAAAAAGGGTAACCTTTTTTTTGGAGATCGTCCGGAGATCTTCAGTTTTGCCTCCCCATTCCCTATTTCACCACCCCACTACTTAAAATGAAGCAGTTATTTTGCGATTCATTTCTATTATTCAATTTGGATGAATCAACTATGAATATAACACATACCATATTTGTTTGAAAAAGGAAATCACGTCAATACCTGTAACAATTAAAAACAAAAATTAAAACAGGTTGAAATTTCGGTTAAATGTCGCCAAATAACCAGGAGAAGCACACACGTGTAAACAAAAAAAAAACTCAAAGCGCGGTATTCGGCGCTTGTGGAATGACACCTGTCAAAATACGAAACTTAGTTTTTAAGGTATAAGAGTTGGCGAATTACACTTAATACATTTTAATCAGGAAACTGGATACCAATCAGGTTTGTCTAAATTTAATTTTCTGGTTGCTCACAGCGACATGTTTGCTTTCCCATGACCTAATTGAATCACTGCTTTATATGTTTTACTAATGTTTTTTTTTATATTCGGTCGCATCAGCTTAATTCTTTTGTATGTCTATTTGGTTTTTTTTGGAACTAAGTCGTTATTTAATGTACATTCACTCGTAAAATAATTAGCACCCTACCATAAATGCAAGTTACAAAATTTATGCTTAGAAGTGAAAAAAATTAAATCGTTAAATCGAAAAAAATATTAAAATAATAGTTCTATAGTATAGTATTAGTACGATAGGCTAGTCTCTCATTGAAATTAAAAAATACACTTAAATGGACCATTTTTAGCTTTAACCAGCCCTCAAACATGATACTTAAGATTTTACTTCAACATTTTTAGCTATTTTGTTTTTCCTGTTATTTCATTATCTTAAATGGAGAAAATGTATAAAAAAGAATATAATTTATTTAGAAACGCAGATATATTAAATTTTTCATTAATAATTTTGTTTTCACAAGGCTGCTCATGAAAATTACTGCACTATTGAGTTGCACGTTATCCTTGTTGCTATGAATATAATAACTAAAACAAAGTATATTTCTATTTATTTTGCACACTCATTTTTAAGTTGTATTTAATTAATTTTATACTGTGTGAATAAAGTATTCGTTCGGTATCTTTTAAAAATTAATATCGTTGTACTAAAGATTAAACCCGCTACATCGCCTTACTTGCACCAAGAGACCAAAGCTTTCGGGTTGACATCGTGACGTAGGTGCCTCGAGTGGGACGACTGTCTACCCGTCCATCAACCATTCAAGTGTGGGATCACCGATAAACACGTAATATAAACTTTGCGTAATATGAAGATTATTTTAAAAAGATAACGAATAAGCTATACAGATGAAAGAACTTTAATTCACTAGAGTTTTCGTGAATAAAATCGAAGCTCAGGGTTGACCCGGAGGGTCCATTTGATTCACATAAAAACGTAATTCAGTGAAATCTAAATGACGGTGAAAACCACTTAAAAATCCGTTGCGTTGTTTAGGAGCTAGCGGTTATACAGACAAACATGAAAAGCAAAGGTAAAGAGCAGAAAATGTATCTGAAACTTAGTAATTATGATTTTATTAAATTACAGCGACACAGAATTTATATTACCAAACCGACTTTAACACTAGGGGCACACACACACACGTACTCATTTTACATAGTTATAGGTTATTTAATCAATAATTCCGCTATTAGTTCATTGAAATCTTACAATTTAAGGACCGAATATTGCATTTTTTTAGAGGACGCAATTTTATTTTTGGGACATGAGTCCCCCCACACATATGATTAGCTAATAAGTGATCAAAATATTATGATGTCGAGGATTACTTTACAAGCAAGATGTCCGTGGAGTAGGCCTACTGGGGATACCACGTAAAAAAAACGCGCCTACGGACTCTACGTCATAGGTGGCGGAGAAAACGGAGGGGACCTTTTCTACCTGCTTAACATTCGATAAGTTAAATTTGGTAAGTTCTATGGTAAAGAAAAGAGGATGAATAAAAAAATTGACACTTTTTTGCTTATAACTTCTTTAATTTTTAATTTAGGACAAAAAGCTATATAAACATATTTGTAGGTAAATTATGACTTTACAAATTTTTGTAAGACGCAGTTTCCGAAATATCGCGAAAAAAGTGTTTTCACCCCTTTTTCCAAGATGGCGGCTCGGGGACAAGGGTTACGACCCCACAAACTTGAGGTTAAGCTTCTATTGACCCCACACATGTCCCAAAAATAAAATTGCGTCCTCTAACAAATGCAAAGCTCATGTAAGATTTCAATGAACTATATATTTAAGTTCTTATAATAGAATTGTTTTGGGTGCCGTGATACAGACCTAGAATTTAGGGCAACACCCGCCGCCAAAAAAATTTGTAGCCTTAATTTTAGCTATTATAATTCAAAATATGTTATTACCATAACTGTTAGATATAATTATATAAGGCCTAGAAATAAGTCTATATAAATTAGTGAATTTGAATTATTGTAATACATTGTAATATAGCTAATCGACTAACGCAATCGCTTTTAAAATATGACTTCGACTTCCAGGACGCATGCAACACTTACGACATATTTCTGACTTGCATATTTTTACAATTACCACCGAGACTTGCTCATCGAGACTTTCTTTTCTTTCTTGCATACTCCGCTATTTTGATATACGTTTTCTGTGACACCACGAGTCATCACATCAACTATAGAGATTTTAATGTCTCAAACTCGCCAATCAGTTTGGACAACCGTAGCAAATAGAAGTAGTCCATTCCCCTAAAAATGGAGAAGTCATCAGTAAACTATTTTGGTTATTATGAAACGGCTCCTCAAGATCCAAGTCTAAAATTTTATGCAAAGAAAGCCGCTTGGAAAGGTTAGGTACGAAATTCGTTATAAGAGGTATCGTTACCAAGTGTAAATTGTTTCGTATTATAACTGGAAATAACTCTTCGAAATCAAAATGTAATTTGAATCAAAAGTCGAAATTAGCCCTGGATAAGATTACAATCCAAAGTGGGGGGAGGCAGGAGTAAAACAATGGGTTATTAAGGTTTTTGCCAACACAATAATGACGACGGATGGCCGTTGCAAGCGGCTGAGCAGAAAGCAAACGTATGGACAGAAGAAAAAATCAAAATGACTTCATATAATATTTTTTTTACACCATTTGTAGTTGAGCGGGCTAAGTCATTGCACGGCCTACCTCACTGCAATAATGTCATAGTAAATTTTGAAAAGGAATTTTCCCTTATTTACTATGGACTGGGATCGGCCTCAGAGTAGTCCGTTGTATATTACCTGTTTTGTAAAAATATTAAATTTCAAGTCTGTTGCGATTCCAGTATGTATATGTTATGATTTAACAGCTATTTATGTACTTAATTTATAGATATTATTTATTTATAATATTTATGTTAGACGTATGTAAGGTGACATGAGTGATTTATAATAATATTATGTAGTAATGAAATTAGGTTCTAATTAATTAAATGGTTCTGTTAATCGCAATCATTACCCATAACACAAGCATAGCTTGCTTAAATTGGAGATACACAATATGTCTGCCGATTATTTATTTATTTTTAGCGTTAAATTTATTAAGTTATAAAGTAGTACAATGAAAAAACTTAACTTACATTGTATTATACCTACAATCCATTAAGACTAATAAACAGAATACTGAGCATAGCTCATCGAAGTCAATGAATAAGGTTTCCAAAGGCTCTCTACGTACCCCATTGGATCGCCATATTGATCCATTATCTGAGGTAAAAACCAATCCTTTGATCACACGAACAGTCCATGAGTCGTCTTATTAGATCTTTATAGAGGTTTATTGCTTTTTATTACTGAATCATACAAACTTCAATCCATACTATTAGAATCGATTACATTTGTAAAAATAACAGGATTCTTAATATTCTATTAAAATAAATAATAAGTGAAAGGAAATTATTACTAAATTTCTTGCACATTACCGAGCATGTAGGCGCATTAAGTAAACTCTTTTGTCGAATCTGATTTATATAGATAAAGCACATTTTGAAAAAGGTACCGCTACACATACAGAGACGGATAGTCATGACGATTTTATATAAGTTCCTTATTTAATAAGAACTACAGAACCCTAAAAACTGACGCACTGCTTAAATGAATATATATGAAAATGAAAATGAAAATGAATTTATTTATTTCAAAATGGAATCTTACAGATTACTTATTGAAAGTCATGACTCTACCACCGCTTCCAAGGCAATTTTAGTTACTGTTAAAGGAGAAGAAGCGGCGCAACAAACTCCCCAGTAACACATTTTACTTTGTAATTATCATGTTTAATCACTCGTCTTTTTATTTTTTATTATGTAGTTTATAATAATACAATGTTTTACAAAGTAATTTTTATGAATGATTATTGAAAAAGCTTGATAGCGATCGCATTATTCCCATTCGGTGCAGTCGTCTAAAAATTCTTTCGTTGTATAATAAGCCTTCTTGCACAAACGTTGCTTCACTAATTTTTTAAACTTATTTACTGACAGTTCTTGAACGTTTACTGGGATTTTGTTAAAGAACATTACACTTTGCCCTACGAAACTACTATAAACTTTACGGAGCCTACACGTGGGAGTTTCTAATTTATTTTTGTTCCTAGTATTTTTACAATGTATATCACCTAATCTGGGATAATCCGTGATATTTTTCTTAACATATAGAACATTCTCAAGTATATACTGTGAAGCCACTGTTAAAATATTTATTTCTTTAAACTTATCTCGCAGGGAATCTCGCGCTCCCATGTTGTAAACTGAGCGAACAGCACGCTTCTGCAAGACGAAAATAGCATTTATGTCAGCTGCATTACCCCATAAGAGGATGCCATAAGACATAATGCTGTGAAAATAGCTGAAGTAAACCAAACGAGCAGTATCAACATCAGTCATGAATCTTATCTTTTTTACTGCATATGCTGCAGAGCTTAGTCTATTCGCCAGTTTACTTATATGGGCCCCCCATTGTAGTTTCGAATCTAATGTAATACCAAGAAAAATGGTCGAATCCACAACATCTAGAGTTTCTCCATTTAATAGCACATCAGTTTTTACCGGATTAACATTTGGCATGGAGAATTTAATACATTTAGTTTTTTTGTTGTTTAGAAGTAAATTATTCACTCCAAACCAGTGTACTATAATTGAAAGCGCGTTGTTTACGTCGTCAAAGTTTGATTTATGTCGTATAATTTTAAAAATTAAGGATGTATCATCAGCAAACAACACAATGTCATGTTTATTTTTTACCAAAAAAGGTAAATCGTTTATATAAATGAGAAATAGAAAAGGACCGAGAATCGAACCTTGTGGGACTCCCATATTAACAGTGGCTCCAGGAGACCTTTTTCCATTGATCTCGACCTTTTGGATCCTACCGTTTAGGTAGGATGTCAATAGGTCGAGAGCCGAGCCTCTTATACCATAGTGGTTTAGTTTCCTGATCAGTGTTTCGTGTTTGACACAATCAAATGCCTTGGATAGGTCGCAGAAAATACCCAAGGCATCACACGACTCTTCCCAGGCACCAAAAATATACTTAAGCAACTGGACACCGGCATCAGTTGTTGATCGGCCCTTAGTAAAGCCAAATTGTTTGCTGTGTAGCAAATTATTAATATTGAAATGACTAAGCAACTGATTTAAAATTAGTTTTTCATATATCTTGCTAAATGTTGGCAGTATGGAGATAGGTCTAAAATTATTAAGGTTAGTGTTACTGCCAGATTTAAAAAGTGGTATAACTTTGCTTAATTTCATTTGATCAGGAAACACTCCACATTTTATACAATCATTGAATACTGTGGCTAAGTAAGGTGATATTATATCGATTATTGAACAAAGAATCTTAACGGATATTCCCCAAAGGTCAGCAGTTTTCTTAACATCTAAGAGCTTGAAAGCTTTTAAAACATCTACACTATCTACACAATGAAAGGCAAAGTTTACACTGCATTCACTGACATTATCACGTAAAAGTGATTCAGCCACAATAGCAGAAGAATGAAGTGACTGAGTAGTTTCAGCTGGGATAGCGGCAAAGAACTTCTCGAAGGCTGCAGCGACGTCGTCATCAGATGTTATAGTTTTATTATCAATATTCAAGGAGTATTCGGAGTTACGCGGCCTGGTCCTTCCTGTTTCGTTATTAATGATACTCCATGTTGTTTTTATTTTATTATTGGATTCTTTTAAAAGTCTTTTTATGTGCAGTGATTTTGCCTCGTTACATACTTTCTTAAATAGCTTGGAATATTCCTTAACGTATTTTTGAAACGATGTTGTACGATTATGTGTCTTTTCACCATAAAGTTCATATAATTTACGTCGGCTGACATGAATCCCAATGGTCGCCCATTCATTAAAATTTAAACCGGGACATATAGAAACTGTTCTGGGAGTAAATGTTCTTGAAAATTCCTTACTTACAATGTCAAAAAATATATTGTATGACTCATTGGGATCCTCTGAGGCTAATAAATAAAACATATTATTACAAATATTGGATCTGAACTTTTCTAAACGCTTTGTGGTAATAGGAACAAAAGTAATTTTTTGTTTATTTATTATATTACTCTCCATATGAAAGGCGACTATCTGACCAAGATGATCCGAACTTAGATGACTAATTACTGATTTATACAGTGGCTCATCTTTAGCAAATATATTATCTAAGCAGGTAGCAGTGGAATCAGTGATTCTAGTAGGCTCCATAAATAGGTTTATTAAATTATATGACTTCAACAAAGTCCTAAATCTAATAGTGGTGGATGTGTTTTCTAGTAAATTAATATTAAAATCACCACAAACAAAAATTTTTTTCTTTGATTTTGAAAGTTTGGATAGTATTTCTTCCATCACAGTTTCAAATAAGTCATATAATGCATTTGGGGGTCTGTAAACGCTTATAATTATAATGCAATCAAGCTCAACACAAGCTATTTCAGCAGTTCGCTCTACAGAGAGATCCACAATATCCTTACGTTCTTTAAATTTGAATTGTTTAGAAATAATAATTAAGGATCCACCACGTATGGCATTTACTCTGCTGAACGAGCTGGCTACCTGGTGACCATTGAAGTTAAACATTATTTCTGACTTTTTTAGCCAGTGTTCCGTTAAACATAAAATGTGAATATTATTACTATCTAAAAACAATTCAACTTCTTGTTCTTTATTCATCATTCCTTGTAAATTTTGGTGCACCAGGTTTATTACATAGTTATTATTTTTCAATTTCCTACTGTGTGATAAATTCAAATTATTTATTATATTGTGATTAAAGCAAGAGTTTACCTCTATTGTCTTATTATCTAATTTAAATTTTTGGAACAGATTCCAAAGCTATGTTCTGAAGGGATATACACTCCTCAAGAGGAGTGCAGGTCAAATCACACTGCTCAATAGAAGCAGTTGTTGGTGTAGCCATATTCATGGCTGGTTTAATAAGTAAAAAATATAATAGCGATTTTGCTATTCGTTTTGTATAAATACCAGGAATATAGAATTTATCCTTTGTCAATAACTTACAGCTATTTGTAAGTATACAACTTATGTCAATGAACTTAATTTTGTTTTTATATTTTTTACAAGTCAAATCCTTTGTATTCGACAAAGTACTCAATAATATATTTAAATTAAATCTATAATCATTTTCCTGCGGCAAACCTCTAATGTAAGGTAATGTGAACAATATTATTTGTTTTACATTTAAATGATCCAAATAAGAAAAAAATGTAGTGAAGTGTTTTTTGTTCATTCCACCCCTTCTCCCAATTAATAATATTAATGTGGACTCTGGACAATGAGTGTGCCCCATCATTCTGTCACTGATTTGTTTTCATTTGTTTTCACAAAAAGCTACAAATTTTGGCAAATATATTTATAGCATTTTGTTGGCACCTTCCTTAGTATGTTTTTTTAGAAATACTCATATTTTATTGTTACGTGGGAGGCGGTGGTAATGTATCTTTCGACACTTTGGATTTATATCGTCATAACTTTCCATTCAAAAAATAGTTATATTACAGTTCAATTGATATATAAATCATTCTTTAAACGTTTTATGTTTTCTTTATTTATAGTTCACGAAAAATAACGCAATATATTCATCTGTCGCAGATTGAAATGCAGGTGCCTTAGCCACCAATCTGCGCAACCACTTTTGTTAAAATATAACCAACTCCATTGACTCATTGGCTCATAATGTGCTACCCTTTCCTGTCCTGTGCGATTAGTTGCCAATTATAGACCTAAAGCTCATACAAGGCAGCCAACACTCTATCTAACCCTCGACCAAATTTTGGGCAAATGACCGGACCTCATATTTCGCATCATCTTCAGCAATTGATATCTATTGCTGGATGCCTCCCTAAATCTGCGCTATATATCCCGGTCCCGACTACCTTACGGATGTCATCAGTCCACCGAGCTGGAGGGCGATTTAGATTACCGAGACTCAGCTGTCAATCCAGGACACGCTTGCTCGCCCGTCCATCCTATATCCAGCCTTCTGGTCGTCTCATATAATTATAGTCTCTTCATGCTACGAATCTCTCGAACGTTCCATCCACCATCGTATGTCAATTTTGAGCAAACAAAAGGCTCAATAAAATATAGCAAATTAATCTTATTCACTTTTTAAAGCAATTATTTTGCTGTCGGTACTTTATCAAAGGCGCGGTCGCAATTGGATATTGGGACTGCGTCATTAATACTGAGAGCGTTTCGACTGGGATTGCCTAACTGCACTTTAATACTATACATAAATAAGTATAATCGTCCTCAATCCTTTCTTATTATGTATAAGACTACTTTAATTACAGTTCACAGATTGTAAGCATGTAAGAAAATAAGTTTCAAGTTACATTCGTCACTTGAGAATAACTTGAAGTGAAGAAAATATTTGGATAATCTGCTTTTTGAAGTGAAAATTCTTTAAAATTGTTGTGATTTGAAACTCTATGAAACAAAAAAGCGACACTAAAACGAGATAAACACATAAATCTATAGGACTAAGCGAGAGAATGAGATACGAGTTTTACATTGTGCAGTACAGATTAGAGAGTCAATGATATAGATTATAAAACATAGGTCCAATTTGGACCGAAGAAAACTGATAATAATATTTTTTAGACTAAAACAGTAAAAAATTGAAATTGATACTTAGAAGTTTATTTTGAATTATTATAATATGTTGACGGCTGTAGGCTAAAGGAATTATATTTATTTATATTAATAAAAGTTAGAGAAGAATTACCTATAAGTATATTCTCTGAAGTTTCATTTCTACTGCGTGTAAATTGCACACACACACTCACAAACACACACACACACACACACATCGTTGTTCAGTATAGTTTGCTTTTTTGCATTAGTGCCTTGTTAATTTAGAACAACGAAATATTTAGCGATGGCATCTCCATTGGATCCCGAAAGAACTAGAAGGAACAGAGGCGTTACTCTCAAACGCTTTTGATCATACGTTTTCGTCCGATCAACTCGAAAACAAAAGAAAAAATTAAGATTTCTTTAAAAGTAATATTGTCTATATAATACAAAAATAAACTGAACATACGATGGAAAATGTACTTAAATATTTAAAAAAAACAAGCAAAAAAGTTAAAACGAAAACGAACGAGGCAAGACGTTTGAGAGTAAGCCCTCTGAAACGAAGAAATAATATTTCTCACAGCCGGGTGGCCTATCTTAAGGGTCGCCTCTTACTATAGGCGGCCCACAAACAGGTGGTAGGGTATTTACCCGTCTGGATACCACCACCCCGGGTCTAGAGTATGCCGCCATAACTTGTAATTATCTGATTATAGAAGTATATATACTCTTTGACATTAATTTTTGTGGTCGAATTTCGACAACGGGCGACCACGAGTAAAATGAAAATAGGTAAAAGTATCAAGATCGTTCTCGGTCAAAGATAGTAATAATATCTGTGTTGCTATATGAATAATAGTGTTTACCTCCGTTTTTGTCATGAGTTTCTTGAAGCATAGTATAATACGGCCGTCGTAACTTGGCGAATGTGAACATAGGCTCTGCGAACTTTAGCGCATGTAAACTCATGAAGAAAATACAGTGACCAACTAGTACAAAGCAAGGAAAAAATACAGGGATGAGAGCGACCATTTGTATTCACTGACGAGTCGTATGCCCACTCATCACACGAGTGTACATGTTCTAAAGTTCGCAGAGCCTTTTTTTTTTTTTTGAGGCGAGGGAAAATGACTAACCGATTTACGCACTCTCTGGGCCGTCACTAGGAAACGGCACGAATCCACGGGGGGCGGTAACGCTAGCAATTGTATGCTTTATTTTGCGCTCCGTCCGCTATGGACTACACAGAGGAGTGTGGAGACTCCGAGTGATGCCGCACGGGCGAGCAACCTCAATACCCACTAAAAACCCCCTCCTCCCTTCGCGGCCCTGCGCTTTTGTGTGTTGGAAGGACTGAGATATAGAACATAGTTACGCAACAGTCGATCCAGCGCAATAAAGTGCTTGAAGTGTGCCCTGGGAGAACACACTCCACTACGGAACGGGGGTAGATGTTAAATCCCTTGCTTTACCTAGTAGCTAAGGGCCCCCATCGTTCCGGATCCTAACTCAGGGAGGGAAGTAATGCGCGTACCTGCCTCTCCGGGTGCCGGCTGAAGGCCGGCGACCTCGAGAAGAGACCGTAGCACGCGCCGAAGGACTTCGCTCCCTATCCCTTTCAGCGGCCTCTTTCAGAGACATTACTGCCTCACAAAAAGAAACCGCAGCATCCCAGCGGTCGTCGCTCTGCAACATGGCCGTTACCAAGTCGCCGAGCGATCCGACGGCTCCTACTTTTGTCTCGAGCTCGAAACGCTGCGGCGCCCAGGCAGCGCACTCGACAAGCGTATGAAACGCCGTATCGGGTGCGCCACACTGTCGGCAATCCGGAGAAGGCAAGCAGCCCACAATGCGAAACAGATACTGATCGAAACAACCGTGTCCGGTCAGTATCTGTGTCGTCCTGAAGGTGAGGGTACCGCTAGTGCGGTTGACCCATCCCTCCAGTTGTGGCCTGATTGCATCCACCGTAAAGCCGCCGGCCGCAGGGTGTTCGAGGTCACGAGACTTGGCCTATGTTCACATTGGCCAAGTTACGCCGGCCGTATTATACCGATGTTTAAAACATTCTATTAAATCTCACAATACGTGACGACCGAATCCGACGGTAACAAATGCACTCAGTCTCGTCTGGCCAAACGACGATGCGTATAATTAGCAAGCAATGGCGCGTAGCGGCCACTCATGCAATTATAAAACAATCTGTCTTACCATCATTACCATATTATGGAGCAGATGAATCTTTGCTTATATCGTGAAAAGCAAGCAGTCGTAAGCTTACCAATATTAATCGATAAGTAATTAAATCGATTTTTTAATTTGATAAATCTAAATTATATTAAAATTAATATAGCAATTATAATGGAAATTAATAAAAAGAAGCATAAAGTTGATTTAGCTACTTACAATTAAAGGAAAATATTGTATCATGTCAGTAATTAGATAAATAAAAAAAACACTACATGTAATAGAATAAGGTACAATACATAAATAGTAGTTAAAAGTATTAGTTACAGTAAAATTGTATGTGTTATGGTTTATTTGAAACAATAAATGTGTTATGTAATTATGAAACGTAATTTAAATAAAAATATTACTTGCAGTTATATTTACACATTTTTGTATCCATAAATAATATTAAGGAATTTTACTATTCATTTCTATTTGCTAGTTTCTATTGCTATTCAAATAAAAAAAACAAAAGTAGCTCATGTTACATTTATTAAAATCATTCATTCAAGTCATTATAAGATTCGATTAAAATTAATACATTTTATTCGGATTTAACTTTTTGCCAACACTAATCACGCTACAAACAAAGGCTTTAATGCATCAATATATAAATCTTTAACACCTGCAATAAAAGCAGAAAATTATAACACGTTTTGGCATGCAAGAGCGGGAACTAGAAGTCATTAATAACACATTGTTAGTCATAAAACATGTGTTAACGATAACTGTGTAAGTTGTAAATAACGCTTAAATTGGTAGACAGTTATGTACTATAACGTTTGCAACGCTAATTTATATTTGATTTAAAGCTGCTGTCCTCAATGTTAACGATTGTATTTATGTGAATAGTACCTGTATATCTAATAATATACAATTTCGTACCACGCGTCGAATATACATAAGATGAAAGATATTATAAAAAGTAATAAATTGATAAGTAAGTAAAATTTTAATAAAACTAGATAAAAACAGAAAGGGAAACAAAAGTTTGTATTAGAAAGTAAGAAAACTTGAAATACTGAAATTGAATAGAAAAAAATATCTGTAATATATAAAATTCTCGTGTCACAGTTTTCGTTGCCATACTCCTCCGAAACGGCTTGACTGATTCTCATGAAATTTTGTATGCATATTGGGTAGGTCTGAGAATCGGCCAACATCTATTTTTCATCCCCCTAAATGTTAGGGGTAGTCCACCCCTACATTTTTATTTTTATTTTTTAGTCAAAATTTTTAATTTCTATTTTTTTATGATACAACATACAAAAATACATACAATCCTCAATTTTCACCCTTCTACGATAAACCCCCTATTTTTTACTGGGCAGGACGACGTCTGCCGGGACAGCTAGTAATATATAAGATTTGTATAAAACAAAGAAAAAGAATAGAAAAAAAATAAAAAAAAATATTTTCTTTTCTGTTCTTTTTCTTTCTTTTTATATTTTTGTATATATTATCCCTGTGTAAAAAAATGTATAGAAAAAGTGAGACTTAAAAAAAAATCTCTGTCTGACCGGCCGCAGGAGATAGTATCTTTTCCATTCCGATTTGGTATCAATAGATGGAGATGAGAAGAAAAAAATAAACGTAGTGTATCGGTTGATTCGGTATTATGAAGATAATATCAATAACAAAGAAAAACTATTACAAACCAACATTTATTTACAACAGATACAATTCCGGCAAAGCATTGTGATGAGTACATGAGTACATACAAAGTTTCAAAACTTGCTATTTTTTAATCATAATTTTGTAAATAGCATAAGTGTGTCGCTATTTATTCAAATAAAGTATTTTCTTTCTATTTTGTCTCAGTCGTGGCCGAGAGTGGGTACCAAAAATGCCTTCGGTCTCACATGTATTTTTTTAATCTGCAGACAAGCACATACACGTATATCCCCCGCTTGTGATATGTGTAACATACAGCACTGGGCCAGTCCCAAGCACCCAGACTACAATAAACAACAAGGAGTTCGTTTTCGACATTTAGCATGCGAAGAATCAAACCTAGCACCTCTACATTTCGCCAAACTAGACAAGTAGACCAGTTAGTTAACTTAAGCGGATGATATATTCTATTTACCAGTGTCAGTAATAAATTAGAAATGGTATTGTTCAAATACAAACGTAACTAATTCGTTTACATTTCATTAATCCCAACAGGTGCGTTCCTTTACACGTGAAATTACAAAGACCAATATGGCCGACCTCGCATCACAAAATGGCGGGGCTTGTTGCGAATTTGCAAATTGCTAATTTCAACGTGTTAACGTCCATTAGCAGTATAAATGTTTATCGAAGCACTTACAAGTGTTTATCGTGTATTTAGTAGGGTTTAAAGTTTTATTTTGTTACGAAAGGGAAGTTCGTATAGATCAAATAAAACACATAGGGCAAGTAGGTATATTATTTAGAGATATTCCCTTTTACTGTAATACCTTTTAGCGGATAAAATATACAAAACATTAGACTCAGAAAGACTTATAATTAATTAGACAGGCTAAATCTAGGAACATTTTGCAGCCATATTGAAAATATAAACGCTGATGTTCAATTTTTTACATTGGTAGGCAAAGGATATAGCTCATACAGCCTGATCAGATTTATCTTAGACCTTTGACCTAAGAAAAGCGTTGTATTGCATACTGACAAACTGACGACCTTACAAATAACGAATGTACAACTATATGTGCCTCTCTTTAAAATATATAATTTTGTAAAAAAGTATGAACCTGTGTATTTTGTAGCTCTTTTAATGCGACTTTTACTGATTTAATTGTTCTAAGCATTTGACTACTGCCAAACAACAAAGTTCTCGTAGCAAAGAGTAGAACAGAAAAACATCCGTTAAAACATACTTGTTTTTTGGTTTATGACTTGGCAGCTAAGCCTTTAAGCCAGTCAAATCGTACTAAAGATGACCTAAAAATAAAGGTAGATACACAATCGAGCACTTAAATAACAAATTAACATTTTACGACTTCAGAACGTAAACTAAAGCTCGATGCACATTGCATCGGTCGTTGTGGCATTATATAAACATTCGTCTGTCTGTTTGTTTGTTTGACACCGTGTCTATTGCACTCGGATCTGTTGTATTTCAATAATATAATTGTAACATATTGTTTATGTGGGCAACGGAAGCTTCTGAATAATGTTTCTTAGTAGGATACCTGTTTTTGGAGTTTCTTACGCAAGTCGAAACATGACAAGTACGTGTCAAGACTTGTTCACAAATGTTATTTGTATGAAATATTATTTAACAGGTATACCGGAGGCAGTAAAATTTGACATAAGGCTTTATTCTAAAAACTATTATATTATTATATTTGGTGATTACTTATGGTCTTATTCATAGAGAGTAAGTTTGAACGCTTGTTTATGGTTCTTAAAGAAGCGTTCAAAATTACTCTAAGTCTCTATGAATAAGATCGTTACTTACTTTTTTGTAAAACACTTTATATTTTCTTTTTATCTATTTTTTTCCTATAATAATTATAAAATTATAATTATTTACTGTTGTATAAGCAAGCCAAGCCAATCGATCGAACTTTATGTCAAAACTGTTCATCGGTTATACTCTTCTAATTTATGTTTTATAACAGGAGTTCAGCAGACAGGCAGACGGCCCACTTGATGAAAGGCGGTTACCATCGCTTATGGACATTTGCAACACCAAAGGTGCTACAAAGGCGCTGTTGCTCTCTTAAGGGAGACTGGAACCTGATCACTAATGCCGGAACACAACCCAAGGTGTTAGGGCGACATACTTTAGGCCAGGGGTGGTAGTCATCCAGTTAGTCAAATGCCCTACCTGTGGGTTGTTCTATCGTCTCTTACGACAGGCCGCCGGGCCGCAATAGTAGTTAATAGCATGTATTTAGTTGTAAACAGTATGTTTTCTGAATAACATACATATATTCAATATAACACATTCTTCCAAATAAATAACGATGAATAAATTATAACAGTATATAAGTTCGGATGTATAACAAAAGAAATTTCAATTTAAAATTTTAAACTACTGGGAACCGCAATTTGGTCGTATTATGACTATGACTAAAAACTACTAACATCCATTAAATACATCGCAAAATCCTAAACCAACTGTAAAAAAATACTCTTTCCATAGAAAATTATATCTTATTCTAACTCAATTACAAACCAAATTTCTCAATCAAATTAATATCCTTGAACAAAACAATGGCATATACAGTAAAATCGAATTTAAAATAACAGAAATAAGGTATGATTTGAATTAAATGAATATGTGGATATAAGCTCTATTGGAATTGAGTGACAACTTATGAATGGCCGGTCCACTGTGTTATTTTAAGAAGAAAAAAAGGTTCTTTTTGTTGCCGCGTTGTCTGCCGTAAATCGTCTGTCATTGAGCAGCGCAACTGAAAAGAACCTTTAAAAAAAGTTACAAACCAATATGACATTTTACCTGCCACGATTTGGGATGTATGCATTTCTAAATAATTGTGGTATTTTACTGTGTTATAACAACCTGTTTACATTTAATATCTACGAAATTACGTAGAAATTCAATCTGTGAGTAGAACTAATGTGAAACAGAATTCATTAATTTGTTAATAAAGATTATATCACAGTGATCGTCTACCAGGTTCTTTGTCATGCCATCGGGAACAGTACTATTCTTCTGGATGAAGGCTATATTATTCCTGTGTCCATGATAACGTGTAAGTATGCAAAATTTCATGATGGTCGGTTGAGTAGTCAAGGCGTAAAAGCGTAACAACAAATATTATATTCTCATTTATAATCATTTTAGTATGTTTATCCAATGGACTCAACGTTTCTATAAGCGACGGGGGCTTTGATGGACGATTATGAAATTTTTAAACAATTGAATGAATCTGAATACACCCAAAATTACGCGAGACGAATTAAAATAGATAAAATTTCAGTAAATTCGGATGTGGTATCGTCAACACAACAAAGTTATCTATAACAACTCACTGCTTGACTTTTGAGTTTAAGGAGTGGTTTTAACAATACCTTAGTACACATGAGGGTATTTTTTTAATAGTTACTTTTCACTCAAACGTGTCTAATAGGGTCGACAACAGCCCAGCGCACATTAAGCTTGTCCATGGACCATAACGAGTGGTCAATTAAGCTAGTTACGGACGCCTTCTCGTACGTAGTACATTAAACCTCATTGACAGTAACTCAAAAGGTACTTTTTAAAATAAAATACGCAATCGTTCACTTGTAAGGTATTTATAGCACTGTCTTGATTGTATTATGTAATAAGCTCACCTTCACCTAAATAACTTAAAAATATTGCTTATAATTTTCAAAAAGCATATTTTTCAAAGTTGGTCTCAAGGTAGGTTCGCCCCTAGGCCTTAAATTTTTTGCGCTTGTAGAGTTTCATCTGCGTGCATACATGCTTCACTCCACTCCTCATCGTCTCCCGGAAGTCCAAAGTCCTGGGCTTCTCCTTTGACTGGGGGTTTTGTTAGTACATGTTAGGTGCAAGGGGCAAAATTAGTCCATTCGAAGTCATCTTAAAGGCTTTGTCAGATCTCAATACAACTTATCAATAAGCTACTTATACTAAGAACAAAGTAATCTTAATATTCTATCTACAACCTTTTCTATCTTGGGTAAACGATTCGAAGAAACAAAAGGACGGATCTAATATTTTGCATTCACGTCATCGTTCTCTTGCCTGGGGAATAATATTTTATGCCTGCAGTAAATTCAATTTTATTAAGCTTTCGCTAAGGAAATGCCCATTTGTTTATTGTTAAAAGTTCCTGCTTAGACAATAGATACGGCTCGGCTTTTGGATATTTTAGCAAGAAATGTTTTAATTTGATATTCAATGCTTAGAGTTGATTCTGGATTATGTTTAACTTATCACCAGATATAGAATAGAAAACACTGTAAGGTTCACCAATTAAACAATTACAGAATGAATAATAATTACAATAATTTAACTGCAAAACAAAAGCCAGCATTATCGCTAGAAGCGATCTCTTCCAGGCAACCTCAGTGAGAGGATACTTTTGACAACTTATGTCTAGGTATAATTCAATTAAAAATAAGTAAAATAAAAAAGGAATAACAGTACTATGTGGACGGTAAACAACTAAGTTACGAAGGATAGAAAATTATATATTTTATTATAATCTAAGGCAAGTGATCTAGATTTTCTGACATCAACGGGTAAAGAGTTCCAAAGGCAAACAGCTCACACAGCGAAAGATTTGGAGTAAAATGGTGAAGAATTTGCATGTGCCTTTAACAGGAGGTTATTAGAGGAGCGCAAATCGAAGGTGTGTGATGTGTGAAGAAAGTTGAAACATGCTTTAAGGTAAGGAGGAGTGTAAGGTATAAATACTGTACGATGTAATAAATGTAGCAGATGAGCATTCCGACGAAGTGAGATTGGCAGTCACTTGAGTTTTTTGCGATATCCAGAAATGTGGTCATATTTTTTAAATCCAAATATGAATCGAATACAAACATTTGAAAACGCTCAAGTTTGATGGCTTACTCTTGGGTGATATTAAGATAGCAGGCGTGTGCATAGTCATGAATGGGTAGTAAAATAGCTTGAACAAGTGAAATCTTAATAGAGGTTGGAAATATTTTTTATAGTATAGTGTTACAACAAAAAATATACTTTATACTACCAAAACTAGTTAAGTGACTTGAGCGAGAGCAAGAACTGCGTGTCACAGAGATGAATATGCTGCGATGGATGTGTGAAGTGACGCGGAAAGACCGGGCCAGGAACTCTCCCGCGACAGTCTGCATGTCCGTGACATACAAAAAATATGTGGGGAACAAAAGTCTAGCCATGTCGCCTCCGCCAGGTCCCGGTCGAAGGGGAAAGGCCAAGAAATGTTGGCTTGACGTTGTGAAGGATGACATGCGTACCAATGGTCTTAAAGCGTAGGATGCTGAAGACCGCGTGAAGTGGAGTAGAAAAAGTAGGAAAGTGGACCCTGGGCGTCGGAGTAAAAGCTCCGAACGCAACCGGGATTTAATGACCAAAAATAGTTAATGATCACCAATAATAAAACCGTCATTTGTGAGCTATTACTACGTAAATAAACCACTTTAAATGGGTTTTAATTTTATAGATCATTTACTATTTTTTGCAGTAAGTATAAAGTATTTTTCACGTTCTATTTTACTGAATCTGAACAGCTTTTATTTTGAAAGTCGGTTAAAAGCTTTTACAAATTGGGCGCGCCGGGAGAGTGTGGGAAGTGTTGCTGCGACACGCGAAGTGACAGAATCACGAAATTAGTTAATTATATCGTGTAATTAATGCATTAACTGTATTACAGTTGTAACACATGCTGTGATTCGCAAATATATGTTTGTGGGTTGGTCTGTAATTACTACACCATAGGGCTGTTATTAAATTACTTTTTTATTTCGATTATTAATAAAATTTCTACGATTATTGTAAAACGTAATTTTATTGTATCATGCTGAACAATGGTTTTTGAATCATGGTAGCCCAATCTCTTGTTCCAATTTCGGTACACATTCTCGGTGTATGCATATTTCTTTCTCTTTTGCTATAATGGTATGTATGTATATCTATCTCTGTCCCCTCAATTATGACTAACTTCACGAGGATGCCGCCAGTGTGTCGTCGAATTCGTTTGCGGTGTTAAATAGAAAGACGTAAGAAATAATAGGTACGTTTTTGGCAAGTGTAGTGAGTTGTTGAAACAAACAACTAGTAAATTGCGGCCGCCCTCAACAGTGATTTTTATTGTTTGAATGATTTATTGAGCTTGCTTCAGGATATGTGCAAGATATATACTTATGAAGCCAAGGTGGACGTTCTTAGTCCACGGGGTTTTGGGTGAGTATATAATAGTCTATTTTATTTATTGTTCATAATTCAACAAACATGTAGACAACGGAAAGCAACAAAAGTATCCGGGTTTTTTTACTGCGGATCCGCGCACACACATTAACATTTAGTAATTTATTGTAATCATCTATTAATTATGATTATTCAAACAATAAAAAAACTTTGAAAAATATTGTCAGGTACTCCAGTTAAAGGAATAGATTCCTATATCAAATCACCCAACCTACTGCAAGTAGGATGTTCAGTTTGGGACAGCCCCCCAAATATTTGTTGTAAGTCAAAAAAATTTGGAGTATGTTTTAGAGTTCTTAGATCAAAAGATAATAGAGAGACAGAGTCTCGGACTCTGAAAGTAAAGCCATCAAAAAATACCCATGCTGATCGCGCTCAGAGGTTTAAGAGAACTCAGTATTACATTGAATTAAATTAATCGAAGTAATACGGTAAAGGTGAAAAGCTTTTCAGTGGATACATTGCTATAAACCACACAGACGAAAACCGCTTGTATATTAAATAAGCTTACAAGCATAAGTTTAAAAAAATACTTCATTTGATGACGCGTTGGTTCAAACAGGCTCCGTCTATACACTTTTATTTCACTTTCACAAGCACTTAAATGTATGATGTTGCGGACAGAGAGCACCCCCCTGACTCGCCCGCCGGAGCACACCTACTCTCCGCGCCCCGCATACCGCCGGCGCCCTCAGAGGGCACGATTAGCAATTAGGCGTCGGGCGGGATGCGAGACTTAAGGAGCGACCCTGGCAGGCGAAAACACACTTCACTTCTATTACTCTACACTTCACCTCTCAGCATCGCTCTAATGTATCTTGTAAATAATCACGCTCTGTACTTAATTAATGTATTCTTTTAATTCAACAATAATTATACAGTCCAACAAAATCGAGTTTGATTTCCAGAATAAAGAAGCAACTACCACCAATATATCTAATAGTGACAACGGTCTGGATGTCAAATTACTTTTGATATTGTAAATTTACCTTTATGGCTACCACCCCTGGTCATGAGCATACCGCCATAACAATAATTATATTAACAGAAAAATATTTCCATAAAAAATAATTCAATAATATTTCGTTTGCTCAGTTTTGATGAAGAGGCTCCGAAACTACTGAACCGATTTGAAAAATTCTTTCACTGTTGGCAAGCTACACTTTTCCCAGGTAACATAGGCTATATTATATTTACAAAAAATTAGGGATCTTTACTAAAACTCCAATAATGTAACCCAAGGTGTAAAAAAAATCCTAATATCGCGTGCGCTGTGAAAACTATTGATCATAGAATAAAATAATGTACTACGACTTTGTAGAACACATCATTATTTACAAAAAGTGTCGCGACAGCATATTTTATGTCTAACTATTATAGTTGCGCCACAATAAGTGTTCTTTTATTTTAAAATTTAATTAAATGCTGCCGCTAGAAACGGCTCTTTATTTGTATCTTGGTATTCATCCTTATTAAAATAAATTACTTCATATTCAAGAGTGCTTCAATACCTTTATATAACTTTTTAAATTATTCAATTCGGACATCCCATTCGAAAAATATCACGAGTTTAAAAATTAGAACACGCGGCCATGACGCTTTTTCGTGAGCGAAAAATCGTAAGACCCCGTCTATATAGAAGTTTCACTTCAAAAATCGGGAACTTATCAAAATTCAACCTGTAAACTCTGAATAAGGTACAAAAGATACAATTTGAAAGCACACCCCGTGCAACTATGGTGTGTTTGTAATCTGTAAAACGTCAAAACACTATTCAAGGTACACATGGAATACATACGTGAAATAAATTACCATCAAAATAAATTGGTATAATACTCGAAAACTGAAGTACAAGAAGGTATCTGGCACAATGGGGCTTAAACTTAATTAAACAAGTGATCTCAACCGAGAGGAATGTTGCCAGACACCTTTATTTCCTAGTTATCTCGATTTTTAGGATTACATAATTTCTGTAATGTTATATGAAAATTGACAAACAATACCCGTCAATTAAAGCCAATAATTCAATAATCCACATGCCATGTAATAAATATCTCAAATGTAAAATGTTCCTCTGAAAGCATGAAAGGAAATCAACTCAAGTGAAACAAGCTGTGTATCGCAGAATATTGAAAACAAAAATAATGTGTAGCGTAAAAAAAGCACGTGACAATTTTTTTAAATCTTCGTTAAATGAAACTCAACCCTGGCAACTCAGTTCAGAGTGAAGCGAACAGACTCCGACGGCCATTAAATTAATTATTCTTAAGTAATTTATAGGCTTTCTTTACCACTTTAATAAGTAGTCTACATTTTTCTTCTAGTTAAATATTGTGAATGGCCCTGAGAACCAGCTGTCAAACTTTTACAACATTTATGATTTTTAAATTTAGAACAACATTGATGTTCTTTAGTTTCTTTTTTTTATTCCATTGTGTTATTTTTTTAATTTATTTATCTGGATAGTAAGTCCATTTGCTCTTAATTTTAATGAATGTTACCAGGTATTATATTTTACATTTGCTTTAGCCCTAGCGTGTTGGAATCTCCAGTAAACGTTATTAACGTGATTGTTTCATGCTGGGCGTAAATAATATTTGAAATATATATAGAAAATGACGGGCTTTAGTTTTTTAAAGAAGATTTTTTTATATTTTTATACACATTAATGTATGCACGAGATTTTTTTCGGTGGGATTTGAAAGCGTCCTGTTCAGTTTTAATTTCTAAAAATGTGTAAAATTACTCTAAAATGTACAATAGTTGTAGGATATTGATAGTTTTTCAGTAGTAATTATATGTTTTTATGAGAAATGTAAACCGTAGAGTCAAATACGGCCATTTGAGTTTTCAAAAGATTTGCGTTGAAAGATGTCAGTTGAAGATCTACAATTCCGCCGGGGAACGCAAAGTATTATACATCAGAATTGGCTGTATGGACTAAGATTCCCTAGCCTGCCAATGTTTTTGGCATATAGCACTACTCAGTTTATACATAAATACACTTTTTTAATATTGTATAGGTCCGCATTTGACCGACGTTGCGCCTGAGGTCAGGTGGAAATCCAGTCTAAGATGGAGCACGCTTACCTAGAAGATACCTGTTATTAGTAGGTAATACACATTAATTGTAAATACAAGATGATTTTAATTTTTGAGATAAATTATATTCAGGTAACAATAATTTGTTAAACATTTAAAGAAACGTTCCACAGACAAATTATATACTTCTCAGAGCGCAGTATTAAAATGATTCGCTTTGAGCTTAATATCGGATCGGGAAGTTCGCACACGTCCTACGTATTTACTATTACATGCGTAAACTGTGAATTGCCCTTTGTGCTTGCGGGAGAGTAATGAATTGCTCATTGTGACGGAACAAGTCCTGTTTGTGCCCACCAAAGTACGAGACCGGGTGAACGTTACATGTGAAACTTTGGTTTGTAGCACATTATTTACCCTGGTCTGGGTGTCTAGGAACAGCCACAGAGTTGGTCGTTGTATATTTCTAGTTCACATAACACGAGAGTTGATTCCAAAGTCTTGAAAATTGATCAAAATCATATCCTCCTCTAACTTTTGATTTGGTAGAAAATTATGAAAAGAAAAACAAAATTTAATTCTCAGAAGAACGAAGGTAGACCTAGCACCGAGCTCTCAGAGTAAAGCCGGCTAAAGGAAGCCGAAGCGAATTAAATGAATTAATTGTTATTATTACGACTTTATACCACTTTACAGCGTGATCACGGACAAAGATGTCAAGTGTCAATGAGTATTGTTAAAGTTTTGTTTAACTTGTTCATTTTAATTTTGTTTATGGTTATCATTTACTCTATGGGAAACTAATCTAATTTAAGCGGGACACAAACCAAGTTGATTGACATTTATTTTTATTTTTCCTCCCACCCATTTTAATATTATATACAATTATTAGAGCTAGGCACGTTTACTGAAGAGTTTCTTGCGCCGCTTCTTCTCTTCAAGCCACTACATGTTACGAAGCGGTGATAAATTAGATTAGGCACCCATAGAGTAAATAATAACCATAAACAAAGTTGTACCAAAAACCAGGTGTACATACCCCGGAGGCCACAAATATGTAACCAACTAATAGTACAACATTCAAAGGATGATATCCACATGATTTTTAACTACTCTATGGGCTCGACTTCCATACCCTTTTTTACAAGTTAATTTTTAGAATTTAAACACGCTTATTAGTTACTAGCTGTCCCGACAGACGTCGTCCTGCCCGGAAAAGCTTCAATCGATATGCCGATAGCAGCGCCGCCTACCGGGTCCGACCCGTGAAAAAAAACTACATCGTGACATAATCATATTTAAACACTACCGCGACTTCGTCCGCGTGGTGCGGTTTTTTAACGATCCCACGGGAACTCTTTAATTTTTCGGGATCAAAAGTATCCTATATGTTGACCAGGGTTATAAGCTACCACCATACATATAAAAATTTCATTTATTCCATACACATAAATTTCATTTAAATCGGTCCAGTCGTTTCGGAGTACGGAGTTAGCCGGTACAACAGAGAGACAAATAGACAAACCGACAAACAGAGAAACAAAAAAAAAATTAAATAAATCCAAATTTGTTCTATTTCACTTCTTACATCCCCCTGACCCGGTTTTTAGCATTTTTTTTCGTTGTACAGAAATTCGACCTCTACAATTTTATTATATGTATAGATTTTGGTTCTTGTGTGTGACATTAATTTAGTGATTTTTTTGTTGAGGTGTAACTCGTGAATAACTTATTATATTAATTTTAATACTAAACTTATACTAATGTAGAGTGTATCCACACTGTGTTAACATTCCGATAATTGAATTGAATGAATCACATTATAGTTGTGACACCAAGATGGCGGTTAATAAAAAAGCCATTTGTCTTGTTTACAACGACGGTTCTCAGCCATTCGTAATGAAATCATATCTCTGTTACCCAGTAATGAAATGCAAAATTAATTTACTGTCTTCACCGGGGGTACTGACCTACTTTTATTTATGAATAAGTAATATTAAAAAATAGTACACATAAAACCTTCAGCCAATATTCAATCTCATCTGTAGTCAATGTCAGTAAATCGCAATTAATATTACAAATGCGAAAGTAACTCTTGTCTGTCTGTTCCGTTTCACGGAAAAACTACTGGTCCGATTTGGCTGAAACTCAGTATATTCGTATATATATTTTCGATGCCGAGGATCAACATCACAGGATTGTGAAAACGATGGACACATCCAATATGTGCAAGATATTATTGCAGCTGCTACTGAAGACAGAAAATGAGATAAATACATCATACTAATTTAGTTATTGTTTCAATATGAATCCACAGGATATTTTTTATCCCCTAAAAATTGAATAGTTTTCGGGATAAAAATATATTTGTCGCTTTGTTTGTTATGCTTTTATGAAAAAACTACTGGCCCGATTTGGCTTAAAGGGTATATATGTAATTTTAAAATTTAGGGTGGACAAGGGATACTTTTTATCCCGGAGAATGGGATAGATTCAGATGAGATAGAGACAGACGCGACATATGTTCGTGGATAGATCTGACTAAATTTTAGTCGTGTAGATGATGAACTGGTCCCATCTACTGCAGACACGCTGAAATTTCTTAGCGTGTTTCACCGAGCGCGTATAGCAGCAGTTGACTCTTTCGTTCTCCTAGACGACTAGAGCCGATTTTACCCAAACGAGCGTTACATAGCCAGTGTAGCTCAGTGTCATTCAACACCCATAAAATAAAGTGCTCAGCGCGCCTAAAGAAGTTTTCATTTTTCAAAGGCTAAAAATTACGTTTAGTGCATCCCGTGTGAGAAGTTACAAGAACATGACAGTACTAACTAAGGTGTAGTGGATGCACTTACGACGTTAAGTTCTAGATAGTTTTATGTTATTTCCTTTGCTGAATATACCACGATCCTGGTTACCACACGCTCGGGTTTCCAACTCAATTATTTCTTAGATTTCATTTCATTTCTATTAGAAACTTTCGTAAGAAATAAAACTTGTATTTGAAACTAATTTGCATAAACAAAAGCAGGTCAAGTTCAAGGTCAATTTTTTGCATTTGGCTTTTGACCTTTGACAAGTGCTACCTTATGAAAAACATGGCAACAACATTCTTTTGATCTACCCTATATTTAACATTCATGTATAATCACGATTTTTAATCATAAAATAAATTATATATAAATATCTATTTCAATTTTATTATTTACTTAATTTTTTTTAATTTATCAATTACTTAATGATCTACTTTTGTTATTGTTAATCAATGCCTATATGCCTATGTTAGCCAGGACGTAAGGATACGACTAACCAATGAGAGATGTGTATAAAACTCGCTCTCATTGGTGGAATTAAAAAAAATGTAAAAAAGACACGGATTTCGAATTCAGTTAAAAAGGGGACACCATTTTGTATGACTAAAAAAGATATTTAGATACTAAAGTGAAAATAAAAGCCAGTTTTAAGATCGAAGTTATATTTGTTCAAGAACCTTACATCACGTCTAATATACACACTCTTCACATGGCAGCACTATAAGGTGGTACAACCGTAATACATGTTATTGTGAAATATTATTATCTTTGAAACAAAGACCGATGCATGCGTAAGGTAAAGTTGAAGCCATCCGTCAAGCGGCGCACGATCCATATTACTCTTATCTACCACGCACATACTTCATGCCCAGAGTGGGTATGACTTTGAATGATTGTGAAAACGATGGATACATCCAATATATGGAAGATATTATTCCAGCCGCTACTGAAGATGGTGAAATGAAATAAATACATCATATTATTTTAGTTATTGTTTGTGTTAGGCATTAGAACCTCTTTTGTATTATATGTATTTACTTCTAATGTTGTCAATGACTTACGTTGCTGTAATAAAGAAACCATGAAAAGAGCACGCTTTGTTTAAATAGCTTATCCCAATAATTTATCAAGTTTTCATAGTTTGTGATTTCAATATGAATCCAGATTTATGTAACAGCAGTAAGAGGTTACGAACCGGTGTACATAGACTAGGAAGTAGAATTAAATTTTAACTTATATGTATGACCTTTCAAAAGTACTCTCCAGTTATTTTGAATAAAATCTTTTGAATTTTGAAACCTTCGAGTTAATATTATAATACCTAGATAGTTTCCCACAAAATTACATTTAGAGTTGAAGCACAAAACTAATCGATGTGTGCGTGAGCCCCGTGTAATTATTTTCGTTACACCCACACAAAGGCACACATCCCATTTATTTGCAACATTTGCAAGTAAATGGGATCTTTCTAAAAAGTAGGGAATTGGAATTAATGGAGCTCTTCACACTAAGACTGTCTTGCGGACTGACGGAACCGACGAGTCTACAAGCAAACAGCGCCTTTTGGGTCCTTGTTAAATGTGCTTTACGTTACTGGCACCTATTTGGGTTCTTAACGTATTAATTATATGGGGGAAACTATATACCATGATAATATTATTGGATGGCTACTAAGGAACAACATTAAGATCTCTTAATATCTTAATTAAATTGACAGGATACCAATCTTTGGGCGGGACGCCAACAATGGTTTACGCAAATTTTTATAACAATTCAAACAAAAAATGTACTAAGTTGATTTAAAAAGGTTTAATTTAAATAATAAAAAATAGCGAGAGAACTGTATTGTGATCCTATCTAGTCGAGTAGCGTTTAGGAAATCATTATATTAATACGTAAAGCAAATCTTTGTAATACTGATCCGTTGGCCGAGGTAAACACCAGCCTTCTGATCACCTGAAGAGTCAATGAGTCGTTTCGATAAATTTTGGTAAAGGCTCATGGTCTCACGACCCCACGGTCCAAGCGTCTCGACAGCAAACGGCACAAACATATAACTCTTTTATTAATTGTTAAAGTCAAATTAAGTGTAGCCTTGGCGAAATCTGTGATTATAGAAAGTATAGTCTTTGACAACAGAACCTTAATAGTGTTCAAACTCATAATTTAAATTAATTATGGTCGAATTTCGACCACTGGGCAACCAGTAGTTTTTACTGTGTCATTTTCATTCCAATTTTTCTCTATGCTTCCCACTGAACACGCTTGCGTAACAAAATTAACGTTTTGACTCTAATATTCACGTGCACAAAATGACCAAAGCCGATGAGACCTAATACATTTTTGATTGGCGGGTATCGATCCTTTGGCCCTTACCCTAATAGCCAGATATCGATTACCCAGGGCAGTTGCAACTCGATAACATTGTGCGGGATTCGCGAATTAATCAAGTACGAGTAACAAGATCGCCGTACCGCGCTGGCTTCGTTCTGGTATGTTTCAATTTGCTCCAATAACGCAGGTGTTTAGTACATTAAAGCCAGCGTGAAGTAGATAATTTATTACCGCACCCAGAAAGATTAATGGATGAATAATTTAAAGAGTCATTAATATTAATGTATAGACAACCACACACATTGTACAATCGATGGATCAAAAGTCAATAAGGCCAGGAGGAAACTTTTTACGAATTCAAGTTTTAAGTACAGGGTATACAGAACAAACTAATTTCGGACTGTTAGACCGACAAATCTGTTTTTAAATTACTGTATAGGTTCGCGATTGACCCTTATTTCGCACGATTTTGAGCGGAGATATGGTGTAAGATCGAGCACGCTTACCTAGAAAGTACCTATTCAGACGAGATTTGAAGACACAGGTTGTAGGGAAAAGCAGACTCCGGCAGTGAGTTCCACTACTTTAAGGTGCGCATTATAAAGGTGGACTCAAAGCGGTTTGTTCGTATAGGTGATATGTCCACCATAGCGCCGCATGCCAGTGTGTCTGGTTGTCCGATGATGGAAGGGCGGAATAAGATTCAAAAGCTCCAATGCGCACTTTCCAAAATGTATCAGATAGAAAACCGACAAGCTGCAGCCGGCAACCCTGGGTCGATGTTTCAGACTTTGTATTTTGCCATTAAATAGCTGGTCCTTGTCTATCAACTTCCTGGCTCTCCGCTCAATCGATTTTAGTGCCTCGAGTTAGTATTTAGCGTAACCATCCCAAAGACCAGATAGTGGCCTTAAATTTAATTCGATATACCGCATATTCAGTTCTAAAAATCTATTAATCTTAGCCTAGGGTTGCTTGGGGATGCTGCCCAGCTTGGGCGGACCATCGTAGTAAGCTAGTAAGCACGGTGTGGAACGACTTGTCGCTGACAATTATAATCGGCGCAATGGTTGACAGCAACGAGTCGTGGAAAGCGGTCCACGTGACGTGATGATGTCACAGAAAGGAAGAGGGAAGACGTTGTCGCAGAGCAGTGAGTCGAAGGAGTAATTACCAGAAACTCCTTCCACAACGGCCTTGGGCATTGAAACGGGCAACGTCACCGCTCCAATAAAGGCCCTAAGATGACGCTACAATACATAAAATATAAAATACAACACAATACGCAGCAGTACTGCATGAGCCGACGCCGTCAGAGTTATCAGAAGTATCTTTTGTTCCCGAGTCTCTGACATTACGGCGTTGTGTTGAAACACCGAGCAATGCCATCGGGAGTCCAACACTACCTTCCTGCTATCTCTGGGTCATATTACTAACAATTGGACCATATGTAAATTTAAATTGTGTATAGTTCAGTATAAAAGTAAATTAAGTTAAATTTTCTTTATTGAAACATTAGCAATAATAATTAAACCTAAATAAATATTGAAGTAAGAATGGTATGTACTTAGAAAAGTTAAAAAAATTGTACGTTGTAATTTGTGAGGAAATCGCTTTTCGGCTATAAGGCCGATCGTTATACCATCTTTGTATCTTTCCCTCCTTTGTTTGCACTTGTATATTTTGGATGTATACTCTCTGTATATTCTGAATTGGGTACACTTTTTGTTAAACAATATCCCGTTTTGTTCCCTCGTAGCTATGAGTATTCTCAATTTTGATATTAAATTAATTAATCCGACCCGGTCAAACAGACTGTTGTGAAGAGGTCGGACTTCCTCGGGGCTATCTGGATTTGAACTTTGAACTTTGCAAACATCACCAACAGGCAAATCAAACTACTACTACGCTCTATTTTTAATATAGGTATGTTTATTCGTATTTCAGTATTAATGGATATACATTATCACGCCTGTTTTATATGGGGTAGGGACTGCCTATTGATATTCACTTAGTTTCATTAATCTCATCATACATGCAAGTCTGTTGTACTCAAGTCAAGAGTAAGTCAAGCACTAGTGCGAGCATCGGAAGCTCTAAGGTCGCGTTCCATTTAAAACTCACAACGACGACGCTCAAGACCACGACTTTTCCAGTTCCACTTGCTTGCGGGCGTTCCCCTCATAAAACCAAGTGGATTATGGAGCGTCGATGTTATTACCGACGAAATACACAAATGTCATTAGTGGATGTATGGCTGATTTGAAAACTTCGCCTTTGTCAACGTATCGATAGAGAGAATTAATGCTTTTGACATGATGATCGAAAATTATGACGTGTTCGCTATGTGGAATTGCTGAACGAGCATTTTGAGCGTAGTGAGCTAAAGGTGGAACGTACCCTAAGAAACATGTCATCGTCATGGAAACGCGAACAAAATTACCCCGGCACAATACATGCTATTTTACTAAGAAAATTGATTTTCCGCACTAGTTTATTCTATCCTTTTGTATAAATAAATTTCCATATTGATTAAAGTTTTTGTTTGTTTATTTAAGGATGTATTTAGTACAGTTACAAAGGGTTGATTTAATAGAGTTTCTTCAATAAGGGTAGAATTTATGTGAGGGAATTATTTTCATTAAAACCGGATTGGGTGGAGCGTGTCAATGTTTAAGTTGTCAAGGGGTTGTCTATTCGTATGAACTATGAAACAAATTACTATAAATGTAGTCATTTGTTTCATATTGTTGTTTATACGTATATCCTCTTACAAATGAATCGTTTTTGACGAAATTTAGTATAATTGATAATAAATTGGTTCTATATAGCAAAACAAGAAACAACTTATAGATCCTTTGATAATAAACTATTTTTTTTTAATAATAAAAAAGAAATCAAACCAAAACATCAAGTCGAGGACAATAGAAAATTGCTTAATTAATTATTTAGGTAATTGAATTAAAATAATTACAATTAATTATTTAGGTAACTTATCAATTAAGTCGATTCTAGAGATTTCAATTTTGTCTTTCAATTTAAATCATTCAAAGTCATTCATGTCCTTTGAGTTCTGTGCCTTTCAACCAATTTGGTTGATTCTTCTAATGTCGGATGCTAATGTACAGTAAAAAATTTAATTGTAAACATTATTTAATAAAACTACGTTTTAATGGTTTTACAGTCACCATAATCACGGAAGGCAAAGATGTCAAGTGTCAATAAGTGATGTTAAAGTTTTATTTAGCCTTCCGCCAGCTTGTTCATTTTAATAATTCACTTTTAATTTTGTTTTTATATTATTTACTCTATAGGAGCCTTATCTAATTTACCGCTTCGCAACATGTGGCTTGAAGAGAAGAACCTGCGCAAGAAATTCTTCAGCAAACATGCCTAGATCTAATAATTTTATATAATATAAAAATGGGTGCTCAGAGAGCTCAGTGTCTTGAGGTCCGGCAATTGGTTGTTGCTGGGTTTGGGTTTTAATAATTTTGATGATCGGATCCCAAACAGTTGGTAGTTGCTAACCATCTTCTCTATGAAAATTTGGGTGTTTTTTTGATATCGTGAAGCTATTGAAATTAAAATATATTATTTAAACATTACTTTCAATACTAAATGCAGTTCACATTTTCATGGCAATTGTGTAAAAATACCACCTCCTAAATTGTAAGTAAAAAAGAAGTGAAACCAAAAGTTATTGCATGCACATTGATGTACAGCGGAGCGTGTCACGCGGAACTTACGGTCAGTGGGTTCGAATCGGAGTCGGGTTTCGGCCCCACGCGATGCTTTTGTTGCAAAAAGTTGTACTCTACTTGCACACTCTGAATGCTTTGTGCCGGACATTTTCAGGTTATATATGAAGGTAGTTTTGCTCTTTTTTGTTGAATTCAAAATGTTTTGCGTTGTTTTATTATCTTATAGGAGCACTATCTTACACAATTGCATACTTTGGCTGTCTGCTCAACTCAAGCAATTAAAAAAATAACCTATTGCTCTTATCTTCTTGATGTATAAAAATGACTGTTTGTGTGTATGTGTATGTCCTTTATAGAATCGTAAATTTTATCTGTGCAGGAACGGAGAAAGAATACAATTTCCTGCGGCCGGGCGGCCTGTCGTAAGAGGCGACAAAAAACCCACAGCCAGGTGGTAGGGCATTTGCCCGATGGCTACCACCCCTAGTCTAAAGTATGTTGCCATAACAACCTTGAGTTGTGTTCCGGCATTAGTGACCAGGTTCCAGTCTCCCTTTGGAGAGCAGCAGCGCATTTGTAGCACCTATGGTGTTGCAAATGTCCATAGGCGATGGTAACTGCTTTCCATCTAGTGGGGCGTCTGCCTGTCTGCCAACTTGGAACCGGTAGGTGGCGCTGTGATCGGGTTCTAGAATCCTTCTAATCACCGGGAACAATTTTGGTGATTTTGTTTTTGTTTCATGAGAGTTTTTTAGGAATTCAGAAAATAGGCGGTACGAAGTTCGCGGGGCAGCTAGTATAATATAAAAATAGTCATGTCGCCTTTAGTGAAAGTATATATGTATGTACTTGGTAAATAAAATCTTGTGTCCATTGTGGAGGTTTATGTGTGTGGTGCGTCGATGATGTTACCCCGTTGGATGAGGGTGACCCACCACTGACGAGAGCCCATGGCTCAATGGCCATGCGAGAGCTAGGCATAGAAATCTAAACTGCTACATGTCACTATGTAAAACCTAAACATATTCGTAGATGCATCTCCGAAGGTTTTCTGTCTTCTGTATTGCCAGATTTTGGCACCTACATTAACTACTCATTTATAACCAAGCTAATTATTTAGCAACAAATTATTCTATGTACGTGAAGTAACATCTATATTTGACAAAATCTGAAGCTTTGCAGCGAATAACTTTCGATACACCCGATTTTATAACAGTTTATATTTCAGTTAGTTTAACGAAGTATAAACATATAAACCGTCGCCATATTAGAAACTTCCTAATAAATAAAGCTGCATTCAGAATCCTTTGATACACGTGACAAGTAACAGAGTTCTATTTTCAAATTATTACAAACATTCTGTTGGGTGCGTTCCGATTAATTTGTCATACTATCATCGGCGCGTTCCAGTGGCAGCGTGCACGTTTATTTTTATTTTTACAGCCTAATCTCGCATCTCGGCGAGAGATTTATCACGTGGAACGCTTAACGGCAATTATAAGCGGCAGCCCGGAGGCGTGGAATGTGACGAATTTGTAGGTGAACAAGGAACGCGTCTGGGACCCGCTTTTTATAGAGTAAATCGAAGGAACCGTGGTATCATGGTTTTTTTTGCTATTACATCTATATAAATGTTTTATTACAATACCTCTTGATTTAATAATCGATTAAATTGGCTAGAATGCTTTTCTGTATTCCTAGAAAGAACATATTCTCAAGAAAGTAGAAGCTGTCTAATATCCTAATAATGCCGTCTTGAGGTTAAAAATAATATGGTCTACTGATTAATACACTTTTATTAAATTATGAAATCATACGCTTTATGTGTTTAGTTATTGTTACATACACATACATACATAACTTCACGCCAGGTCCCTTGCGGGGCAGGCACAAACAACAGAGCGCCATTTAGGCTTATTCTTACACACCTCACTTGCTTCTTTAACATTCATAGTTCTTGTGATGCACGCTCGTCTGTTCTTAAGGCTCCTGACATCACCTTCTGCTAGTACACGATCAATTTGATCATGGAAGGTGTGTCGTGGCCTTCCGCGACTTCTGCATCCATCCACTTTGCATTGTATATCTGTTTAGTCATTCTTTCATCATACATTCTTTCCACATGCCCGAACCACCGGAGCATTCCTTTCCTTACCTTCACCCCGACACTCTCTTTCAGACCAACTCTCTTTCTTTATTGTTAAGGGTAAGTAAGGTAAGTTATTGGTAAGTTTTTAGTTTATTTGTAACATTCATTTTTAATAATACAATATTTATAAATTGAAATGTACTTAAAAGTTAAAAAGGTAAGGCCCTAGTATGTCTTCTTGCCAAATGTCATTTTTAAAAAAACTGCTGTTTAGTCGTGATAAATAAACAGGTAATTTTCTTATTTATATATGCGTATGCCGAACATTTTTATTTGAAACGTGGAATTTTACAAGTGTCACGTTATTATGGTACAGACAGGTAGACGACAAACAGGAGTATGGCTTGATGGAAGTATCAACAATACACGTCAATTCTGAATTTAAATACTGACAACTACATATACCAGCAACATTAGTGGAGCGGCAGAAAGAACTCCAAAATTTTTAAAATAATGCAATCTTTTTTCAATATACTGGCCGGTTATACATTTACCCTGATATAACTCTCATTAAAAAAACCTAACAGACATTTCTTTCATTGATTTGGTATTGTTTCCCGCCAACAGCACGTCCGGTAAATCCCAGTATTTTCTGTTCCCCTAGTAAATTTGTGCTGTTGTGTTTATTTAACTAGACCGCAATAAAGTGTTTTTAGCTAACTTGCAATTCCTCAACAATCAAATCAAAACCTCGTAAGCAGAACATGCTCCACCAACAATCTGTTAGAGGCTAACAAGTATGAATAATGGTACGTTGGTTAATTTCGATTGATTACGCCGTGCCGATGGGCCCACTGCTTCGTGAAGGTGTGATACTGCCTTTAGGGGCTCCAATAATCCGTGGATTAAATCATAAGAGTTTAACCTCTTATGATTTAAAAGAATTTGATTTGTCATTCACCAGAATAAACCGGATAATAAGAACGTAAAAGAATTACATTTTAACATAATAAAAAATATCATACTAAATTGCACAAATGGAAGAATATGAAATTTCGCACACTTTTATATAGAGAAGGAGTGCATATGCTAATTTTTTTTAAATTATGCATAAACAATACATTAAATCCTTAAAAAGCACATTACACACACTACCATGTTTTTGACGCATATATACTCTTTTGGTTATTGTTAAATTCAAATTAACAGTGCAGCCTTGGCGAAATCTCTGATTATAGAAGTAGGTATAACATGTAAACATTTAAGCATGTAGACCTTAGTAAGGTTAGCATGCTTAAAGGGGCCCATTCACGATCGTGCAGTGCAGTACTGGAGGTGATTTATCCGTGCAGGAACGGAGAAAGAATACTATTTCCTGCGGCCGGGCGGCCGGGCGGCCTGCCGTAAGAGGAGACAAAACAACCCGCAGCCAGGTGATAGGGCATTTGCCCGACTGGATGGCTACCACCCCTGGTCTAAAGTATATCACCGTAAAAATCTTGAGTTGTGTTCCTGTATTAGTGATCAGGTCTCCCTTAAGAGAGCAACAGCGCATTTGTAGCAGCTTTTGTGTTGCAAATGTCCGTAGGCGATGGTAACCGCTTTCCATCAAGTGGGCCGTCTTCCAGTCTGCTGAACTCCTGCAATAAAAAAAGTAGGCGGAGCTTACAGGACTCAAGAGGCATTCTGCTCGGTGTTGTAGGACGCAACGCAGGCTGCGACAACATTCACAGTCCTGCATTACACGGTGAACTGCCTTGTAGCATTGTGAATCTTAAGACGGGGTTGTTTTACTCGTGGTAGAACATTCCAATAGAGTGCGTGTCTGACGGAACAGTCAGTCGCGAGCATAACCTCCAATCGCACCCGCTTTTGGTCTAACGCACACACAAGTATGTGTTTACCACAAGTCAAGTCCGCCTTCATGAACTGCAAGAACTATAACACGAATTAAAACCAATTAAATCATGCCAGCGCGTTCGTAACTTGGACCCTTGTCCAAATGCATAATTTGTTCGATACCCAGTCACGTCGGATGATGACTTTTAATAGTGGAATGATGGGATCAGCCGCAACTAACGCTTTCCACACCGTATCTTATGTAGTGATTATATTCATTTTGATTGGTAATAGGATTATGATACAGTTTCGGATTGGTATTCCTACAATAGAATTACGACGTGTGAAGCAAAGCAAATTTACTCTACGGACAGCCCTAAAGAGGCTAGTTTAGAGACCTTACTTTGATTTGATCTGCAAAATTGAATAAAATACGTCCAATCATTTAAAGTTTTATATTTTTTCATTTTTGAGATTTTTGACAATAGCAACTGATCTTTCGTTTTGCTATATGAATTGTCAAATTCGTAACTGTCACTGTCAGTTGAGCTTGTTAAGTTACGATGTGTACAATAAAATTAAATAAACTATAAACATTTATACACATATTTCTTTATTTATATATTTTTAGTTCGGAATTTAATTGACTAATTTTGGAAAAAAGTGTGTGTCATCTACGACGCACGACTGCAGTTTACTCCTTAAGTGTAAGAAGTGAATGATGTGCAAAGTACGTTGTACAGAAAAAATTTTACTCCTCATAAAACTTCTATACCGGGGGTTTTATACGATATCGATTCTTCAATTAAATTATAAACAATAATCAGCAATAAGCAGACAAATACACATATTGTAGATCCCCAAATTAAGCAAGTTACGCTTGTATTGTGAGTAATATACAACGGACTATCTATTCAATCTATCAATCAATGTCTTTATTTGCAAAAATGTAGGTTGTTGATGTTCTACAATTGTAGATACACAGTATATTCTTCCACGTAGTGTTATTGAAGAGAATGCTATGTTGCTGGACGTGATGTGGTCTTGAATAAATATAACTTCGATCTTAAAACTGGCTTTCATTTTAACTGTAGGTAGTAAGTATCTTTCAGTAGTACTTAAATTTTTGTACTTAAATTCAAAAATACGTGTTCTTTTTTACATTTTGAATTCCAGCCAATGGGAGCGAGTTTTATACATAATGCTTCCAATTTGCTACCAGCTTCACAGGGAAATTTGGAACCTGGCCACTAATGCCGGGACACAACTGAAAGTTGTTATGGCGGCACACTCTAGACCAGGTATAGTAGCCATCGAGTTGAGCAAATACCCTACCACTTGCGACAGGTCGCCCACGGGAAATTATATTATTTTTCAATTCCTGCACGGCAGTGGCGGATTTACCAATAGGCTGAGTAGGCTGGAGCCTAGGGAGGCAGATTGGCGAAAGGCGGAAAATTTTAGGCCAATCTTTTTTGTCTTACAGAAATTATCTCTTACTTAAATTCTAAAACATAATAAGATAATTCTTATTAAGTCCACACAAGCAATTCAACATAATACATTTTTCTACAATTTGAGTAGTCGCTTTTGGCTACGGCAGAAAAAAACCCATCGATCTCCTGCTTGTTAAGTCGATAGTGCACAAATCATAAGGATACAATTTCATTAGCAAAAATGTAATGATATGATTCTGAACTAGGGTATCGATTTGTAGAGGTCGGTAGGGGCGGCAAAATTTGAATAGCCTATAGACGGCAAATTTCTAAATCCGCCTCTGCTGCACGGATAAAAACTAACTAGTAAGTCAATGTTGAGACAACTGCACTGCTTTTACTTCACAAACTTTAATAAGATACTTTAATAGCATTAAACAACTGGGAGCAATGTTATCTAAGTTATCAAGACAATCTTATATAAGTCACAGTTAAGTGGGCACCATTGTTTATCTGACGGGTAGATAAGTTGGATAAGGTTTATTATCGCTTCATTTTGAAAGGATCGCTTTCGAGGCCGGCCAAGGCACATATTTTAAACCCTTAAAGTTCGTATTCTCAAGCTGTATTATTAATAGTAAAAAAATAATAATAAAGATTTTTCAAGGCCTCCCATTATAGGGGGGAAAAGACAGTATACCCCACCACGCTTACCCAAGGCGGCTTGGCAGGTTCGACACATCGGTTATCTCGATGTGCAGGTTGCATTACGATGTTTTCCTTCACCGTTGCACGTGGTAATTGTTACAATATGTACATTAGATCAGAAAACTGACCAAGCGGTGCATGCGCTCCGGCCAGGATCAAACCCGGGCCCAGCTAGCCATTACGCTACCACGACTTATTTTATATATTTTTTAAGGGTTTAAATAAATTTCAGTAATGGATTGTAACCTGTAATGTAAAATAGATCTCTTTTTAACTTAGTTTAGCTTTTTTGGCCTATCTCTTCGTCTGTATAGTTCTAATAAACCGGGAAGTACATTTAATTTTTTTAACAGTAATTTCAAATTGTGTAAATAATTTAATTCTTACAATTGTCATGGACAGAGACAAAAATTCCAAAACTCGTTTTTCGTAATAAGCTGGTCCGAATTAGTACTCTTTATTGTTTTTTTCATTCAATTAAAACTATGCTTTAAGGGTTGTAAGCGCGGTTTTATCTAATTTTTATTTTTAATCCTACTTCCGACGAAGTTGGGGGTAGGCTAAATAATTATCTTTAACATTGCTTACTCATCACGGTTACTAAAAATGGCCGAAACGTTAGAATAAAAATAAAAATCAAATAAATGTCGCGCTTAAAACCGTTATAACGTAGTTTTAATTATGTATACTGTTCGGGGAAACCTAATACTGTTTTCTCATTTATAAGTATGTCGGAGGGAAGCTATAATTATTGGATGTATTGTTGACTGGATGTATAACGCACAATATCATTTGTTTACATTTTGATTACTTCTAAAATTCTTAATTTAATTTAATTTAATTAGATTTGTTAAATGTTTCTATAATTTAAAGATCGTTCTAACCTAATAAAGTTATGAATATTGTAATTTAATAAACGACCAATGAGAGCAGAGCATGTCTAGAGCGGAGTCAGACGCGCCCTCTATACTTTGGTAATATCTACTTGGGTGGACGGAGGAGGTTTTTGTGACACATTTGGTTGATGGCAATAGGTCGAGTTGGACCATGGAGTATTTTAAAGAAAGTATTGTAGTTGGAAGTATGAGCGGGGTGCCCTGAACCCGCTGCTCGGTCTAAACTATGTTAAAATGTCTTTTAAGTCTAAATTAAAAGTGTATAAATCGTGGCTATTGTGTTTTATGCTCGCATTTTATCCTGATGACGCCCACTAAACCTGCAATAACTAAAGATGATGTCGTGAGAATGAGGCCGTTCTGCGACAGTATATTATTGTACAAGCTCGAAAAAGATTGTTATATTACTATAGATAGATAGATTTTGAGTAATTTTCTGCTGCTGATGCTAGTTAAAATAATGCACATCAATTTTTTTTTCTCTAAGCTCTAGAATAGTACAACGATAATAACAAATTATTTGAAACTAACATACAAGTAAGAAATAAATGATTAGTCAATAATTGAAGAAACTGCTCCGTTACATCGGGGCACATAAATGTGGGAACTTTTACATTTAAAGCATTATTGTACATAATAGAGGCAGCAATTTAGAGTTATAAAAACAACAACACAGTACCAACAAGGCAAGGAGAATGCAAGTGATTAGGGCTGTCAAACGATTACTATGAGGCCGGAAAGGGGATCCTTTTTTGCCAAAAGAAGAAGCCAGAGGTATTTTGCTGATTGATTAGTTTTATTTTGTATTTGGAGCAAAAAAGTCATTAAGCGTCCACTAAGATATGTTTTCTGAGTTTGTGACTTGTCAACTGTCACATAGACAGACAAAGAGAGACAAATATTAAAATCGTCATGTAAAATATATTAGCCATAAATAAATCTTTATTATCTTATTATAATATATTAATCTTCTTCTTCTCTTTCTTATATATTATAATAAATGTTTTCTGTATGTCCAATATAGAAAAAAAATAAAATGAAAATATTTATTTCTTCGAAAACACATGCACAATTTGTTAACAGTTGCTGGAATTTTCTTTTAAGCAAAATTAACTTGTATCAGAAGATACCATAATATAGAATCGTAAACAATACATTTGATGATGTGATGATCTTTAGCAAAGTTGTTGTGCATGGGCCGGACAAGGTTTCTGAGTTGTTTCACAATTGGACCCGGTAGGTGGCGCTGCTGTCGGCATATCGATTAAAGCTTTTCCGGGCAGGATGACGTTTGCCGATAGAGCTAGTTCTTTATATAAGAAAACATGGTGACTGTGACATCTTTTGTGAGATTATGACTTTCCAACTGTCACATAGACAGACAGAGAGAGAGAGGGAGAGAGAGATAGAGAGAGAAAGAGCAATATTAAAGTCGTCATGTAAAATGTCTTAATACTTGTGTATAGCAGACGGCTTACCTAATGGAAAGCGGTTACCATCGCCTATGGACATTTGTAACACCAAACGACACACATGTGCTGTCGCTCTCTAGAGGGAGACTTTGACATGGCAAATAATTCTGGAATACAACTCAAGGCTATTATAGCGGCATACTCTAGACTAGACCAAGGGTGTTAGCTATCCAGACGGGCAAATAACCTACCACCTGGCTGTGGGTTGTTTTGTAGGAAATTGTATGATTTTCTATTCTTGCACGGATATGATGTACGAAAGATACAAATATAAAAAATACTGTTAAAATATGTAGAGACAGGAAATAGATAAAAAACATTTAACTCATAAAATAAGCACCATTGTATATTTAGCTCTGAATAATGTTTTATAATGTAAAGACTCTGTCTATACTTTGAAATGAAAAAAGTATAAAAGGAAAAACATATTTACAAAAAAGACAAAACAAAGTGTGCGTCTCGGTACGCCCGAGAGAAGTCATAACTTAAACTAATCTAAGTTGAATTATTTAATATTGAAATTGTTTAACTTGAGAAAAGCTTAGGTTATTACTTATTTTTATGTATATAGCACGTGGGTAACAGCATGAGGAGGAGCCTGCATACCGCTGTCGTATGCGTGAGAGAGACGGAAGCCATACAGAGTGGCGCCGTAACGCGTTACGTAACGAAGCGGTTTACCCTCCCATAAGAAGTTATCACTTCAATAAATAAGAAATAGGTCCGGACTATCCAGCTCGTCCGGAGAGAGGAAAATTTTAACAAATATTTTAAACAGATCGCACAGCCCTGTCATAAGGTAATAAGGGTACGGTTGTTGCTTGTAAAATTTAGAAAATTACTATGATACCTCTAACGAGAGTAGGTTCATGCTTTTGGTGTATTAAATAGACATATAAAATTGTTTACCTTTTGAGCGGTAAGCTATTGTTATATGTTCTCGAGTTAGTTATAGTTAGAGGAACTGCATAAAACGGGCAGTCATACTCGGTAGGACATTTATAAACTAACTAATATATGCCCGCGACTATGCCCACGCTTCGTTTGAATTTCAACCAAAAAAAATATGCGTGAGAAATCCGCCAGAATTTCACATTTTCTGTCAGGTTTTTAATTAATTTTCTGCTAAATCTTCCGTACCCAAAGTCAAACAATAATGCAATTTATATAGGACCATTTTGAAGCTTTACATATCTTTTTACATTGTTTTACTAAATCCAACGCAGATAGAATCATCAAAATCGGAAAAGAAAAAAATATATAAAAAATGTTTACACGACGAACCTCGATGTCATAGCCGAACTAATAAAATTAAAGTCTTTGTTTGTACCTAATCTCTAAATAAAATGCGTAAAATATCAAGGGAGATAAATTGGACCGGGGCGTTCCGAAAATTCGATATTGATCTTTAGGTTTCCAAGAAAATAATTCCACGCGATCGAAGTCGCGGACGCAGCTAAAAAGAATAATTCATTTATTTCAAAAAAATTAATACTTACATATTATACAATTATGTTATAAAATTATTTCAATGTTATGTAAAGTATATGTAAAGTTCAAATTAATTCACGGCACAACAATTAATTGAGACAAATATACCAAAATATAAATAATTATTATCAATGTTTCTTCTCCATGGCTTCAAAGGGACATGTACACCAAAATAACTTCAAGTATGGACACTACCACCGGGACGTGAGCCCAGAGAAAACAAACAAACTCATGCATCCAACTGGGTATGCAGTTGCACCCATTTACGTCCCTGTGACGAGTCCCATCGATCTACAAGAAAATAATATATAAAATATAGAATTTGTGTCAAGCTTATTTACACTCTCTACTCTCTGCTATTTTGTTAAAGGCGTTTGTTTAAAAAGAAATTTAAATAAAACATGAAAATAATTAAATATACATATGTATTACAATTTATTCATACGAGTTATGTTCATATTCTAATTTATTACTCTGTATTCCGACCACTAGTATTTTCTTAAAAGCGTTAAAACGTAGTTTCATCATAATCAAGTAATTTATACACAACACTCCTACTTTTTTTGAGGTCTGATAAACCACGGTTTTATTCATATTGAAATAGAGAGACCTTGTAGGCTTCTTTAAGATTAACTCAATATGAATACAACCGTTAAAGATTAAATAATGTATTTATTTAATCCTGCTTATATTATAAACGCAAAATTTTGTAAGAATGTATGTTTGTTACTCTTTCACGCAAAAGTTACTAAATTGATTTTGACGAAACTTTGCAATAATGTAGCTTAAACATCACAATAACACATACGCTATAATTTATAAATATATATATTATTTTTTTTCCAACACCTTTTTTTGATCGATTTTATAAAAAAAATCTCCATTGAACTGCTCGATGCCTTATACACCTGATGTAAAACGTCTACCGACGCTTATGGTCACTTGCACAAAGGTGATACAAATGTATCTACAACCGATCTCTACCACGGATGGTACCCACCCAGGGGCGCAAATACCCTACCACCAGGCTGTGGGTGGTTTTGTTGCCTCTTATAATAATATAATAAATAGCACAAGATTTAGTATTCATAACAATACAGCTATTTTTCTTATAATAATTTCTAACAGATCTATTATTTCACGGATAAATAATAACTATTATGCAAAATGAAAGAAAATGGATTTGTCAATCAATATTTAATGAGATCACTCTAAATAATCTACATTTTTTTTTAATGAAATTTACTTATTAAACATATTTGGTAATGGAAGAAGCATCAAACATGGTCACACAGCAGCCAAAATGTTACACCACGCATTCATACTGTTGTAATAATAATAAATAAATTTCTATGGTAATAATGATAACTTTAATAATATAATGATGACAAGTGTAAATAAATTAACACTGTAATCTTCCATTTAATAATTATGAAGTCAGTAAGTAATGTGTCGAGCCACTCAGCTGAGATGAGAATGTTGAGATGGGTGTGTGGTGTTACAAGAATGGATAAGGTGAGAAATGAGTACAAAGGGATCTTTGACAGATGCACCCGTGACTGAAAAATTGAGAGGAAGAAGATTAAGTTGGTATGGGCATATAATGAAGAGGGATGAGAGTCACGGGACAAAAAGAATGTTAAACTATAAGGGTACAAATCTAGAGCTAATCCAAAACCAAGATGGATTCTGCGAAGATGTATGTCCAGAAGAGGAGTGTGGAAGGAAAAGACATAGCTGACCCTAAGTAATTGGGTATGGTGAAAGAAAAGATAGAGAGTAAATATTGTAGTCGGTATCGATAATAATTGTATAGGGTTATTCATTCATAGATAAATGCACTTTGTACTTATTTTTTATAACATTATGTGCTAAAAACCAAATGAATCTATAATATAATAACAATACAAACAACTACTTACGCTTCGGTTACATTATGCATACATCCAAGGCAGCAAGCACGGAAGTAGCGAGGTAAGTGGGCAGCGCGAGTATCAACTATGTTGCGCTGCTCATTTATCTTGCCAGTTTCCTGCTTGTTACCATGGAAATAGACACAATGCAACCATACCATTATACATATATACTTTTTCAATAAATCATGACTTAGTTAAAGAAATAGCACCAAGGACGATGGGATTTCTTAAGTTTTCTTCGTGCATCTTAACAGTAGGTCATAAGCACGTCTAAAGAGCATGGGTTCTTGCAGCACTCCTCGATGATACCGCGCTTGCCTCTTGGACCGTCCAGACCTCTATATTCCGGGATCCAACCAAACATGTATCTATGGTACTTATTCACCTCGTTGCCGGACCTCTTGTTCTCATAACTATCTGGACACCACAACCCCAAGGTGTCAGCCAAATATCGACCGCAGTATGTCTGCACTGGTTGCCCAGTCACTTCTAAGCGGCAAACGGCGACGACGACGAAGAAAAGGAACAGTACACACTTCATTTTGCTTCGGTCTCTTCGGTCTTTTTGGTCTACTGAACTGGTCTTTCGGTCTACTGGTAGTTGTTGATACGGAGAAAAGGACGTGAGTGATTTGAAAATCGGGATAACGGGCTTTTATAGGAATATTTGGTTCATTAATATTCAATTATACCGTAAGTGAACTGGAGAAAATTAAACTTGACGTATCGAAAGGAAGATTTTGTAAATGTAGATCACATGCTCATTCCTCATCTATATCGCTTAAGACGATCCACTTAGGGTTACTTAGCATTGATACGCTGTTTATATTTTTCATTTTATACTTACCATGTTAATAGACCATACAACCTTGAATGAGAATGTTGAGATGGATGTATGGTGCTACAAGAATTTATTGAAGTGAAACTTCAATATAGGATCTTAGGATTTTTCTGTGACGAAAAAGCGTTACGGCCGCATGGTGGAGCGGCATAAATTTAGCCTAGACGTGGTGAGAGGCGGCATATTTTAGAGTAGACTATGGATGTCTTTTTTTGGTTCCGTATTGATTTCAGTTTTTTTGTTTTACAAAATAAAATATGATTAAATAAAAAATGCATTCGTGAAAATGTACCTCTTTTTTTGGCCAGGGGAAATCCGTTTGAGGACTAAGCCGCGACAGGCACAGAAGTCTGGGGGGATGTTCGCAACCCGTGTGAGTGTGGGATTCGCCAGATCGGCGGTGGCACTAGCGTGCCCAGTCCGAACTGGTACCACGCTATTGCCACTCCCCAGTTAGGGATACCCACTAAAATCCCTGGTTGTTCCGTCCTGCGCCTTATGCCAGGGCTACGGGTGTTGGGCAGCCTGTCTCGGCATGCCCTGGCAGGCGTCGGTCACCCTCACGAGGCCTCTTTCAATGCCGGGGGAATACTCGCCCGGCGACGTCATGATCAAATCCAGCGTGGACGTTTGTAACGCGCCCCACGGGAGGAGAGATGAGCGTTCCGCGCGCGCTCATCTCGACGGCATGTGCGGGTGAGTTAGTACCCCTATACCCCAAGGAGCCCCACCCGCGCCGCCCGTTTATGGTGGTCGAAGGTGGAAGTTCGCCCTCCAGCGTCGTCGCGTCCTCCTTTGGCGGGAGCGGAGCAAGGACGTCCGCTCATGCTCCCGCTCCGCCTCCTTTGCAAACATGACGTGCTCGCAGAAGGAGGAGACGGTGTCCCATCCGGGTTGGCTCCCGACCATGATGCGAACCATGGCCGGGAGCGAGATGTCAGAGCCGGTGAAGGCGACGAGGTCTCGGCGCTGTTCCGTCCATGCTGGACACTCCTGGAATGTGTGCAGCGCCGTATCCTCGTCCCCTGTGTCGCAATGGTGGCACCCTGACCTGGGCTCTCGACCAAGGCGACACAGGTACCTCCCGAGCAGCCGTGCCCCGAGAGTACCTGTGTCATCCGGAACGTCAGGGTGCCGTGTCTTCCGTGTCAGCCATTCACGCAGGACGGGTCTCACCGCCTCAATGGTGGCTCGTTAAAATGTACCTAACCTAACCAAATAATAATTTAATATAATTTATAATTTCCGGTAAACCTGAAAAATCCAAAATGTGTGCTGGGACACATATAACATAAAAATGAAACTTCAACGGACAAATGGCAAAACGAATCGCAACAAAAAATTAACTTGAAGTTTTACAGGCAAATCGTTAATGTACATACTTGTCCAATTTGAAAACCTGCCCTGCCTTTAAAGGCTTAGCCCGCTCAACCCCAGAGACCGTCAGAGTATTTAAAGAAAAGTTATGTAAAAAGCACCTTAAATAAATTTGTATGTAGGAAGAAATTTATAAAAGTAAATTAAACAAAATGTTAAGTGTTTGCTTGCTTTGTGTTTAAGTGTTATTTTGCCTTTCACCGATTTTAATATTATATAAAATTATTAGAGCTAGTCATGTTTACTAAAGAGTTTCTTGCATCACTTCTTCTTTTGAAGCCATAATATGTTGCGAAGCGGTTTTAAATTAGATTAGAGTCCCATAGAGCAAATAATGATCATAAACAACATTAAAACTAAATAATTAACATGAACAAGTTGGCGATAGGCTAAGTAAAACTTTAACAATACTTATTGACACTTGACATCTTTGTTTTCCGTGATCACAGCCACTGAAAAGTGGCCGAAACGTCGGAATAACAACAATCAATAATTACCGCGCTTAAAATCGTTAAAACGTAGTTTTATTATAACTAAGTGTTTGTTAGGATCGTAGCAACTGGATATCTATCCTTTCTGCCCAACTTAATGTGTGACACAGGCGTGACGGTGTGTATGTATGCTGACAATGATCAACCCATGTCTAAATGGGTTGACCCAGAAACCATTTAATCATCATTAAGTCATCTCTGCAGTGACTCTCCGTAGGTGTGTTAATGATTATGTGGAATGGAATAATCTTGACAAGTTGGTGCGTGGGTGTGAAACCATCGATTGATTGACGACATTGGGCAACTGTTGCTGACATACTCCGGAAGTTGTTACCGACGTAACAAATAAGATGAGATTGTGTACAACAATATTCACTCTCTGAAAGTATTGTTTTTTATCATTACTAGTGGTCGAAATTCGACCATAACTAATTATAAATTTGAACATTATTAAGATTCTGTTGTCAAAGACTACACTTCTATAATCACAGATTTCGCCAAGGATACTCTGTTAATTTGACTTTAACAATAAACAAAAGAGTATATATGCGTGTGTGTCAAATACACGGTAGTGTGTGTAATGTTTTTTTTATTGATTTAATTGTTTTTATACCTAATTTTAAATTGTCATTCTGCACTCCTCCATATAAACTAGAAATGTGCGAAATTTCATACTCCTCCGTCCGCGCAATTTTCGTAAAAAGGGATAAAAATTTTGCTTCACGAATTAATATAGTACATTATATGTACAGTTTCGAATGATTAGGTAGAATATATATTTTCTATAAATGCTATACAAGTTATGATAGATAATAATAGCCAACAGACCTGGTCTTTCATATAACGTGATTTCGAAACTTATCCAGAGAAGTTGTATCGCGTAGACAGATTTCCTGGCTTAATATGCATATTGTTACAATTACCATATTCTGGCGATGATGTAAAATATTGCGGAAAACCTACAATCGAAATAACTAAAGTGCATGCAAAACCTCTTGAACAAGAACAACTAGTAAGAAATTAATACTCGTATTCGAACAACATGCTTATTCTCCAAACGACTCTCGAAACACGATAAACTGTCCAAATTAAAAATTACCTTGAATACACGAGCAATGATAATACCACGATACAATTTCATTTTATCGAATGATATCTCAACTGACGGTCAGTTCAATCTGAAGTCACGTTATTAGTCAATCTTACAAAACTCCAATTATTGAAGTCTACTGTACTTTCTATTTGATGCCATTAACATATTTATCAACGCTTTGCGTCTGTAAAATCAATTCGTATTAAACCACTGAAACTCATAAATGACATATTTACCGAAAACATGAATACTTGTCAAAACATATATTTCAAATTTGTAGTATACCAACATATTATGACACATGCACACTGACTTCATAAACAGTGTCAAAATATTCAGAACTCATTAGAACACATCATCGCACTCCAATATGGTCCTGGAATATTAAATAACCAGCAACATATAAATAGGAGACATCGGCAAACTTAACCCACTTTATAATTCACTTCGATTGAGATAATACGTTCTGCTGAAGTTTACCGAGTAGAACTTAGGAGAACAAACTTCGGTATAAATAGAAAAACTATAATACACAAACAAGACAACAAGACAAACAAGTCTATAGAAATCAAAGCAAAAAGTTTCTTTCTAATTTTACAGATTATTGATTCAAATTCATGAAAAAGTTGAAGGAATAATAAAGGTCTAAGAGTCATACCCTATGCACCTCCGGCATACTTTTAGATAGATAATAATTTGGCAATAACGAGGTAAGTGAAAGCTTTTTTCTTAAAACATTCCATTAGTTAACAAGCCAGTCAACTTGCGAAACTAGCGAGTTAAATCCTTATCATCGTTTGGACAGAAGTTTTCCAGTTAAGTAATTAGTTATCGATTAAAGTAGATGTTTGCCCAAATTATGTTATTCGCAAGTAAACTAACTACTTAACTAATTAGAATGTAACTCAAACAAAAGCCTAATTTATATTTTTTCTTGCAAGAACTGGTATGTATATCTACACTAATACGCTTTCATGTTCATCTTGTATCTTCATCTAATGCATGTTTGTACCGCTATAACGCATGTATTAAAAATAGTCGTCTCATGTCACTACATACAATATGTCATCCATGTAATTTCTAATTTAACTACCATCAACGTACAGAAAGTATACTTGCACAAGGTGCTTGCAGTTACTACTTTGAGAATATCAGCCCTTCGTTCAAATTAGCCCTACTTCATGCGCTGCTCATTTCGCTCGCCGCTTTTCTGCTAGATCCTATAAAAGTTGGTATAACGTAAACCAGAGGTTAGGCTACAAATAAACGAATTACCTCGGAGAGTGTAGAACCAATTACTGCGTTGTTATCTACACCTAATAACAAACACGAGATAGCTTAATTTATTATACCGTTATAATAACACCCAATTTTGGCAACATTAAAACAAACGGCATTCCCACCCACATGTTGAATATTTAAATTCATTTTTATTTAATTACTAGTGCTGATGATATAGAGTAGTACATAACTAAATTAATGTCTTAGTAGATTAAGGGGATTTTTTTAGGCAAACGACACACCTGATGAAAAGTGTTACCGTCTCGCTAAGAAATTTTGTAACGCCCTTCTTAAAAAACCCCATGTTATATCGTAAAGGGAAAACCGCGGCGGGAAGGTCCCTCCAAATCATTGTTGTACGCGAAATAAATGTTCTAGAGGACCGTTGCGTAGTTCAGCGTGGGAGCTCAAGGAAATGGGGGTGATATCTCATCGCTGGCAAGCGGTGCGGTTGCAAAAGCGTTGGCACCAGATCAAACAGTTCCTAGAAACACTCCCCGTTATACAGGCGGTAGAATAGACAGAGGGACGCAAAGTCTCACCGAAGGCTAAACGGTCCTAAACCGTCTGTTAGTAACTCTTATTTTAGATATAATAATTCTCTCATAAATCAGCATATAACATCAAATGCTAATGACTCCGCGTAGGTAGTATTGAAAGGGCTTACTACCATTCAAACCGGGTATTCTATGCACGAAAATTACTATGTTTTCATTGCACAACTAACCAATGTACCATCACTAATTACCTATCGAAATATATCATAACTTATCTCCTTTTCAAGCCATAGTATAATAACACTTATTGTTTATTAAATAAAGAGAGAATTTCAATGAAAATTGAAGTTAGTTGAAACGTTATTGAATTAAACAGAAAGATCTTCTGCTCTTCGTTTATTGTAAAATAATTACGGAGTATTTTGTAATAAACAAACGAGCCTTGGTCCTTTGTTCGGGTTAATAATGAAAGTACAAAATTTAATTGCTCTCACAGTAGCTTTACTTGTTTGAAGCCATTTATGTAAGTCTGCAGGATAATGAGCCTCAAGGCTAAATCTAAAACATTAAATTAAACTTTCTGAAAATGTTTTAAAGAGCTATAGTTTTATACAACTAATAATTAATAATAATAATTAATCATTTCTCCCAATTGATGTTGTGGAACTTAAAAAAACGTAAAATGAAAACTACTGGGCCAAAGCATGTTAAATTTTTAAGGGACCAAATGGCAACTATTCTGCATCGAACTAAAAAATAATCACGTAAATCGGATCATAAATCTCAGAGTAATCGGTGTACATATGGCACGGAATAGATTTTTTTTCATAAAACATGTTCATAAAATGAAAACTATTGGGCCAAAGTATGTTAAATTTTTAGGGGACCAAATGGCAACTATTCCGCATCGAACGAAAAAAGAATCACGTAAATCGGATCATAAATATCAGAGTAATTAGTGTACATACATAAAAAAAAACATACCAGCCAAGTTGAGAACCTCCTCCTTATGGAAGTCGGTTAAAAATACAAAGAAATTCGTTTGAACAATATCCGTTGAGTACTTTTTGAGCTATTATATTTTTGATAATTTTTATAGTGCCATATCCGACGGCCTTTGTGGTTGAGCGGGCTAAGCCTTTGCCGGCCTACCTCACTGCAACGCAGAGGCTCCGGGTTCGATGGTATAGTAAATTTCGGAAACATATTTTCTCCGTTATTTACTATGGTCTGTGTGTCTGGGATCGGCCCCAGAGTAGTCCGCTGTATATAACACAAGCGTAACTTGCTTAATTTGGGGACATACAATATGTGTGTTTGTCTGGCGATTATTATTATTTGGATATACCAAACAGAAATGTTGTAAATTGGTCATCTTTACGTAATCCTTCATAGTGTATGCTGATGCCAGCGATTTTGTCCGCGTGGTGCGGTTTTTTAACTATCCCACGGGAACTCTTAAATTTTTCGGGTTCAAAAGTATCCTATATGTTGACCAGAGATATAAGCTACCACCATACAAAATTTCATTTAATTCGGGCCAGTCGTTTTGAAGATTAGCCGGTACAAACAGACAGAGAAACAAACAAACAGAGAAACAAAAAATTGAAAAATATTAAAATTAGTTCTATTTCACTTCTTATATTCTCCTGACTTGGTTTTTAGCATTTCTTTTCATTGTACAGAAATTCGACCTCTACAATTTTATTATATGTATAGATCTTAGATGTTTTATGTATGAGCCATTTCAATAATAAGAATTTAAAATACAAACATTTTATTTTAAATATTAGGTATAATTTATCAATTTATATGATATACGAAAGCATAAACGAACAAAGGTGGTATTCATTCGTCGGAAACAGCAATAAACTATTATGAGTTTTGAAATATTTACTGTAATATTATTATAGCAGAAAGGTTAGAAGATCATTTAACAGAATATTATCTGTTGCTACATTAACTGTGTTTTATAAATAGACTGCATTTGGCCCGCGGCTACACTTGCATTAAAAAGGATATATAATGGCATGCATGAAGTTAAAGTAAGAATTTTCCGTTATTTACTACAGTCTGGGATCGACCCCAGAGTAGTATATATTACTCATAACACAAGCTCTCCAAGCTCCAAGGGAGAAGCTAGTTAGATAAAGAGGAAGAACTCTTTATCTAACTAGCTTCTCCCCGAGACTTGGTCCGCGTGCAGTAGTTTTTGAAAAAAGTATGTTAAAAAAAAACAAATTTTGAAACATTCTCCATTGGTGCTCCGCTCCTTTTGGTCTTAGCGTGATAATATATAGCCTTCTTTGATAAATGGGCTAGCATACTTAACAAAGAATTTTTCAAATCAGAACAGTAGTTCTTGAGATTAGCGCGTTTATGCAAACAAACAAACTCTTCAGCTTTATATTTATAAGATGAGGAGGTTGGGGCCTCGAGGTTTTACCTCTATCCCCGTTGCAACTCAGTGGGCAACTTCCCACCGGTAACTGGGTTTGGAGCTGCTTGGAGTCTTCTCCACATGGCGACGACTTAGCTCTCGTTGGCCAATCTTCGCCGTTCGGTAGCCTTCGCGAGCTTTCCGCCGGCTACTTCCGTGACTTGGTCGGCCATTCATTGGCGATCTGTGACTTCTGGTGGCCTGTCAGCAACTTTGGTTATGTACCATGTGTATGTTTGCCTGCCGATTTTATTTATTTTAAAAAACTAAGAAGACATGTTACAATTCTTAGAAATCTGGAATTCATGTTTTAATTCAAAGTAACTAATGATAAATAGCCACAACGCCGTCTAGCGATGGTGGAACTGACCAAGAGAGCAACAAATTAAAATTACATTGTCATTATCGTTAACATGACGATGTATTCGTTAGTGAAGCAATAAACGCATTTGATGCACCATCTTGTCAGATATACTCGACTCCCCTTGGAAACAGTAGTTTTTTTCTGGATAAAAGGTGGCCTATGCCCTTCTGTATATCTCTGACAACGTGTTTGCAAAACTTTGTGGCAGTATGTTGCGTGGTTAAGGCATGAAAAGGTTACAAAGACACTCGCATTGTTAAAAATGCATAATATTAGTCAATCAACATTGGCTATTTTTCATGTAAAATAGATCTCTTAAACAGAACTTCGTCGGTATAAAGCGTCGAAATGTAAAAAGAACAAAGAGTTATCGATAATTTTCCCAACCCGCCATTGGTAAGAAATAACATGACTCAAAACACAAGCTGGAGCGAGTTTTTTTAAATCTAGTGTTGAGCAATTTTTGGCGATGTTGGCGCGGAAATTGTTTGACCGCGCTGACAACGGCGGCCTCACAGCGCTCCACGGGATCACTCTCCTACACGCGCGGCCACCGGACCATCAACACACTTGGCTGCCGACCCCCGAGATCTCATACGCTCGTTTGATCAGGATGATGCTACAAGGTCGCGAAGATCACAAAGCCGCTAACAGGCCACCGATCGCCAACGAATGACCAACTAAGCCGCAGACGAAGCCAACGCAAAGCCCGCGATGGCCATCGGATGCCGCTGACTGGCCATCGAGACTGGCCCCCACCTCCTCGCCGCCTCAAATGGCTTAGAGGAAGAAGACCACCATGAGCGAGTTTTTACAATAATACTTTTTAAAGTTCTCTATGTTACTATAACCGAAATTATTTACATCGTATAGCAAAACTAAAGTTGGTGTGTGATGGTATTATTACATGCGGGGGACCAAATTAACAGTGTACCCATGGTGAAATCTGTGAATATAGAAGTTTTGTCTTTGACAGTAATTATAATGGTCCAATTTCGACCACGGGTGGCCACTAGTTTATATTATTACTAGCTTTACACAGCAGACGTTACAACGTCTGCTGTGTAAGGCAGTATACATACTGCCTTAAAAAAATAAAATCTAGAACCCGATTACAGCGTCATCTACCGAGACCAAATGTTAATCTTAAAAATAGGGATTGATCGTAGAGGGTTGAAAATTTAGGGTTGTATGTATTTTTTAATGTTGTATCATAAATAAGAAAATATCTAAAAATTAAAAAAAAAATAGGTGTGGACTACACTTAGTACTTAGGGGGATGAAAAATAGATGTTGGCCGATACTCAGACCTACCCAATATGCACACAAAACTTCATGAGAATCGGTCAAGCCGTTTCGGGGGAGTATGGTAACTAACATTGTGACACGAGAATTTTATATATACGAGTAAGATATAAAAATGAACTCTCAAGGGGTGGTAAACTCCAAGATCAAAGTGAAAACGCTACATCCTTTGATGTATCCCACACGAAAAGCAGCAGGGGGCCCTCTAATTTATTTGAAGGCTCTATTACTAGTCACCAACAGGTTAGATAGCCCTTATTTATACATTTAAACATTTATTTATTGTACATTTACACAAATGTACGCATATATTCAATTCACAAAATCATTTAAGTGGAACTTTGCGTCTTTGTGATGCAAATTATGACATTATCGTTTTGTAATCATTATGAAACATTGGTGAATATTTTAGAAAAGACTATGCTGAGACTGCGCTTTGTCCTCACTTAAATAAATACCTTAAGCTTTTTTGCTACACGCAAATAAAATAGTGATTACTCAAGTCCTGCACAGATAAAATAATGTATAATATTAAATGTATCTTAAAAGACATGTATATAAACCATATTATTATATTCTAGGGTTGCCAACCCCAAATTTAATAAACTAGGATTACAAGTTGGAAAATTCAGTTTAAAAAAACGACGCAGTCATAGAGTTGCAATGGTTAAATTAATATTAACTACATATTAATTTATTCGTCTTGAGGCACGTGTTGTCTTGACTTGAAAAAATTATTTAAAAAAATCCCAGTGTTTTTTCATTAAAAGGAAGCTTTTTAGGGGGCGTCGCAAGAAATTTAATTTTTAACGACCACCCTAATATATATATATAACGCGCGAACACTCGTGAGCCGTGATGCTGCCTGTAACGTAAGAATTGTAAGTGGCGCGCGAATTTAAAATACATGACCTTATGGCGCTTTATTAAACACAGCGACTGTTTAAAAACTTTCTAGAACATCCCTGGACATCCCAAAGAACTACAAAAACTAGGAAACGTCCTGCGAAATCAGGACGGTTAGCAACTCTAGGGTATGCCCGCCATTCACGGAGATTTTCTTCATACAACATTTTTATATTGAGAATACGTATTATTATACGTCTACAATAAAGTATTTAGTAGCGTGGGCTTGGAGTCACGTTATGGAATATTATTTTGTGTCGGCCCCCGCTTATCCGTATTTTGACAGATTTTATGACGTTTAATAAAGAAATTTAGCTTTATGTGAATTTGTATTCAGTTATTTACTATATAGCTTAATTTTCGTTGGGCGGTAGGACTCGGTGTGTGCTATAGGAAATCTTAGTTAAGTCATGCTGAAGACTCACTTACTTATAATAATCTCGTTAAAAAACGATTAGGCATCTCTTAAGTAAGAGAATCAGAATCAGTCCCTAATCAATTAATATCTTTTTTTTCACTTATAAACGTGTATTACTTGTTGTTTATCTAAGAGGAGTACAGATAAACGAAATTTGAATGACTAACGTAGATTGTACCCAATATATTCGACTAAATAGGAGTTTATGGGTAAGATTTTCATCAAATCATTTCAGTTGCTGAGAAGTTTCTTTATTTAAGAAAAAATTATAAGTAAGGCCCTCAATGTCTAGACAAAGTCAAAGTAATTTATTATTTTGAAACACGGACTTTTTTGCAGATGTCATTTTCTAAGTGTCAAGTTACATATTTCTCTTTGACAAGCATACAATTTTTATTGAAGTTTTGGTCACAAACCGTTTGTTGTCCTTATGACTAACTACATGTACATATTTTATTATGATTATATTATTGGTTATATCACTGATTATTATGCTGTTAGAGTTATAACAAATATTTAATAAAAAATATATTATTACTCTTGCAGTTGTGTATTATTCATAAAACAATTAAATTACGATAATGTCGTTAACAATATTATATAATATAGTCAATTTATTATATTAAGTTTTTATTAGTCGTCTGTTTAAAATTAAAATATGTATGCGGAAAGTAGCTGACTAGCAAAGACCACCCTTTATATATAATTACATACAGTTTTAGTCTGTCAAGTTATTAATAGTATTTTTTGTATTGATGTACAATAAAGTGTTATCTATCTATCAATTTTTATAGATGATAGATCCTACACCACACGTGAGGCAATTGCTTCTTAAATAATTATCCCATTTTTGAATATGATAAAATATATTGAAAATGTTGGTAATACAAATTGACATCTGGCAACACAAGCCTTCTTTCTGTTCCTTGCTCTAGTGTACTGTAAAACGTTGTTTGCTTATAAAGTAATAAATAATAGTTTATTTAAAAGGGAAGTATTATTTCAAATATATGTCGCAGAACGGCCTCGTTCTCACGACATCTTCTTTAGTTATTACAGGTTAAGTGGGCGTCATCAGGGTAAAATGCGAGTATAAAACACGATGGTCACGGTTTATACACTTTTAATTTAGATTTAAACGATATTTAGACATAGTTTAGACTGAGCAGCGGGTTCAGGGCACCGCTCATACTTCCAGCTTCAATACTTTCTTTAAAATACTCCATGGTCCTACTCGACCTATTGCCATCAACCGAATATGACACAAAAACTCCTTAGTCTACCCAAGTAGATACTACTCAAAGTATAGAGGGCGTCTGACCCCGCTCCGCCATATGCTCTGCTCTGATTGGTCGTTTATTAAATTACAATATTCATGAATTTTATTAGGTTAGAACGATCTTTAAGTTATAGAAACATTTAACAAATCAAATTAAATTAAATTAAGAATTTTAGAAGTAATTAAAATGTAAACAAATGATATTGTGCGTTATACATCCAGTCAACAATACATCCAATAATTATAGCTTCCCTCCGACATATATATTCCGACCATTCCCAACAGAAAATACGGGCAAATGATCTGTCTTGTCCGAATTAATATTCTTTCTCCGTTCCTGCGCGAATAAAACGTATACGCCGAGTGTGCTACGCTATCCTCATGATAGCGGCAAATCCTTATGTCCTTGGTATCAAATAGTAGGTATACAAACCTACATCATACACAATGTCATAAAAAACGGGCTTAAGTCACGTACAACACATATTGAACCAATTTCAAACCTTGAGACCAAAGACCTTGCATTGAAAACTCAAAAAGCTGTCACATTGTAGACACAACACTAAAACAAAACTTGATTTACAGTTTCAGTTAAAATAAAGAACGTAAATTTTTTTAGCATTAAAGAACAGAATTAAAAAGCAATTAATATAATTTTTCTATTATATATTATTTCTATTTTTTCTGAAAGTGCGAAGGAAAACATGAAAATTACTATTAATACATAATTTTGAATATTTTGCTGTTGTAGCGATGTACATACTTGCCTCTTAGATCAAAGATGAATTTAAAATATTACCTGAACCAAATAAAAAAAATACTTTTATTTTATTTTATTAAGGATCACCATCAATTTAGTACATTTGATCAGTTACTGGACTTAGAACTAAGGCTTATAATGCGATGCAAAAACTTATTATAGGTGAACACAGCTTGCAATGTAATTTCTTCCCTCATATAATAAAAATAACAAAAATGTGTAAGGTAATAAAATTAGTCTCGTCAGTCTATGTCTAATTAGTGTCTTTTTGGGCTATACGAATCTTTTTATAAAATGAAGTTTTGGAGGCAAAGTAAATGTCAGTAACATCACTGCTGCTGTTGAGAATTCTATACATTCTAGAGATAGGGAAGTTAGCACGTAGTAGCAGTACTATTGTTCTTAACGAGGGAAAGATTGGGGGGTCATAGGTTGTCGCGGGGATGTCGTAGGGACTCTCAGACTCTATTACAATTTATATTATTAGCATTTGGTGACCACGGTCCATAAAAATGGTCCGGAATTTTGGAGAGCTAGCGTGGGGCCATGGGAAGGCCAACATCTAGAGGCCCCTGGATAAATTTAATCAAAATAATGAGAGATGATTTTAAAAATAATAGCTCTTTGCTGGCCAAAGTAAAAAAATAATAAATACACATGGAAAATTCCATCATGAAATAAATAAAATATATAAAATAATTATAAAAAAATACTTGTTGAATATATATCCCGTAACTTTCTCAAAAATACTATATTTTGTGGGGAAAAAGGCGGCAACCCTATGTAATTTGTAATTTTATCCGTGCAGGAACGGAGAAAGAATACAATTTCCTGCGGCCCGGCGGCCTGTCGTAAGAGGCGACAAAACAACCCACAGCCAGGTGGTAGGGCATTTGCCCGACTGGATGGCTACCACCCCTGGTCTAGAGTATGTCGCCATAACAACCTTGTGTTGTGTTCCGGCATTAGTGACCAGGTTCCAGGCTCCCTAAAGAGAGCAGCAGCGCATTCGTAGCACCTTTGGTGTTGCAAATGTCCATAGGCGATGGTAACCGCTGTCCATCAAGTGGGCCGTCTGCCTGTCTGCTAATCTCGTGCAATAAAAAAAAAAAAAAAAAAAATGTAAACTGCTTGTTGCTGGCCACCAGTAGCCCGGTTGTGCACAGCCTTAGGTACTTCAGTTCCAAAGTGTACGATTCCAGTCACGCGTTCCATTAATCGAGAGTTCGCAACAAAACGATACATTTGCGTCCACGACTCAATCGATTACTATTCAAATGACGGCTGCTTCGGATTTCTAGAGGATCCTTTGACGAGTCTGCTTTTAGCCTTGTGGCTCCCCTTTTCAACAGATTTCGGCTTTTTATTAAGGCTTGTAGCAACGCTAACGTCCTTGAGAATTTTTTCTGGCGATATTTTTTTTGTCACATATAGGTTTGCGTTTGACCATTATCTCGTTCGGTTTGAGCGAAGATATGCCATAGCGGGAATTCGACAGACGCGGTCGTTTTTTAGATGCATGATTATTTTATTGTGAATAAATTGAAGTAAAATATATCGAAGAAAGGTATTGTATGCACATAACTTGAGAACGATTGTATCGATTTTGATGAAATTTTTGTGTGTGAGTTCCGGATGGTTTAGATTCACAATTAGAACCGGTAAGAGACACTAGAATCGGGTTCTAGATTTTTTTTCACAGCATGACAACGTCTGCGTTGACTAGTGTTACAATATTTTTCATTATTTTTTATTGCATGAATTTAGCCGACAGGGAGACGAGCCCACCTGATGGAAAGCGGTTACCATCGCCTATGGACATTTACAACATCAAAGGTGCTACAAATGCGCTGCTATTCTCTAAATTGACAAAATTTAATTTGTAAATTCTAAGGTTTCCCCTGGCCAAATTTTCAGTTCTTCCACCTTATATAGTTTTTTATGGATAAGTCTCTTCAAGGCTTTTTGAGGGACACCACGTTAGCTAAGATCATCCCGGAATTATCGGTTGTCTGGAGATTTTCCCCAGAAAACTTAGTTTTCCTGCAAAACTCCAACTTTTCTATTGCCCCGCCCTCGATGTTTGCATCGTCGAATATTGCTCGTCGAGAACTATTCGTCGATACCACTCGCATCTCCGTGCGCTTTATAGCCATTCCATAGATCGCATTCTAAACTTCCGTTTTCCCGTAAATTCCGGTTTTCCGCCCCTAAGTCCCAATTTTGCAAGGGCAACCCCCGGTCCGTAAGAATTCCAGATTGGGTAAAGGCCGCAAAATAAAATCTCTAAAGTATGATAAAAATAACTTCAATTACTGGTTAAACAACAATTAATGCTCCATTTGACTTTTACTTGTAAAATCTATGATGTCATAAGTACAAAATCTATGAAACTTCGATGTTTTATAACATGATAAAAAAATTGCTTTTTAGAATTCAATATCCTACAATTATTATTGTTTATTAGTCTTTTACAGCAGAACATCAAATACCTATTTATAACTCACATTTCTATAAATCTCATCGCTCGCTCTATTTTCCTTTCATTATAGTTGTATATTACGTAGCAATTAATGATATTGGTGGCGACTATCTCAATACATAAACCATGCGAAGTCATAAACAAAAATAATCATAAAGCTCTCTGACACATAAAATTAGTCTATGGTCGTTCGGATAAAGGTGTAAAGCTGGGTACACAAGCGTCCACGATGCAGGAAGTGTAATGTTATCGCCTTGTTCGAGTGTGGCAATTTGCGGGCTTGTAAATGGAAATTCATTTCATGAGACGGCTGTTTAGTAGATGATGTGTCACATACTTTATATTTTATAGTGTAACGTATGATGTGTGGTGCAAATGGAAGCTCTGGACTTTTTTGGATAAGAATTGTATTGCGCGTTAAATATGTTGCAACATGTTATAAATTAAACTAAAAATAAACTATATATCTGTAAAATTAAAAAAGTCTAAACATGCCATGTATGTATATTGACGCTATTAAAAAAACAACTGGCATAGACTATATTGTTACGAGTTGCAGGACTCGAATTTAAATGCCGTTAGAATTACTATAGAGTTTATTAGAGCTATACAAACACGTATAACAGAGGTACAAATATAACTGAACTCAACCAGTCCAAACGTAATGCACAATTCAATAACACGCGCGAAGTCCGTCACTAAACAGATTACCGAATGTACACGCTTCGCTTGAGGTTATCGCTTGACTGCCTCGTCCATCAATCGAGGCATTGCTTTATAATGCACGTATGCAATATGTCTGCCCGACCGCGTGGACCGAATTTCTTAGAATCACACCTGGCCAATGACTACCATAAAAGATTTCAATACAAAATGGGCTGTTTTTCTAATCACCAATTTTTAACACATTACACAACAACACATTTTTAACAAAGTAAACAAAAAAAGTCTAATGCCGAAAAGGTAATAAAATGTGTTTCTACAGGGCTGCAGGTGTGAATTTGTCTTTGTCGGGACCTAGGTCGAGAGATATAAACGATGGAGAAAACGATGGAATTTTTTTTAAGTTCTTGTTTGTTTGTCGTTTTGTCTGTTTGTTCGGGATTCACGTAAAACTACTGGGCCGATTTCGATGCGGTTTTCGCTGATCGAGAGAAAAATTTTTTAACTTATACTCTGCGCTACTTTGTATCCTGGGAATCAATTAAAATTCCCGATACGTACAAAAAATATGCATAGGCACAAGAGTCTGTGCCTAACAACAATAACTTCACTGGCAGATCTTCCTTTGGGACGGAGGAGCGTTCCACCTCGCTTCTCAACCCATCAGTGTTATTACTAAAGATCTAACTTTACAGGGGCCCAATTCTACTAATCTCCTCGAAATCGCCGGTCACTGTCGTCTCAATCTTAGGTTTGCCCGACTGTTTGTCACACATGTAATACAAGTAAAAACTCCCGAAATAAACGTTTAAATTTTTTAATAGCTTTGGAATATTTATTTCGACTAAAGCCATTTCTGCTAATGGCAATAACAATTTTTTTCTAAAAGAGAGAGAGAGAGAAGACATTGTGGATTTAGTAGAATATGATTTTTCGACACTATATTGAAATAGCTGAATTAGGCCCTGTTGCAAATATTATAGTAATAAATAAAACTGAACAGTTTGTTTGTTTGCATGAACGTGCTAATCTTAGGTACTACTGGTCTGATTTCAAAAATTCTTCGAATGTTAGATAGCCCATTTGTCGAGGAAGGCTACTATATATCATCACGCTAAGACCATTAAGAGCGGAACACCAATGAATAACGTTTCAAAATCGGGGGATATTTTTAACTATTCCACGCGGACCAATTCGCGGGCGGAAGGTAGTGTCTATATGCGATGTTAACAGCCTATCATTAGACAGGCCATCTGCTTGTGTGACAGCATCACATAAAAACTTAATAAAATGATAGCAATTAGTAATCACAGTTATATGTAATTTCATATATTAGACCACACATCACACGCAATATAAAATAATATTATCATTGTAAATTCACAAATCAGCGTCAATTGGGCGACTCTCCATTCCCAGACGCATTTATTACGAGATCGCCAGAGTTGTCTATGGTACAATATGAGCTATGCTTTTATACATATTATTTTCAGCAGACTGTATGGTGCCGTTCCATATTTACATAGTTGTAGGCTGGTGCTAAGAGATTTAAAACAAATGTATATTTTTTATTTTTTTGTAGGCAAACGGTCCACCTGGCGCCCAAGTTTGTTATTACGATAGTGTTTTTTTTTTAAACTCTACGGATTCAAGTTCCGTACTCTTTTGCACAACTTAATTTCGAAGAAAGTTTTAAGTATTTATACACGCTTCTTGGTAGTTTTTGTTTTTCTATGTGACATTCATTCAATGATATTTATGTTGTGGTGTTCCTTACGAATAACTTTACCATAGTGTTAGCATAGTTTATTCTTATTCAACATGTGTCAAAATACATACAATATTGGGCGCGTTCCTTTAGTATCTCGCAACACCCAAAATGCTCCGTCTGCCGTTCCACTAGGCGACCGCGGTCATTATGGTCGTGGCGAAAACGTCACCAATGACGTCTTAATTTTCGCTCACGCAGCGCTCACGATACATGTCAAGAGGTCGAGTAACCATTCCACTTGAGTTTACAATTGTTACGCCAGCAAGCAAGTGGAACGGGAAAAATCGCGGTAATGAACGTGGTGGTTGTGGGTCTCTAGTGGAAAGTAGTCATTATGTGACATCTACGTAATTTTAGCGACTTCGAAGCAACTACTGTCCAATCCAGTCCAGTGTTAAATATTTAGTGTTACTTTTTTCTCCAATGTTTCGTAATGTGTTCTTCTTAAAAAAAATCATTCTTTATTCAATTGAGGAATATTATTATGTTTTTATTTAATTGCGAATAATAGAAATGTAAAACAGGCTCAAAACCCAAGAAGATATATCTTTTGTTTCAACTTGATTTTCATATCATTTTCGCAAATCTGTCACAAATTTAGCAACAGGCCGTAAACAGTACTCTGTCCCTGACATAATGTGCTCGGTTGTTAAGATTACAATCAAATAAATGCCCCGGTGTGTAACATTTGACATGCTACTAGGAGTTTTTGGATTATTATAAAGTCCCTGCTCTGGGATGAAGTTGGTGTTAGTGCCTATGACCAAATGTCTCTTAGATAGAACATTAGAAATAACGCCGATATTGAGTTCTATCTCCATTAGTTACACACATACCTTGTTTGTCAAAGATTACATCACGTTCATCAAGTTAAAGTCATGAATGAATAGCAATGAAAAACGCAGGAATTAGTCGGGCATTTGCCCGTCTGGATGGCTACCACCCCTGGTCTAGAGTATGCCGCCATAACAACATTAGAGTTTTAATTAACAAGTTGGCTCATCTCATCTCGGTGTGCAGTTTTCATCATCCATCACGATGTTTTCTTAGCACGTGGTAATTGTAACAATATGCACGTTAGATCAGAAAACTGACTAAGAGGTGCATGCGCTCCGGCCAGTATCGAACCCACGCCCTTTGAGCTTGCGACGCGTGCGCTAGCCATAACGCTACCACGACTTGTGTAGAAGAAATACTAAAATTTTAACACACTTCGTTCAAAAATTATATTATATTGCAGTACATAAATAAATTTTCTCGGAGACATAAAATTATGCGTCAATAACCAATTTATTACCGAGCCGTCATTAAAATGCACTTCACCATAATATATTATGTTTGATTAATATACAATTATGCCTATGTTAATAGGAAAAGTTGTGAAATGCAAACGACTTTCCTCACGCGAACTAAGTACAAGTTGTAGCAGCGAGAGGTGGAGTTTAAAAGATACCTCAGATGGCAGAGTAGTATTCACTGTTGAGTACTGATGTGAACTGATTTATTTTGGAAACGGTAACCTTAAGTACAAATATTAACAAGTTGTATAGCTAGTAAAATATATAGCACAATGTGTGAGCGGGACGGATGATGTGCGAGCGAAATAGAGCAACTAATAATATGTGCCCTCCCGCGTTGCGCTAGTTCTTTGTCCACTGCGATGCCATGACATAGCAGCTCCCATAAAGTATTGTAATAAATGCAAATTACATTTTCTAAAAACACAATTAATTTAAATGTGGTTTAATCATGTTTCTCTACTGGCCAAAAAAAGAATACTCATTTTCAAAAGCTACCACATTTTGGCGTTTCTTCCCACTTTTACCATACTAAAACTTGTTGTTGTTTACTCTAGTAAATTTTTTTAAGTAATAAACACGAAATCTTGAAAGAAATCAAGGTGATTAAAAAACGTTGAAAACAAAAAATAGTTTATACAAGATTTTATAACATTTTTTTTAAATAACAATCGGCAAACAAACACACCATTGTATATCCCCAAGCTAAATTTGGCCAGCTAGAATAACTTTTGGCGCTTTCTTTAAAGTTCACCCTGATTTCAAAGTGGCACCACCCTAATTTAATGCATTTCAACGGACACTTTTTCATATACACAGATGATTCTTCTTAACTCTACCCACCTTAGTAAACACGACAAACAAACTAATATACAAACTCAAGCAAGCGGTTATAATACTATTTTCCTTACAGGCTCATTTAGTTAACTAACCAACACACTTTCCCGTTAATATACCGTCGTTTAAAACTTTAAATCCTTAAAATGTGTTTTTTATTGTGCCCAGTTAACAAGGTGCTATGGATTCTATGAATAAATTAATTGACGCCCTAATAAATGGGAAATTACCGTCCGACCGTCAGATATGAATTGTAATGAGGTGATTGGTATGTCAGTTAACCACCTTAAAGGTATCAAATGTCTCGTTATCGGAGATTAAGATGTTTTGCAACTGTCCGTAAACAAGTTATTAACAAAAACTTTTTTAAAAATGTTTTAAAATACAAGCTTTTGAGATCCTGGATATCTTGTAGCAGCAGAGTGCTAGCCAAGACAAGTAAAATGAGCCCCAGCACGACGGGTCTATCTGGTTTAGTAGAGGAGTTCCTATGGCCACCTTCCGACTCCATTATCAGATCAGCTCCACGGTATTATTGCATTGTCACGCGATATAGACATGCGTGCAAAATTTCAGCTCAATCTGAAACCGGGAAGTTGGTCAAATTTAACTTGCAAGATTCCACCCGAATTTACATCCATTGCAATTAAAAGTGCGTATCGGGACGCCCGACAGAAGTGATGACTTAAACTAATCTAAGTTGAACTATTTAACATTGAAATTATTTAACTTGAGGAAAGCTTAGGTTATTACTCAAATTTTATGTATATTAATAAGATAATTTAAGGAAAGGTTAATTATGAATAAAAACTTTAATTGATTATAAAATATATTTTATTCTTAGTTACATACATACATAACTTCACGCAAGGTCCCTTGCGGGGTAGGCACGAACAACAGAGCGCCATTTAGGCTTATTCTTACACACCTTAATTGGTTAGTTACTATTCTTGAATATGTACATAATAGGTAGGTACATTAGAATTTTGGATATGTACATTATTAGTATACCATTATTTAATCTAATTACCGAAATACGGCTTGCTAGCGCTTTGCTGTGTGTGTGTTCAGAAAACTGCCAAAGATGTGCACATGCGTTCCGGTCAGGTCCTTCTGAGTTTGGGACGCGTGCGCTAGCCATTACGCTACCAAGACTTAATGATTCAATTTATCAAAAAAGAGTTTTAAATTAAACTTAGGTTTTAAAATAAGTAATGTCAATACAAAAGCAAGCCCACATATATTATGTGTATTTATAGAAGTTCTACGAGAATACATATTTGCACTTACCTAAATAACTTAATTCCCAGCCAGCTGGGAAACTATTACAAGCATTCACTGCGACTTAATAACACCGTTTTGCAGCCATTCTTGGCTGACAAAATACACATAAAACATTTAAGAATTTCTACAACCATTTAGTTAATACTTTGCCTGCTACATTATTGGGTAACAGTCTTAGCGGGCTGTTGTTAAGAAATGTTGTTACAATGATGTGAAGATATTTAACGTTGCATAGTCATAATAACTATTAATGTTTTATTTATCACACCATAAAAGCTTGGTGCGAATGGAAGTTTTCTCCGTAAAGTATAATGCAGATATTATATTAAGGACATATATATACTTATTTAAAACGTTTTATATTATTCACAATAATTTTTACTAAATTGGTTAGTTTGTTGTCTAAATTATATAATACAAACAGACACTACTAATATATGTATAAACTTTAAGATTTTTTGAAATGAAACTTCGGTTACGCGCCATCTTTTTCTTACCCCCTTAAAGCCCCTACCACGCTCGAATCGAATCGTGGTAGGGGCTTTATTTATTTAACCAATTTCTGTAAAGTTGCTTATAGTAGATCATTTTTCGAAAAATAAGGTCATAAATGAGGTGTCTGGAACTAGGCGCTAACAATTGCAACATAGCATTATACTTCAGCAGTTGTTTGCGATACCAAATTATTTCTGTACACTATGTTTATGGTTTTGAATAAATTCTTTAAATTGAAACAGATCTAATATATGTTTCACTTCTGTTTTTCAATTTTGACGAATCAACCAAAGTGATGCATATAAACAAAGTAATAAAAGGACCTAATTCTGCTATTACTATCTCGTCAAAATCGAAGGACACTATCGTCTCAACCGTTTGTCTGATTTCGGTATTCTGCCAATTACAAAGGCGTACACCCCCAGCACGCCACTCTATTTTTATACATTGAAAGTCTCGAAATAAATGTTAGCATGGGCCAATAGACCAAACCAATAGACCTCGCGTCGAATTGAGGTCTCGCGTGATCAAAAAGCTGACTTGCACCTAGATCAACGAATCAGCATTGCCACCCAACGCGGAAATGCGGCCAGCATTTTGGACACGCTCTCCCCGACGGCGATTTTGAGTCCATTTTTTACTTACAGATTTATGTTATTTTGTAAGTGTCGTTAGTTTATAATATTTGATGCACTGAACAATTACATACTATTGAATACAATGTAATAAAACTTAACTTACAAATAAGTTAATTTTTTGTATTCTACCCATAGTCCCTCAAGTCTAGTCCCTCCCTCAAGTAGAATACTGACCCCAGATCACCGTCTTCTATGGGTAAGGTGCCCAGAAGGCTGGCTACGTTTCCTCGCTGAATCGCTATACTGATCCGTTGGCCGAGATAAGGACCAGCCTGCTGATCACCTAAAGAATCAATGAGTCAGTCATGGCCTCAGGACCCGACGATCCAAGCGTCTCGACAGCAAACGGCACAAACATATAACTCTCACTGAGGGTTGGATATTTGCGACGCTATTTTCTTTAACACCCCATTGCATATTGTAATTTGATAATGAACACGAAAAAATATGTGAAATGGCGCCAAGTCGAAAGAAATTTTCAAACAATATACATGTTCCAAATTCAAAATAATAAAAAAGTTGAAAAAAGAAAAGTTTTTATGTAACAGTATTTATGGCCAGACTAGTTATACCCACGCTTCTCCAAAGCATCTTCGCAGGTTTGACACATCGGCTATCTCGATGTGCAGGTTGCAACACGATGTTTTCTTTCACCGTTGTTAGCACGTGGTAATTGTAACATGCACATTAGATCCGAAAACTTCCTCAACGGTGCGTGCGTTCCGGCCAGGATCGAACCCGCGTCCTTTACGTTTGAGACGCGTGCACTAGCAATTACGCTATCACGACTTTTTGTCGTTTCGACTCTCATAAGACATTAATGCCTCGTTATCTTTTTATCGTTCAATGTAAACATAATAAATGTGTTTTTACATCATTCCCCACTCATTTTCAGATGAAAGACTGTAAAACAGCTTATTGTCGGTATAAATTTAACGAGAACAATAAACATTATAGCATTGTAGAACAGTATTATAGTTTATATTTAGATGTTGGCCAAGGAATAAATCTAAAATTACTTGCATATAAAAGAACAGACATTAAAATAACGTCTTATCCTCCTGCGTTTAAAATATTGTTACGAGTGCGGGACTCCAATCAAAATGCCGTCGGAGTTACTATAGAATTTATTAAAATTATACAAACACGTATAACATAGGTACAAATATAATTAGACACTACCAGTAAAAACTGCACGATTCAATAAAATGCGCAAACTCCGTCACTATATCGCTCATCGAATATACGTCTTGCTCGTATCGTAATTCTCGCTTGACTGCCATACTCCACCGTTCGGGCATTGTTTTATACTAACTATACAATAATACAACACCCGACTGCGTGGACTGGATTTTTTCCAAGAAAACGTAATCTGCACACGTGCGGCCATAAACAAGTACAATAATAACAAGCTATTGTCTAATTACAATTTTTAAACACAATGTAAACAAAAGAATTCGAAATGCGAGAAAGATAATAAACTGCGCTTTATGACAGTCAGGTGTGCATTCACCTTTGTCAGCATGCAACAATATAATTTTCTGACCGAATGTGCATATTATTTGTTTATTTATTATATAATGCCGCTATAACAACAAAAGGTGTGTGCGGCATTAGTGGCCAGGTTCCAGGTTACTATTTGTAATATTTTTTACGCACACGAACAACTGCAGACGACTCCCGGGAATATGCCCGCGGGATTCCCGGGATGAAAAAAATCACACATTTTATTACATTGAATTTTCTATCGTGAAGTGAGAAATCACATTGGGATTAGTATATTTTAAATCTGGCCATTTACAATCATTCCCATGACACCCAGGATAAAACGTAGCGCAGAGATAAGTCTAAGAATTTTCTAGCGAAAACCGCATCGAATTCGACCCAGTAGTTTTTACATACAGACAAACAAAACGACAAACAGACAAGAATTTTTTTTAAATTGCATCATGTCGTCTGACGTTTATATAGTTGATTCCAGCTGGGTTTTTTAAATAGCTTCAATGTATAGAAATATCATGTTTAGAACTTTATAACAGTACTAGCTGTCCTACCCTGAAGAAATAAAATTTAGAACCCGATTGCAGCGCCATCTACAGGATCCGATTATGAATCTAAACCATCCCCAAATCCACTTAAACACACACAAAAAAATTCATTCAAATCGCCCAGTCGTTAAGAAGTTCACTGTCAACACACATACAGAAGAATTATATATGTATCTAATATATAAAATTCTCGTGTCACAGTTTTCGTTGCCATACTCCTCCGAAACGGCTTGACCGATTTGGATGAAATTTTTTGTGCTTATCCGGTATCTATGAGAATCGGCCAACATCTATTTTTCATCCCCCTAAATGTTAGGGGTAGTCCACCCCTAAATATTTTTTTTAATTTTTTAGACAAAATTTTTAATTTCTATTTTTTTATGATACAACATATAAAAATACTTACAACCCTAGATTTTCAACCCTCTACGATCAACCCCTATTTTTTACCGGGCAGGACGACGTCTGCCGGGACAGCTAGTATATATTTTTTTTTTATTGCAGGAGATCAGCAGACAGGCAGACGGCCCACTTGATGGACAGCGGTTACCATCGCCTATGGACATATGCAACACCAAAGGTGCTACGAATGCGCTGCTGCTCTCTTTAGGGAGCCTGGCACCTGGTCACTAAGGCCGGAACACAACACAAGGTTGTTATGGCGACATACTCTAGACCAGGGGTGGTAGCCATCCAGTCGGGCAAATGCCCTACCACCTGGCACCTTTATGTATATATATATATATATATATATATATATATATATATATATATATATATATATATATATATATATATATATATATATATATAAAGATAGATTGTGCAAACAGAAATACTCGTAAACAATGGCCTCGAGTCCTTGAAAATATATGAAATGATAAAAACTTATGCAAACTCCAGATTAGCCTTACTAGTATTTCAATAGCCTTGGACCACCGCGACGAATGTTATTTAATGCAGTTTTACATCAATAAAACTTAACTAATACTTATTCCATTCACTGGAAATATCTCAAAGACACCCATAAATACGAATTACAAGTTAATCCACTCGAACACGGCCTATTTACATCGTGAAATATTATCGAGAAATATGAAAACATAAGCTCATTAATCATGTTGCATTAGGTATTATTGAAAGTGAAATATTTATTGCAAGTAGTTGTGGCAGCATAAGAACAATGCCAGACAAACAGGCTCTGGCACTAGTCCGAACACGGAACAACGAGGGGATGTAGCTGATATCCCTGACTCAGGTGACAATAGCAATTCATAGAATATGTTGTTGGCAACTCACTCATATTCAATTGACTTTGTCACAAATAATTCCTAAATAATCCTATTTTTAATTTTCACCTGTCTCTTCATACCCCGTCATTGGCAAAATCAGTGCTACGTGCATTGCAGCCACGAAATTAAAAAAAATCCCACTTTTACGATTTTTTTGCACGTAAATTGGAAAATGCCGTTGGAATTATTACAAAGTTTATTAGAAGTACACGCACGTTATTAAAATATCCGAATACAACAAAACCAAACCCTAGGGTAGAAAATCGTTATCACATAAAACACGCAAAGTTCGTCGTTATAAGATACTCGCTCCGAAAGTGCATAAGGTAACGCCTCGTTCGCAGTCAGAACACGACTGGCATATTTCCCGACTGACCGACCCACATCCATTTGTAAATGATACATGGCCTCCTAGCAACATGCCGCCCATTGATTGTTGAAATCGTTAAATGGTCAGCTTGATTTCCAAGAATTCGCATGAAATACCAATAGAGGAAAGAAAGATTTATTTAAATTTTAGTTAATGCTAATTTTATAGAGAGAATGGGAGACTGGCCGTTATGACTCCCACTCGGCCTCCATAGAAATGACTAACTTAATGTCCGATTTAAAATCCCCGTAACCCCATCTAGCGAACGTGGAAATAACCATGAGAGCAACATATTAAACACTTAAATTGCATTGTCACTGATAATTATAGTAAACCGATAACATGAGAGAAAAAAAAACATAAAAAAGAAAAAAAATTACAACTGAATAATTAAAATGTACAAAATGACGGTAGGCTAAATAAAAACTTTGACATTACTCATTGTTCGATTACAGAATAATGACATCGAATTAGAACACACGCCGCTTTTCGATTGTTACGCGATTCATACGAGGGCACTTTTTTATTGCGTCGAAATGACGGTATGCCGCGGAATTTCTTTGAACGCCCACCGATTGCTGCTCTCTCGCGATTAAAATTAAAATTTAAGATATAAGAAGGAACTTGAATGTACATAGATAGACGAACATTATATTAGTTATAAATCACAGGTGCTTGTATTGGAAAAAGTCGAGGCGAATTTCAAATTCAAAAGTTTTTATTCAAAATAAGTTTCACTGGAGAATACTTTTTGATAATTGTATTAATTTATAATTATAGTTGTAGATCATAAGAAAGAAATACTTTATTTATAGAAATAGCGTCGTAATTTGTACTCCACATTTTCAGCAAACAGCAAACATTAAGAAGTGGTTGTATTGGAAAAGGTCGAGGCACATTTATACGGATAATTTCTTCATCCCCTGTAGTGTTTCCCATGCAGTAGATAAGTAGGATATTTTATATATTTCCTCTCAAGGGGCGCCCTCCCTTAAGATACTGACGGATCAGTCTTCCCCCTTGTTCCTATTCCCACCACCGTCGGCTGGAGTTCCAGTTAAGTACCTAAGTACTAAAAATTACCTTATGGGTTTGTGCCGTTAGGTTACCGATCCCGCCGTATACACACTAATTGACACTGGACATCTTTGTCTTCCGCTATCACGGCTACTGAAAAGTGGCCGAAACGTCGGGATAATAAATTCAAATAAAATATCGCGCTTAAAAGCGTTAATACGTAGTTTTTTTAATTTTATTTATTCAAACTAAAACATACATAATCTTAAAACCCGCAAGAGTTTGAAGAAGATGCTCTAAGTCTGCGCCTTATGTACATTTCTAAATATGGGGTAGTTTGAGTTATTACATTTACCGTGTCCCCATTTCTAGTACCAAGTGAGAGGGGGACAGCAAAAATTAACACTTGACATTGTACTCTATTTTTAACCGACTTCCAAAAGGAGGAGGCCGGTATGTTTTTTTAATATTTTTTTTATGTATGTATACCGATTACTCTGAGATTCGATCCGATTTACGTGATTGTTTTTTAGTTCGACGCGGAATAGTTGCCATTTGGTCCAACAAAAATTTAACATACTTTGGCCACGTAGTTTTCATTTTACGATCATTTTTTTGTTCCCGTGTCTTGGGACCTATATTATTTAAGGGACGCGGCACCTTTCGTAGGCCTACCCATAGCTAGACACTAAAAAGTAACAAATAAAAAAAATCGTTAAAAAAACCGACTTCAATAACTAAAAAGTATAAAATAACGTATTTCTAAAGCTATTAAAAATAGCTACATTTATAATATCTTATTTCTAATATATATATTAACTAAAACATCTTGAGGTCGGTGCAAATAAAACATAAAAATTACTATATTTTGAAAATTACTAAGCACCGAGTTTAAGATGTTTAAGATAATATATATTAAAAACAAGATATTATACTCAAAAATAGCTTTAGAAATAAGTTAATTTATATTTTTTAGTATTTGGCTTGTATATACAGGTGAGTATGTTTACTGGTCGCAAAACCTTAAGAAAATAACAAATTTGAAATCAGTCGTTAACAGGAACCTTTCAATTTGGAAAATCTCATGAATTTAAAAAATAAAATTGTCTCCAACTCATATTTACATGATCCTAAAACGGGGAAATAATTAGCCCCTTATATTGTATCACCTTTTTGACTAAAAGGGAACCTTTTCCCGAGTGAATGCGAGTCTTTAAGTCACCGGAAGTGGGATGAATAAATCATGACGTTACTTCCGCAACCCACCCGCCAAATTAATTTATTTCTCGTACGACACTGAAATTACTAATTAAGGAGAAATATTATAAGAGAGAGAGAGAGAAATATCATAGGACTGGATGTTTTTTTTTGGCCCGGCGAACGACTTATGCCTTATGCCTGATTCAAGTTACAGTATATAAGAACTTATAGCTATCTGATATTCTACCTTACTTCTAGGTTAATAAGTGTTTTGGGAAAGACTAGTTACGTACGTTCAAAATCTTATGCATCGAGTCCTTAATATACTAATATAAACTACTTTGTCTATAAGGGTTTTACATTTTACAGGCTTTTATTTAACTTCAATGGGTGTATCTATGTATGTATGTGATGTATGTAAGTTCGGATGCAATGTCGCAAGTTAAATTTGACCAACTTCCCTGTTTCCGATTGAGCTGAAATTTTGCACGCGTATGTGTATCGTGGGACAATGCAATAATGTGGTACCATGGAGCTACTACTACTGCTAAACAAAATAAACCTGTTGTGTTTGGACTCATTTTACTTGTCTTGGCTATCACTCTGCTGCTACATGATAACCAGCATCTCAAAAGCTTGTATTTAAAAACCTTTTTAAAAAGCTTGTTATTTTAAAGGGGGTGAGATTACGCAAAAATGCTGAAAGACGTGTATATCTTTATCTTGTCCATTTTCTGCCTAAAAGCTGCAGTTCCAAGGAACATCTCTTACTATCTCTAATATGACCGGGATCCTTGGCGTCGATATAACGGACGTCCTGCAGTTTCGGGGTCATCTGGAAGGCAAAGCTAAACTTGCCTCCAAGCTGCTTAGTGTGCTAAACCGGTCCAAGCAGTACTTCACTCCGCGGCAACGACTTACGCCCTACAAAGCGCCAATCAGATCGCATATGGAGTACTGCTCACATCTATGAGCCGGGGCACCCGCTTATCAGACTGACCCCCTCGTCTCCAGCATCTCGCCGTTCTTATCGTCGACGATCCCATACTAACAGGCAGTATAGCTTAGCCTTCGAAGAGACTGCGTACCTCTGCGTATTTTGCCACCTGCACAACGGGGAGTGTTCCGAGGAACTGTCTGATCTAGTGCCAACACCTCACTTTTACAACCACGCCGCTCGCCAGCGACGAGATATTCACCCCCATTTCCTTGAGCTCCCATGCTAAACTACGCAATCCCTAGAACATTTGTTGGTATGACACGCAGGTACCCCTGCGAGGCAAACTCTAGTTAGAGATATAAAAGCTCTAGTAAGTACGAAATGTTTTTGAAAAATGAGAATAGAAAATTAAACAAGCAGTCTTAAGTATGTATTTCTAACAATTTCATGATTTTATTCTAAAGTCACTACATTATTAATATTTTTACCAAGATCCTCGCACGCAGCGAATTATCAGCTAATGGAACACAATATAAAATTGAAAATACAATCAAATTTACACTTTATCACTAAATTACAAAGTTTAATTTACCTTTAAGTAATACAGCCTAGAGATTAAGTATAGTATTTGATATTATATACCTTATTTCACTAGTAATATAGTTCAAAATTATACTGCGTGTTAAAAAGTTGACAAATCATCGCTTCAAGTGTGTACTGATGATATTATGCGTGGACACGCTTTGGAGGCCTTCTGTGTGTTTATATTCTCATATATTTAAAGAAATGTAAACTCTATTAACTGTTAATAAGGCTGGTTTTCATATCCGTTGCACCAAGTGGAAGACCATGAAGATTTCTATATGTCGGTGTTTACATTGATCACGGGACAGATTTCAATCCCTTATGATTATTTTTAAGTTATTTAAAAATCTATACTAATTGATTTATATTGTATACACTATTAAATGAAACTACGTTTTAACGGTTTTAAGCGAGCTATATTACTATATTTTTATTCCAACGTTTGGGCTACTTTTCAGAAGCCTGCGGAAGAGCAAGACGTCCAGTGTAATAAGTAATGGTAAAATTTTTATGTTGCCCACCTTGTTCATTTCAATGTAGTTTTAATTTTTGTTTATGGTTATTATTTGCTCTATAGGAGCCTAATCTAATTTACCACCGCTTCGCAACATATTGTGACTTGAAGAGTAAAAGCGGCGCAAGAAACTATTCAGCAACATACCTCGCTCTAATAATTTATTATAATATTAAAATGGGTGGAAGTTAAATAAGAAGATAAATTGTTAATCAAGGTTATTTTTTTATTTTGCCGTGGTTAGTGTGCTGTCCACGCACGCAAACCAGTGCGCGGTTACGAATCCTGAACAAAAAAGCATGCGACGCTTAGACATTTCTCTATCTCCACTTGTTAACGGTGAACGAAAACATCGTATTGAAGACTGTACATCGAGATAAGCTATCTTTTATATCCACCGCGGATAAGGTAGATATACCGTCCGCCCTATAAACGGGAGGGCCGAGCCCAGCAGTGGGTCTATGGGCTGTCATTATTATTGCATTATTTGATAATAGCATAAGAATACACCTTCCTTCCGAATTCTATCAATTTAGAGAAAATGATCTTAAAGAAAAAAGTGGAGATATACACGGAAAGACATGACGGAATTGTAACGGTTGATAGTCGATACTTAATTAAAAATGGATATTTTAGAATGTTGTCCGTGTCAGTCTATCTGAAAATTTATCAGGGTAAGCACTAACACTTTTCCCTCAGAGGGTGCCTCCTGTTAAATGCCTGTCCAGCATTTTATAGCACACGGGTTCACAAGTCCGTAGTCCACGCGGCCACTGTTACTTTTCCTTTGCTCCGTGACAGTGGTGTCCCCCCTCCCCCTTCTCCTCATCGTAGTATCTTTCATCTTTACTCTTTCCCACATACCACTATCCATTCCTGGTTTCCCAATACGGGTCGTGAAGGTTGGCGGCAGCCGCTACACTTAAGACCATATTTCGCAGAGTCATTTATGGATAGATTTTAACCCTGGGCGTCGGAGTGAACGCTCCGAACGCAACGGTATTTAACGCTCGGATGATGATGATGAAGCACTGGCACTGCTCAATGGATATCAATAAAAATTTCAGGGATTAAAATAAGAATGTATTTATTTTATTGAAAACATAAGTATAAAGATGAATAGAAAATTTGGCCCTCGCGTGAACATAAACAACACAAACATCAAAAAAATGATTTTTAAACATATATTTTACGTAGATTGGCAGAAGTCTCAACTTTTATCCCAGGAACTTGAATCAAATTTCAAATTTCTATTATCATTCTTTTAATGTTGTCTTTTAATATGTTATAAATTTTTATCATTATTATTTTATTGCATTGTACATTATGTATTATTTATTATATGTGTTGTATTGTCCTTCGTGACTTCACTTGCTGGTCCCAGGCGGAAGAACAGCGCTGGGCATAATTGGTCAGCATATGCTGAGACTGGGCCAAATTTTAGGACTTATTCTGTTTATATTAGTTTACTGTTTGATATTACTCTATGTTGTATTTGTCCTAAATAAAATATATCTTTCTTCTTTCTTTCTTTCAAATGTATTTATTTGCATAAAACATGTATTATATACCTAAAGATGTTGTATGTCAGTTTAAAATCTTACACATGTTCTTGCCAAATTGGTGTGCAACTAGTAGTCCACTGTGACTGACAAACATTTCTAAACATCTCCCAGTCGGCCCGTAATCAGACTTGAGGCAACACTGAACTGTCCCTTAATTTACAATACAATTACAAAACGGTCGTTTATCAAGCTTGGCATTAATTTATTTAATAAATCAGTTCGGTAGATGCCGGTGTTGCCATAAGTCGAAGTCCGGGAAGACGGGACGGCGCAAGACGCCCCGAGCGACCCTGGTGTAGAGCTAACACTGTACTTACTGCATCAGAAAGCGGAAGCGGTTTATAAGGTGCTATAAACAGCTGTCTAAGGTACTTGCACTGCCATAGATCTTCGGCTGGGCGTAACTATGTTCTAAATCTCAGCCTTTCCTTCACAAACAAAAGCGCAGGGTCGACAGGGAGGAGGGGGTTTTTAGTGGGTATTGGGGTTGCTTGCCCATGCAGCTTCCTCTGAGTCTTTCCACATTAGCTGAGTCGATCGCGGGCGTATCACTGTCAAGAGCATAATATTGCTGCAGTGATGCCTCCCCCGACCGACGTGTGTCGTATCCTGGCAACGACCCAGTCTGTGCATAAATCAGTAGCATTTTCCCTCGCCTCAAAAAAAAACTGCCATAGATCTTTTTACAAGCTTTTATTTGACTTGCAATGGATGTATGTATGTAAGTTCGGGTGGAATCTTGCAAGTTAAATTTGACCCACTTCCCGGTTTCCGATTGATTTGAAATTTTGCACACATATGTATATCTCGTGACAACGTAATAATATGGTACCATGGAGCTGATCTGATGATGGACTTGGAAGGTGGCCGTAGGGACTCCTGTACTAAACAAGATAGACCCGTCGTGTTTGGGCTCGTTTTAATTGTCTTGGCTAGCACTCTGCTACATGATATCCAGGATCTCAAACGCTTATGTTTAAAAACCTTTTAAAAAAAACTTTTTTGATCTCCATGTCCATATTTTGGGACAATATGCAAATAGATATGTATTCATAGGCGGTTCATATTTAAATTGTAATCTTAAAATATAAAAATAAAAAGTCAATGCAGAAGTATTAAACTGTATAAATTAAGTAATATATTATTAGTGTGAATAGTGTGTACTGATTGTGCCCACATTTACATTCTCGCCGGGCTATTCAACGTAGCATGTTGATTATCTACTATCTATTATCTACTACATGATAAGATGGCAGAAATAGTTACAAATATTTATGGTCACATCTTCCAATCTCTGTAAGATAACAAAATTGAACATATCATTTTTTTAATAAGATTCCTACAAATACCTAAAAATTTATTGAAATGCTTAAACTGTTCGGATCCTACTTGAGGCAAAGTAAGAAACAAAAATTCTGAAAATGGTTATTCATAATCAATTTATTTTGAAACTAGCTGCGGCCCGTCGTCTCACCCGCGTGGTGATAGAAAATCGATATATTTTGGATAATTCGCACTATATCTTTATAAATTATATCCTATGTGTTTGTTATATGTTATCCTGATGTGTAAGCTATATTATTGTAAAGTTTCATCAAAATACATTCAGTAGATTTTCGTAAAAAAGTAACAAATATACATTAACACGTTCATACATTCTTACAAACTTTCGCGTTTATAATATTTATATAGGATCAGAGGCAAATTCTAAAGCTTTATTTGTTGGTATACATGACCTTATTTCTATTTTTTCAATAAGTCACAACCCTTAGAATTAACTGCAACTCCCAGAACACTAAGCTAATTTTAGGATCCTTTCTCTAAGTTCAGTGAAATGGGTTTGGTTTAGTATGAAAAAAGATTCAAAATCTTTTAATTTGCAGCTGGTCCCTAACCAGTGCAGTGTAATAAGGACTTGAAACCCGCTCCCGCTCTTCGTAAGCACCTTGTAGACACCCAAATACAAATGATCGCGTATGACTATGATGGATTGCTGGGGATGTAGGCAGTTTAACTCAATATTAAAATATCTAAGTAGTTTTAATTTGAAGCCTTGGATCTTGGAATGAGGCTGCTAGATTTATTGATGGAACGTCCAAACTCTTATGGAAATTGAATTTAAATTAATCGTGTGAAGATTTTTGATTTTTAGTAAGAACATCAGTCTCATAAGTATCTCTATTACAGAGTTAAATATCAAGGTACCTAAAGCAGCAGCTTTTGAAGATTCGCTTAGTAAAATTGACACGTGTCTCGACATACTAGAAGTAGTAAAACAAATTCCACTTTATTATGAAACTTATCAAATTCGAAATATGTGAAAACATAGTTACAATATATTTTAATAGAAGTCTTTTTTTATTGCATTTCTTCAGCAGACAGGCAAACGGCCCATCTGATGGAAAGCGTGTTTACCATCACCTATGGACATTTGCAACAACAAGGTGTTAAAAATGCTCTGCTGCTCTCTTAAAGGATACTGGAACCTGATCATTAATGCCGGGACACAACTCAAGGTTGTTATGGCAGCATACTCTAGACCTGGTGAAAACCATTCAGGTAAATACCCTACCACTTGGCTGGGAGTTGTTTTGTCGCCTCTTACGACAAACCGCCAGGCCGCAGGAAATTATATTGTTTCTCCGTTCCTGCACGGATAAAAAGAATCGTATCCTAATTTAAAGAAAACTAAAATAAATCCGACAAAGATTTTATGTAACTACAACTTATTTCACCAAAAGTAGTGTTTTCATCTTTATTTTTGAAAGGGACTTTTACTATATAAAATATGTCCAACCGGAATTTCTTGATTGATATCAATTTTAGATGAAGTAAGAATATTTCAATTACAATCCAATTTCATACAAGATTACCTCAGATTTATACCTGGTGCACGCTTGATCAACCTTCAGTTACGGACCTCCATTGTAAAGACGGCCCACAGTCCATAGACATTATTTTTTCACGCACCGCGCTCAAAGGCAAAGGAAATAAATCAACATGCCTCCGAAATCACCCTCGCACAAACCATAAAATTCCGGGCGCATTGCTAATAAAAACGTAAGCCACCCCAACGAAACGTGTACAATAAATAAAATAGAGTAATTAACTCTATTCATACAACAAATTATCCGTATTTATAAGCTCCCCGAAATTTTGTGAAACGAAACTTTTTGGAGTGAAACAGATCAAACAGAATGAATTTGGAGCGCGAATTTGCTTTTGACAGTTTGACGGCGGCCATGTTGTATTGTTGTGCAAATGGCGATCGGGGGGCAAAATGCCGGATATCACCGACATCTGTGTAAAGAAAGGATCAGTCCATTTTAACATCTGTCCTAATCCTTAATTATTTGCTAATTTATTGCTATGTTTTGTAAAGCAGCAAAAAGTGTTGAAAGAAAATATTATTACAGATTCACTGTTCACGATGTTTTATGTTATTTTAGTTGTAATTATCATATGAGGATCTTCACGCGGTTTTTTTTCGCTTGAACTTTGGATCTGTATCCAATTGAAACGCATGATTTTAACAATCAGTTTCATTATTTAATGATATTTCAATGTCTTAATCAATTTTAGAAATATCTAAAGCAAGATATTAAAGAAGAAAATGATTTTTAGAAACTATTATTATGCGGTCGAGTATTGTGTCAAGACATATTGTATAGTTTAGTATAAAACAATGCCCGAACGGAGGGGTGAAGCAGTCGAGCGACGATTACGATACGAGCAAGACGTAGGTACATGCGATAAGCTATATAGTGACGGACTTTACGCGTGTTATTGAATCGTGCCCCACGTCTGTACCAGTTGCGTCCAGTTATATTTGTACCTGTGTTATACGTTTTCGTATAGTTCTAATAAATTCTAAAGTAATTCCAACGGTATTTTAATTCGGGTCCCGTAACTCGTAACAATATTATATATATTAATATATAATATTTATAAAATAGCACATAGCTAACAAAGTTAAACATCATCTTTCAAGTCCCCACCAAATACTCCCTATGAAAGCTTAAATACTATTTTTACAAAATGTGTAGCAAAAACATGATTTAAAAATCCGTAGAGTTATTTTTGATAGACATGCAGACACATTTACACAATTTCTTTAAACAAAACGAAAGCAGGAAGCAATGAAACCGAATAGTCTATTATAGTTATTTTAACTTCGCATTTGTTTAACATAACGATAGTTTCTGTTCGAATATCAGTCATAAAACTGTCTTATATTAATAACTAATTAAAGTTCGTCGCACATAAAGCTGGCTTAGTAAGCCATTTTAATATTTAACAGATTACGCTAATAAGCATATTGGTTTATAAAACTACTGTAATACATGCACACAAGTTAGTGGGGTTTATGGTAGTAAAAGAACAGCAACTGATCACAATACTTTATAATCAGAGAACCTTACGTTTTTAACATATTGTTACGACCGACAAAGACCAATTCACACCTGCAGTTTGTTACCTTTCCGAATTTAGACTTCATTTGTTTACTTTGTGCTTAAAATTTGTAATAATAAAATAGCCCAATGAGTATTGTAATCTTTATGGTAATCATTAGCCAGGTGTGATTCTTAAAAATTCAGTCTACAGACATATTGTATTTTTACAGTATAAAGCAATGCCCCAAGTGAGGGGTCAGGCACTCAAGCGATAACCACTAGCGACGTGTGTACTACATTCGGTAAACTATTTAGTGAGGGACTTTGCGCGTGTTATTATATTTGTACCTGTGTTATACGTGTTTGTATAGTTCTAATAAACTCTATAGTAATTCTAACGGCATTTTAATTCGAGTTCTGCAATTCATAACAATATTTAAAAAAACAAGGGCGCAGCTATAGAAGCTCGCATAGGGGGCATAAAAGGCAATTTACGGCACTGTTATCATCGCCCTAAGTTGCTTGATGTAGTCATGACATTGACGAAAATTGATCAATTTTAGTTGCTCGTGTAAGAGCACCTCAAGTGTGCGTCGTTCCTAGTCTAACTAAATAGCTGTTTATTTTGAGCACGCGGTTACTACAAGATTTACGAGGCGTTTTGTAAGACGACCCGTCGTCGTCGTTTTGTTCAGCGGGATTGTATGAATAAGTATTATGTAATTGTTTGTTTGAATTACGCACGGCTTTGTTCTTTGAAGTTTAGGGCGTCTACTCAACGATTCCATTATTCTCCTTTTATTTTTATTAAAAAACTAGAGACTGCAACTGCAGACATTGCCTTGCCCTTCAATAATAAAAACCTAGAAACCGATTGCAGCGCTATCAACTGGGACCAATTGTTAACCCAAAACCATTCTCGAATCTACTTAGAAACACACACAAAAAACATCAAAATCCGTCCCACCGTTAAAAAGGTGTTTAGCGGCGCCACCTACCGGGTCCAATCGTGGATCTAAACCATCCCGGGACCCACTTCAACACACACAAAAATAATTCACCTAAATTAGACAATGACAATGAGTTTAAATGCAGTCAGCATTGCCGGGAAAGATCATAACAAATTAATGACTAGACAGTGGTTCCCAAAGTAGGCGATAACGCCCCCTTGTGGGCGCTGCAGAAGTAAAAGGGGGCGGTAAGAGATCCAGAAAAAATGGGCATTGGCAGGTATAGGCCATATGAGTTAACTTGAGACCTCATCGCCGTTGTGTACTACCTACTGCGCTTAGGTCTTAAATCAACTGTTGCGGCTGTTGTAGTAAGTCTCATTTAGAATGAATGTTTAATCTCTGCTCATTAGCTCTCAACAATCAATTAATTTAATTTGACGTTATAAAGTTAAAATAATTTATTCTCAAAGTGGGCGGTATACAAAATAAGTTTGGGAACCACTGGGCTAGACTGATGTTTTTCTAGTCATTTTTTTTAATGAATATAATATGTTAATACTTATTATCCTATTCCGGACGAATACAATTCCAAAAACATAATAATTGGTCCAGCTGTTCTTGAGTTATAAATGGTGTAACACGACTTTGTTTTATATATACATAGATATTACTCCGTTTTAAGTTGTTTCGTAGTAAGTTTGATTACAACGAAATCCTTACAAACTTATCCTTCTGCCTGTCTTTATATGCCATAGACATGTTTCTCATTAGTCAAAACGCTGTGGCAATGAACAGGCGGAAATCGGACAGGTGGACATGACGATTATAGAATGGTTGTACCGTAATACCATCCGTCTATTTTGGCTAAATAGCCATGTAATTGCAAAAACCTAAGGAAAATGTTCATCTTTCTAATTAACACCTATTAATAGTAGATTGTTACACGAGAGGTGAAAGTGACATATTTAGGTTTGGCGCACCAGCGTAGCGTGGGTGCTAATAATTCGAGTGTCTAAATAGACTTTTCACCCGAGGTTCACACTCTGCTTTTTATTGCAATTATGAGAGAAGTAAATAAAAACTGATTACTTAAACAAACAACTAGAGGCCTTACTTATAATAATTTCGTTAAGAAAGGATTAGCCATCTCTTAAATAAGAGACACTAAAACCCCTAATCAATGGCTGTTTCAAATAAAACTTGACATCTTGCCTCTTAGCAGTCACTTAAACTACCTCTCCATGTTGGTTATTTTTGACAGTTATTTATGAGTTACTTTAACACCACCTTTTATTCTTAAGAGGAGTTAATGGGTAAGATTTTCATTAATCAGTTGCTGAGCAGTTTCTTAAAATTTAACAAACGATTATAAGTAAGGCCATAGTTCTCTAATAAAATCAATCTTTAAATACATATCTAAATCTGATGAAACGTTATCACGTACGTCACATGTTAAAAGGTCATGTATTTTTTTCTCTATGGCATTCTATCAGCCACTATTTTTTTGTTACCTACTGATGAACTAAATATTTAGCTCAAATTTATGTAAATTAAATAATCATTTAGTGAAAAGTAATTTATGAATATAAAATGATGTTACAAAATTCTTGTTTTTTTTTATTACAATTTATGCCGCGATTTAACATTGCTTGTAAAAAATTTTGGGGCATGAATCGCATGTATAATCTATGGTTCGCATACTTAAAAAAAATTGATAGCAGGGAGAATCGCTTCCCAGGGACGAAAATGCTATTTTCATCCCTATGATTAGGCGACTCCAAGCTTAATTTCAGAATGAGACATGAAAAACAGTTTATAACTACTTTGGAAAGCAAATAATAAGAATATCATAACTTAAGAGGCTATGTACGCCTAATTCAAATCGGCATTTCATAAAATCAACCCCGCACGTCCGATATTTACTTCGATGGAACAGCGCCAAATAAAACTTCGACCGTGGCGAAATATTGCAATTGATCATACCGACGCGCACGGCGATCATGACGACTTGTTTCAATTTATTTGATTCTAAGGCCCACGAGAGCGAGACAAACTGTCCTAAAGTGAGATAGACCGTTTGTATGCGTAATTCCTATTGAAATTTTGACGTATCTTCCTAAGCGTCTTTAGCCCAACGGCTTACCATGCTCAACAGTAACTAGGAGGTACAGGGTTCGAACCCTCCCCTCAGGCTTTACGTTTTTTTTCCAAAAACTTTTTAGATAGGTAAATTTTATTAAAATTATTTAATTGTATTATGGAACAACAATGAGTTGAGCCTGTATATTCCTAATTCAAATCGGTGTTTCACATAGTTTACCCCCGCGCAACCAATGTTTACTTCGATGGAACAGCGCCAGTTTAAGCCGTGCGTGCGTGTGGTAAAATATTGTATATCACCGAACATGCGCTACATAACATAAGCAGTATATAAAGTACTCTCTGATAAGTAGGTACGTAGCTAACGTCCACGGCACGATATCACACTATTCATGCGGCTGAGAACAAGAGGAAGCGAGACAAAACATCCTAAATTTCCTAAATCCTAAAGTGAGAGATCACATGGATAATACCTATTGAAAATTCGACTTTTAATATTAAACATATTTAGCCTAATGGTATTCTATTACTCTGGTGGTGAGGAGGTATAGGACTCGATCCCCAAAAAATTTTTGTTATTTTTTTCACTTTTTCTAACTAAATTTGATGCAGTATAAAATATTTTAATGATATTAGTTTTTAGGTAGGTAAATTTTATTGAAATTATTTCATTGTATTATGGAATAACAATGAATTCATATTAGCTCTTCCCTATTAATATTATAAATGCGAAAGGAACTGTCTGTCTGTTTGTTCCGTTTTCACGGAACAACTACTGGAACGATTTGCTGAAATTTAGGCCATTTCAATCATTTTAGCCATTTCAGCCATTTGGACCATTAAAGCCATTTCAGCCATTTCGGCCATTTTGGCCATTTCAACCATTTTAGTCATTTCAGCCATTTGGGCCATTTCGGACATTTGGGCCATTTAAGCCATTTGGGCCATTTGGGCCATTTCAGTCATTTGGGCTATTTCAGTCATTTCAGCCATTTCGGCCATTTCAGCCATTACAGTCGTTTCGGCCATTAGGACCATTTGGGCCATTTCAGCCATTTCAGTCATTTCGGACATTTCGGCCATTAGGGCCATTTGGGCTATATCAGTCATTTCAACCATTTCGAACATTTCCGCCATTTCAGCCATATCGGCCATTTGGGCTATTTCAGTAATTTCAGCCATTTCAGTCATTTCGACCATTTCAGCCATTTCAGTCATTTTTGCCATTTCAGCCATTTCAGCCATTTCAGTAATTTCAACCATTTTAGTGTTTTTGGCCATTTCGCCCATTTCGGCCATTTCAGTCATTTGGACCATTTCAGTCATTTCAGCCATTTCAGTCATTTCGGCCATTAGGGCCATTTGGGCTATATCAGACATTTCAACCATTTCGACCATTTCGGCCACTTCGGCCATTTGGGCTATATCAGTCATTTCAACCATTTCGACCATTAGGGCCATTTGGGCTATATCAGTCATTTTAACCATTTCGACCATTTCGGCCATTTCAGCCATTTCCGCCATTTCAGTCATTTGGGCCATTTCAGCCATTTCAGTCATTTCAGCCATTTCAGTCATTTCGGCCATTTCAGCCATTTCAGTCATTTCGGCCATTTCGGCCATTAGGGCTATATCAGTCATTTCAACCTTTCGACCATTTCGGCCATTAGAGCCATTTTGGCTATATCAGTCATTTCAACCATTTCGGCCATTAGGAGGGCCGTTTGGGCTATATCAGTCATTTCAACCATTTCGACCATTTCGGCCATTAGGGCCATTTGGGCTATATCAGTCATTTCAACCATTTCTACCATTTCGGCCATTTCAGCCATTTCGGCCATTTGGGCTATTTCAGTAATTTCAGCCATTTCAGTCATTTCGGCCATTTCAGCCACTTCAGCCATTTCGGCCATTTCAGCCATTTCAGTCATTTCAACCATTTTAGTGTTTTTGGACATTTCGGCTATTTCAGTCATTTGGGCCATTTCAGTCATTTCAGTCATTTCGGCCATTTCGGCCATTAGGGCCATTTGGGCTATATCAGTCATTTCAACCATTTCGACCATTTCGGCCATTTCGGCCAATAGGGTCATTTGGGCTATATCAGTAATTTCAACTATTTCGACCATTTCGGCCATTTCAGCCATTTCGGCTATTTGGGCTATTTCAGTTATTTCAGTCATTTCGACCATTTCGGCCATTAGGGCCTTTTCAGTCAGTTCAGCCATTTCAGCCATTTCAGTCATTTCAACCATTTTAGTGTTTTTGGCCATTTCGGCCATTTCGGTCATTTCGGCCATGTGGGCCATTTCAATCATTTCAGCCATTTGGGCCATATCAGTCATTTTAGTCAATTCAACCATTTTAGTGTTTTTGGCCATTACAGTCATTTGGGCGAATTCACTCAATTCAGCTATTTCGGCCATTTGGGCCATTTCAGCCATTTCGGACATTTGGGCCATTTCAGTTATTTTACCCATTTCACCCATTTCAGTCATTACGGCCATTTGGGCCATATCAGCCATTGCATTCATTTCAGCCATTTCGGCCATTTCAGCGATTTCAGTCGTTTCAGGCATTTCGGTGATTTGGGGCATTTCAGCCATTTCGGTCATTTCAGCCATTTCGACCATTTCAGCAATTTCGACCATTTCAGCTATTCCGACCATTTCGGCTATTTCAGTCATTTCAGCCATTTCGGTCAAGTCAACCATTTGGGCCATTCAGCCGTTTGATCATTTAGACCCGTTCGGCCATTTCAGTCATTTCAGCCATTTCGGTTATTTCGGCCATCTGGGCCATATCAACCATTTCAGTCATTTCAGCCATTTCGGTCATTGCGGCCATTACACTCATTTTAGTCATTTTGGCCATATCAGCCATTTCAGCCATATCATTTTTTTTGTCGTTTCAGCCATTTCGACCATTTGAGCCATTTCGGTCGTTTCGACCTATTGGCCATTTGGGTTATTTCAGCCATTTCGACCATTTCAATCATTTCAGAAATTTGGGGCATTTCAGCCATTTCGGTGATTTGGGCCATTCCAGCCATTTCAGTCATTTCAGCCATTTCAGTCATTTCGATCAATTCGACCATTTGGGCTATTCAGCCGTTTGATCATTTAGACCCGTTCGGCCAAATATATTTTCATCTCGGAAACTATCTCATTTTTCGGGATAAAAAGTAGTTCTTGGCCACCCTCGGTATTAACATAACATATGTACCCAGTTTCAGCCAAATCGGTTCAATAGTCTTTCCATAAAAGGATAACAAACAGTGAGACAAATATACTTGTGGATTTTTTTTCGTGGAACCCTAAAAACGTAGCCTAAGTTACTTCTTATAACATCAGCTATCTGCCAATGAAAATTACGTCATAATCGATCCAACTGTGTCAGAGATTAGCCGGAACATCCAGACACTCAGACGGACAGGCAAAAATTCTATAAATAGCATTTTCGGAATCGCCTAGTCCGATTATTTTAGATTTTATTTTGGGATTTCAAACAGGCACTTCACTTTTATTTATCTGTATAGATAAGAACTATAAAGTAAATAATAATAGTTTCAAAAAAACTAAAAAAAACACGCTTTCATAAAAAATCCAACTAAAAAACAGATAATAAAATTTAATACATTTGGTTTCTGATGAATGGAGTCTTAAAAAAAAGCGAGGGGTGTATTCAAAGCGCTTTTTTTTAACTATTATTTATTTTTCATTTTTTAGTTGTTTTTTTAATGTTTTTAAAACAATCTTTTGAGATCCTGCATATCATGTAGCAGCAGAGGGCTAGCCAAGATAAGTAAAACGAGCTCACACACGACGGGTCTATCTTGTTTAGTACATGAGTTCCTATAGCCACCTTCCGACTCCATGATAAGATCAGCTTCATAGTACCATATTATTGCATTGTTACGCGATATAAACATATGAGCCCAAACACGAAGGGTTTATCTTGTTTAGTACAGGAGCTCCTATGGCCACCTTCCGACTCCATCATCAGATCAGCTCCATGGTACCATATTATTGCATTGTCATCGACCTTTGACAGGTGTGCAAAGTTTGAATTAAATCTGATCGTTCAAAGTAGGACAAAATCGAGCTCAAAGGGGTCGGTTACAAACATACATACAGGTGAAGCTAATAAAAGCGTGTTAAAAACATAATAGGGCTAAATAAAAAAAATAGTTAGAAAAGGAAAATGGAGCGAGCACTCAACTTGAATTTGAATCTTCATATTATTTCTAACTATCCACGTGTCAACGTAATTTTCTATTGAGAAACATAGATGGCGCTTTCGAATTTTTATTTTACCTGTAAGATTGATTTAAATACGTTTTATTGTCAATAGTATAAAAGTAGAGATGAAATGAAATATAAAAATTTAGAAAAGTATTTTCTTGCATTTTATAAAATTATTTAGGAAGAGAAACAGAGCATTTTATCAACTTTCATATAAAAATAAAAAAATCTTCTAGATGAAGTGAAACTAATAGGGTTTGAACCCACACATCCTGTGATTTAGAACAGAATTCTACCGTATACGCCAAATAAGTACAGCGCGACCGCGTCAAAATTCTGGTTATTATTGCTCCTTCATTTATTTAAAATTACTTTTTAGCAGCGGAGCTACAAAAAGCGACATGACCGTTAAGCACGAAGCCGTCCTGCGGAATGATAAATTCCATACATTGGGACCGGCAGGCGGGATTTTTGCAGTCATTTTTAATAAAATAATTAATTACTTCCAAATTAAGTTAAGTAACCGAATAAAACTCTATAATTGTATTTGTTATAATATGATATGTTACTGTTATTTATTTTAGCGATGTACGATTAACAGTAATAACAATAACGAAGATTGAATAACTCGTTTAGAGGTTACTTTGCAATTATTTTCTATCGAGAAAATTTATCGCAAATGCGTTCCGAGTACAAAGTTTACTTCAGAAATATGATCAAGATTGACATATATTTTTTTCACCGCAATAAAGTGTGTATAACTACTGTAAACACTGTTGAGAAATCGATCTAAAAACGCATTCTGTCTCTTATAACGCTGTTAATTAGCTTAACTTTGAATATTCGACGCGGCATATCCCATAGAAACTATCCCGTCCTCGTAGAGATAAAAGTCCTGAATTCTTATCCATTATCAAAAGTACTTACATTTTTAACACGGTTTGTTTATATGTTTTTGAATCATAACCGAGTTGTATAGGCCGAGTCAACAACTCACCACTGAGTTGAGTCCTACACAAATTGTATAGGGTTCAACTCAGAGTGGTGATTTGCTTGAAACTTGTACCATAAAAAAGGTCGATCGCGGTCGTCACTTTAGTCCAGCTAATTAAAAATCAGTGAATAGAAAATAATTTAATGTAAACTATTTTTTTTGTTGAATTTATTTGAATTCATTATTATATTTCGCAGGAAACCATCAGTGTCAAATTCGGAATTTTACCGTTGCCCAACGGTGGGAACGCAACATGAGGGTAGATAAAAAGTTCACGAAATAAACGGCTGTGTCGCCAACATACCAAATTTTAAAGTTCGACCAAAACCCCTGCAATTTCAATGTTGAACTTGTTCGTTAACAGTTAGCAGCGTACGTAGGAGCCAGCCCTGTTGTTCTGTGCTACATTTCCTTATTTAAAACAATACATAGATACCCAGCAAAAACAGCGCTTACAAAAACGATTTCCATCCAAGTGGGCGGTCAAAACAGTTGTCACATACATAAATTACTGTGCCACAATGAAACTAAATGTTAGAAAACATCAAGAAATTTTACTTACGTTTTCAAAAATAACGTAGAAATGTGCACTTTGTAGTAAACAAAATAAGGTTGTGTTGCTTTTCTAAATAGACGCAAATAAGTTTGTATTGAAGTTTGACAGAAAAGGATGAACTGACAATTTCTTTGTGATGTATGTCAGATGTCCAAATAAATGAATGAATTATGACTTCCGAGAGATATTTTGTAAGATCACTGAGATGGCAAAAAAGTTTAAATTATTTTGCAAGCTTTTGCTTAGATTCTTTTATGACTTAGTGTTACATCTAAATTACTTGTATGGTTGTTTTTGTCGTGTTCCTTTTAAGTTTAATAATTAATTTTGTAATGTACCCTCTTATTTCTTAACGATACAAGCAGCCATTTCCTTTATTGAATAATAGTTTTGTTATATTTTTATTTGTTCTGTGATTAGCTTCTGTTTTGTAGTAGTTTTCTATAATTTACCGTAATTATATGTAACAATAAAATAATATCTCTAGTATGATGTGGTAATTATGTAGATTATAATTTAAAATCTGTCGATTGTATATACATAGACGGTATTAAATACATTTTATTTTCAAGTTGGCAGAAGATATTTTTTACTGTGTTCGATTTATGTTATTAAATGTAAACTTAAGATATAATTTTATATAATATAATTTATAAAATATTATATAAAACATACCATAATGTATGTATGGAAAAATTCTTGTTATTCATAACCTGTTTAGTTAAAATAGTTTATGAATGACTTCAATCCGCTTTCGGTTGTGCCATTATGTTATTTCTTATACTGTAAAATTGTTGAAGGGATGGAGAGGTGTTCTAAAAATGTTTATCCAATGTGTAGAATCACTGTTAGAAATAGGTTAAAACCGTAAGGTTCTCTGATTTCAATGTACCTGAAATTGTATTAAAATATATCAACAATTTTCTAACATTCTTAACTTCTAAATTACTTTTCACTAAATTATTATATAATTTACATATTTTTTATTATTATTTGTGACAGTGACAAAAAAATACTGGCTGGTAGAATGCCACGGACAAAAACTTGACGTTTCATATGTGACGTATTAAATGAGTTCATCAGGTTTAGATATGGATTTAAAGGCTGATTTCATTAGAGAAGTAGTTGTTTGTTTAACTAATCAATTTTAATTTACTTTTTCCATATTCGAAATAAAAATCAGAGACTTAAACCTCATGCCTAAATAAGCCACTTTCGCCTCTCGTGTAAGAATCTACTATAGTACACTCATACTACAAAGACTACATTCCACTTGGGACTTACAAACACCGTTCACGACCGCGACTTATCCCGTTCCACTTGCACACCGTTCCACAGTGGAACAGCTATTCGACCCATCTCTTGACATGGATCGTGTGAGCGTTGTGTGTTCGAAAATGATGACAACATTACTGACGTTTTCGCCACAACCAAAACGACCGCGGTTGTGGAACGGCTAATGTAGCATTTTTTGCGTTGTGAGCTACGAGTGGAACGCCCTGAAAATCTGTAATGCCGTGATGTAGTAGTACCTTTGGTTTTACAAATGTCCATAGGCGATGGTAACCGCTATCCATCAAGTGGGCCGTCTGCCTGTCTGCTGAACTCCTGCAATAAAAAAAAAATAAAAAAAAATAAAAAATATGTTAAAATTAAAAGGAAGCTCCGGGAAATGCATTTCATACAAGTTTCATAGCACACTCAGCGATATTAAACTCCTTTAACTTTCCCCGTGTTCAGATAGTTAGTTGACTGCGTGCCAAATGCCTAACAAGCTAAATACATTGCTTTAAATTAAGCCTTTGTTTTAATGCTTTATTTACTCACCGATGATATAATTAGTGTAAAGCTTTACAAGAAACAATAAATAGTAAGTTCAAGCTCTATAATGTTTACAATAGTTACGTGGCGCAAAGTAACAACACTTAACATAATCCCAGAAAACGTTCAAATGCTTTTAGTAAACAAGTTTAAAAGATTTGTAAAGGAAGTTTTCAGTGTAAAGCTTCAGTAATTAGCCATGCAAATTACACTGTTAAACCTTGTATTACTTCATAATATAATAATTACATAGAAAGACCACTAAAATATTATACATGTATATTATTATACATAAAGTAAAAATGCAGCAAAAACTTTATGATGTTCGTGATGTATGAAATTCCGCACACTTATAATTTATATAGAAGAGAAGAAGCGACGAATACTAATATTTTGTAAAAATTATGCATAGAAAATATATTACATCAATAAAAAACATCACACACAGTACCATGTATTTGACACACACGCGCATATATACTCTTTTGTTTATTGTTAAAGTCAATTATTATTAACAGTGTAGCCTTGGCAAAGTCTGTAATTATAGAAGTATATAGTCTTTGATATTAATTATTATGGTCAAATCTCGACCACGGCCGACCACTAGTACTAAATAATTATACAATAAATATGTTGCTGGGGTGTTGTTTGAGCCGCTTCTTCTCCTTTAAGAGTAACTAAAATTGACTTGAAATATACATATTATTTTTCTTCTGTAGATCTAAAATCGGGATGGATCTGATAGACCAGAAATGTATATGAAATCAAAATTTATTTCATTGTTGTGATATGTGTAATACAAATTTTTCGTATGTAAATTTTGTCAAATTTCTAAAAAAAGCTAGTGATGCATGAGGGTATAGCGAAGTCGATTTAGGTAGCGTCTTAAGCCTAATTTACCGAGAACCTACTACACAGTTGGTTAAGAAATTACAGAGAACAAGGGCACTACATAGAGGAATGCAGGCAAGCTAAGTTGGCTATGCCCCGAGCCAACTTGCGCTTCTCGAGATTAATTCTAAGTCGACTAGTCTCAGTCGATCTCGGCTGAGACTAGTCATTGCTGCAGCTACTGTTGGTACACGGCAATTTCGACAAGCATCTTTTCAATATAGGTGTCACGGACAGCCGCTGTGCAGAGCTTGCCTGGAGATAAGAGAAATTGAAAGTGGTGGCCTAATAAATGGCGAAATATCTCTGGACACCTCATCTAATGTAGCCTCCGAGATGTCTTCAGCGAGGTCAAGAAGCTAATGGACTTCCTGCGCCGGGTTGGTTGAAGCATCGCTTACAAAATAGGCGCTAGGTGGTCGGGTTGCGGAAACCGCCCGCTTGCAAAGGAATAAGAAGCATGATTCACATTTGTATTAGTTAAATAGAGACATTGCAAAACTGGCAAGTTCTTAATATCGTTTCGACATCTCCAAAACCGACACTTTATTACTTAACTGGTGTTGGAATCTCTAAGAAAGAGGCTTTACTGTGTTCAGTTAGGCTTAGGACTGGCCACTAATAATACATTTTTAATATAGAACATAAATATTCTTTTGTTTTTTTTAATAGGCTACGTTCCATTAGAGACTCACAACGACCGCGGTCGCTTTGTGGAACGCGCTCATAATGTCGTATTTTTTTATCTCCTCTATTAAATCGTCTTTGTATTCGCACGTACATTTAAGTGTTTTACAACTGGAAAATGTCTGTCCAAAGGATGATAATTAACTCGCCAGTTCGGCAAGTGCTAACGTAAATCTTTAGCATCAGAAAGCAATATACACTTTAAAGTTTCAATCCAAACATGACAGTTGAAACAATACACAATATTTAAAACATGTTTTTATTGTTTCCTCAACTCGTAAAACTGTTAAACTACAACAATATCAATCACCAACCTGCGGGCGCATACTTGTAATAAAATAAATCACAACGAACAAACAGAACTGGGGACTTAACACTAAAGTACAATAAAACAACATTATCTGGCCGATCGAGATCTCGGGATGGGCCGTGTAATGCCAGACATTTGTACACTATAATAACGTTTATAACACAGATTGTTGAGATAACTTGGACTATTAAAGGCAACCGGCTTGGGTTCCTAAACTCCTTGCGGGTTAATCTCCAAACCTCAGAACCCCTCGTTTCCATAATGCGCACTAGGCAGCTGGTTAATTGTTGAGAACTTTTTAGCACACAGGCTGGTTTGTGTTAAATATATATAACTGATTGTTTACAACTGACTGGGTCAATAAAATTGTCTTGCAAAAGATTAAAATTATATATTCTTCTCTGTACACACAACTCGTTTCTCTTCCATCTTCCAGCCACACAACTAAAAGGTTATGGCCCTTTCGACGAAATTCGATTCAAATTCGAATTCAAAACTTTTGATTCAGAATAAGTTCCACTGGAGAACACTTTTTGAAGGTCATACATATAGGTGAAAAAAATCCTAGTCTATGTACGTACACTGGTTCGCATCGTGTTATTTATTACTGTTAAGGAGGAGAGGTTTCTCTTTTAAAACAAATGTTTGTTCATTAGCAGTTTAAAATAACGGATGATGGCTAATTTGGCTAATGGTGAATGACTCGCCAACTGACAGCAGACAGCTGGTATCTAAACACGAAACTTGTTAGTTGTCGCTTTTCGATATTATTCGAGAACTCTTATCCAGTTGGCGAAGTGGTTGACACCATTGCTATGGCTTATGCGGCGCAGGCGACAGCCACTTCCCGCGGTCCTGGCTATAGGCGACTGGAAGTAACACAGGGAGTCTTAGTATTCCGGCAAGGGATCATGCGCGTTCACCGTCCTCCTCACATTGTGAGATGCCGTAAGTAAATTTCTCCTCGTCAAAAAAGTGGTTGAGAAAGAAAGAAAGAAAAATGTTTTTTTGAAGAAATAGCGACGTACTTACATTGCTGACATGTGTATCTTAAACATAAAAATATATCTTAAGAATTTGTACGCCGCATTTTCAGCAAACGAGGTTTGCACTCGGCTTATTGCTGTGCCGACATAATATCCGACACAACGCTAATTTTCAGAGCAAATCTTTCTTTTGGCGTAATACTAAAATGACCTGAATGAATGTAATATTTTATGAATTTAATTTAAAGACTATTTTTAAATAATAATATATACCTACATAGAATAAACAGCATAAATGTTTCGTTAACTTTATGATTTAAATAAAAATATAACTCATGCTTGGCTATATTGTAATGATGTATGTATATCACGCATAACAACGAATCGATTCATCTAATCGAATATGAACGGATACGTCGATTGTCTACTGTTGCCACGTCACTGACATGGGGCGACAATTTTCTTAACCTT